>JARYTA010000001.1:0-1200000 GCA_031081845.1 Debaryomycetaceae sp. UCDFST 68-768.1 | reverse complement strand
TCCTGGGAAAAATTTAAAGGCCTATATGGAAACTACGAGAAAAAATAAAGAGAATCAACAACGATTACACTGAATTGAATAGAAGATATGCAGCTATATACGGTTACTTAAACAACTTTGCAAGCGAAACAGCACCGTCATCGTTCTTGGACATGACCTTGGCCACGGCCAATTCGAAATCCTCCTGAGTAATGTGTATTCTTCTCTCTCTGAGTGCGTACATACCAGCTTCAGTGCAGACACCTTTGACGTCAGCACCGGAACAACCATTCATTTTCTCTGCTATCTTGCGTAGGTTGATTCCTCTGGTAAGGTTCATGGACCTCGAGTGGATCTTGAGAATGTCGGTTCTGGCCGTCACGGTGGGAGCAGGGAACTCTATCTTTCTGTCGATTCTACCTGGTCTCAAAAGGGCAGGGTCCAAGATGTCCAATCTATTAGTAGCCATGATGATTTTGATGTCCTTGGAGCTCTCGAAACCGTCAAGTTGGTTGAGCAACTCTAACATTGTTCTCTGAACTTCCGAGTCGCCACCAGAAGAACCGTCCACACGGGAGGAACCAATGGAGTCGATTTCATCCATGAATATGATGGAGGGTGCATGCTCACGGGCCATTATGAAAAGCTCTCTGACCATCCGAGAACCCTCACCTATGTATTTCTGCACTAACTCTGATCCAGACACTCTAATGAACTTACATTCGGTGTGGTGGGCAACAGAACGAGCCAAAAGGGTCTTACCGGTTCCTGGGGGGCCGTAGAGAATAACACCCTTGGGCTGCGCGATACCCAAACTCTCAAACAACTCGGGGTGTTTTACAGGCAATTCGATGACTTCCTTGATTTCCTTGATCTGTTTGTCCAATCCTCCCACCATGTCGTACGTAGAGTCTGGCACCTTCTCCACCATCATCAAAGACACCAACGGGTCGACCTTGTTGGGCAATATCTTATGCAAATCGTACGAGTCGGCCTTCAAACACACTCTCAACGAAGGCGTCAACTTCTTGATGTCGATGTCTTTCGAAACATTCACAATGTACTTTCCCTCGGGGTGGATTTTCACCAATACCTTCTTCAACCCCATCACCTTGACCACTTCCCCCACATACGACCCAGGCTCCTGCAAAAACCTCAATTCGTCCTTCAACTGCCTCACCTTGGTGTTGAGCTTGTTCCGCTGTGCCTCCAACCGTCTCAAGTTCTGTGTGGTGGACTGAATCTTGATCTCCGTGTCTTGTATTTGCTGCTCAAAGTATGGCTTGACGCCTCCCTCGTGCACATATGTCTTTTCCACTTCTGCTGTAGCCATCTCGTACTATCTTTGCAGCTCTCCTATGTTGTGTTTGCTAATGTATCTTCCACAATTTATGTCTTTAGGCGCCCTTCTAGTTAACTCGCTGACTTTCCGGCTGCTTCTTCTAGAGAAATGGATCGATATGACTTCAAATGCGTTTGACTTTTAATCCGTCCAAATGCCCAATTTTCCTTTCAAATGAGGCCAAACTCTGCTTCTAGGGATGTTACTGTTCGTATTACTGTCTATGTGACAGAACTGCTTCGATATTAGTCTGATTACGGTTGACTATATTAGAATCAAGAGGTAAAGAAAGCAGTTCTGGAGAGTTGGCATTTGCCTCCGGGTATCTGGGCTGCACACGACCTCGAATTTCCCGCTGGGCTCGCCGCCGCCAACGACGAACTCAAGGGTTTGCTTGCGATCTCTTGGACTTCGACACCCAGCACAACTCGATACTCGCTGTAACCACTGACGACTGTTCGAAATGCTAGTATCAGCCCGCAATGCGCATTGGTGGGTCTTGTGGATGCTTGCGATGGCACGGCTAGCGTGCTCCAGTGTCCAAGTACCAGATGTCAGAGCAAGAGACTTGGTGGAACCCACCAAGTCTCTCGCCTTGTCCGAAAGCGAACACACTCCTCTCGAATCTGCCCACGCTCAACACTACCTGCTCTCCTTCAGGGCCCGCGGGTCCCACTCAGAAGACCGTCGTGCTCCGCTGCGACCCAAAATCGACACATGGAAAGAGCGTTTGGTCGTCTACCCCTTCTCCCTCGCCATCCTCCTGCTCATGGCTTATGCGTTGTACACCATCCGCTCACAGCACTAGCACGTTGAGCGCTGTGTCTTCTGACAGCTTGTTTCCCGTTGGTTTCGTCGTCCATGGGCCTCGTCGCCGATCGGCCTCCCTAGACGGCTCGCTAGACGGCGGCCCGCCGCCTCCGTTTACTGCGGCGCCCGCCGCATTCCCGCGCTAGCCGTTCCCCCCGCTCGCGCCAGCGCCTCCTCGTGTCCCTTTATCTCTCGCCACTACGCAATAAACGCGCCTTTCCGCTCTGCTCCCTAGCCTCGGCATGCTCTCTCCCTAGATCCTCCCTAGCCCCTCCCCGCACCAAAATACAGCTCGGCGTATTTTCAAATTTACCACTATCGGTACTGGTTTTACGTTTGCGGTAATTCTCAGTACTAACATTTCCTCAAAAATTTTCACCGAAAAAAAATTTTAACGCCTTCCTCTTTAGGTGGAAATCTTTTAACAAATCAATTTAGCTACCAAAGAATAAGAGTTTCTTTTGTGATAAAAGACCTTAACTAACTTATATTGAAGAGATATAGGTTAAGAATTAGGATTTTTAAGATCGTTAAGTAATTGGAACTATTAATAAATAGTAGTACCAGTTAAAAATCTTAAAAAGACCTGAAGCAGTCAAAAAGAAAATCAGCACATTTGAGGTTCTGGCAAGAAAGACTAGTTCCACGAAGACAAGCTAATTTTTTTTTTTGAAGCAAGAGCTAGGAAGGGAAACAGCTCGAGTAATTGGGGGATCCAGACTAAACAAGTCGGGAGAAGGACAAAAGAAGGGAGCCGTAGAGCTATCAGACGGACGTAGGAAAGTCGCGGGCGTGATTCGGAGCTGCGACAGTATGAGTGACAAGACGCCAACACAGGAGGCGTCGGAGTTGAGCAGTGCTTCAAGCAATGCTCATGGCGGATCTGTGCCCTCTTCGACTGAGGGTATGTCGCCAGAGGCCGGGAACGCGAATGGCGGCCAAGCGGGCCATGCACCGGCAGCAACAGGTGCGCAATTTCTGCAACAGGGAGGATATTACTACGGGGGCGATTTCAACGGAGCAGGTAGCGGAAAGCCCTTCAACAAGCACTACGGTGTGAATAATATGAATAACAGACAGAACTACAATAATAGGCACCACTATAATAACAGGAAGAATTACAATCAGAAGATCAACCACCACGGTAATCAGTACAATAATTATTCTGGTTATCCTGCTAATATGTATGCATATGGGTACTACCCATCACCTTATGGATATCCGACTGCCATAGTTCCAGGCATTACTCCCGTTCCAGGGTACGCGGCACAACAGCCGTTTGCCCTGATGCCTGGAAGTGGAAAGATAAAGATCACGGATAAAGATGGAAGACAGATTGATTTGGACGAGAAGAAAAAGACGACTTCTAGCCCAACTCCTATTAGCTCGCCTTCTGCATCGGTTGCATCTTTTGCAACTCCATTGGCATCACCAGCTAATTCGTTGGTATCTCCAAATGTGCCCAATGCACATGTCGGGGAGGACAAGCCAGCATCTAAGGAATCTGTGAGATCTACAATTTCATCGGCCACTTCGAATTCAGCTGCTACCCAAGCATCTGCATCTAATGTATCCACCCTGAGTGTGGCAGAGGAGTTCAAGAAGAAGGTCGCCGAAAGAGCCAAGAAGGTCGCCGAAGCTGCCAGAGCTGCCAAAGCCGCCAAAGAGGCAGAGGCAGCCAAAGCCATTGCGGCAGCTGATGCGAAAAAGGTCAGTGATTCAACTTCAGAGACTAAAGCTCCTGTCGAGGAAAAGAAAGAGCAACAGAAGGATGTTGAGCCTGCTACTGAGCTGAAGCCTGTTAGAGAGGCTACTACACAAAAGTCGGCTACTCCTGAAACTCAAAACCAGAATTTGAAGCTGCCTGTTTCTTCGGGAGACTCCGAGGCAACATCTCAGGCTAGTACTGTAACTATTCCTGTTGAAGCAGAAAAATCGGATACTGTGGTTGGATCAAAATCGGAATTAGCATCTGAAAGCAACGAGGAACCTGCCGAAGAAGAAGCGAAGAAGGTCACCTCAAGTCAAGCAGAAGAGCCAAAGGAAGAGGAAGCAAACATAGAGCATGTAACCCAGGACTTGAAGGAGGAACCGGTAGAATCAGAAGAAGTCAAGACGCATCCTGAACAACTTCATGAGGATTCTAAGGAACCCAAACAAGAGACAATAGATTCACACGAAGAGGAACCAAAGGAGGATGAGTCGTCCTTCAAGTTGTCTCAATTTTTTGATAGATTAAAGGAGGCAAAGGAAATCGAAGACCCACTTACTTATGAATATCCAGCACCATTTGTTGGTCCTGATGCTTCCAAGAAGTTGGAGAGTAAAAAATATAGGTATGATCCTCAGTTCTTGATTCAGTTCAAGGATGTTGTTCAATATCCCATCGATGATGACTGGAAGAATAAGTTAGAAGGGTTGGGAATTGTTCCAAACTTCAACAAGGGACGTGGTCAGTCTCAATCCAATAGAGGTATGAGCAGATTCAATAACATGTCCGGAAGATTCCCTCCTTCCATGTCAGGAAGAGGTCAATTCGATGGAAGACAGAATTCTAGAACAGGCTCCAAAAGAAAGGGTACTGGTGGAAGCTCCAGGGATAAATCTACTAGAAAGGGACAATCGAGAAGAGGTGGTAGAGATAGAGATGGAAAGGAGAGAGACGACGATAACAGGATACCCCCAGAAGAAGTCAAGCCTTTGGAACCATCCGCAAATAGATGGGTTCCAAGATCTAAGGCCAAGAAGACTGAGGTTAAACTTGCACCAGATGGAAGTGAGATCTTAGAACCTGAAGAAATTGAAAGAAAGGTTAAGTCCTTGTTGAACAAGTTGACCTTGGAGATGTTCGATACCATCACTGACGATCTTATGAATATCGCCAACCAGTCAAAATGGGAAGAAAATGCTGCTACTGTTAGACAAATCATTTCCTTGACGTTTGCAAAGGCTTGTGATGAGCCGTACTGGTCATCAATGTATGCCCAATTCTGTGCCAAGATGTGTACCAGCTTGCCAGATGAGGTCAAAGATGTCAATATCATTCTTAAAAGTGGATCAGTCGCATCTGGTGGTGACTTAGCAAGAAGAATCTTATTAACAACATGTCAGGCAGAATACGAAAAAGGATGGACAGACAAATTGCCTACCAATCCAGATGGAACTCCAATAGAACCAGAGATGATGTCTGACGAATATTATATCATGGCTGCAGCCAAGAGAAGAGGTTTAGGTTTAGTCAAATTTATTGGTCATTTGTACATTTTGGGAATGTTGAACGATCAAGTCATCTTATTGTGTTTGAGAGACCAATCGAAGAACACTGTTGACCCATCTGAAGATAGTTTGGAGAACTTGACTCAATTGGTTAAGACCGTAGGTGCTAAATTGGAGACCACCGATAAGAATAGAACGGTCTTGAATCTTGTGTTCGACAACATACAAATCATATTAGAGTCCTGTAAGTTATCATCAAGAATTAAGTTTATGTTGATGGACTTGCAAGATTTGAGAGCAAGTAAGTGGAACTCAGGAAAATCCGAGTCAGGTCCTAAGACTATTCAAGAAATTCACAATGAGGCTGAATTAAAAAAATTGGAAGACGAAAAGGCTAACGCTGAGAAAAGAAGAAAAAATAGAGGAAATGAGCAAAGGTCTAACTCATCAAGAACTGGGTCTGCTTGGGGAAATAACAACAACCAGTCCAAGAGATCCGAATCAAGGGTCCCAACAAAAGGTGATACTTTCACACCTGTTCAATCTAGGTCCCATTCCAATAGACCTCCTAATTCATCAACTTCGGAGACCCCAAAGGAGAGTTTCAAGAGGACTGAATCGGTTCAATCGAACATGTTTGCTGCATTAGGTGAAGGTGGTGATGATGATGACAACAATGAAGAAGTGAATAATGAAGCATCTGCCGAACGGCCGAGGGTGACTGAAATATGAATTTTCAATCGAAGGATATGTTGATGCATGCACTTCCATTCCCTTCATTTGTTTTTGCATTAAAAATTGTATCTGTAATATAGTAGTAGAACAATTTCTCTCTACGGATCATGTCTTTCATATGCTCTATATTTTTATTCAACTTTCTTGTTTAGATAACCTATGTTTATTTAATAAAATGGCTACTGTTTTACTCAAACTAAAAGTCATGTATATTCAAGTTGTATACGGTTTGAATATATTAGTAGAGAGTATATGCACCTTCTTCTTAGCATTTGTATACTCTTCATTATTCTCGAAAGAACTCGTATCTTTTGAGTCCTGTTTTGATAACGAACTGGATCTAGAATCTAAACCTCTCAAGCGATGTGGTCTTCTGTGATTGAAATGGAAGTATGAATGTGGTTTCAGCGAAGGTTTTGAATCATTCATATCCGAGAATATGCTGGTCACTTCTTCAGATTCTTGCTCCGCAGTCACACGAAGAGACTCTTGCTTGTATGCTAACCTGCTTGCTCCAGATGCCTCTTCCTGTTGTCCTTTACTACTAGTTACAATCTTTGCCGACCCTTCGACCAGGACTTGGTCCGCTAGCGAATTCACTTGGTTTCTGTCAGAAGCAATTCTTAAAGAGGATATTGAAATGTTTTCTTTATTCCAAAAGCTCTCATGTAGAGCCTCCATCCTCAAGCAACCCTGTGCGTTATACTGTCCGTCAGATGTGCTAGAATCTGGCGAGAGTCTTGAGCTGTTGGCCAAATATATCACTCTCACAATCAGGTAGTTAATCAAAACCATTATCTCTAGTAAATACAAAATGTTGGTAATGGTCATTCTGAAGACCTTTACCAACCCATCACGGACACGAAATGCTAGTATGATATTGAGTAAAAGGAGTTCTGTTTCCAATACAATGATATAGTTGAACAACACCCACACTGCTCTTTGTAACTTGGAAAGTAGGTTACAAATTAGTCTTGTGAAAACACAGTCTGACTTTTTAGGCGTTTCCGCTAGACTGTGTCTATTGGACATCGAATCCTTTGCTGACAAATGTCTTAGTGGATTCCACTCTTCAATCATATTGTAATGTTAAAAGATTTTGCTGGACCAGTAGTGGTTCAAATAGCCGCTAAATTTTTTTTGAAACTTTGACTGCGAAAAAAAATATCAGCACAGTTTTTGCCATAATTCTTCAATAGAAACTATCAACTATAACCAAAAGAACATGTCAAAGAAGATACAAGTAAACTTGTGTCATGGCGTATCTAATCCTAAGCTTCTTATAAAAAATCCAATATATGTACTATTATTGACAATAAAACTATTAGTTATTAGATGTGCAAATATTCCGATCCATTAATAATATCGTTATCAAGGTCCAAACTGCTCACATGCTGAATAGGCACGTCGAAGCCCCAAGTGTCATCTTCTTGGGCTGTGAGATCGATGATTTCATTGAAGCCATCACTGAAGTCGTTATCCTTGCATTCTGAGTACTTCTGTGCATTGAGCATGTCAAAAACGTTGAACTCAGAATCTACCAGATAATTCATTTCCTGAAATTTTACTGTCCAGAATTGTTTCATGATTTTGAGCTGGTCGTACTGAGCGTGTAAAACTTTCACATCTTTCAATTTCTCCTTGAAAGTAATGCTTATGATGTTTGAAATAAGAATGTCAATATTGGCAGATGAAGTTCTCATGGCTTTCACAAAGCCCATCAATTTTGAAAGAAAGTTATAGTTTGATTCTAAATAGATAACCGCGAAAAGTATCAACTGCTTTGCGATGAACTGTGTGGATTCCCCTCTCTTCTTCAACAAAAGAGCATAATAAATGGATGCAATTCTAAAATACCTTTCCGCTGATATTTCTTCGATGTCGTAAGGATCTACCTTGACATGATTTTCATCGTCACTGTAAATGCCGGTAGGTTCATTTCGATTCTCTTCCATATTGCGTATTTGCGTTTTCCACTCAAATTTGGGGTCATCCTCAGGCACCACAGTGCAACGAAAAAAGTCATAGAACAGCTCAAAATCTGAGTCTGAATCATTATCGTTTGAAGATTCCTTGAATGTAAAACGCCTATTTTTTCCTCCCTGTGTTTTATTACGAGTTCCAGAGAACGAGCGATCCATGTCTATGTTCACCTCATCCCTAAAAAATCCATTTTTCAGATCATGATGTTGGTTTATTTTGATGCTTATGATGAACGAATCATGCGAGTTTTGACGTATTCCTACCAAGGGTTCCCTCGTACTTTCAGGTTTTTTGTTCTTAGCTTTGCTGATTCTATTCATGCCTTTTTGTCTCGACAAGTATCTGTGTTGGAAATACGAGTCAACTTTCCTCTTCAAATGAATTCTTCGCAAGGAATCAAAAAATATGGAAAACAACATAGCGTTGCTTTTATGCCTTAGTCCAGAGTTTGAGCTTTCAAAAAGATTGATTATCTTGACCAACAGTTTTTTCTTCACTTCGTAGGGAGAATTAGCTTGGTCATTTGTCATGTCTTCAGATATCAATGAACGGCTTATAACTTCAATCAAGTTTATTGCTCTTCTAGTATCTCCTATGGTGTTTTGAATTATCATTTGAGTGCACGGATCATCAAGCTTGATCTCTACCAAGTTTGCTTTCTTCCGACGCTCATTTTCGAATTCTAGGGCTCGCTCTAAAACAATTTTCACTTGTGGAATCGATAATGGTAGTAGCCGATGTACATGACAACGAGAAATAAGAGCAGATCTTAATCTTGACTGTGGGTTCATGGTGGTGGCTCCAAAGAAAACCATTTCTCCACTTTCAACGTAGGGAAGTAGGAAATCTTGCTGCACTTTCGAGAACCGGTGCACCTCATCTATGAATAGGACCACCTTAAGCGGTTGCTCACCTGTAAACTGTCTTCTAAAATTCTCTTCCTTTAGAACGCGTCTAAGCTCATCGATATCTTTGATGGAACTATCAGTGGCCGAAAATTCACAGAAGACATACCCACTCTCATTAGCAACTAGCTTTGCGATGGTGGTTTTGCCCACACTGGGAGGTCCGTGAAAAATCATCGATGTTAACCATTTCAATTGTATAGAAAGTCGGATAGAACCGTATTCGTCCAACAAATGCTCTTGTCCCACGAAATCCTTGAGAGACCTGGGCCTTACCAATTCACTCAAAGGTGCAGAGGCATCATTGTCTCTAACAAACAGCATCTTTATGTTCCCAGCCTTATCACTTACATCATGCAGATCAAATGAAGATCTTTCTTCACCATTCATTGAGCCTATACTGAAGTTGGGTACCTCTAAACGCACAAAACACTTTCAGTTACGCCACTGATTTGTATGCTTCACGTAAAGGGTATTTTGTTGGCTATCTGATAATCTTATTAGGCCTTCTAAAGATTTATAATAGAAAGATATGAAATTTTCAAATCTACTAGATCAATAATATAAAATCATCACCAATAGATTTAACAGTCAATTTTTTTAAAGAAGAGCGTAGTCATGTAATAACCAAGGTTACCTAAGGGAGCATTCTAGGGATTCTTGTGTTTTTGAAGAGAATCTTCAACAGTGAAAAAATTCGAGAAGGGTTATATAACCTTTTTATGTTACCAGGTTGTAATACATTTAATTTAAGATACAAAAATCAGTAAATTATACAAAGTGAAGAAAGGACTATTTTGCACACCATATGTTCTCAGATTCGAAACGAATACTTTTATGTCTATCAAATATTTTTTTGGATTAAATGTTTCACAGATTTAGGAAATCAACTTGAATGAAGATACCAACATTAAGATCAAACTTCAGATTCATCTGTTTATTTTCTTCTTTTATTGCCAGCCATGGCGTCCATCGTCATTGGGCTTGCAGAGTTACTCGCCATCGAGGCTTTCCTCTTCTTTGCCAAATTTGGATCACCGTGAATGGTACGAGGTGAAGGCGATGAGATGTTACCAACATTATTTTGATTGGGTGGTTGGAACTGAGGAATTTGAGAGCCTTGAGCCACCATAGACATCTGCTGATTGTTGTTCGCAGCAATGTAGAGTTCGAATGCTTTCAACGGAGAGCTCACATTGTTGGAAGTCGAGAACTCCATTAATGATCGAAGGTGGGAAATAACGTCAGCCATTTGCATTATGCGCATTGCCTCTGTGCTTATACCTGAGTTTCCTGAATTCTTCACTGCAAGGCAGGTTTTGTACAAGTGTGAGAGGAAATCCTGGCTAGCGGCTGCAGAACTTGAAGGGTCCAGGCCCTTAGTTTCTCTATGACTTCTCAATTTAGATTCGAGACTGGAAAAGTTGATAGACGTATTATAGTTAAAACAATGCAAATCCAACCAGTCGATTTTAAACTCTCTATTAACCAGGGCTTTAAAGTTCCCGTTGACGTGTGCTATCGACCCGTCCATGTAAAAATACAGTAATTTGACTTTGGCGACAATAATTATGTAACCGTTGTTCATCACCTGGTATCTGACACTTGATAAAGAAATAGAAAAATTACTTATGTTACCGGTTTTGATTGCAGCCAGAAAAAATCTGGGAGCAGATGAAACATTGATCTCGAACAGATTTGCCACACCATTCACATTACCTAGTTCTGTCGCCATTGATTCGTTATGAGGATTCTGTCCCATACTTGGATTCCCCATATTGAGCCCGTTGTTGTTATTCAAATTGCCCATATTTGTCGGTGCATTTTTAAATCGGAGAACGGAAGACGGCAAAAAGTATACTGAGAATACTCTTTTCCAGTAATCCATTAAGGACAACACCTCGATGGATTCGTTAGATACCTGATCGATTAAATCCATTATACGAAGAATGGCAGCATTGCCTATATTCCTCTTGTATATTCTGGAATTTAATTCACTTTGAAACTGTTCTTGCTCCGCATTTTTCACGTTTTGGGGACCGACTGAATTGGGCATAATATGTTGTTTTTGAGGGTTGGGTTGTACACCTCCAGGAACCTGCAGTGGAACTGTAGATACCACAGATTTCGCATTTGGAGGGTTAGGCACAGCACGCGGCTGGCTTTGAGGCGTGGGCTGCTGCTGCTGTGGGATTATTGGTGTGACATTATTTGGAATATTATCACCATTGATTGTTTGGCCAGCAGCTTGTTGATGCATTTGTGGATTGTATGGCATGGGTTGAGACTGGTGGCCCATCTGTGGTGTGTGTCCTCGGGAGTTACCAGCAGAGTTGTTCGAGTTGGGGAGTGGAGCAGAGTTTGGAGCAGACATCATCGAGTTCGAGTTGTACTGAGCATTAACCTTTCCTGAAGGTACTTGGTTGGCATTATTCAACTGCAGTGCTGTCATCGATCTCTGAACACCAGGTCTTTGTGCTTGTTGCTGCTGCTGCTGCGGATGCTGCTGTTGTGCCATCATATGCTGCGGAGAGAGTTGGACCACCCCGTTCATCTGCCCATTCATCTGTCCATTCATCTGTCCGTTAATCTGTCCATTCATCTGTCTATTAGTCTGTCTATTTGCCTGACCGTTCATCTGGTTATTCATTTGATTGTTCATCTGTGTGTTTATCTGCGGGTTCATCTGAGGATTCATCTGCGGGTTCATTTGAGGGTTCATTTGAGGGTTCATCTGAGGGCTCATTTGGCCATTGACTTGTCCCCCCATCTGTCCCATCATGTTGCTATTCATGTGTCCATTAACCTGTCCGAGCTGAGGGTTCACCGACAATCGGTGCTGTGGTGTTGCGAACGTCATTCCGTTGGTCTGCTGGTTCTGATCACCAAACATCTTCTGCTGCGCACCCTGGGCCAGCAGAACCTGGCCCAGCGGTGTCACAAGCGAATTTCCGAAATTCGCATTCTGCATCATACCGGTATTCATCGCCTGTTGGTTGTTCTTCATTCCTCCAACCCCCATGTTCACTCCTCCCATGTTCATCATGTTCATGTTACCATTCATCCTACCGTCGTGCTATCGATATGGCTCCGACTCCGACTGTATCAACGACGCAATCTCTCCTGTAGTCGTCCCTTTACTGTCCTGCGCACCTTCGGTCGCTCCAACTTCACTTACCAGCTGCGTGTTTCTTCTCCCGCTTCGCTGTCCAAGGGTTGGAAAACTTCGGCGTCTAATACTAGATTGTTTTCCCAATAGCTCAAATGTCTCTAATATGTTCGCAGTCTACTGTGAAGAGGTTGCGAATACTGAATTACGCTGCTTTTCAACGAATTTACCACACTGAGAACGTTCTATTTAGGTACTAAAGGATGATTTGACTTACTTGTAGTTGTTGTAATGAAAGAAAACTTACTTGATGAATGGTTACGAGCCCAGACCGCTTTTTCCTACCGCCAGTCCCTCCCTGGGCCTGTGGGAAAATGTCGGTAAATGTGTCCCGAAATGGCGACCGGTCAGGGGTTCTTCCGCGGTAGAACTCACATTTCCACCGCGAGCGTTGATTTCCTGGCAAGGCTTCTGCCATGCCTGTCAAGATAGACACCATAGTGGTCCTGCCCAGGCCCCATGGTCTACGATGGCCAACAACGACACCTACAAAGCGACGTATATAGAGGTAGGGGCCCGACAACACACAAAAACTCGATGAGAAGGGTGTAGGTTGTCGACCTGCCTGTCGCCAGGCAGGTCGAGAAGTGATATTAGCCGAAACCCTCAACGCCCTGAAATTACAGTGCGATTGCATTCGCAGTGCAGAGGAACACAACGAAAACACATTGTAGAAGGTGTAATCGATACATTCCTCTGCGTGTGGCACTGGAAGACGCCATACTGGAGAAAGAGCGGAAAACAAGGCATGCGAGACGAAGGTGATTGGGGGTGATTGTGGTGAAAGCGGAGGATGGTATGAGATGGGGTGTATCGAAGATAACATTATATGCAGGCACAAACAGAAGACGGAACGCCCCAACTCCCAATAACGACGAGGCAAGCGTTGGAAAAAACAACTGGATCCAGCAGCCAAGAACCCCACCATCACCGTGGCAGACGGCAATGTGCGCTGCGTGTGGTAGTTGTTTTCTTCAAGTATCCCAGGCTGCTTGGCTTGTAGATGGTTTCGACCATTTTCGCCACTATGTACAGTCCGTTGTCATACGCGACAAACTGAGGCGACAGCACGAGGTATCGAGTTGCGCGGCAAAGATAGTGGTCCCCTTCAAACCAACAAGTGCTATGGTTTGAGTTCTTGCGATAAGGTCAGGCCTATCGAGGCACCAAACGGAGAACCGGAGAAACGTTTTGTGTAACCTTGTTGTTATAAGCGCAAGTAAGTCTGTTAAACTACAGGCAACTGTATAGTGGGGAAATGAAGTGGTCTTTCTACTAACTATGTAGAAGGTGCGGGAGAAAAAGAGTGGAGTTCGCATCATTTGTGGGCGGCAGGAGCAGACAGACATAGATGACCAAACAGATTGCGGTGTAGATGATCAAGTGATGTGGGTTGTGCCATTGGTGGTGAGTGCCGGAAAACGGGTGGCGTGAGAGCAGATAGGTGAGAGCAGATAGGTGTACCAGAGCAGAGGGTATGCTGGTTTGCTAGGGTGCAGAGCAGGCATGAAAGGCCGGCCTGCATATGGCCCATTTAGGCCATATGCAGGATACACCAATGATAGGTTGTGTCTCTACCACAGGAGTATACAGTGCTTGCTGGGATACAGTGCTTGCTGGGGTCGGGTGTCCAATGCTTACAGAAGAACGGGAGCAAGGGATGAGAGTGCCGAGGACGGTGAGATGCCTGAGTGCATATACCAGTCCACAGTGTCTCCAATGGAGCTTGTGGGCTCTAGCAAATAGTTGGTCAAGACCACCAAGGGCAAGGGTGTGAGAAAGAGGAAAGTAGTGTGTATAGCTATTAAAGGAAGGTGTATATAGAAAGGACATATTGTGCAAGATTGCGAAAAGCTCCTATGTTATTTAGATAGCACTCAGCACATTATCATAGATAACCGCTTGAGAGATTGCACGTGTAAACCTAACTCCGAGTACATCTCGTGTAGAGAGGTTCAAGCATTGGATACAAAGAAATGGCACCCCGCGAGATTTAGGTCGATGGAGTATAGTGGCAAGATGCTCAAAGCAGGACACAAGGTGCAAAAAATCGGATGTTGGTATATGCAGGACATTTTAACAAATACTATGATAGCATGGGCACGCTCAAAGGCTAGTAATTGACTATGTGTGTATAGAATTGTATATAGTGTAGCCGTCTGAGGATCTCGAGTTCGCTGAGCATATCGCGAGTCTGCAGTTGATTTGTGAGACAGCGATTTCGAGTGTTGGATTGTTGGATGGATGGATGGTTGCATGGTTATGTGGTTGCATGGTTGGATAATTGGATGGGTGGGTGGAAAATAATTTATTCAAGCTTATCGATGGCAAGAAGCGAGTTGCCGTTGAGTGTGGTTGTGTTAGAGACGTAGCGCCTCAATGCGGGGTGATTCAACAGGGGCACTGGCACCAGCTGTCTTTTGAAGACGTCTACGCTGCCTTCCTTTGAATCGACTTCTCTAGTCTTGTTTGCTCTTCTCTTCAAAAGCTTATTGACTGTGTCTCGTTTTTCCTCCTCCAATTGCTTGTTTTTGTAGTCCTGTCTCTTTCTGGAACTTTCTGCCTTGCGCAAGGCGACCTGCTCGGCGTCGACATCTTTCTTTTTGTTGCGCGAGCGCTTGTTGGAAGAGGCGCTATTATCCAATGCCACGAGTTGAGGGGTGTCTGACAGCTGCTCCAAATAGCGTGTTCGCTGTCTCTCTGTCATCTTTGAGATATCAGGATTTGCATTGGGGTTGTACTCCAGTTCTTCGTCTGTAAGAAGCAAATCCTGGTCTATTTCTTGCGGCTGCATGGAGGTCCCCTTGCGCTGCTTTCTTGATGGTTGAGAAGGATGCGACGGTGCTGGAGAGCTTTCATCCAATGTTCCCTCGTCATCTTCATCATAGTCTAGAGGTACTCGACGTTTCCTGGTCTCTCTCAAAGGTTTCTGTGCTTCTACTTTTGTTTTCGTGGTTCTCAGCCTATCAGTCGCTTTCACCGATCCTCCTTTTTTAGGGGCCTCGTACTCGTCTTCATCCTCATACTCATCTGCTAGCTCCAAATCTTCGTCTATTTCGTCAGGATCTTCCACCTTGTAGTTGTCTTCCTCATCACTGCTGTTGGGGATATCGTCATCCTCTTCCTCTTCTTCTTCCTCATCCTCCTCGTCATCTTCCTCGTCATCATCATCATCATCTTCCTCCTCTTCTTCATTTTCAAGATCTGCCTTAGAACCCAACCCTTGCTGCTCCAAGTCGCTTGACTGTTCTTCCAATTCTTCACCTACTTGTTCATCATCTATCTCGCTCAAATCTGAAGAGGTATTCATATTGTCTTTGTTTGTCATATGCGTATAGATCGCTTCTTCCGATTTTATTCTATAGTACGATCTTCAGTTTTGATCTTTTATATGGCGACAATTAACGGACAAAATGTGTTGGCTACAGTAGAAGATTTAGAAATATTAGCGTGAGTTGATATATACTCTAGAATTTCATATTACACAAAAACCATTTAACCAACGACAAAGATGCAAAAAAGGGGTTGGGAAAGGGTTGATTGAGGTCTATAAAGCACCAAGAATGCCAAATGAGAGTGGTATTTGAAGCCGGGAGCCCTCTGGGGGCGAATTATACTGTAATTTAGACTACCTTGCGGGTCTCTCAGTTAAATCCAAAGACAAACCACTTTTAGTTTATTCATTAGACTTGACCACTAGTGATCAAGCCTTTCATACTTCGAATCTCATTTCGTATCTCAGCAGCCACATTTTTACGACGATTTCCGTTTCCATTTGCGTTCCCGTTTCCAACCTCCTTGGAAAATACCTCTTCGTGGTTGAAATACGTCAAGTTGACCTTGTTCTGCAAATCTTTCAAAGAAAAGTCCACAAGCTTGTAGTGGGGAATCTCCGAAACCAGATATGCGGTGACTTCACTTAGTCTATCCGACACTTTCTTCAACGTAGCCAAAAGTTGTTGCATCTGCAACCCGCTATCTTCTTCTGTGTCGAAGCTTGCTTCCTTTTCTGTGTCCGAATGCAACGTGGCTAAGTATGAGTTTTCGGTCTGACACACAGCATCCGCATAGAACCCATTACTGCCGTCCTTTTTTCTCACGGCCACCGTGGGAATATGCTTGACCCTTCCAATCATCTTTAAATAAGTATCCCTCAAGTTTTGTCTGCACTTTTCCAAAAACTCCAATCTTCTACTGCCATTTACCTCCAACAATGGTTTTATCACAAATATGCCCAATAAATACGCTGCGATGGCCACCAACGCAGACCCTCGAGTCAACCTTAAGAGATATGCAATGAGTCTTGATCTTCTTCGCTTTCCTCCTCCGTAATGCAAGGGATCATAAAATGTCTCCGGTATTGTTAACACTGGAACACCGCTCATTTCAGACTATATGGAATCACTCTAGAACTGTGTAATATCTACAGAAAAGCTGGTTTTTTAGAAGCTTTGCTATCGTTCGACTCCATTTTATGGAGAAAGAAAGTTAGGTCCTCGGAAGCTCATTAGATTGCTATGTACAGGAATTTATATACAAAATGCTCTTCGATGCCATCGTTGTGTGAGTCTTGCCTTGTCTATATGTGAGTTGTTGAACAGGTAGTATACGAAACTATCCGAACAACCTGGAGTTTTCAAGTTCAGCAAATTTTGATGCCTTGAAATTCATTGTATACTGGCAGAAGTGAAGAAAAACATGGAGCGGAATACAAATAATTTAGGTGCAAATGGGATTTGCAGGAAATGTTCACTCGTAAAGCTCCATGATGATGATATGTACATGATTTAATGCCAATTGAAGCCTCTAGTCTATAACGTCGGCCACATTTTCGGTGTACGGTCTTTTCTTGCGCTTTTTCAAACCTTTCTTGTTGTAGTATCCATGACTATTGCCACTATCGTAGTTGATCTTTCCCTCGTTGCTAAACCTGCCCGCTAACTTCTTCTCACGAGTCGTATTTTCCTTCCGTTGCACCTCCAAATTCTCTGCCGTGACCGCACGTCCAAGCAGAAGCCTTGCTGTTGCCTGCTGGATCTCTTCAATCTGTCTGTTTTTCTCAGACAAGCTCATCTTCTTTCGTTTTTCGGCCCGTCGCTCAATATTCTCCTCCTCCTCCTCGTCCGGCACCCATCGAGACTTGAGTATCCTTCGTATCGCCTCGGGCGACATCAGGAAGTAATTGGCCAAATCCTTGGTCTTCAACTCTGGCTTCTGTTCCTTGAGCATGCGAATGTCTTCGATCTGCTGTCTCGACACCTTTTTGCTGGGATTCCAGTGCCCATACCTCTTCTTGATCGCCTCATTTCGCTTAATCCACTCTGGTTTACGTTGCATCTCCTCTTTCTCTCTCTCCTGCACCTTTCTCTTGAACTTCTCTTCCGATGAGCCCATCGCAGGTTTCGAAGACCACCGCACAAAACTTCCCCATGCACCCCACGATCCCGCTCTTTTTGGCCACATGGTACCATATATGACTGACCTCCGCAACATCTTCAATACCTGCTCCTATTTAGCCTGGTTCCGCTGAAGTTTGCTACTGTTTTATCTACCTCGTCGTCGTTCGATGGGCCTTTGGGTGAAAAAAGTCGTGTTATGTGCAAGTGTTGATAATGATTACCCTTTACCTTCTCCTAATAGCGTCATAACATAAATCAATATATTGCTGTTTTTTCTATATAAGTGTCAATAATTAAGGGATCAAGGCATTATATCTAGTGGGCATAGTTCTATTAGACTATGAATTTTATAAGAAAATTCATGGGCAGCTCAAAAAGCGATGAGATAGCTCTGATTCCATCGGGTAAATTATTTTTGAGAAGGCTGCCACGATCACCTAAGGGGGAGTTAGAGTGTTTGTACAACGATGCGTTTGCTTGTGTTCGGCAGACATCACGGCAGTTTCTATACCAGCTCTGTGTTATGAGGGTGTACCAGGAGGGCGAATTGGACACAATTGGATCGAGTGGGTTCAGCGACTCAGAGGATGAAGATAGCGAAGACGGCGCACATTCGTTGCTGGATGGGCATATGAGTGGTGGGCGATACCGAGATGAGTGGGTTTTTGCAATTGTGTCAGACTTGCGGATTCGCAAATACGACAAGGGAGATGGGTCGGTGGCCATTGGGTGGAGAGACTTGAACGGGGATCCAGGAGACCGGTTTGAGTTTGTGGTGGATGAGGATGTGAAAAGCAAGGCTGTGGAGCTGTTCATGGTAACTATTTACAAGTGCATGTATGAGCAAAAGTACAATAAGCTGCCGATAACTGTTGATAACATCGATCCTACTAGCATATTTGACTCCGACTCCGAGGATGAGTATAACCTTAGCGGAGACTACAAAAGTAAATTGTTTGGCACTGTGCCTGTCCACCCTGATGATTCCACAGATGAGGAATTTCACGACGCCACAGATAGCCTGAACTTACTGAACATTGACGGCCAGGACCTGAAACATGTGGTTGCTAATGCCTTATATCTGACTTCTGCATTTGATCTTTTCTTGTTTGATTCGGAGACCGAGAATTTTCAACTACAAATATCCAGTCCCAGTACTAAATGTACAATTAATGGCTGTGGAAACTGGATGTATAAATTGAGTCTCAAAGTTGATAACGACCGCGTAGCTTTATCAGAGACCATAGGTAAATTCATGAGTCCAACATTCAACTATGACCATTTATCATTCATATTCAACAGTTACATAGTTCGGGATGAGAATTTCATTGCTCACTCCTGGCTCATGAAGTTTCGCACATACGAAGAGCTACATGAGTTTCAGTCTGTTTTCATGAAAGCTCTTTGGGAAACCACCAATAAACAAGAATGGGTCAATGTCAATGATACTAACAAAGAGTACTTCGCAAATGCATTTTCAAAGTTATCTCTATCCGACAGTTCGGATGTTGCGAAGGAAGATATCGATATGATTGTTGATGATGACGAGGAAGAGTCTCCGGATGATGAAGATGAAACCGAAGAGGATGACGACCCCCGTGAGAGGACTAACAAGACATCTCTCAGATTTTTGAATAATAGGCATGGCTTGTATGATGAGAGTGACGACGAAGATGATGAGGAAAAAGAGATCAGACAATTCAAATCAAAAGCCAAAAACAGTAATTTAACAGTTGGTTACTCTAAAGATAGATCTTATGTTGTAAGAGGTGATAAGTTAGGTGTGTTTGGAAACGAAGAGGACGGAATAGAATTCAAAACAACAATTGCTGGTTTGAAAGACTTGAGTGGTAAATCCTTCAATCCTAAGAAACTCATGTTACACCAACAAGATGAGCATATGCTTATGACAGATGAGCTGATTGACAATACAAAATTGTACAGGTTAGACTTGAACCGGGGTGATATAGTTGAGGAATGGGATATGGCAAAAGATACTTTGACGGATTTTGGCCCCAACTCCAAATTCGCTCAGTTAACGAGCGATCCTACGCTCTTGGGTGTGACTTCCAAAAGCATTTTCCGCATCGATCCTAGACTACAAGGTTCAAAAATGGTTAAAGAAAAGTCCAAAACTTATAAAACCAATAAACAGTTCCTGGTATTGGCAACTACACAAAATGGATATAAAGCAGTGGGGTCTGCCAATGGTGATATATCGTTATATTCTGAGTTGGGAACTAGGGCTAGCAGCTTATTGCCATCATTAGGTGAGCCCGTAACTGGCTTGGATGTATCGAAGGATGGAAGATGGTTGCTCGCCACATGCCAGTCATACTTGTTGCTCATCAACACCAAAATCACTGAGGGACAGCGTAATGCTGGAGAACTAGGATTCACGCACTACTTTGATAAGGATAAGAAACCTATCCCCAGGAGATTGGCTCTATCACCCGAGCATTTGACATATATGTTACAAGAAACCAACAAAGAGTCCTTTAAATTTACAAAGGCTCGTTTCAATGCAGGTATTGATACAAACGAATCCTCTATCGTTACGTCATTCGGCCCTTATATCATTACTTGGTCGCTCAAGAAGGTTTTGGAGGGAAGAAGCAACCCCTACCTTGTCAAACGTTACGAGCAAGATGTCATCGCTGAAAACTTCAAATTCGGTTCTAATTCAGACGTTATCTTGGCATTACAGGATGATGTATCCATGTTAAACAGAAGTAAGCTTAGGAGACCTAACAGAAGAATTTTCCTGGGTGACTCTTAAACGTAAGTGCTTAATGCACCAATTTTTCCCGTAATTTCCATAGTTTTAATAAATACATACTTTTTATGAGACACATAGATCATTTTTGAAACGTCAAGGCCCTCTTTAATTCATCAAGCCATATAATCCTGAAAGCCACGAACTTCTGGTATTTTGTGGGATGGAAAGCAGCTGAGTCCATTATCTTTGGTTCCTCGGTGTACTTGATGTTGTTGATTCTGGCATGAACTCTGCGCACCCAACGATTGAACCCCTTTGATCCTATCAAATATCTATATAGGATCTCTTCTAATGGTCTCATGTCCTTGGTTTGCTCTAAGAAAAAGAAGCTACAACTGATATTTGAGTCGATTTAGTTTTGTGAGTCTGATACTGAAAATTTAAAACCACGTAGTTTTCTTTCTATAACAGTTAATCTAATCAGATTGTAAACACCAATTTGCTTTCAATCGTCTACAAAGTGGTAACAGTACTTAACAAACGATGATAACTGACGACCAATTGAATTCAATCGCTTTGTCGTTTGGCTTTGCCTCCATAATCTTGATTTTGGTGTACCACGCTATTACGACCAACGTGAAAAGGTCCGCCTAAAGATGAAATTGTTCAATATCCATTAGAAGAAACCCCATAGTTAAGCATAGTCAGAGTTTGGTTCCACACTGCATGCTGCCTGGGCTGCAATGGTTGTCATATTGCTGGTAATTTCTCTGGGCGTTGTTATCTCTGGCCTCGAAGACCGCCAATAACCCCAGAACTCAATTCTTTCGGTCCAAGAAAGTTGATGTGTTTGTTGGCCGAGCAAAACTGGTTGTCCCTCGAGGCCTCCACTACATCTATATACACATATATAGCAAATACGAAGCATCCTACGTTGACGTTGAGGTCGTGCGCTCTGTAGTCCAATTTTCATCCAAATCAGCTCTGGAGATTCAAACCTACATTGGGCATCGCTGTATTGGAAAGCACACCACACCTTCGAGAAATGATATCATGAGCATATGCAGCATGAAGAAGTGCTCCCGTTGCAAGAGTAAGCGCTTAGAGGAACTGGAAGACGAGTTGAGTAAGTACTCAACCTGCGCACGGTGTAGAGCCAAGAGAAAGATCGCTCCGAGTCCAGTGGGTAAGATTGATGTCGATAAAGAAATGCAAAATACACGGTTCAAAACGGAGTTTGAGTTCAGCAGCTTTCTCGCTGCTGCTCTGCGAAACAGAGTCGAAGACATCACCGACTTGCGGCTTGTGGAGATCAATAAAGACATGCCTCCATTTACGATTCTGGAAATTGAGTCGCAGCCTGATAAGAGCACTTTCTACTCGCGTATTGCTCGCAAAGTCACCAAGCTCTATATAGATCCCATTGCTTCCGCCACCAACTTCAAGTTTGTGATCAGAGATCATCACAATGGCGGGCTCCGTACCAAAAAGGTCTCGCTAGTGTTCATATGTGCACAAGACAAAACCAGACAGAGAAAGTCCAGATCCAGCCTCAAAAGAGCCGTGCTGAACCGTCTCAAGGTGCACGAATGTTTCAGCAGCATCCACCTCAGCTACGATTTGCTCCTGTCGAAGGTGGTGATCCACTATTCGCATCGATCGCACCCACCGATAGGCCATAGTGAATCTGCATTATATGCACAAAATCCACTGCAACAGCTCTTCCGCACATCGCGTGCTTTGGATGGCCTCAAGAGCCCGTCACTGTCGTTAGCTGTCGCCGCTGTAGGCAAGCTCGACAAGCTCGAAGACATCGATGATATCGACACCCTAAACATAGACAACAGGCTAATGCAATGAGTGCTCGGGGCTTGTTTTGGCTAGAGCGAGAGCTAAACCAATATTCCGTGGCGAGTGTGTGGCCAATTAAGAAGCGTGGCAAATTCCATACATGCTAAGAGACGGTGACAACCAAACGACTTTTCCTCGCTTATATGCAGGACACACCGTCCTCAGCACTCTGCAACCTTGGCTTGACGACCTTCCCTCGTTGGCCACAATTGTTCTTCGCAGCTGCGACCATCGCCTTTCTTCAACTCCGCTGGTGTGTCTCGATCCGCACCAGTCTCGTTAATTTGCCTCACTGCTCGCTTCTATTGACCGCATATATCTATAAATACAATACAACGCTATGCATGCTGTGTTCTCCTCTTGTGTGCGTAATTGCATCCAAAGCTCAAGTGCCTTTCACACCGACCGTTTGAAACCGCAACCGTTTGAGACCGCAACCGTTACATCGCTTCTATTTAGCCCCAATCGGCCTTGCAAGTTGTCTGAGGACTAAGAAGCTCAGATCAAGAAATGCTTATATGCAGGCAGGTGACAGATCGGCTATCTGCCGGACGGCTCGCATTGTGGTGGGATTTTCCTTGTTCTGCTACGTATGCGAGAAACGAACTGGCTTCCAATGTTATATCCGTACATTAAACCCGTAAACCCATTCCGTCTGCAACACTACAACAAAGCTACCGATGACAAATGTCGATCCGTAGGGACATGTGAATCGTCGGGTTTCAACGCTTGTCAACACCGACACCTGGATTTGTTGTGCGGTGTCTTCTCCTCCGGTTTCACCTCTCAACCACAGGTTCAGTGGCGCTGGATATTCCGCGTCCAGCTCGGTAGCTACAGACAACCATCTCGTATACCTGTTGAGCGTATCTGAAACGAATGTCTAACAATTTTGCCTGCTCCTGTTCGTGCTCTCTGGCGCAGGGTAATGTTTCCTAGCTTGCACTCGAATGCTGACCTCAGCAATGAGGTCAGCACATTCCTACGTTTCTTATTGTCCAGACCCTTGATCCAATGCCACAGACGAGTGGTGTCTAGAGATGCGTTCTGCATAAAAGCGTCCTCCGTGGCAGGTTTTAGGACTTGCGCTTGCAACATGATCATGTTTCTATATTGTTTGCGACTTCTCTGATCCCCCCTTGATTTCATCGTTAGCCGTGTGCATTTGAATCAGCGACCAGAGATGATGCCGTTTTTCACACCTTGCGTCGCAGATGGTCGTACTTGCGAGCAAGAGTGGTAGTGCATTGAGGCACCAAACAAGCGAGCGCACAGCTGGTCGCTCGCCCACAAGACATTCGCTACTACTACTTGCCGCCCATTTGCGCATTTCCTCCCTTCGCGTACCCCTCATGCCAACGTGTTGCCTCTTTCTATACTTCGTGATCACTTTTCTTCTGCTTCTGCTGCTGATTCTCCAGGTCTACTGCGATCCCCTCGTCAGTCAGCCCCTTTTGCTCAACCGTACACCCAAGCACCTAGCATACAAGCAACTTGCAAGCACTTATCATCTAAGTACCCAACACCCAAGCGCCCGAACACCCAAGCACCAGTGCTATCTTTGGAGTTCCGCTCTCCCCTGACGTTCGCTGTCGCCTCCGTGGCTCGCTAATTGTGTCCTTGTAGTGTACATTTTACGCGCGCGTAACACCATCAACTCCACGGCTCCATGGCATCATTTCCGTCGCTTCCGTGCTTTCCGCTCTTGTCTGCGCTGTGCACATACGTTTATTGCCTTCCATTCTGCTCTCTCTGCATTTCCGTCCTACGCTACTGTTCGTATCGTCCTTGCAATGGTTGCTGGATCAATGTCAGATTATTCGCAGCGAAACTCCGATTGTGAAAGTGCATGGTGGGCCAATTCTCCCTGCTTCGATCGCCCCCAAACCATTATCATTTCCGCTCTTCTGCTCTCGTTCGCTAAAACATGACATCTTTGTCTCCGTTTTTCTGCCATATCCGTTTGCCATCCGTTCCTCTTCTGTTCGATTTCATTCCATCTCCACAAAACGGCGTTAACCGTTGAGCACTTTGGCATAGGCCATACAGGATATCTACTAAAGTGGTTACCTGTTGAAACATTGCATGCTACAGCACGTACATCAAGGCTTATCAGTGGTCGAACACTACGTGCCAAGCAGGCATTAGTTGCATGGTAGTAGATTAAAAGGCTTCGCACCGCTGTAGCATGTATTAAAAATATCATTGGTATAATCTCATCACAAACGAAGCGCAATCGCAAAATAGCATTGTATTATAACTACAGCACATTCCAGTCCGATCCTTAGTAGAAACGTTCAAAAGGTTTTCTGTAGCATAAAAGCGAGCAGAGACCGAACAAACACGGAACAGGCTGACCACGTCAAAGTGACGCCAGAGAAGTCAGAGAACTAAATAGACACAGGAGAGCAACCCCCTCGCCTGCTGGGAACCTTAGGATCTAAGAACCTCGAAACCTGGAAGCCACAGGACCTGGAGACATCACAGAGTAAAAGTCTCCCACAGCGCTGCGCGACATTGCGAGATAACGATATCGCGACATTTTGCGACACGCTGTGACACCGCGCCTATCGCTACGAGATTCTCGCACATTAGCGCAACGGCCTTGAAGATCAACAGTCCTTGAGCGATCCGCCGCCAAAACGTCCTGCTATCCGGGCGATTGAAAGAGACTGCTGCCACGCGATACTGCCTTGGTGCATTTGGCCCGTCTCAAGACAGACTCGTCTTCTGCAATCGAACCACAGTTGCAGCTGAGTTCTCACCTGCCCTAAACCATTCGATTCGCATTCGCACCAAACTGCTATCCGAAATCCGGAGGCTGGAACCTATAGGCATCACGCTGCAGCCATTGTATAAGACCACATCACATTCAAGCACGGACTACGGCTCGTTGCACAACACCAACCAATACATTCTACAAGGCTCCACAGTCATTCGATTCCAGAGCTCACGAGGTCGTACGGTGATTTGTAGAGGCTGAATCACAGAGCTAGAATCGCACAATCACCCCGTGCGTTATCAGAGTCGCTAGATTCGAACCACAAGTAAAGCTGGAGCTTTATTTATTTATATTCTCTTTTTCCTGCTAGCTGCATTAGTTGTATAAGGTTTAGGTGTCGGAGGAAGGTTATCGTAAGGGTTACGCTATGGTGGGAGACATGTTGGGTTACTCCGTCAGAAGTAAAGACCCGGTGCGACCTGTGCCGACGCTCGATGACTTGATCATGCACAATGTGTCGGTCGGTAGGTACACCAAGCTGAACTTTATCAGCTTTCTCTCGCACACACACTCACTCGAAAACCTCGAGTTCATAATAGAGTTGAACAAGTATCTAGCGCTGGACAATGAGTTGGAACGGCGGACTAGATGGAAGATGATATACAAGACATTCATTCTCCACGAGTCGTCGAAGGAGATCAATCTTCCCCATAGCATCACCAAAAACTTATCGCAACAGGCGATTCCTAATGTCAAAGTGGTCCACAGTGCGCGGCAGATGATACACGACATTCTCTTGGACTCGTACAACGAGTTCGTGAAGCATGTCAAGGCGACGACGAGCGATCATCGACCTCGACGTCCGTCCGACTCTGTTTTGTCCAGCGATCCGAGCAGACACCCTAATCGGCGGCAGATCCCGCGGTCAGTGTCTGTTAGCGAGCATGTACGTCCCTACATTCCTCTGTCGCAGGATCTGATCCGCCACGCGGAACTCCAACGACGCAAGTCTGTTTCGCCAAAGGCAGGATCCAGTAGCACTTCGTCCAGCAGGGGCTCATCCATGGGCTCGCTGCCCGATTCCATGCGAGGTGCTGATCTGGCGGGCTGGAAGAAGGCCGTCAGGAAGTTCTCCTTCCGCAGAAACTCCAACGAGTGACTACAATGAACATTTTAATTTTTATTTATCTCTTACGACGATGCTTATGTTGTTTGTTTTATTGGAAAGACAGCTTGCATGCTGCTCAGATGTTAGTTTATAGACTTTGATTATTGTGTACGTGGTTTTATAGAGTACGAACAATATGGATTTGATGATGATGCAAAATTCGCCATGCCCGCATAGTACACCGGCAGTCATGCTAGTGACTCCTAGTTCTAGACAGACTTCATTGTCAGGGCATCAACTATCGCAGATCGATCTAATATGGGTCTGAGATACGAACTATGGGTACAAAGGTTGTGTATTGTATAGTAAGAGTCGATAATGCAGGCTATGTTAGGTTACAACGGGTGGACCTTGCGTTGCCATGAAAGGCATGACAGTCACTAGATACCTTTCGCCTCGTGCTTTACATATTCTCGGCTGTCGAGTGCGCTTAGCAATGGATGGTGTGTCATTCCAAGCATCGTTATACAAGATGCTGATCTCGTAAATACATTAATATACAGAATGGGTAAAAAAAAGATAAACCCGGTGAGCCAAAATGGATCAATACTGCTACGTGAGGACAGCGTAAGGCAATGCACAGGTAAATGCAAAAATGCGGTTTTAAGGCATAGATGTATCTACTCATGACGACCTTGCCTTTTCCTTCAATCTTTTGAGCTCGTCTTCCGATTTCTGTGAGCCTCTCTCTATAATGAGATTTCGCAACAAGTTATTCTCCATTTCGAGTTGGTCGATCTTGGCCTCGAAGGTCTGTACCAGCTCTTTGAGATGCTGGATGTGATTTTCCATCTGCTTCTCCTTAAGCTTCTTTTTGATTCTGAAACGAGCAGAGGCCGCAATGTTTCTTCTGCGTTTGTCCAACTCGTTAAACGAAATATTGTCATCTTGTTGACCGTTTCTCACTGATGAAGGACTCAGCGCAATCGAGCTGGGAAAACTCTGTTTAGGAGTCAGTGAGACTGAAGAACTGAATAAAGGTGTTTGTGGCAACGGCGTGGTGCGCCTGAAAGGTACATGCTGGGTCGACTGTGTTTCAACAGAGTCGACCTCTTGTGTAATGTCATGTTGCTGCGCTGGGTGCTCGTTCGATACAGAGCTTTTTCTTATATTCGACTGGTGTTGTGCCACTAGTGCACTTAAAAGATCGATCTGGTTGTGAGAAAGACCTGCCAACTCAAGCGAGCTCTTCGCACCGGGTGGTACAGGGTATCTGGGAAGGGACGACACATCCAACTGGTTGAAAAGTGCGTTTATTCCTCCCTCGCCGTCTTCTGCTGCTATGTCCTTGGGCACGCTTCGGGAATCTATCTCTGCACCCACTTGAAGCATGCTGTCGGAAGACAGTCCTCGCGGCATAATATCCAATTCTGTGAAATGTGTGTCTTGGCCATGTGGTTTGTCCTCGTCCGGGAAGATAAATGCATCGTCTGCAAAGGCCGCTAGATCTAGCGATAGCTGCCCATCCAAATCGATGTTCGGTGTGGTTTCAGACCCGCTGCTTCCGGAATTGTTGTTCATGAAGTTGTCTATGTATACTAGCTGCTCGAGCAACGCTGCAGATGTCATATCCTCGCCCTTCGTCTTCTTATCGTGCCTCATATCGCCTTGTAGCCCTCCGATATGCTACTTTTAATAACCGCTATCTCTTGTTTACTATCTCAGTGCTACCAATCGTTCAATAGCTTCCTTAACCCTCCTTTGATTGTTTCTTTCACAACACTCACTACCTTGTGTTTCTTTCCTGTGCGACTTCTGTCTGCTATTCCTCCGCTAGTTTTGCAATATCAGTGCAAAATCGCTTCTAACCCTTCTGATCTTGTCGTCCTTTGCTACCTGCGATTCAATCTGCCTGCTAAAGACCGTTTTACTGCTGTTCTCGTGCAAAATCTGGAATCGATAAACTTTACCAGCTATTTCAGTCAGCTATCTCTTGAACAAGGTCTATTCTAGGTTCTTTCTGTTTCGCCAAATATCACTTTTCACTACCAAAAAGTCGTTACCTAGCTGTCACTATACTATAAAGAAGAGAAAACCTTTAGAGACTAGACGTCGGAGCTTATATTTGGCGATTACAGCGTTAAAACCACCAACTCATGCCACAGTATATCTTTGATAGCCATGACAATTGCGAAAAATTAAGTCCATTACACAAAATCACGTGCGTTGTGGAACCTCTCGAGGCCAAATATAAAACAACGACAACGACGAGAACTACAGCAACGATGACAACAAGCCCTCGACAGCAAGTCCAGATAAACGGAGCAACCAGTCTACAGCTTTTGTTTAAACCAAACATACATTCCCTATTAATGAGTTCGAAAATAAGTATATAGTAATAATCGTAAATCATCTCGTTTTGTTCGTGCAGAGTAGGTGCAAAAAGGCACCTACTCTACAAAAGGCACCAACTCTACGAACGGCACCTCAAAAGGCAGAACTGAAGTAATCGACCCAGTCGTATCCAACCGACCGTACAGCGTGGGCCTGGTCCACGCTGTACAGTTATTGCGTATGCATCGCACGCAATCCCAGCATCTTTTACATGGCCTCTAGGGTCTTTCTGTCCTTGATCCATGATTTCGACCTCACCGCCAAAGGCGACTGGTTGGTCACCTTCAACCTGTACTCGGCAAACGACCTGAATGAGTTGCCGTTGGTAGGCTGCCACTTCGTGGGCGCAATATTCCTCATCGAAGAGTTCGAAGACGTTGTACTCGTCTTGATGAACGAATTCACCGACTCCTTCTTGAACCCCAAGCGGGAAGCAACCGAAAATGCTCTTCTGCTGTACATATACTGCTATATGTAGACAAAAAACTTGCTGTATATACTGACGATCTAGCTATCTGGGTGCAAACACAGATATTCAGATTTCGCTTCTATGTCTTGAGCGTGCTTTTTTAAACTACGTCAAAGACTCTTTTCTGGTTCAAATACTACTGGATCCACTAACACTGCTAACGCTATTAGAGGGTTCCAATGCTATTTGGTTACAATATATAAAGTACGAAAAAAACCTGTAAATGAGAGCAAGACTCGAGGCGCTTCGAAACAACAGGGAATGCGTTGCTTTTATAATGCACCCTGCCACTAATCGCCTGTGGTGTTATATTAATAAGAAGATAGGAAGGGGAGAGAAATTTTTCTGCGTTTGACGGCCCACCGGTAAGTTGTCAGGTATTATATCACCGAAAATGGCGTGCTCTTTGAGAGCAGAAAAGTTCGAACAGCAGATCAGACAAAGTAACGCCGGTTTTCGGCGTTGCTTGCACATGTTTCTCTAACGACTATGGCTGGAGATAGAAGAGTTGATAGCACTTCGTACAATAATTGGCTGTCTCTCCGGCCAAGGCTACTAGCTTTAGTAGTCTCTGATGTTGTTTGGTTGCTAGGGATGCTATTGAGGCGAGGGCAGAACTATGTAGACGCCAAGAGTCTGATGTCGGTGGCAAGGAAAGCTTGTACTTGGGATTGCTCTGTAGAATGCGAGTCGCGAGGTGTGGCTGTAGTCCGAGGAGGTGGGGATTTAGTTGAACTGAAGGAGTTTTATCTGGAGAGCAAAGGTGATACCATCGCAAGTCCGTCTATTGCCGCGAAAAAGGCAGAGAAGAGAGAAAAGAGAGCAGTGCGCTGGGCACTGCTACTCTTTATTGATATTGCTCGTTTACTATGTTCTACATATTTCGTATTTCATATTTCGTCTTTTGTCTTTCGTCTTATACCTAGTTACTGGCGACGCCCATGGTAGTGATTCTCGTACCATGGGATTTGGCCCCATGTTTTGGCAAAGCGGGCGAGATGAAGAAGTTTGGGTTTGACACGATCCTGCGATGTTCCCCTCTGCAGCTTTTGCTCCCTGTTTATCGGGCCACTTTTTCCTTCAGCTTTTGTGCTACGGGCATAAAGATCCGTTCCCTCCATATCGGACCTACACTTCCTTCGAACAGGTGCTCTCTCAGGGGTCCTTCATAAGTGTCTTTTCTCCCTCGGCAGTATTGGGGCTCTCGGATGTTAAATCCGAGTGAATAAGTTATTTATTTCCTGGTTGCAAGACATGTTAGAATCCGGAAATACCGTTTCGCACCATTGTGCACTCACTGTCGGAGCGACTCTGCCCATACTGAAATATAGTCCGAGATCAATACCGACACGAACGACAGTTGTCGTTTGTGTCGGCGTTTTTTGGTCATTTCTGTCAGACCTCGTTAATCACTCCGTCGGGCGATTAATTCCCCCGTACTCTCTTGCCATGCGACATTCTCATGTTAACTTCCGAACGTCCTGGTCGGTCTCCAACATCCTGTCCTGGACCTCCACATCCTGTCTTGGACCTCCACCCCACCTGCTCTCGCAAGCATCTTTCCTCCTGAATCTCACTTCTCTTATTTCCTCTCTTTCTCACACGAAGTCTGACTTATCCTTCTCTTCCCCAGCCGTGATTCGTGCAGCAGATCTGGTTGACTCATTGCAGTCACCTCGGCGTCGGAGTACTCTCATCTCCTGTAAAAAGTGCCCCCATGTGCAGAGCTGGTGGGGGGCTCGTGTCCTCACTCCTTTATTTAACGACTGATATGAAGTTTAGACCAATCATTCTATTCTTTCCTGCCAAGTTGAATTTTTTTTTTTTTCCTCACTCCTCCTACAGTGATTAGTTAGTCATCCTGCCTTTCTGTATAAATACACCTCTGAATACGGAGATTCATCGAGTATAACAAGCTTAGAGGTTCAATCGTCTTTGATTCTGGTTTTTAATCTATCGTGGCGGTCCAATTAGTCGTATAAAAGATCGCGCTATATAGAGCAAACTTACTGAGCATCCTGAAGATAGCGGGTAAAGTTACAGACATATACATATAGCTAGACATCTATATATATACTACTGTAAGCATCAGATTCACTACAGTGGACTTATTCAACAAAGCAAAAACACATTCGAAGAAACAGAGGAAAACGGAACAGCGCGGTGGTACAGTAGAATAGAACATAATGGCTTCTTATCTTACAGTCAGCAGCGGAGAAACCTCAGGGTTGAATGAAATGAGGAGGGACTCGACGGTATTAGGACAGATGAATAAGATCTTGGTTGCTAACAGAGGAGAGATTCCGATTAGGATCTTCCGGACTGCTCACGAGTTGTCGATGCAAACGGTGGCCATCTACTCGCACGAAGACCGTTTGTCGATGCACAGATTAAAGGCAGATGAAAGTTATGCCATTGGCAAGAAGGGAGAGTACTCTCCGGTGCAGGCTTACTTGCAGATCGATGAAATCATTCGTATCGCCAAGTTGCACAACGTCAGCATGATTCACCCAGGGTATGGGTTTTTATCTGAGAATTCTGAGTTTGCCCGTAAGGTTGAGGAGAATGGCATTGCATGGATTGGCCCGTCTTACAAGACTATTGACGCTGTTGGAGACAAAGTGAGTGCCAGAACATTGGCTTTGGATAACAACGTCCCCGTGGTGCCTGGTACCCCTGGTCCAATTGACTCGGTGGCCGATGCTGAAGCTTTTGTGGAGAAGTATGGATATCCTGTCATCATAAAAGCCGCATTCGGTGGTGGTGGAAGAGGTATGAGAGTTGTTAGAGAGGGAGACGATATTGCTGATGCTTTCAACAGAGCTACTTCTGAGGCCAAAACGTCTTTTGGAAACGGAACATGTTTCATTGAAAGGTTCCTCGACAAACCCAAACATATTGAAGTGCAATTGTTGGCTGATAACTACGGGAATGTGATTCATCTTTTCGAAAGAGATTGTTCGGTACAAAGGAGACACCAAAAGGTTGTCGAAATTGCACCAGCCAAGAGCTTGTCCAAAAGTGTTCGCGATGCTATATTGACCGATGCAGTCACCTTGGCTAAGGCAGCTAACTATAGAAACGCGGGTACTGCTGAGTTCTTAGTTGATGAACAAAACAGGCACTATTTCATCGAGATTAACCCAAGAATTCAGGTGGAACACACCATCACAGAAGAGATAACCGGTGTTGATCTTGTGGCCGCACAAATTCAAATAGCTGCTGGTGCTTCCTTGCAGCAATTGGGTTTGTTGCAAGACAAAATCACTACCAGAGGGTTTGCTATACAATGCAGAATCACTACTGAAGACCCAGCTAAGAATTTCCAACCTGACACTGGTAAGATTGAAGTCTACAGATCAGCCGGTGGTAACGGTGTGAGATTGGATGGTGGTAACGGTTTTGCTGGAGCTGTTATCTCTCCTCATTACGATTCTATGTTGGTCAAATGTTCCTGCTCTGGATCCACTTACGAGATTGCAAGAAGAAAAATGTTGAGAGCTTTGATAGAATTTAGAATCAGAGGTGTGAAGACAAACATCCCATTCTTATTGGCTTTGTTGACCAATGAAACCTTTATTAATGGTAACTGCTGGACAACCTTCATTGATGACACGCCATCTTTATTCCAAATGATTGGTTCACAAAATAGAGCAACCAAACTATTGAGCTATTTGGCTGACTTGGTTATCAATGGGTCCTCCATAAAAGGACAAGTTGGTTTGCCCAAGCTCGACAGTGAAGCTTTGATTCCCGATATCTTTGACCCCAAGACCGGAATAAGGATCGACGTGGACAGTATACCTCCTCCAAGAGGTTGGAGACAAGTCTTATTGGAGGAAGGGCCCGAAGTGTTTGCTCAAAAGACAAGAAACTTCAAGGGTACTTTAATCACCGACACTACATGGAGAGATGCCCATCAATCCTTGTTAGCAACAAGAGTAAGAACCGTTGACTTGGTCAACATTGCATCCACTACAGCTCATGCCTTGAGTGGGTGTTTCTCCTTGGAATGTTGGGGAGGTGCTACATTTGATGTTTGTATGAGATTTTTGTATGAAGACCCATGGGTAAGATTACGTACCTTGAGAAAGTTGGTGCCAAATATCCCGTTCCAAATGCTTTTGAGAGGTGCAAATGGTGTCGCTTACAGTTCATTGCCTGACAATGCCATTGACCACTTTGTGAAGCAAGCCAAGGAAAACGGAGTTGATATTTTCAGAGTTTTCGATGCACTCAATGACTTGGAGCAGTTGAAGGTTGGTATTGAGGCTGTTAAGAAGGCTGGTGGTGTTGTTGAGGCAACCGTGTGTTATTCGGGTGATATGTTGATAGCTGATAAGAAGTATAACTTGGAGTACTACTTGAAAGTTGTTGATGAAATAGTGAGTATCGGTACCCATTTCTTGGGTATTAAAGATATGGCAGGTACCTTGAAACCCCAAGCAGCCAAACTCTTGGTTGGTAAAATAAGGGAGAGGTATCCAGACTTGCCTATTCATGTTCATACTCATGATTCTGCAGGAACAGGTGTCTCCAGTATGGTTGCAGCTGCTGAAGCCGGTGCCGACATTGTTGATGCTACTTCCAACTCCATGTCTGGTATGACTTCTCAACCCTCTATCAATGCCATTTTGGCTTCGTTGGAGGGTGTCTTGGACACTGGTTTGAGTGAGAGCTTGGTCAGACAGTTGGATACTTACTGGCAACAAATGAGACTATTATACTCTTGTTTCGAAGCTGACTTGAAGGGTCCAGATCCAGAAGTGTACCAGCACGAGATTCCTGGTGGTCAATTGACTAACTTGCTTTTCCAGGCTCAACAATTGGGTTTGGGCACAAAATGGCTTCAAACCAAGGAAATGTATAAAACTGCAAATCATCTTCTTGGTGACATCGTTAAAGTGACTCCAACGTCGAAAGTTGTGGGTGATTTGGCACAGTTTATGGTTTCCAACAACTTGACTGCCGAAGACGTGAATAAATTGGCATCTGAGTTGGACTTCCCAGATTCAGTACTCGATTTCATGGAAGGTTTGATGGGTACACCATATGGTGGTTTCCCAGAGCCTTTGAGAACCAACATGTTGGGTAACAAGCGACCCAAGTTAAACGAAAGACCTGGATTGCATTTGCCAGCAGTTGATTTTGCCAGTGTGAGAGAGGAGTTGGCTTCTAGGTATGGTAACAATGTTAGAGAGACTGACATTGCATCGTACATCATGTATCCAAAAGTCTATGAAGCATTTAAGAAGGTGGTCGACAAGTACGGAGACTTATCGGTGTTACCCACCAGATACTTTTTGAAGCCACTCAACATCAACGAAGAGATCAGTGTTGAAATCGAACAAGGTAAGACGTTGATTGTCAAGTTATTAGCTATCGGAGAAATCTCACAACAAACCGGAACCAGAGAGGTCTTCTTTGAGTTGAATGGTGAGATGAGATCAGTAACGGTAGATGACAAGACTGTTTCTATTGAAACCAAGACCAGACCCAAGGCTAGCGAGCCCAACCATGTTGGTGCACCGATGGCTGGTGTTGTTATAGAGATCAGAGGCACTCAGGGACACGAAGTCAAAAAGGGTGATCCTATAGCCGTCTTGTCGGCCATGAAGATGGAGATGGTGATCAGCGCTCCAGTATCGGGAGTCGTCGGCGACATCCTCATCAAGGAGGGTGACTCTGTCGATGCCAATGACTTGATTACCAGTATATTGAAGTGAGTTGAGAGCAAGCTCAATGCGAATCCTATTTTATTACGTTATTTATTTCAATTCTTAGATATAAACATGGATGAATGATGAATGTGTATTCTAGTACCTGTATACCTTAGCTGTATGGAGTAGTACCGGCTATAGTACTTGTTGTAGCATTCGCTAGTGTTTGAATTTCGGGTTTCGTACACCTGCAGAAGTAATTATTACCAACGCGTGTAATCTGCGTTTAACGGTAGATTCCAGCTCTAACCCTTTTACTGTTTGCCCTGTCACTGCTCAACCCTAGTTCGTTTCTGCGTCTTTTGGCAACATCCCGCACTCGAGTCTCCGTCAGTGTGCGCTCGTTCTCCTTGTTTTCGATCTTCTTCCGCAATGCTGTGGTCTCACTGTTTAGGATGCTGAGCTCTTCATTCAACTCCCGTTCGATCTTGAGTTTTTCCTCTATGTCCTCCTCCAGCACATTCACGTTCTTACCGTCCCAACTCTCGTCGTTGATCACCTCGTTGGTGAAATGCGCCTGCGACAAGATCCGAATCCACTGGTTCAATAGCTTCTTGGTATAGTTTGTAGCATCGTTTGTATTTGTAACGTTAGTTGATGTTCTTCGTATCGTCTTGATCATCTTGGAAACGATACCGTTGATTCTCACGAGCTGTTCGAGCTCCCTCTCGAGCGCTAGCTCTCTATTATTCGGTGAGTTGGCCATTTATAAAGCGATAATCCTGTCACAACAAGAAGAATCAAAAAATCTAAACACCAATTTCTGATATCGCGATCTTCTATAGTGAAAATTGGAGCAAAGTCTCATCGAATTTCTTTAAACATCGAAAGCAGCCGGCCGTTATCGCTCAAGTGTATTGTCATGGAGGAGAACGCATTGCCCACACGATGGGAGATTGAGCTAGAGTTTGTCCAGTCGTTGGCAAATATTCAATATCTCAACTATTTAGCACACAACAACTATCTCAACAATCCCGAGTTTTTGAACTACTTGGATTACTTGAGCTACTGGGGAAAGTCTGAGTACGCCAAGTTCCTAGTGTACCCGAACTGCCTACATATTTTGACGCTCTTGCAGAGCGAAGAGTTCCGCAAAAGCATCGTGAACCCCGAGTATGTAAATACGGTGATGAACGACATGGTGAGCAGATGGCAGGATGGAGGCACCACCGCGGCCGATATAACGGCCGCAGTGACCTCTGTGGCTGGTTCAGAGGCCAAGTCTTCAGAGATAGCAGAGCAGCCGTCTGCGCACAGCTTTTCGCCGGCCAGGGGAGCGCAGGACGTTTCGCCAGCCGCATCTGGGTCACCAGGTGCGGTAGCTGACAGCACCAAGCAGTCCTCTGCCCTGCCTGCGGTCAACAGGTAAACCACATAATACATCTACAGCGGGAATGGGTGCCTTCTACCCCCCAGCAGGTCTCCAATGGAGCGCTAGACGTCTGGATCTGTGCCCATCCATACGAGCCTGCGCTATAATTGGGCCAATAAACTCCAAAAAAACGCTGAATTGGCCGATTTTGAGAACAATTCGGTTCTGAGATGATCTTCTGTTGTCTCTACGAACCATAATCGCCCCTATTCTGTCTCTGTGGAGGGAATTGAAGCCCTCCAGGCCATCGCTGGCATCTTGGGTCCAAAAGTTACACAAAAGCCCTCCATCAGATATGCTCTAGACAGATCCTCGCTTTCGCCATCGCCAGCACCTCTTCTGTACCAAATATTGTATATATAATAGCGATTTGGGCATCTACAGTGCCCACAGAAACACCAAAAGTACAAACGTATCCTCGTAATGAGCTCAAATATAGAAAAATACGAAAAAGACCTCAACAAGGTGACCGCAACGTCTCGTACGCTCCACAAAAAGTTCCACATTACGCTCTACGAGCTAGCGTTCCTTGTATCCTTTGTGGTCAATTTCGTTGTTGGCAAGCTCATCCACTACTTCTCGGAGAAAGAGGAGGTCTACAACTTCTACAACAACAAACGGAACTTTATCAACCAGATCTTTGTCAAGAAAGGCTGGGGCTGGACGACCTTAGTGATAGCGATCTTCTATGTGGGTTTGCTTTCCAGGGGCACGCACCCGGCTGTGGCAAGTCGCCAGCTGAAGGTGCGTGCTGTCAGCGTGGCCCTCTTCCGCTACGCTGTGGTCACAGTGTGGTGGGTGCTTTTCACCCAGTGGTGCTTCGGGCTCCCGTTGATGGACAAGATCTTTGTGTGGACGGGGGGAAAGTGTACTGCTATAGCCCCAGAAATGCTCGTGAAACATCTAGCTGGAAAGCTGAGTAGTATCTTCAAGGTGGTCGCCGCTGGCGTCGACGGAGTTGCTGCCGGACCTACAGCCTACGAGTCCAACCAGATCACCTCCCATGCCTGCCGCAGACTCAAGGGCTCGTGGGAGGGTGGCCATGACCCATCAGGCCATGTGTTCTTGCTCGTACACTCGTCACTCTACTTGTTCTTCGAGACATTGCCCTTCTGGTCCTGGGCCGTGGTGCGACACAACTCCCGCACGCTAGCGACAGATTTCGCACGCCCAGGCCGTAGGTACGCCGCCGTCGCGGCGTACCTCCGCGCCACTCCCCACGTCCTCGTCGTGGGCCTCGTCTGCTTGTGGTGGTTCATGTTATTCATGACCAACATCTACTTCCACTCCATCGCAGAGAAGTTCGTCGGCCTCCTTTTTGGCTACGTGGCCCTGCTTGGTCTCTACTACGCTCCTCGATGGTTTGGCATTGCTCGTCACTAGGCTCCCCTTCAATTCCACAGTCTCACATATCGCAGTCTTGCATTCTACGTTCAGGCTGTCCGTGCAGCGACTGCGCATACTGTTCCACCACTATTGCTCGACACATCTACACTCCCACCTTCATCCAAAAATCTACACCTACAACTACTTCCCCAGCTGTTTACCTTTTCACAGCTCTGTTTGTGCTCATCGCCCTTGTTCAAACGTTGCTCGACGCACCGTCCGTTCTTGAGCTTTATGAATCGCATCTCACGCCGCCTTTTTTTGGCACAAAACAATCCCTCAGCTCGGTCTCGTGCCGTGCACATACATGTACTCCTTGTACATGATACGTGCCCACGCATCGAAGGAGTTGACTCGTCTTGATGTTTGTATATGTGGATTTGTTAAGAACGCGAATTTGATGCAATTTTTAACACGATTTTTCATTCTCCAACGCGTATCACCATTTTTATTAATCCTTCAATATATGGAGACAACTCTCAAGCATTAATTAAATCAAAATATCTGCAAGTCAAGACAGAAGGAGACTGGTAGTGGGTTTCACAAGCAAAGTGGTTAAAGTTTTATTTCAAAAACTCTTTCTTCTTGAAAGATCTGACGGTTTTGAAGACCAGTGTGAATATCTATCAACAGTTATACTGTAGACGTGGGGTGTAATTTCGAATAATTGCACGAAGAGCCAGAGAGAAGAAGAACACTCGAAAGGTATAGAGGCTCGGGAAGAAACTAGAGAAAGAAGAAAAACACGTTAGACGGCAGTAGGGTAGACTATGAAATACGTGAACGGGAGAGGATATGGGCTGGAGATGAGGCCGGTGCTGGTGTTGGCACAGATAATGGCAGCGGTGATGGTGATGACACGCGTGGTTTTAGGGACGGTGTACGTTGGGTTCCCGTTTGATGAACAGTTGCCAGACGTGGGGCGTGTGGACGAGGCATACTCGTTCACGATGGCCAATGTGACGTACAAGTCGACGAGCGGGACGGTGCTGTATTCGGTGTCCAACTTGCCGTCGTGGCTTAAGTTCGACGGCGGCTCACGGACGTTTTCAGGGACGCCCAGTAAGAGCGACGTGGGCAGCTTTGAGATCACACTCGCCGGTCTGGACTCGGACAACAGTGTGTCGAACAACTACTCCATGATCGTATCCAGCGACGCTGGTTTGCACTTACGCTCCAGCGACGTGATGTATACGGAAATAGCGCAGTACGGTAAGACGAATGGTGAGGACGGGCTCGTTGTGCGCCCAGGACAAGATATCAATATTCAATTTGACTCGTCGGTGTTTGAATCTTATTCCTCGTCTAATAGAAATATCAAAGCCTACTATGGAAGATCAGAAGATAGAAGCTCATTGCCCAACTGGATCGAGTTCGATTCGGACAAGTTGGCATTTGTGGGGACTGTCCCCGATGTCACGTCGGATATAGCGCCCTCTTTCTCGTATGGCTTTAGCTTCATCGCTTCTGACTATTACGGCTATGCAGGTGCTGTGGGTCTGTTCAAGCTCGTCGTAGGTGCTCATGAATTGAGCATGCTGTTGAACGAGACAATCAAGATTAACGGCACCTTAGACACTGACTTCGAAGAAGAAGTGCCTGTCCTTCTGGACGTGTACTTGGATGACGAATTGATCTCCAAGAGCAACATCTCCAAGGTCTATGCTGATGACTTACCAGACTACGCCGACCTTGATAAAGATGACTACAAAATCACGGGTAAGTTCCCCGACTCGTCAACCTCTGACAACTTCACAGTTGTGGTGGAAGATAAGTATGGGAACACCGTGAAAATCCCCTACCAATTATCTGCGATCGGATCAGTTTTCACAACTAAAAACTTACCAGATGTTAATGCTACCAAAGGTGACTTCTTTGAACACGAGTTATTGAAGTCTCTCTTTACGGACTATGACGATACAACTATTTCGGTAAGTTACAATGCAGACTGGTTATCTTACGATAAATCAAATAGAACTTTCACTGGGGAAGTTCCAGATGACTTCAAGAAGTTGGCTGTAGCTATAAAGGCATCTTCAGACTATGGCTCAGAAACAAAGAAGTTTGAAATCAAGGGAGTTGATGGACATTCCACCAAATCCTCTTCATCTTCATCTTCCAGCCATTCATCTACAACTTCTTCATCTTCTAAAACTGGTGAAGCAGGCAAAAGTAACTCTAATAAAGACAGCTCAGGTTCTCATGTCAACCGCAAGGCCTTAGCAATTGGCCTTGGAGTCGGTATCCCTGTATTCATTTTGTTGGTTGCTGCTTTGTTTTTGTTATGTTGCTGCTTGCGTAGAAGAAAGAATTCCAAGGATCAATCTGATGACGCGGAAATGGGTAACAAGGGACAACCTCCTTCCGGCGATGATGAGAAATTGACGTCCGATCAAAGTCACACAGATGGTGACTTTAGCGAGGAAGCGAAGCCATTGGCCACGCTTGATGCATTGAGGTTCAAAAAGGAAGATAAGTCTGAAGGCTTCAAGAGTCCATCCTCATCGATAACACACGTTGAGACGCGTAGTGACGAGTACTACGACGCAACAGAAAAGCCGGTTAGATCTTGGCGTGCAGAAGGCAAGTCTGATTCTATAGTGGATCCCATAATCCAGAAGAACCTCAGAATGTCACAAGCATCATTGAGCACTGTTAATACGGAACAACTTTTTTCGGTAAGGTTAGTCGACGATAACTCTGCAAGGAACTCCAACAGATCATCTTTTGGATCGCAACAATTTCTCAGTCAGCAATCATTGAACAACGCCATGTCTAGGGACTCCTCTGGAAATATTCAAAAGTTGGATAGTGATGGAAATATGGTCGATACTTATATGGGTGGTAATAAAGATAAAGGTGTGCTTTCCACTGCACCATCTAGCAACTTAAACCTGGTGGCAGAGGAAGGGTCACAAGATCTTTCAAACACTTTTGGAGACAACTCGACTATCTACCATAGCACATCATTCAACACAACCATAAGAGATAACGATACAGATGGAGACAGCAACAACTTGTTGCAGAAGATTGAAGACCCTCAAAATACATCCACCTCAAGCAGTGAACAAGACCTCCTGCGTTATGGTGACGTTTCTAGTCATAGCCTAGAAGACGACTTCAAGGCTACTAAATCTGCAGATGGTCAATTCAAGTGGATGGATGACAGGAGCTCGTCGAACTTGGATTCGCCTGTTTCTGAACACTTCTTCAACTCTGCACCGACCAACCTAAAAGATATCCAAAATGAAATGCAACAAGCAAATTCTTCACTGATGTCTGTCGATACAGTAACTGCAGACACCGTCTCGAAAGATCGAACAGTGACATCTACTGCTTCTCTTCCAAAAAAGGCTAAACTAGTTGATTTCACGAGAAAGGGTAGTCTCAAGGATGCAGCTCAAAAGCCTGATCATTTTTTTGAGGAACAAACTGCTCAAATCCAAGACTACATTTGATCTGAGATGGTCATTCAAGTGGCTCGCAGCATAATTTATTCTCCTTGGCAATTGTCTGGTCAAAAGGTTCAACGAGAAACATCACTATCATTGCATCTAATAATTCATAACTTGTTTACTTCTTGAAGGTCACTGATAATCTACTTTTCACCTACATTCTTTTTGCTAGCTAAGAAAACGAAGATTTAATTGCGTATTGTGAACCTTGTATTGGTAATATAAAAATTTATGTGGATTAATTCAACTGAATATGGTTATAACTATGATTAATAATACGATACGTAAAGATCACTCTAGTCACTGCTTTGAGGCAACGTAGCAACAAACGTAGCTGTATCTTGTGCTCTTCTCCTACCGGCAACATATTCCATCATCTCTGAGTAGGTTTGAGGTATCACAGACGAAAAGGATGAACCCTTTCCTTCAACAGAACTGCTGGGAACGTAGAACGAGTAGATAAATGTACCTGATTCCTGACTGTTTTTTGTGTTCAATGCTCTAATGTAAGTATTCACCCTGACTTGAATCAAGGTTCCCGGTTCTGAAAGGAAGGCATCTGGGCTCGGCGATATGGAGTTCGTGGGAGGCAATCTGAAGCTGAATGGCGCGTCCGCCTCTACGTCTTCTAAGACTTCATGCACATGTTCGGTGTACGCGATAGATGCATCCATAGACAAAACTGACCCAACCGGTACTGGAGCCTTGAAAGTGGTCGAGTCTAAAGATACAAATCTCGGAGAAGACGAACCAAACGCAGCGGCTGCACAGTAAGCCAATTCAAACGACTGTCTCAACAAGTACCCACCAAAAATCATGTAAGAATGCCTGTTTCTATATTGTGGTTGCATGAAGAGAGTCGAAGATACCTTGGTGTCCTTCATGAATGAAATATTAGAGGGGAGGTTTTCGGAGGACAACGACTTGGATGATTTCCACATTTCATACACAAGTCTGTTTTCCTCATCGGTGGGCTCAATGACTCTTTGGTTTTTAGCTGCAAACTTTTTTTTGGCGTTGTGTGACTCTGCCCTTCTATAGTCCAACCATTCTCTCTCTGATACAGGCAACAATCTATTGATGGCAAAGGACTTGTGTGTGATTGGGTTTCTTGCAACAAACGTGAAGTTTGCTGCCAAAAACACGTTGCTCTCGGGCAATGTGTCCTCTGTGATGTCTTCAGGCACCTTGTCATCAAAGGCATATCCCTTGACAGAAATCTCCATCGAAGAACGACCCGTCCAGGTGACCGCTCCAGCCAAAACGAAATTGTAATTGATGATGTCGTCCACCTTCTTCACCATATAGATACGGTCCACAGATGCCGTCACATTGACAGGCTCCGCTGGCGAACAGTGTCTGTATGCAATTCTCCCCGCCAAAGCGTCTAAATCCTGGAACAACTGTCCAACACGCAACCTTCCCGACGCATTGATGTACGAGTCACATAGCCACTTGTCGTCCTTGAACGGAAGGATCAAAAACAGGAAGGACTCGCTCCGCGTCTTCTCGCCCACTTCTGTGGTCTTGGGCGTCACATAAGAATAGCTGTCTAGCACCTTTCCCTCGGCCATCTGCTTCTCCCGTTCCCTCAAGGCATCCATCCACGTCGCCTTGTTCGGCAACTTCTGCATGTCGTAGTTGTCTGCCATCACCGTCGCCGTCGCATCGGCTGCGTCTGCTGCGTCCACAGATCCAGCCTTATCAGGACGGTGGAAATTTACCTTAGTGGAGTTGAACCTGCTGGCCAAAAGAGCTCTTCCGCATCTTTGACCTACTCTTGCACTTGCTGTGCGAGCTAGTATTTGTCTTGTGAGCATTGTTAATTGCACCTGGGTCTTAAACTGCGATGAGTACGAAGTGTGAGAGAAATAAAAGAGGGCCAATGGCTACTTATCAATTAGTAAAGAGAGAGTGTTTGATAGAGCGCCCTCGGAAATCTTTTTGCTCAGCACGTGTTCTAGATTTACATTTCCACTCATTTCCGGAACTGTTTATTATGTGGATCACGTGCATTTAAGCTCATCGCGCCAGGCGGGCCCGGGACATGTCTGGCGATGCCAACATCCGACGACAGTTCCAACTCTTCCCGGGCTTTGCACCCAACGCTCTGGACAGCAGTCGTCAGCCCCTCCTTTTGCGCTTATCTTTGGGCCCAACGATACCCAGCAAAGCGATCTGTCTGCTGTTGACCCAACTTCAACTGGACACCTCAGCTGCTACCTCAGCTGCTGTCTCCGTGCTGCCAGGAAAGAGACTCTGCGGATGCTGATGCGGTATTATCTTTCGCCAGGCCCCTCAGAATTATATTTTGCATCCGCCGCCGAGCACCGGCCCAACTTTTACTGACGATTTTCGCCCCTGCGATTGCCGTCTGGCGCTGGAGTAGCGAGGAACGTCCGCCCTGTCAAAATACCTCGCGGCGGAATCTCCTGCTAGTTCCTATTTCTAGCGACGATCCTAGCGACTTCGCAAAAGCTCCGGGACAGAACTCCCTTGGGAGTCCTGTCCCTACAATTTCCGAGTTTTCGGTGCCGAAATAGCCCTCCCCAGGGCCTCGCCTAAGGTCTCCCTAATCCTTCCCCGAAGATATGATTTTTACCGCGAGTGTTTTAGGGGGAAATTCTCCCTAAACTTCCACCTCTAGCGAGGGTATCCTCGTCGGAGGTCAATCTCCGTTTGGACGTGCGACGGCTAATTTGTTGATACGGTCCTCATCTGTCCGTTAACCTATTAAGTAAATGGTCTCTACCAGGACTTCAAGCGATACATTTTTTTCTGCCTAATCACCACCTGCTTCTGAAGGAACACTCGGTATATACCAAGAAAGGATCACAGGAATCGACTATTAGCTAAAAACAAAAAAGAATCCTGAAAAAATGGCACCAAGCAAGTTAAGCGCTGTCTCCAAGACTGCCAACTTGGCAGCAGCAGCATTGAAGCACAACAACAGAACTTTGAAGCAAGCGGGCCAGTTCCAAGCATTGAGAATGGGCCAGGGCCGTTTGGCCTCGTCCGGCGCAGGACCCAACACGATGACAGTGAGAGATGCATTGAACGCAGGTATTGCTGAGGAATTGGACAGGGACGACGACGTGTTTTTGATGGGAGAAGAGGTTGCGCAGTACAATGGAGCATACAAGGTTTCCAGAGGGTTGTTGGACAGGTTCGGTGAGAGGAGAGTGATTGACACTCCAATCACGGAGATGGGATTCACGGGATTGGCCATTGGTGCTGCGTTGCACGGATTGAAGCCAGTTGTCGAGTTCATGACGTTCAACTTTGCTATGCAATCCATAGATCAGATCATCAACTCCGCCGCAAAGACATTCTACATGTCTGGAGGTAAGCAGCCCTGTAACATCACGTTCCGTGGTCCCAACGGTGCTGCTGCCGGTGTTGCTGCTCAGCACTCGCAGTGCTACGCCGCATGGTACGGTTCGATTCCAGGTTTGAAGGTGCTTTCTCCATACTCCGCAGAAGACTACAAGGGTTTGATCAAGGCCTCCATCAGAGACCCCAACCCCGTCGTGTTTTTGGAAAACGAAATAGCATACGGTGAGTCCTTCGAGGTTTCTGAAGACGCTTTGTCCTCCGACTTCATTTTGCCCATCGGAAAAGCAAAAATAGAAAAAGAGGGTAAAGATGTCACCTTGGTCTCCCACTCCAGAAGTGTCAAGTTCTGTGTAGAAGCTGCTGAGATCTTGCAAAAAGAATACGGTGTCCTGGCCGAGGTCGTCAACTTGAGATCTATCAAGCCTTTGGATGTCAACACCATTGTCGAGTCCGTCAAGAAGACCAACCACTTGGTCACTGTCGAAGCCGGTTTCCCAGGTTTCGGTGTCGGATCTGAGATCTGCGCCCAGATCATGGAGTCCGAGGGCTTCGACTACTTAGATGCTCCCGTCGAAAGAGTCACCGGTTGTGAGGTCCCTACCCCATATGCCAAGGAGTTGGAAGACTTTGCCTTCCCTGACTGCGAGACCGTCTTGAGGGCTTCCAGAAAGGTCTTGGGTTTGTAAATCCCCCCGTCTCTCGTCTTTTTTCCCGGCCCCCAACTTTGAATAGATCATTCAATCGATTACAATGGATTGTATCATAATAATCACATCATTTTTCCCATTCTCTATACGTTAGATAATTAGAACTTGTTTCTATAGTCCAAAAAATTTCGATTTGTCGATAATCGTCTTGTACACCTCGTTCTTTTATATTTTCGAGCTTAAAGATATCGCTTTCTGTTCAATTGTTTCGCTGATTTCTAAATTGGATGTTTCTCAAGGGTAGCTAATATGTCTGATGACCATAAGATACACAAGCGTGTCTACTCTACCAACAATGCTGCTTTAGAGAAAGAATTGAACCCATTACATGTTGGATTCGGGGAAGAAAATGATGGGGTATTACCTCTTTCCAACCGAGACATCGATAATAGTGCCAAATTGAAGCCCAAGAAAGCTAACAAGAAGTTTCTGTTGAGTGCTCAAGATAGGCCTGCATTTTTCGTGTTGGTCGTACTATATCTCCTCCAGGGGGTACCCGTTGGATTAGCATTTGGATCCATTCCCTTCATGTTGAAATCTAAGTTATCGTATTCTCAGGTGGGTGTTTTCTCATTGGCTGCATATCCATATTCCTTAAAGCTTCTTTGGTCACCGATAGTAGACTCTTTCTACTCTCCCAAGATTGGCAGGAGAAAATCGTGGATCATCCCTGTTCAGGCGGTGTCGGGAGTGACGTTGATTATCTTGGGTCTGTTCATCAACGGCTGGATGGAGGATCCTCTGACGCACCTTATACAATTGACTTCATGCTTCTTTTTGCTTGTATTTTTCTGTGCAACCCAAGACATTGCTGTCGACGGGTGGGCATTGACGTGCTTGTCGCCAGAGAGTCTTTCGTTCGCATCCACTGCGCAGACTATAGGAATCAACACTGGATACTTTTCCTCATTCACGATATTTTTAGCACTTTCGTCGCCCGACTTTGCCAACAAGTATCTCAGGTCTGTGCCGCTTGATAGTGGACTCTTTAGTCTCGGCTCTTATCTTGCATTCTTTGGGTGGGTGTATTTGATAGTAACGGGGTTGGTTTACATAGTGCCAGAAGATCCCCCTCATTTGGTGGAAATAAATAGAGAGAGGTACCTTAATGAGAAAGTGAAGGATAAAACAGTCTACAACAACCAATCCAACAAATGGGACGAGTTGAAAAATGTGTATCTTTCAATGTATAAAGTATTGAAGTTGTCTAATGTTCAAACTTTTGTTGTTATACTACTTTTGGCCAAATTGGGATTCCAAGTCAATGAGGCTGCAACTAACTTGAAGCTTCTTGAGAGGGGACTCTCCAAGGAAGACTTGTCGATCACAGTCTTGATAGATTTCCCTTTCGAAATGATTTTTGGTTTCTACGCTGGAAGATGGTCAAATGGTAAATCCCCCTTGCGACCATGGATCATTGGTTTTGCAGGAAGACTTCTAGCTGCTGTGTTTGCTCATTTACTCGTCTACTACTTTCCCTCCGGAGGGGAGATTCTGTCCGGTTACTTCCTTCTCGTTATCATTCAGCATTTGTTCTCATCTTTTATGTCTACGATCCAATTCGTTTCATTGTGTGCGTTCCACACAAGAATAGCAGATCCTTCGATAGGAGGTACTTACATGACTACCTTGAACACACTTTCCAATTACGGAGGAACTTGGCCCAGGTTTCTTATTTTTTACTTCATAGATAAGTTGACAGCTGCAAAATGTTATAACGCTCAGTCTGAGGTTTCAGAATATTGGATCTTAAATGAGCAATCTAAGGATGAATGCAAAAACTCGGGTGGACAGGTCATAACCCTCAGAGATGGTTACTTCTATATGAACTTCATTTGTGTTTCTCTTGGTGTTTGCATATTGTTCTGGGTCAAGAAAAGACTTACCCACTTGCAAAGTTTACCAAATTCAGCTTGGAGGGTAAATAAAGACTCATAGATATCTCTTTTACAAAATCGAAAGACTGTATGTGCTTGTATTCGTACATACTAATGGGTACGTATCCTGATAAATATAAATGATGAATTTAATGCAACTTTAATTTACTCATTCTGCGTCGTTTGAGCGATACAATTTGTCAACCAAGAAGTCACTCGGTGAAAATGGCACTTTTGTATCTTGAGACATTTTCTTCCCAATGGATGAATAACTCTCGACAATCAGTGGAATCAATGCGGTATTAGCTGGGGGTGATCCATGGTGGCCTTGGTAGGACGAGAGCATAGATGATGGAGACATCGGAGACTTGGGTTGAGCAAAAGAGTTGTTTTCTGAAAAAGACCTTGCGATAAAACTTAATTTGTTCGAAATTGCAGAGCCAATGCCTGAGGGCGTGTTGTATGTATTTTGAAAGGTACCTGCTGATACGTAATGCTGGGGAGGAGAAACCATCAGGTTGTAATATTCGTGATAATTGCTCAATAGCGATGTGTTTTCATCATGGCGGTTCTTTGCCATGCTATCTCTTCTCAAATCAGCAGTAGGGTTCCTTTGTTCATCACTAAAAGCTTCATGGTGATTATTGGTATACCAGCTCGGTTTTGTAAATGCAAAAGGTGTTTCTCTCACTTGGATATTTGACTCTTTGGAATCAGTTGCAACCATTCCACTGGACGTCTCTCGGTCATTTCGAAGAAAATCATCTCCGTTTTCGACTCGATTTCCAGATTGAGATTGTCCATTGTAGTATTTGTACTGAAACAAAAGGAATATGTCAAACACTACTGTTCCCGAGCTTCTGATCAAAAACGGCTTCTCAGTCAAAAATACTTTGTGGAATTCATCGCCGATCTCGCCAGGAACAGTTTGCCCATACAAAAGATATAGCTCTAACCCGATGGACATAGCGTAAAACGTATTCGCCAACAATGCAAGCAAAAAGAGAAACGGAGACACTCCCTTGGTAGAATGCCTCTTGTAGTTTTGGTAGATTTGTGGTAATCTAGATGAAATATATAGTAGACTGCAGAACCACACTAACAGTACCCCAATGCGCTCATTGAAGAATAATGCAAAAGGATTCAAATGTCTGAGTCCATGAAGTATGAGCTGAACGAGGCTTCTTTCTGGTTCCTCTCCTGGGTTTGTCCCTTCCTGTCTTAAACTGACAGGGAATGCCGCAACCTGTCCGGTCATACTACTCGCAACAACAGAAGCCTTCAAAAACTTCCCGAAAAGGCTGTGTTGATTCTCAGATTTGAAGCTAGGTATTGGTCTGTTGATAGATGACGAATTTAACTCCTGCTCAAATCTGTTGGTGCGAGATATATCGCTCGCATGAACTCTATCTTCTAAGCCTCTTGTCATCGTGGGACTCTCCAAGAGATTGTGCTCAACCCTCTGGTAGGGATATACGCTTGTATAGTACCAGTATTGGATAGTGAGAATCATATCAATGAAACAGTAGTAGACCGAAATACATATCTGAAAGGGCAACGCCCCAGTGACGATACATCCAACCAAGTTAAACACATCACCGGCAATCCATATTGACAAAAAGTACCACGACACTCCGTCCACAGACTTGTTCAAGTAATTCTCTAAGATCTGCGGGATCTTTACGAACAACCATAGTGCCACCGATAGTATACCAGATACCTGTGACAAAAGCTTGATTAGTACCCTCTTTTCGATATCGTTATCAGCATTGGCAAGGCCTGCTAGTATTTGAAAACTATCAAAAATGCTCATTTTATACTACCATGTACACTTGCGATGCTCGCTGATGTCGAAATCACTGCTGAATATCAAACTTTCCGTTCTTTTAGCAAAAGAGGCACTGATACGGTGCTATCTGTCAAAGTCTGAATCGAGTTCTTCGACACTATCAACTACATACAGGAGATGATTAGCGATAAAGCCTTCCACTCGGCAAAACGTACAATCTGTTGTAAGTGACTGTGTAAGAGTACTGCAGTGTGATTCTTTGAAACTCTACGAGAACAATGGTACCATAATTGTGTAGTTTCGCCTCAAAGCAGGCTGTTTTAATGGATTTTTTTCTTGCTTAGATATCATGCGATGGAAGCTTCTTTATTGAAGATTAGCATTGATAAATGAATATCAGTATGGAGAGACTTCTGAAAGCCAGTGTTGGATGTATGTAGAAATGTTTCGCTTGAGAGTATTCTCCTCTCTTGATCATGGCGGGTTGCAGGTTTTGAGCAGAGAAAAAGGTGGTGAATAGAAGATTATACTATGAGAAAGGTTTGAGATGAGCTTGAGAGAGGCTCTGCCACACCAATGGAGTTGGAAGTTGGAGAAAAAAGGTCCACTGTAGTATCGAGGTAATTAAGTATATAACTTTTGTCTTTTCGTCATAATTTGCGCTTTTCAAGGCATTTTTTGCTGGTTTTCATATGTTTGTCTTATTTGGAACTAGATAAAAGTAGTATATGGAATATAGAAATTGAAAAATTCTCAAATTTTTTTTTCCTTTGGCATCTTATCTACAGAATATGATAGAAGTTTCGGCTAATGACAGACTTGGAAAGAAGATAAAGGTCAAGTGTCTCCCTACTGATACCATTGGGGACTTGAAGAAGATTATTTCGTTGCAAATAGGCACTGCAGACGACAAGATTAGCTTGAAGAAGGGTTACCAAGTATACAAAGACCACATCACATTGGACGACTACGAAGTGCATGATGGATTTAACTTCGAATTGTACTACGGTTAAAGTGTGGGATCGTATATGACAGCTCGCATTAGTCGATGCAAGGGGTATTTTATTAGTTTAGTGGAAGTTACTATAGAAAGTACTCTACATGCTGCTTGTTCGATTTGTTTTTGCCCAAGTAAAACTCGCCAAACACATCATTACCTATTAGTTCGTCATTTATAGCACCATTGACACCTTTTCCATTGATCGTGTCCTCGTCGTTTTCGGGTGAGGCCTCGAAAACATTGAAAAATTGGCCTGGGAGAACCACCTGCCCGCTGAGATCAGTTTTGCCGTTCGAGGCGTCGACAGCCTTGCCCTCATAGTTGGAGCTTATTATTTCAAGAACACTGGCTTTGTTTCCACATCGGTAGCAATAATTAGGTGCAGACCACACAGTCAAGCATTTCCCGCCCCAGTAGCTCACGTATCCCTCATTACACAACTGGTGGGCCCTCACCATCTGTACAAGGTCGTTATCGTGGCAGAATTTGTTGATTATTTCGTATCCAAAGAGGTATCCCGCACCCCTAGGAGAGAGTTTGAAGTCCAGAATCTCTGGATCGGGATCTGACCACACAAGATCGGCCATGATTCCATCATGTGGTATTTCCTTATATCGATCAATTGCTCTGACTTGATCAAGCTGTTGACAGCTTGGTGATAATCCGCCGTGCGTTGCAAATATCTTACCATCTATCGTCGCACCTAGTGGTAAATAGTCAAATAGATCTGTTATGTACGACCATACCTCCAGTGATCCGTTGTATTTGTTAAGCACTTCAGTATAGAAACCGTAGTTTGTCGTGATAGTTCTTGATTCATGGTTTCCCCTGATCAAGAACACTCGTTCAGGGTATCTTAGTTGTAAGGTTATAAGTAATGATATCGTTTCCACAGAATAGTACCCTCTGTCAACATAGTCCCCCAAGAAGAGGTAATTGGTATTCGGTGGCGCACCACCAATCTCAAATATCTCTAGAAGATCGTGATACTGGCCGTGTATATCACCCACCACCGTTATTGGAGAACTAAGCGACATAATATTGGGCACTGACAATAATTGTGTCTTGAGCGTATGACAAAGCTGTTGAATAGTTTCTGGAGGAAGAAGTCTTGGAGGCTTGAATTCCAATAACTGTTCCAAGCAGTAGTCGAGATCACTCGTAGGTATGCTGAATGGTATAGTCATTGCAATTTTACCTACTTGATTAGCGAATATTATGCCTTTACTTTCTATCTGGAAATTCTTGATGGATTTTTCAGAGTTTTGATATTGAGATACTAAAAGACGACGTTTTTTTTTACAAGATATAATTTATACGCACTATAGAGTAGGTACAATACCCATTTACTTTAATTGGCTGTCAATTTCTGACAGTAAGATGTCCAAACCATCATCTATAACCTCGTTGGGAATGTTCAAAGCAGGAACGATTCTAATGACATTCATTCCAGCAGTAATCACCAAAAGCCCCTTCTCTCTGCATGCATCTACGATGGAACCTATATTTACACTCTGATCAAACTGCAAGCCTAAAATCAAACCCTTTCCTTTCACGGCAGTGACTTTTTTGGGGTACTTCTGTGCGATTTTGTTCAAGCCTTTTAAAAATCTCTCGGACTTATCGTTGACTTGCACAAGGAATTGATCGTCTGAGACCTTTTCGAGTACGTAGTTACCAATCTTGGCGCCTAGAGGGTTCCCTCCATAAGTGGTTCCGTGGTCACCTACTTTTAAACACTGTTCTACTTTTTCGGAGATCACAGTAGCTCCTATAGGGAACCCGTTCCCTAGAGCCTTTGCCATAGTCAAAATGTCTGGGTGAGCATCCTTAGATAAGTGGGAATGAGCCCACAACTTTCCTGTTCTTCCAAGCCCGCACTGTATCTCGTCAAAAATAAGAAGGGCGTCGTTCTCATCACATAGTTTTCTTAATGCAATTAAAAACTCCTCCTCTGCAAGTGTAACACCACCTTCACCTTGAATTGGCTCCACAATAACAGCACACGTACGCTCCTTACTTATGAGATTCTCAACGCTGGTTATGTCGTTAAGTGTTGCCACCTTCACACCTGGTATCAAGGGTGCAAACGGCTTTTGGTATTTGTCATTGGCCGTTACCAGCAAAGCACCCATACTTCTTCCATGGAAGGAATTGGAAAATGAGATTATCTCTATCTTGTCATTGCTTGTGCTCTTGCCATATTTCCTTCCAAATTTCAATGCTGCTTCATTTGCCTCTGTTCCTGAGTTGCATAAAAACACTCTTTGAGCATCTTTCATCCCACCAGAGGCAATAGTGCGTGTTACAATATTATTTGCAAGGTCTCCTGCCGGTAAATTGTAGTATAAGTTCGAGCAATGGAGCAAAGTATTAGCCTGCTCCGCAATAATCTCTTTCAATGCCTCGTTGGAATGCCCCAAAGCTGTCACTGCAATCCCTGCAGTGAAGTCAATATACTTCTTGTTCTCTAAATCGTACAAATGAGATCCTTTACCATGCGTGATCACAATGTTTGGACGAGCATAAGTGGAAACGGTAAAAGGCTTGGAAATAGTATCGATATATTGTTGGGTGTACGATACATCTTTGGAGCTGGAAAAACTTTCACGATTTACACAGGTCTTTGATAACAGACGAATGTTCCATATGGAGCATGTGTATGCCTTCTGTAAACCCTGTCTTGAAAGCATTTGGTGGTTCAGTTGGGATAAATGTCTTAACTAAGTGAAAAATTTCATATATAAGTGATTTTACATCGCGGTTGACTCATAATTACCACTTTTGGAAGTCATTATCTAATGTACAATTTATTGGAGAGAAACTTGACCCATGTAATCGTGTCAACGCATTGAGAGCCTTTTTTATCAGTATATATAACACCCTTGAGTTGTGCCATATCCTTGTAGTCTCTTTCCAAGATTTTTTAATCAATTTTCATGTTTAAAACTATTATGGTAGGATTCTACAAAAATTGAAAAAAATGGTTGAAAATGCAAGGAATAACCGCTACAATACTTACATTTCAACATTTAGAGTCAAACGTTCAATTGGAATTAATGCTCTATTTATGACACGAGTTTATCAAATCCTGAAATATCTAATCGTGTTGCACTTCCCTACTTGAACTGAAACGTCTCGTTAAATTCGCAGCCAACCAGTGATGCGAAGACCAGAAGCATGTTTTATACTTGCGAGTAGACCCATTGAGTTACCTATCTATATCGATTGTAATTTCAACCTTGCTATTCTTTTTATGATTCATATCAGATAATAGTCTTTCGATAGTTCTGTTGACCTCAAACCTTAAGGCAGATTCATCGTCTGAGCTTGCACCCTTCATCTCAATTTTCAATCCGACAACAAAAAGCTCATAGTTGAATTTAGAAATGAAAAAGTTTTCTATTCGGAAACTGTTCTTAAATGATGGAAGGATGAGTATTTTGTCGACCAAGTTAGATTTGAGATAACGGTAATCTTCTTCTGAATAGGGGTACGAAAGCAACAAGACACCACCTAGCACTTTGACTAGTTTCCAACCAGTGTAGCATAGAAGTATCGCAACTCCTAGTGAGCTTACTTCATTAATGTCAATGGTTAACTGCGAACTCACTTTGGAAGGTATGAGAGGCACAATAAATAAAAATAAAGAGTACCCTAATGTCAATAAATGGGTGGGGTTTTTGCTGAATATATAAGCAACGTTTTTCACTTTTGACAAGACAGTACCCTCCAGATTTGCAGCGTTCAGAATTCTTCTTTGTCTCGATCTTTCATTCTTAGACTCGACAAAATTGGAATGTGCACCAGTGGATGATATGATTTCATTTATCTTCTCAGATGCAAGTATGTACCGAGAAGTAACAAGCGTGATGACAATAGTTATGAGTAAAATAAACTCATATACTAACCAATTAGCTGAATTACCATGTTCTCCATGCACATGATGAGATTGGTGCTCACCGGTTCCGTGTTCAATAGTGCTGTCGTTGACAACTGTAAGAATAATAAATTCTTCGACGAAATGACTCACGAGGTCACCGCCAACCATGACAAGGGATGCACTTAGGGCGAATCCCACTAAAACTTCCAATCTGCCCAAGCCAAAAGGGTAAACTATTGAAGAGTTATTCCATACTTCGAAGTTAGACATGATATCTACCAAAACAATGACAATCGAGCCCAAGGAATCATAGAAAACCAAATGTGCTAGTGTTGAAAGGGAACTGAGTTTGAACTGAGAACCTATTATGAAAACCATCAAAGAGTAGAGACAGTGTGCCACCGACCAAGCAAACTTGACCTTTTGAGCAGGTTTTGTGAATGCGACAGATTCTTTGAATGTCGGTATGGGGTACAGATCTGGTATCACCAAGGGCAGCGAGCTTGTATCGGCAATCGATGATGTCTCTTGAAATAAATTCATTGAGATTGATGAATGTTTGTATCTATGACCTTTACGGTGAGCTGGCTTCACCAGCAACGTCAGATTGGACCCATTGTTATGCATCATGACTTCCTGGGGCTTAAAATTAAATGGTCTATATGACTTGACAGGAGAGTTTGATCTTCTAACAGGCGACTTGGAACGGTATCCACGACCTGCTCTTGAGGGTGAATTTGACCTCGAAGGTGAACCGGACCTAGAACCCATAGGTGGAGCAATGTTAACCGGAGGTAAATACTGGTTCCGTGAACTTATCCCAACTGGTGTCCTATTAATGAATGAGTTCAACCTAGGTGATTGATCAGGACTACCGTCTTCTGATATAGCAAAATTGCTCGCATCAGTAACGTATATGGCTGATTTGGGTCTGGGTTTGCTGCTCGAGTTAGCTCTAATATGTGAAGCTGCAGGCGACCTCATAGTTGGTGAATTAGTCACCGGAGACACGGAATATCGTCTTCCTCCAAGTAAAATTCCGTTTGTCCCTGGTAGGTTGCTTTGGCTATCGTTCGCATTTTTCAAGTTTGGGGTCATGGGCAAAAACAGTTGCTCTGTCTCATATACTGCATTACTATCGTTCAACGACTCTACTGAGAAGTTGGTGCTAGCTAGCCCATTCAAATATGGATTTTGGACAGGACTTCCCTTCAATATATCGGTGCCATCTATTCTATTCAGAAGGCTTGGCGAATCCATTAAATTCTCATCGTTCGAGATGGTCAATTTCCCATCCAAATCTCTATCCTCGGGGAGATGAAGCTGATTGAGATTTACTGAAGTATCCCAATCTTTCTTCTTATAACTCATACGCTCAAAATGACTTGAAAGATTGGATAAAGCAAAAAAGAAAGGCTACATCATGGAGAAAACTGTTTCATAAACATGTCAAATATAGATATCCTGCACACACTATAAACTGTCATCACCATCAAGGTGGATTTTCTTTGGTGGTATAGGCATCGAAGAGCAGTAGATTGATGTAACCATCGTTCAATGACGAAGAAGTGTCTTCTAGTATCTCGAAACCCCGTAGTCGGAACTCTTTTACCTTCTGTTGCGAGCCTGAGGACTCGATTAATCCAAAATCTGAAGAAAGAGAAACTTGTTCTTTCTTTGGGGAAGTCAAAACCAAGCCGTAGTTGTTGACATTATGAATGTCACCCGATCTCTCAAGCTCCTCATCCGTCAACATGAGAGCACATCCGATGTTGTGGTCTTTGAGATATCCTTTCAAGGGATTGACCTTGTTGGGCTCCGGAAGATTGAAGATGGAAGCAATATGCGATGCAAGAGAAGCAGGAGAATCGTTGTTCACGGAAAGTGAGACATCGCTCGTGGGTTTGCTCTGACTATTGCTGTTCTTCATAGGAGATTGACCGGTGTTGGGGTCGTTTGGACTATCTAAAATTTCGGATTTCATGGTCATCTCCAAAGTCAACGAGGTTTTGGTCAAATGCAACAAGTCGTACAACAAGATTTTCAATTTTTCGTTTTGGTTTACGAAGCTGGATTTCAACAAAAAGATGAGATTCTTCACGAAGGATAATTGTGGGTCTACGTTGACAATGGCCTGGCTCAATGTCAACTTGTGAATGATTAGAATCCGTAAGAATATTGAAATTGTATTGTATAGGGCCTTTTCCTTATCCTCAAAGTTTTCCAAATTGACCAAAGATAACAACTTGCATAAAAAATTAGAAATTCGTTCGTAGAAGTCTTTAGTCGTTGGAACGGTGTTGATGGAGGAAAGAGAAAACTTTTTGAAGTAGTCTTTTAATACAGGTAAGAGGCTTCTCCCAGTGGAATCCAGCAAACAAATGAACTCGTCGTCATCTGCTTCGAGGTTGAACAAAGTGTGGATCAAGAATTTGCTCTCTAGAATATTCAATATTTGTACCTTGTGTTCCCAGTGTAAATAGTTGAATAACTCTCCAAAGTATGAATTATGAGAAGAAAATTGATACTCCATTGAAGTCAAGAGACCATCCAAGAGCTTTTCGACTTTATCTTTGAATATTCTGTCTTCTGAATTCAGACTTTCTATATTGAATAAAATTTTCATGAGTAACTGGACTATTGGTAGGTTGAACTCATTAAAGATTGTCGCGAATTCACAGAGATCATTGAACGTGCATATCTTAGGAACTGTTCCCAAATTCAACATCAAATGAGAAAGACGAAGAGCTGACTCAACGGGAATTTTGTTCATCAATTCATCTATCACATACTTTGAATTATGGGTTAAAGCTTGCCTCAAGCCCATTATCAAGAAATCCGAGTAGTGTACCATAGAGTAACAGTTTAGGTTATCATCATTGGATCTACCTGCATCCTCCAAAAACGCCACGACTAAGTTGCTTGAGTATTTTTGCAAATACGAGTTTAGCATTGATTCAAAAATTATTCTGTGATATACTGGGAGATCGAAATTTCCATCTTTTTCACTGAAGAGAAAATCAAAGTAGTATTCGCTCCATTTTCGATCAAGATACTCGTCCCACTCTTTCAAAGAGGAAGGTATCACATCAACTGTAAGTATCTCGTACACACAGATATTTTTCAAGAATGAAAGAAGTGTTCTTCTTTCAATGTGATTACTTTTAATGTACTCTCTAAGCTGCGAAGAGAAAATATCGGAGAATTCCTTTCCCAATATCTGTTTAATATCGAGAATCAATCTGCTTACAGTTTGCCTTTCAGACTCATTTTCTATTGAAAGTATGTCGAAGAAAGCTTTGATTTGAGTTTGAATATTTGTCTTGATTTGAGAAGGGTCATGATATGACTCTGAACTGTAGTCTAGGTTGAACAAAGCAAACGATTCCTCGATTTGTTGACTGGTCAACAATTTAGCTGGTTGATTTGCCAACACCTCCAAATCACTTTTGAAATCTTTAAAAGAATAAGCTTCTTGATACTTGCCTTCTGCCGGTGCAATCTTTAAAGGAGAATCAAAAAATGCCGTTTTCTGTCCTTGTCTATCAAACTTTTCCGGTTTATTAACAGATGAATTAGATTCAACTGCAATATTAATAAACTTCCACACATTTTGAAATTGGGGTATATCAGAATCTCGACTAGCAAGATCCTTATAGTTGACTAAAATCAATTTGAACAACTCATACCCTGTTGACAAGGAATCTTGAGATGTACCGGCAATACATTTGATCAATTTGAAATGATTTATCACCAATCGGGATATCAAATATAACGAATCCATGTAGAATATCAACATTTTACCCTCATTCTTCAATAAAGATCTGACAAGCACCTTAAAAAAAATAGTCAAGTTATCACAAGAGGAATAGAACTCGTATAGAAGCGAGAGAACTGAAGGATTTAAATGCACTAACTTTGATGACTTCGAAATTGACAGCTTCAACTCATTAGTTAACCAGTTGATCAAAAGGAATTGTAAGCCAACATTCAAATGTTCGAAATACTTTAGCTCATCACCAAAACTAGTTAAATCATCGTTTATGAATTTATCCACGATGTCACTCTGTAAAATCCTTTTACCTATATCAAATTTAGTCTGAAAATCATACCCCTCAGAAGTCCATTTTTTCAAAATGCTGTTACATTGCTTATTGTTAAGGACTGGAAGATTCTTCAAGATGGAAAGATGAACATCAACCTGTGAACTGTAGGATAGGTCACTTCCTGGTGACGCATAAAATATACCAGAAGCTATTAATTTTCGGAGATATGCAGAAATTGTTATGATCTTTAATTGATACAACTCGTTTATGAGAACGTACAAGTGTTTTTCGATAATATTAATGTTGCTATTTTCCACAATATCATATATTATCTCAAGAATTTCGTTCTCAAACTCAATTTTCACAATATTAGAACTTTTTGTAGTAGGGACTTGTAAAACTTTTCTCTTGAGGAAATTGCAGATTATGAGTATATTCTCCTTCGATTGTATTGAAACACGAAAAGGCGTTATACACCAAAAAATGATTAATCTCAAATTCATTTTCCAATTTTGTGAAACGGACGTTGTAGTCAGATATGGTTTTAAGGTCTCTGCCAATTCATCGCTCAATTTAAGTTTGTCTAGTTGGTCAATAGTTTTCAAGATATCATTTGTCCCTCTGTTAATGAAAGTATAATCATCATCAATTTGGTCTTGATTTGGAAACTTTGATGGAGAATTTGCTGAATAAAGGGACGAGAAAATATTAGCGCCCAGAGCATTCCCTCGTATATTCATGTTTTTTTGCGGAGAGCCACTTGCTGGGTGTGATTGCAATTGCATTTTATTTAACATGAGACTTTCGTTTCTATAATTGATAAGCTGGAGTTGTTTCTGTAATTCAACTTGCTCCGTTTCGTCTTCGAATTTTACACTATCACCTAATAAAATTTTGTACAACGGCTCATTCAACAAAGTCCAATAATTAGGGATTATGAAATGATTGGTATTATGCTTGAATAGATACGTTATGCAATTTGCAATTAGTTCGGAAAGTTTCTTGATCATGTCCTGTGGGATGGAGGTTTTGCTATGCGAGGGTGTGACTTTTGTTAGACAGGCGTTCATTTTTTGAATGAAGAAATAATTCAATAATAATAATTCACTCAATTCCTTACAAAGATAGTCAATCTTGATGATATCATTCCAAAATACTTTCACTATGGTCAAAGATACCAACTTCTGTCCATAATTAGAACTTAATGAAACAACCCAATCTGAGAAATCTTCGCAGTCAGCATCCATCCGAGAAAAAGAAGTTAAGTTTTGAAGACCCTGAGGTAGACCCTCCTTTAAAAAATGAAAATTTGAGGTTAAGAAAAAATTCTTATCCAATAAACCTTCTATGTACAAAGCTTGAGAGTAAGAAAGTACATAGTTGAACTTATTCAAGTATGCCGACTTCCTTTCGGCAGAATTTATAACAGCCATTTCTCTTGAAACCTTGTAAATATAATCGACTACCTGTTGAGTCCATTCTTGCATCCATACGCTTTCAAACTTCTCCGATGATATAAGATCTAAATTATTAGATGAAGGGCTATGAACTGTAGACGACCTTGAATGATGCTTCTTTTTTTGCAAGATATATTCACTGTATAACACAAGCTTGGTAAACCATATACCACGCAAAATGGGAACATTTCTGGTGCTGAGCAAATCTATCAAAACCTTATTTCTGATTCCATGAGGTAACTTATCGGCGATCCGCAGCAATGGAACTTTTGGGTTGGCCAAGTCCCTAATCCACGCTTCTTTCTTCAGTGCTGTGAGTGTGACCCTCGTGATTACCTTGAACTTGTTACTCTCATATTTAATTTTATTGATGCCTTCATTCCTGGTTTTGTAGGCATTTGCCAAATGTTGCGATAGCTCCAGGAGCACATTATTGCAATTGCTTGTAGAAGAGAAAAGTGTAGCTTGAATGAGATTCCTCGCGGAGTGGTATTCGTTGGTTACATGCGGTATTTCGTAGTAGCCTTTGTTCAAGTACGATGCATTGCTCATCTTCTGCACCTCTTTTTCCTTTTTGCTATCCACTAGCTCAGTGTGATCTTTCCAAGGATGAAAGTCTGGATATTCTGGTTCTTTTCTTTTCACTGCATCCTTTTCCTGGCCGGCTGAATCGTTTAGCATATAGATTGGCACTTCAGGCTTATCCATTTGATATTTCATCGATATCAATTCATCTTTTATATTATTCCCATAAGATGATCGATTATGCGATGAAAGCAATGTATTTCTACTTTTAGGCTTCGACATAGAGCTTATTGCAAACTAAGGATGCATTTAGCTTAATTATGACTGGATTGTTCTCTTATAGATTGGAATACCTGAAAAGAACTTGGTAAACTTGAGTAGACTTAATATGCGATGGTTAACTGCAGGATGATCTACTAATTCTCTACGCTCAGCTCTTGCAAGCAATGATTCTATTACTGTTGTATAATACCTTTGTATGTGGATTAGAGCCCATAGTATCAAGAACAGTGAAAGAATTGCAGTCTAATACGTCTTTTTAATTTTGGTGCTGTCACCTTGATGCAAAAATAAATGCAATGACTCCAACCTTTGGAAATACTTTTTGCACAGCTTATTTGGAAGATCGGGACCACCATTTGCTCTTCATTCACAATTCATACGCTGTGAATAGTACATTAACATAAGTATTTGAAGTTTTGACAATTAAAATAGTCAGAAATAAGATGGGCAATCAGAAAGTGTGGCTTACTTATTCAGGGTCTCACTCAAACTACACGCTAGAAGGCAGTAAATAACCTAACATATATTCTATACTTATTTACCAGTCATCATCGTCTGCTTCTTCGTCTTCGCTGTCCTCTCTAGTAGCGCCTTGCCTTTTTCTCAAAGCATCAGCAAGGGAACCGGCCAAAGTAGTTTCTTCTTGTTTCTTAGATCTTATTGCATTGGCTAATCCGTCGCTTAAAGAACCATTATTACTCATGGAAGAAGCTGGTTTCGAGGATTGAACATCGTTTGCAACAGCTGATGCTGTGTTGTTGTTAGGAGGAGGGGGAGGGGGAGGGGGAGCTCCGCTGCCAGATAAATTTGCTGGAGGGTCGCATTCCTTCAAATAATCTATTGGAGACCATCCTTCCCTAGACTCATCTAGGTATTTCACCAATCCCCATTTACCGTTAATCGATGTCACGTAGTAGACAGTGTCTTTCACCAAAGGAATGGAGCCAGACACAGAACCATCATAATCATACATTGCTTTGTAGGTTGGGAATTTGGGCTTAACAGGTACCGAGATTGATGCAGGTGGTGGAGGAGGAGCTGCCTTTTTTGCTGGAGGGGCAGGTGCCACTTTCTTCGTGGGTCTAGGAGGTGCAACTGGCTTTTGGAAATTAGGGGCTGGTACTGGTGCCTTTCTTTGCACGCTAGGATTCGGTTGCAGAACAGGACTAACAGTTGGATTAGGATATCCATCATTAGCTTCTGACTCTGGCGTCAATGGCTTATAGATCTGTTCTGAAGTGTTTTGTGCGAGAAATTGGTTTCTTGGTTGGGGTTTTGGATGAGTGACACGATTGTTAACATAGTTACCGTTGGTTGCGGGTTTTCTGTTATAGTATTTTGAATAATCGACCTTACCACTAACACCTCTAGGACGCTTTGGATTCTTACTACCTCCTGGAAGACCGTGTCTCACCGTAACTGTACCTGATTTGTACAAATCTCCATTTACAGGAACAGTAGCAGCATCGCTAACAGCAAACTTGACTACATGGAATTTGCCGGGCTTTTTCTGATACTCCACGGTAGGACCAACCTTTATTGTGAGACCAGGGTTTATTTTCTTCAAATGGGCAACAAACTCGGTCTTGAAATCGAGGTTTATGAATATATCAGGTGTAGTTGGAGTTGGTGAATGTAAGGAAATAGCCACCCAGTTGTCTTGAAACGTCGATAATCCAACATAGTTTATTGATCCCACAGGAATAGTGAATTCTATTTGGGTACTGAGTCTCTTTTCTACCAATGTTTCTGCAACCACATACAAGTTAGATTTTGATGAAAGGTACAACCTTTGCAACCGCTTAGACGATCTTCCAAACTTTGACAACAATATCTCGCCTTTAGCTGAAAAAACAATAGTGTCTTTAATACCTGTTTGATTCATTACGAATCTACCATAACCAGTATAATCATTACATGCCAAGTAATCGCCCATAAATGATCGAGAGCCCAACATAGAAAATCTCCTACGTTCTTTTCTACCATTCAACAAACTGTTTCCATAATCACGGAACTGTTCGAATTTGTTACCATGTTGTTTAACTCTCCATGCACTTTGAATTACTTTAGCGGCATCCTCTTTACGTTTCACATATCTTCTCCAGGCTCTTTGAATTCTAGCAGCCATATTGTGCCAGTACTTATCTCTCATATCTTCTAAGGCAAACAAAGTTTCAGGTGCTTTAATGAATACCTTGGTGGTGCCTAGTTGAAACTCAGAAGAGGGTATGTGACAGGATTTCAAGATCTCGTTAACAGCAGAAACGTCATCACCATTCCAAATATAATCACCAGCATATCCTGTAGCCGGGGACAAGAGATAAAATCTTTGAACAAATTTGTCGAAAGTAGTACGATATGCGAAACCTGCTCTTCTGATTCTAACATTTTCCTTCAAACCAAGATATTTAACTTGATGCAAAACTTGGTGATTATCATAGTCCTTGGGTCTTTTAGTTTGATTGGGTTTGATTGTTCTGATATAAGACGGCTGACATTTAGAAAGAGTTTCAACTAATAAGTTTGCACTCTTTTTAATTCTATCGGATGCGGTTTCAGGTCTCTTTTTAGAGTCCGTAAGGGACGCAAGTATTTCTGGCGGGAACAAAGTTTGACAGACGAATGGATTTTGGGAAGTAGAGAGTAATTCAACAAGATCACGCAACAAAGCATCCTTGTTTTTATCTGTCATTCCAGAGACTTCGTAGGTCACATCACCTGCATAATGCTTGATGATAAATTTACCTCTACGATCCTCAAAATAACGATTGTTAGATCCCACCATACTCAAACGTTGCGCGAAAACCTGATCAGCAGCATCAGAATCGGCATGAGCAGTCTTAATCGAGTCGTTCATTGCAGCGAAAAGACCTGGTTGAGGTCTGGTAGCTTCAATCAAGTCACAGACCACTTTGTTGTTAAAATAGTCAATTGGTGTCCATTTTATCTGTTCTTGGACGTATTCGTCTTGCTCTGCTTTTAAGGTCAACTGAATAAAAATTTGTTGCAATTTTTCATTGACATAGTTAATACAGATTTGTTCGAATGAGTTGTGTTCGAAAATTTCAAATCCGTAAATATCCAAAATACCTATGGATTTATTTGAAGAGTGTGCCCCCACAAGTGACTTATTTACTCGCTCAACGATCCAGTCAAAAAGATTGTTGTATATACCTTTGGCCAAAGCATCCCTAACAGCGGTGGCTTGAACAATATTCAAAGGAACATGGTAAGTGGAACCTCTTCTCATACCGTGAGAAGTTTGCATGACTCTTTCAGTGATGGCTTTGATAAGTATCTGGGAATCGACTTCCAATAAATATGCAACGAAATCAGTTACACTAGTGCTACGGACAGCCGCATTACCTTGTTCATCTTCCACAAACGTGATATTACCAATCCATAAAATGGCGGCAAGAAGTCTGAATATATTATCTTGTTCAGGTTGGGACAAACCAATAATACGCATTGCCTCAAGCGTATCCTGAAAGTCTTTCGCATCGTCAATTCCATCCACATTGATACATTTGGCAGCAGATACATATATATAAGTCTCGGGTCCCTGGATACCAAATAGTTCTTTGTATTGAGGAGGACAATGCTTTGTGAATTGGTAGAAAATGTGGAAGTTTCTCTCGTTCGTGATCTGTGAAACAACCCTTTGCTTCTCTAAAAGGTAGTTGGTGATGTGTGCTGCAATTGGCTGGTAGTTAGACGTACTAAATTGAATTTCCAAATATTTTCCATGTCTGGACGAGTTGTTATTCCTCAATGTCTTAGCACATCCGAATGACTCCAACAACGGGTTGGTTGCCAACACCATATCCTTGATTTTTGAGATTTCGGCATTGCCCTCATCAACAGAAACATTAGCAATATATTGCATAATCTGTTTTGCAGCCTCGGTCTTTCCAGCTCCAGATTCCCCTGATATAATCACACACTGGTTCTCGCCGTAAGACTTAAGATTGTAATACATCGACTCCGCAATGGCGAACACATGAGGCGGCACCTCCAATCTGTTTCTGCCCTTGTATTTGTTCAAATGTTCGAGTGTGTAGATACCCAAGTCTTCGAACGGGTTCACGGAAATCAAAACATGCCCAATATACGTGTATATGGTCCCATTCATAAACCTCTTATGCAAGTTGTCATTGATGGCCTCTTCCGTAATCTTTGACAAAAGGGTCAAATCAGACACTCCTACCTCCTTTTTTTTGTGGAGATCAAACTCAGCTTTTTTGATTCCTGACTTACCAGGTGCTTGTTGTTGCTTTGCTTTGTTACGACCTCCTCTTTTCACAATAGCCATCTTAACAAATCACTTGTTTTCTGTAAACAGTGTAGTAAGATTAACGATATTTTGAAACTATAAAGCGTATAAGTCAATGACACAAAATTCGATCATGTGTTCGACTATCAGGGCAGTGTAAGTTTGTTGATGATTGAGTGAGGCCAATGGTCAGGCACCGATGAGCAGGGGTATATACTCGTAGATAGAGATAGTATGACTACAGTTGGGTGTATGTGTGGGCTGTAATTGTGTCGGTTAAATTTTAGATAGGCGAGAGCTAGGCCTAGTATGGCAATCAAGAGTGTAGAACATTTTATGTAGACTTGAGTAAATCAAAGTGAATTAGAGTGACACTTTAGGTAGTAGATGATTAGGATGGTGTATATTTGAAACATACGTTATTTTTCTAGAGACTGGACCGAACGTGCTGTAAATGTGGAAAAAGAACTTAAGCATAAAATAGTGAAACATGAGAAGAAGGTGATGAAGAAATCTATGGCGATACTTTCTGGACCAAGAGTTGGATTTTCAAGTGCTGCATTAAGGAGTCTATAAATTACATGAAGGAAGTATTTTGGGGCTCCCCAACTGATTTGTTTTGATGATGTGCTGACCAAAGTCATTCTAGTTCTAGTGTGTAGTTGAGGCTGCAATGCACTAATGGGTCCACAATCTGACCATTTTGTCTTTTCCACCACTTGCGACCCTCTTAGCGTCGACACTCCAGTCAACGGTGTAGACCTCGTCGGAATGGCCAGGCAAGTCGACGGATAGTTTTCGTGTTCTTATGTCCCACACCTTCAATGTAGTATCTTTGGAACAACTCACGAGAAGTCGATTATCAGCTGACCAGGCTGTTTGGTAAACAGGTGCTACATGGCCTCTAAGAGTAGCAATGAAGGTTCCCTTCAACCCATCCCATAACTTTATAGAATTATCGAAGGAGCTTGATGCAATATAGCGTCCATCTGGTGAGAACGCAACATGGTTAACCAACTTTTGGTGACCCGTCATCCTACAGACAGGCTTTGAAGACTTCAAAGGCTCCCAGAAATACATTCCAAAATCATCACTAGCAGTTACAAGTCTTTCACTTACTGTGCCGTTCAATTTTGCAACTTTCTCATATTGTTCCAATGCAAGTTCCCTTAGCTCATCTGGTGTCTTCTTATCTGCCTTGGATGCAGTGTGATCGAATCCACCTTTTCTTAAAGTGTAATCAGTGGATAATGCCAAGTGATTCACCCAATGAGCATGTCCCTTCAAAGTTTGAAAACATTTTCCCTTGGCCAGTATATCCCACGATTTTATCGTTTTGTCATGCGAAGCACTGTAAATAATGTTGGAGCCAGACCACTTCACACATGATATAGCGTTTGTGTGTCCACTCATGGTCAATTCGCAAACTCTTCTTGTTGTATCCCAAACTTTCAAGGTACCGTCTTTTGATCCGGAGGCTAATCTAGGTTTGCTTCCTTTAGCAACCAAATGAAGAGGTTCCCACGTCAAAGATGAGATCCACTTGGAGTGACCTAATAGTGCGCTTCCTAAAGGCTTTCCCAGATCAGCTTCCCACAACCTAATAGTACTATCCATTGAACCTGTTGCAATCATAGTACCACATGGAGAATATGCAACACACAATACCCAGTTAGTATGTCCCGAAAGTGTCCTCATAGGTGTTTGAGTGTTACAGTCCCATATTCTTGCAGTTGAATCTCCTGCACCAGTACACATGCGGCCAGAATCATTCGGTGCAAATTGACAGCATAAAATCGTAGAGCCGTGACCTGCAATAGCTGATGTCGACCTTGTTATTGGCTTGACTTTAAAGACGGCTCGAGGTGTATATACCAAAGTCATAAAATCTTCTGTGGTTTTGATTCCAGGCTTCAAAATTGAAGAGTACAAATTATCCTTTATATCTATGAGCTCTTCCTTCTTGTTTTCTGAGTCCTGACTAAGTAATGAAAAGCTATAAGGAACTGGGTCATCGTTATCTCCATTAAGTTGATTCAAAAGCATCTCTAATTCCTTTTCTGTGATTCCACCTGGCACTCTTAGAGAGCCTCCGGTACTTTCACCGGTATCAGAGGCCTGAAATTTGATCAAAACATTTGGCAAGTCTTGAGGAATCACGTCAACATCTCTTACTTTCTGATGTTCTCGCTTCTGCTTCTTAGAAGGGGGAGGTATTACAGTAGCCATTCTCTTCTGTCAAATATATTGTAGATGGAGTAACATCTAGGCGAAAAAAATTTGGGATGAGATAGATTTTATATACAGACTTAAGAAGTGAAGAAGTATTCACTATTTCATTATTAGCTGACTGGAATCGTCCTCTGATGCTTCCACGAACAGCAAGTCATCTCGAGAATCATCTTTAGAAAGATCTGTATCATCCTGTAGTAGATTTTTTATCTGACTATGCGTTAAAATTGGCGATGATGGAATATTAGATAGCAGACTTTCGCCCAGTGGGTTTGTAGATAAGCCACTAGACGTGGCCCTTTGCTGAGAGTCCCAGATGGACATTCTTGATGAAGTGTATTCAGCTGATGCAGAAAGGTCTATGAACGAAATGTAATCGTGTCTTTGCTTATTACCCTTTGAATGAGGGTTATCGTAAAATTCATTATCGAAGTCAAAATATGCAAGAGGGGATAAGCTCCCAGGCACTTGTGGATTAATCATTTGTACAGCAAATACCACTCTCAAAGGGGGTTTTCTCGACTTCTTGGGGTCGACGTTGTTTTTGTAGTGAGGCGTGTTGTGGTACCAATCTTTGAAAAAAACCAACCTGGCTGAGACGAACGAATCAATCGAAGGCAGGTTTATATTTTTGCCTGAGCCTGAAGAGGCCGAGTTGCCGTAGGTGTCTGCTGATAGAGACGGTTTCAAAAATATCTTACCCTTGGGCATCAGATCAAAAGATGTTGGCCCATTACTGGAGCTCGGCGGATTTGACGAGCTTGATGCTGTTTTGGGAGGCTCCTGAGAGGGTCGGAGCGATAAAGAACGATACTTTGTCTCCAAACTCCCCGTCAATATGCAAATCAGCTGGCTTCTATATGTAAATTGCGATATGAGATTGATTAACGTATGCAAATGCGTGCTGAATTTCTCGACAGGGTGCACCTTCAAAAGATCCGAATTCGGCGGAAGTTGGGGCAACGGCAGCTCCATGCCCTCCATCTCCCACTTCTCATGCTGCTTGATGAGTATGGAGTTGCGCACTATCTGAAATTTCATCAAGGTCTCCTTGTACGCTGCTACAAGCTCCATGCGGTATATTTCCACCATTTCGTGGAACTTGTGCACCAAAACAAGCGTATCGCCCTTCCCAGACGCAAGCTTCTCGCTTGTGAAAATGTATAGCAACTTACTGAACGTGTCGGTGCTGTAGACCTTGCACTGCGTCCGTCTCCACTCAGGCCCCATCCCAGGGTAGTTGTCCAATATTTCCAACGGAAACCTCAGAAGGCAATTCAACACCACCACCCGCTTCTGCTCACCGCCCTGGACGTGGCTTGCCACTAGAGACCCTACTATCCCGTTCATCGCGTTGCACCCAGGCACACTTTGCATGTCATATATCCCACACGTTATATTATCCATTAGAAACGCATCCACCGTGCCCACCGACGTCTTCAAATGCGTAAACAACGGCTGTTGCAGCATCATTTCAAACAAGCTGACCATTTCGTCCCGTCTACTTCATCTATTCCACGTATTCTTCCTCTTAGACACCGTCCTCGAGCTCTTCCTTAACTATGAGATATCAAAGACTGTATATTATGATTTCTTCATATTTGAAGCCAATTTTACTATGATAAACAGTAATAATTTAAATATTAGAGTGCCGCCGACGTAATATAACACAATTATCCACTTAATCGAAGAATCAAATAGGTATTCTCAAGAGTAATACTTAGTCAAGATGACCGGATCAAACCCAAACTCAGGAGGAGTGAATCCGATAAATTCGAAAGAACAACAGGAACTGCAACCCCCATCTATTTCTACACATGTGATTCCCACAGCTATCAGTAGACGGCCGTCGTTGTTGCGATACCACTCTTCGAGCAACACGATCAACTCTATTGTCAACGCGGTGGGCGCTAATAGCCATCATGCAAACTATTTGGTGAAGGGAGGGTTACCCACAAATGGAAGCGGTAGTTCTTTAACGTCGTCAAATTCCAGTTCTGGAACGTCGTCAAACAATGGTACTCCGACGATGTTGGCGGGAAGCAGTGGTGTTTCTAGCGGAGCAGTGACTTTAGGAACAAGCCAGGCGGCATCTCCAGCTCAGGTTGGCAGAAATCGTTCAAGGTCGTTGACTCAAATGCTTGCGCATAATCTCCAACATGGGCCCAGAAGCGGTGCCACCACGAATTCATACTTACCACACGAGAAGGCATACATCAAGAAGCTCAGGAACCAGGTGATTGATGACTACTATACAAAAGGGATTATAGGTGCTGATGAGGATCCCAAGGCAGCAGATACAATAGATGATGACGATGATGATGATGAGCTTGAGTCCAGCGAGAATGGTGATCTTCTAGCTGAAATAGATGATGACAAGTATCAAATAGACGTTAGTTTGGCGATGTCGCTTTCGAATGAGGCAGGCAATTCTGGTTTCACCACCAACAGTTACATTTCACAGATTACTAATAATAACACCGACGACCCTGCTGTCGTGGAGCGTTTAGAGTGGCAGTCAATGTTAACCTCAGTACTAACAGGAGACGTTGTTAAGTCGGAGAAAACGAAAATCATCAATACAAACTCGGTGGGTAATCAACAAGAATCTTTTTTTCATGCGACCTATAAAGAAAACTTGTGGTATGGAATAAGGGCCAAATTATGCAACAGAACAGAGGAAGAGCAACGAAAATTAACATCTTACAGACGCAGCTTGGTTGACCAATTGATTGACGATGTGATGCTGTTTGAAGCTCAGTACAATGACTTGACCAATGACCCTCCCAGGAATCAAGTCATAAAGATTCTTGAGAGGTATGATCGTGCTTGCGATCAATGGCGTACATTGGAAGAGATGAAGAATGATAAACCTGCTTGCCGCAACATAGAGTTCCAAAATCGTATCGACGCATTAAACTCATGGCTCACACTTACGGATGCCATAGAAAGGGGGATCGATACATTGAAAGCATGGGTTGGAAATGAAGCATTGGATATAGCCAAGAATCCAGAAGGAAATAAAAAGACGGATGCTGAAGGGACAACGGCTAACAATGACAGTGAATTCCTGAAATTATTCGACGAGGATAAAAAATCAATGGCAGAACAAATGATGAAAGAGAAGGATGTGAAGACCATTTTCGATAAACGTGTGTTTCATCCTCTCATCCCATGGATGGTTAAGTCTAAGAATGCATATATCAAATTGCAATCTATTTTTGAAGAATTGAAACTACCCGATTATATCCACCAATTGAGTAAAATATGTGTATTTCCTATGAATTTGATAAAGGAAATCATTAATATCCGTTTAGTATATGCCAAGAAATTGCAAAGCCCTACTTTGATGATGATAGACCAAATGATTGACGATTTCAAAACTTACATATCCATTGCAGTCGATGTTAAAAGAGGAGTCTTGGAATTTTGCGATTTAGGAGTTGGACAAAAATGGATTCACAGTGATCTATTTGAGATAGAATTTATTGATTTTGATAAAGTTGTTTTGAAGTGCGTACAATATTTATTAGTATTGATGAATAGAAAGTTGTTGGACAGTTCAAGATCACCAACAACTTTCAGAACATTTAAAGAGCCAGAAGAATTAGAAGAAGCATGGAACTACCTTAGTCAAATCGGCAAATACATAGATGGTGGAAAGGTGTTAGTTGCCCAACTGATAATCACATTGACACTGAAACTTATACACAGATTGTTAGCATATTTCAATAGCCAAATTAAGCATCCAACAATGGTGACAGGTTCACATGACTTGACAAGATGGTATACATCTACCACTGAAAATTTTGGTCAGTTAAGACGTAAATTGGCTAGATTTACTGGGGAAATATCAACCTACTTCACCAATTCCTTTGTGTTCGATTTGCCGGGTCCAATAAGTAAAATGAAAAGTTTGTTGGAAGCTTTGAGGAGAACAAACCATTTCTTGGTGTATACTGGAACAGTTGAAGCTCAAGGAACGTACTTTTTTGCAAGTGCAGAATTGCGTGATAATGAAGATGAAATTTTAAAAATCATAAATGGCTCTTACGTAGGTCTCGATTCATCGGAACTTTATTCCAACTTCGTCGAGTTGTTGCGATTTTTCAACAACGAAAATAGTGGAAACAGTTATGTACATGAAAGTGAGCAAGTTTTAGACACTTCCTATGTGGTTGCGTTATCCACTCCGAAGCCCATTGTATGGGAAGGTCATACTATTAGCTTAGAGATAGATGATGTGCCAATAACAGATGTCAAAGGTGGACAAATGTTGGTTATCAGTAAAGTCCCTCATTATGATTTAGTGTTAGTGAGAGAAAGATTCTTGGATGTGGTAAGTGAAGTTGTTTTCGGTGGAAGTATGATTAAGCCAATAGAGCATAGATGTTCTTTGGCACGAGTACACACAGAATTAACAAAGATCAACAAGGTTTTCTTTAAAATGACTCTCTCGGTTTTGGATTCTGTTAATGCGGTAAAAGAAAATTGTCGGATTATCTCACCTCAAGGAGGATGTCAAGAATTGATCAACAGTTATTATGTCTATGCTAGAGATTTTGGAAAAAATTCAATAAGAAACTTAGACTCTTCTCGAAAATCGACAATCATAATGAAATTGATAAATCTTTCCATCAGTTGGGTAAGTTATATTTGTGATGACTGTATTCCTACTGATAGAAAGACATTCAGGTGGTGTGTTTTAGCCTTGGAATTTGCAATGGATATGACGAGAGGATTCAATGTTCTTGTTTTAGAAGATGAAAAATTCTACAGATTGAAACTTAAGGTGTCTAGATGCATGTCTTTACTTATATCACATTTTGATATCATGGGTGCCAGATCTAGTGAAGCGGAAAAGAGAAGGATCTTGAAATGGAGCTCTCAAAAAAGCAAAATTGAAAACTCCGCAGATGATGATCAGATCGTAAACGCTTACAGAGAGGATCTTTTACGTGAGATAGAAGAGATTGAAGAACATAGGAGAACCTTGCAATCACAACTCCATTCTGTGGGAAGAGTATTGGATGTTTCTGATCTGGAATACCAGTTTGTTACTCTACTTGCATCATCATTTTCCAGTGTATCAATTAGATGGCAGAAAGGAAAATTCATTGGCGGTGGCACATTTGGTAACGTTCATGTTGCTGTTAATCTTGATACTGGTGGATTGATGGCTGTCAAAGAAATAAGATTCCATGACTCACACTCTATAAAGAATATTGTGTCTTCCATCAAAGATGAAATGACCGTTCTTGAGATGCTCAATCATCCTAATGTTGTACATTATTTCGGTGTCGAAGTCCATAGAGATAAGGTGTACATATTTATGGAATTCTGTGAAGGTGGCTCTTTGGCAGGATTGTTGACACATGGACGTATTGAAGATGAGATGGTCATTCAAGTGTATACCTTACAAATGTTAGAAGGTTTGGCATATTTACATCACTCAGGAGTTGTTCATAGGGATATAAAACCAGAAAACATTCTTTTGGACCATAATGGAGTGATCAAATTCGTTGATTTTGGTGCAGCTAAAGTGATTGCCACAAGTGGAAGAACTAAAATGTCATCCTCAAGGGCCGAAAGTGATAAGAAGGGAGCGTTACGTACTAACTTGAAATCTATGACAGGTACCCCTATGTATATGTCGCCCGAGGTGATTACTGGATCTTCGACTGAGCGCAACTACGTACTTGACATTTGGTCCTTAGGCTGCTGTGTTTTAGAAATGGCGACCGGCAGTCGACCATGGGCAAACTTAGATAATGAATGGGCGATCATGTATCAAATAGCGGCTGGTCAAAAGCCCCATCTTCCCTCGGAGGATCAGTTGAGTGAAGCAGGTCTTAAGTTCTTAACTAGATGTCTAGAACACGATCCCAAAAAGAGACCCTCCGCAGCAGAGTTGCTCAATGATCCATGGATTAATGCTATCCGCCAAACTGCTTTTGATGGCAGTGAGACAAGTACACCACCCTCGGAAGTGAGCTCAGATGTATAAATGATGAAGCCTTCTTTCAAACTTCGATGCATAGTATCAGTAGAAATCTTCTATGTATTTTCATGATGTACTTACTAATGTGAACTAGCAGTATTATTATATACAGTTAATGAAATATTATGTGCTATTTATATCATGTAGTCTTCAAGTGTTCATCGAACAAATGCTTTATGTCGTCGACTACATTTCCCTTTATATCAGCGTAGCCTGCTTTCTCATTCACGGATATCTTGAGATTCGGTCTCACATTCAATAAGTCATTCCTGAATTGTAATATGTCACCGTGTACTCTCTTTATTTCCGTAGAAATCTTGGTGTTTTGTATTTTCAAATACACTGGCCAGTGTCCAAACTTAGTTTTCTTTATGGTGTAGTTTTTTTTACCAAACCCATTATTCGGTAAGTCACGATAACTTATGTCTGATAAAGAAGGAAATTGATACAAAGGAACCTCCGGTTTTGGAAGTGCAATCCTTGGAGTTTTGAATGCGATGCTGCTTGGTTTCATTCTTTATGAATATTCCTTCTACAGTTTCTGAAAAAAATGAAATTTTTCAAATATGAAATATATACAAATGTCGTTAAAATGTCGCAACAGTAATCATCACCAACAGTAAATACATTGTCAGATTTTGCTTTGGACTACCTCATGTAGCTTTATATGCCTCTTGAAGTCTGGCTTCTTGCAGAACTCGGCACCACACTCTTCGCATTTGTATCTCCTCGTATGTGTTTTCATATGTTTCCTAAGATTAGAACTTTCACTGAACCGTTTGTCGCAACCAGGCCAATTACAGATTAGAGGACGTTCGCCCGAATGCACCCTATTATGAATCGAAAGAGAGGAAGACGTTGCAAACTTCTTATCACATATTTTACAGCTGAAAGGTTTCTCACCTGAATGGACACGCATGTGCTGCTTCAACATAGCAGTGACCGCAAAGGAAGCACCGCAAATGTCGCACTTGCAAGGTTTGAAGTTTGTATGAATATGAAGATGCCTTAACAACTTTTGTCTTTGCGTGAAGACCTTGCCATTGTGTCTTTCACATCCAATCCAGAAGCAGTAGTAAGACGATTTACCGGCTCCTATGTGTTCATCTATTAAATGGTTTTGTAGTTCACCATTTGTATCATGCTGTTTATTGCAATGTATTGGATTGCCAGATGCGTCTAATCCAACTTGCCAGTGACAAACAAACTTAGAATCTTCACTAGTTTGTGCCTGGATGCCTTTGCGCTTTGGCATGATCTTCATATCAGTAATCCGAACATTGTTGTCTAGGCCATTAATCGCCTCATCTTCACTTTTTTTAGCTTTCGGAGAGGAAACAAAAGATTTTGGTGTCAAATTTGGTGTTATCAAAGTGGTATTGCTTATCTTCGGGTCATCTGATAGTTTATCGATTGCATCTTTATGGTCATTAATATGGTTTATCAAATTATCTAATTTTTTATTCGTAAATCCACAATCGGTCCATTCACATTGAAACTGGGAGGATCTGTTATCTTTAATTCCAAACCCATACTCCAGTTTTATATGTTGCTCAACAACGTGCTGCATAAAAGAATCATCACTCACCTTACGCATACAATTGTCCCATCTACAATAATACAGAGGAACATCAACATCAAAGTTGTTTGGTTGCTCATCGTTATTCAAATACTCAATCTTTTGGTTCAAACTTTCATAATCTTTTTCTTCGTTTGACTTCTCTAAAGATAGTAGATAGTCATTGAAGTTATTGAATTGAACGTAGAAATCAAAATCGGACATGTATTCCCTTGATTCTATGTTGGATGACAGATTTGCATCTGGAATTGTAGTATGGAAGCACGATTGGTGGAAATCGTGGTGGTTTTGGGGAATCGCATCACTCGTGTCATCAGATTGTATGTCATTACACTTATGGGGAAAATGGATCTTGAAGTTTTTTGTATTTGAAACTCTTCTCTTTTTGGCTGTTCCAGTTTCTTTCATCACATCAAGATTACTGTGCACATTATTGATCAAGTCTTCAAACAAGGGCCTTTTGAACGCCTGAAAATCACACAAGTTATTCTCGTGTTTGGTTACCTCATGGCATTCTCTATAATCATCAAGAACAAAATTTGATCCGTCCGTGCTATTATCAGATGTACCATATTCAGCATAACCACTCGTCCCAGATTTGCTATCTAACAACGAATACAGTTGTGGAGCACTGTATGAGCTAGTTTCCTGTAAATAATGATCGCCATCAACGGTTGAATCTCCACAGTTCGAGTAAAAACAGTCGTCTAACTCTTCACAAAGAATCCCATTACATAAACTTAGATCATCGATCTCTTTACAGTCATCTTCGTAAGATTTATCGCCCATGTACCCATCGCACACTTCTATGGCCTTATGATGATCATGGTTGTGGATGTGACCGTGGATGTGCGTATGATTCTTGTGCTTATGGATGTGCCCATGGATATATCCATGGGTCATTATTTGTTTCTTTATGTCCTCTTCCATCACGTTCAACGCTACCTTGTTTTCTCCCAGAGCTCTTCCATTTTCGGCATCTATCTCGATACTGCCCTCTCTAGCATCTAGCGTACCCTCCGTTGATCCAATTTGCTTCATCCCTTTTAGACCTGGGGTTGGATCCCACAAGGCACTTGATGTACTGTTCATAATTTTCTGTACCAACTGCAAAATATGAGTAACCTTTATTTCACTTCTTCAATGAACTGATCTGTCAGGTTCTCTTCAAAGTTACAGTACTTCCCATTGACTTCAGTTGCCCGTTTCCCTTCACTCTTCTTTGCAACTTTTGCATCGACCTTGGTGGTTACGGTCACGACATTAGGTGATAAGACGACATTGCAGCGACATTGTCGTTTAAAATGTCGCTTGAACCTGCTGCAATGTCGTCCAGGCTTTTCGCATCCTCAAGTGCCCAAATGAAAACAATCTGAAATGTTTGGAGCTAATCTCGGCATGGCATCTGGGGGTTCCCCTGCTGTTTACATTTGTGTGCTAATGATAGAAATTCATTGCCGTGAGAATAATGAGAAACCCAAACCTCGCATACTTTAATTGCACTACGAGATCAAAGAAATTCATTCAGATGAAGAGATGGCTCTATATAGAACCAACTAGAGTAAAACCAAAACACAGGTTCAAATATGGAAATTAATGTTTTCTCCGAAGGCCCTTTAGATACTTACTAAATCTCAAGGCTTGCAGTATGCATACATTCGAGGTATCTTTAAGAGAATATCGCAAGGGTTCAGTGATGGATGTCCGGCACCCGCATCTCCTCTCATTATTCATCAATGAATACTTGCATATACCCAAAATTCCTTCTTAGTAGGTTCATGTTTTCATCTTGATTATTATAGCTGCGGTAACTCTGGCAATGTTGAAACACCATCATATTTTATAGTGTCTCACGCATCGAAGTATTCGAGTGAACATGTTTATGTAGAGTAGGACCTTTATTTCGATATTATGAACTAAAAGTCGGTTATGTCAACAAGAACCTGTAGAACTGTATCAGGCTGCGCAGGAGCTACGCCGTTAAAGAAGATAAATTTGACATGTTTCTATGTGGCCTGAAACTTTATTAGAGGTGACCCTCGCGTGCTTCCAGAGTTACATGCTCTGTAACATCTTTGGGCATCCTCCTCACTTAGAATCTTTCAATAATCTCAGTGCGATATCATCTCTCTGCGTAAATTTACGTTTTTAGGTCAAAACGTAATCAGTTTTTGTGTTGCAACACCCCAAACAGTCAAAAACATAAACATCTGGAATCTAAGTAGAAGTAGGTAATGATCTATTTACTCAGAACTTCCTGGGATGGGCCCCTGTTTGGTTAAGTAAGCATCAGAGAAGACTGTGTAACAAAGGTAATTTCACTTGTATCTGCATCCTATTGTTAGGCTTACCAGTTCTTCGGAAACATGATGCTAAGTTTCGATGACTAGTTCAAGTAAGTAAGTACATTGCATAGTAATATGTTGATGGTTCTCTTATATTTTTATGTTGATATATTTGTAAGTTATCTTGTGTTTCTAATCATATAGATAGTTTCGTGCTTCCTTAGTAAAAAAAAATTATATATTGCACTTTGCAAGAATACACCACGATGACACTACGTCGAGCATTCTGCAAGAACTCACGGCGGCATGCCGAGCCGAAAGGCGAGACGAAGAATGTGCTGAAATCGAACGAAAGCGCAAAGCAAGAGAAGAAACCTCAATGGAAAGCCTTCAGAAAGTCCAAGATCTTGGTCAAGAAGATGGCAACGAAGGCGCCATGGCGCCTTCGTATTTTCTCCCCCCATTCGAAACGATATCTGGATGCGCTGTTACTGAGCGCTTCAGAAACACTGATGATACCACATGTTTCGTGCCATGAATCGGTGAAAGACTCTTTTTACACCTTGAACGAGATAATATCTCCATACTTGAATATGAATAGCACTCGAGAACCAATATTAACTTGCGAATTGAACGAGCCTGAGTCGAGCGATTCGTCCAAAGACTCGGGAGAAATGCTTACGAGGAGCAGTTCTATATCCTCCCATAATTACGGCTGTAATACGCCTACAGTTGAATACAAGTCAGCTCGTTGCTCAACTCCATCGGTCATGGATCAAAACTTGAAAAATATTGAAGCTATAAATAAAAGTCCTACGCAAAAAGACAAGGTTGAAAACGATCCAATACTTCTCGCAGATCTCTCCAATGGCTTGTCTTTCGACAATGATATGATGAGCCATAGTACATCTAGGCGGAACTCAATTTCTTGTCAAATTGAGATCGGCAACCTGACAGAATTTGCATCCATCAACGATGCAAATGTGCAAATATTTAAGAAGCACAATGATTTCAAAAACCAAGTGAGAGTTGTGAGACAACAGCCTTTGCTATCAAACAACCGCCTTTCATATAATACGGGCCGCCGTCCTTTCTCTGAGGACTATTTCTTATCTCGTCGCGATTCTTCCACACCAAAATTGAAATATTTGGAAACAGAAAGATTTAGAGATTCTATGTCTAGAAGACATGTGGCCAACTCTATGTCTGGCCAATACGGAGTCTTTTCTAGAGATTCGACAGTTGAATTGAGTTTTACTTCGAACGAACATGTTTTCAGGCAAGAAATTTTACTTTTGATTGAGAAACACAGATTGCTTGTCTCCAAACAGCAACAAAAAATAGCTCACTTGGAAAACTTGTTGACTCAAGAAAAGAAACTCAATGCATATTTATCCACCTCCCCCAAATTGTCGAACCAAAGGGCATCTACAGCCTCGACAGAAACTAAACGACAAAAGTACAGAGGAAGATTTCTTCCAATACAAATTACACTTCCCGAAAAGGAAATCCCATCTACAAATTACTCAGGTGCCTTGTTGCCGCCATTTGATAGCGATGTCAAGAGAGGTTTCTCTATGCATAATTGCAGGCCAAGTTATGCTCCAACGGCCCAGATGCGTGGTAAGTCGGTAAATGATGTTGCTGAACCTGTTCCCAAAAACAGAATGTCAACAGCTTCATCAATTTACTATTCTGCAATCGAATCTAGCTTTAACGAAGATGCAAAATTACTTGCTTTAGAGAAAACTATCCATGAGATGGACCGCCCCAATAAAAAGTTGACTAGAAATCCCTCGATATCTTCTTCTATTTCCTCCATTATGAGTGGATCACATAAATTGTCAACAGCGGGCAACGACATAAGTGCTTCAAACAACAGTACAAACTCTGCATCCGATCCTAGCAACCTATCGAGTGGTTTATCGACTTATTCGATCCAATCCAACCTAACTACACCTGAGACAATAAATATGCAGCTGGCTGTTTTCGTGAAAAAATTGCAAGATACAAGTCAAAGGATTGGCGATAGCTATATAACATCCAGTTGACTGAACTACTGACATTCGTATGAGAATTGTTGAGAGTTCAGTATTCACAAGCTGGAAAGGTTTTACAATGTTTTCAATCTACGAAATATTGGAATTATTTGCGAACGAATTTGAATATGCTTAAGGAACAAACCGAACTCCACTCAATTTTCGGTTTTAATACCCATACCTCCTTAGTGTATATAATAATGTATTATACCCATGCGATACCCTTTTAAACCGTGCATTTAATTGTTGTAGAAAAGTAGTCAATTACGAATTCGAACGAGGTTTTGCACCAACTACTGTGTATGGTGTTATGATTATAGTTTTGATATATAGTTACAGATTAAAACAAGCGGTAATGCTTTGGGGCATTGGAGTGAGTATTTTACTTTAACTTTGTAATTCTTTGATTTCACTATCATCTGCCACCAATCCCATGACAACCAAGTACATGTTCAAATTGTTCAAAAGGTTATGCTTTTTATACAAATTGGCCACATCTGCGTTATCAATTGCCTTGGCTTTATTCATAACACCAAATATCTCATCTCTTACCTCATCGACAATAATTCTTTGATGACTCAACTTACCTCCCAAAGACAAAGTGGCCAAAAACTGCCATACATAACTTTCTTCAGAAGCGCCATCTGCATCTTCCAGGTGTGGTGGGAAAATTGCAGCAATCTTAGATTCAAGAGAAGTGAACAATTCATCATAACAAGAAGACCACTCAGATAAATCGGTGGCAGATATGGTTCCTTCTCCTCTTATTAACTCTGCTCTTGATAATAAGGTCGTCAATATCGATAACCCAATCTTTGTTGTCGAAACAAAAGACACATTGTTATGTTCCATTAATATAACCAAAAGGCCAATAATCTCACTAAATTTGAAATCTTGCACAGCATTGATCAACACTTTAGAAAATGTAACTGAGTATGTCTCGACCAAACTTGTAATTGACTCTGGAAGCTTTTTGTCAGGATATGTGGTGTAAGATCCCTTCTTGATAACATGGAGGTTTTCCAAATTAGTCATAATCAATGTGACAATAGTGAGGATTTGTTCTCTGTTCAAATATTTGAACAATCTAGGTAAAATTTTCAACGCCTTTGCAAAATTTAAGCACTGAATAAATGGATTTATCTCTTGCTCATTAGAAACCACAGATGGGTTTTGCTCCAAAACACGCAAGGAATTCCACAAATCAGATGATTCAAGATCATTTACTGATCTGGAATTACTCTCTGCATTCATAAGGTTGGCAATTATGTCCTCTAAAATCTTCATGATATCTCTCTTTGTGTACTTCTTCAAAGTAGTTGAGGGGGGAGCAACCGATTTGGACTTATCAGGCTTGACACTCTCTGTCGATGTACCCTTCTCGGATGTGGCTTGGTTCTTGCTCTCTTCTGCCTCTTGCTTCTCAATTTCCTTTTGAGCAGCCTTAGTGAAGATTTCCAATTGCTGTCTAGGTTTCTTACCACTCCCGAACGAGATCTTACCTAATGCTCCTTCCTTGGCGTATTGAGTCAACTTTGGGCGCTCTTTTGCAACGGTAACTGCTCTTTGAACTTGTTGTTGCATTCTTTGTAATGCAACATCGGCCCTCTTATATCTTCCGCCCAATCTATGACCACTTTGTTCTAAATAAGCTTGAGCAATCGAATTATGTTGCTGGGAAGCTTGAAGTGGTTGACCATTCGTCTTAGGGTGAACAACTTTGAATACCTGTGCGTAAAAGTCTTCGTTATAAGGATCATCCGTGACAATTTGTGACAATTGAAATCTTGTCACGAAATCCTTGTCTTTGGGATTCATGATACCTGAGTATTTCATAATTCTGGAAACCTTTTCCTGTCTTCTAGCGAGTCTTTCTTGCTCCTCGGGAGTAAGTTGAGCTGGCTTTTGGCTGTACTGATTCTCGGATCTTGGAATTTTCAGGTACTCATTTGCCCCATTAAAGTTTCCTTGAATACCTTGTGGCTTTTCGGGACCCTTGGTACCTAAAACTGGAAAGTGCGATAAATCGACCTTTGAAGGTCTCCTTTGTCTGCTCTCGAAAGGAACTTGCTGAGTCTGGTGCGGAGAAATATTTTGAGTCGGTAAAGAAGCGGCCTTGTCTTGCTGATGCACAGAATCATCAATTTCATTCACGCCACTCAAAACACCAGCCATTTGGGAAGATTGTTGTGCTTCTCCGTGTGGCACATGTACTTGTGGTTGAGCTTGAGCCACTCCAGGAATATGGGGTTGAATCTGTGGTTGGGGTGGTTGAGGTTGACCTTGAAATTGAGGTTGAGGCTGGTTGGGGTAACCAGGGGCATTCTGTGGTGCAATTGGCGGTATAGAACCCATTGGAAATTGTCCGAACTGTCCTGGCGGGGGAGCAAATCCAGGTGGAAACATATACCCCGGAACATGTGCTGGTGGCATCATTCCAGGAATACCGTATTGCTGTGGTGGGAAACCAGCGAGCTGGGGTTGTTGCTGTTGAGATTGGCTAATGCTTGTCAACTGAGCCTCAATCTCTTCCAAGGACAAAACCTTCTTTTGTCCATCCTGAGAAGCAGGTGCGCGTGGCTGCAGATTCTTCGGAGCGTTTGAAGTGCCCCATAAGTCTTGCATGAACTCATCGTCGTTGGTGCTAGCAACAACTTGAGCGTAGCTCACAGCAGGTTGCTTGGGCACCTCTGGTTGGCTCTGTTGCAAACCACCCTGTCCTCCAGTTGCACTAGCAAAGTCAAAGTCGTTATTTATTCTCTGCGAGTCTCCAAATGTCTCCGAGTTGAGTTCGTCATCCGCTTCGTCCAATTGCTCTCCTAATCCATCATAAGTTTCCTGGAATTCGTACACATCCCCACCTCCCTTATCATTCCTCATATGAGGAGGAACACTAGGGTCAAATCCAAAGAATGACATACTATAATTCCTTTACTTTCTTTTTATTATTTCTTCTTAGACTAATGTTCAAGCCTTTCGATTAAAAAATGGACGAAAAAATCATCCACTTTTGTGTCACGTGTTTGAATCCTAGGGCCTCGTAGTATTTAAATAGTATATACAAGTTAATATGGGTGATTTTACATTGACTAGACGTCTGTGAAGACTTGAAGGGTGCTTGATAGCTTTGTTTCCATCTCATCCCACTCAGCATCGCATTCACTCAAAATAGTGATCGCTCCTCCCGCACCAATCCGCCAAACGGTGGTATCTTTTGAAGCCTGTGCGGAGCACAGGCTGCAAGAGGCTTTCTGACATGCTGGACTTGTGTTGGTAATATCATGGGAGTAGCTGAATATAGATCTTATGATTACCGACCAGTCTGCATCATCGGTGACAGACCAGAAACCTGCAATTCCTGAGTAGATGCCTCTTCTGCCATCGGGTGGAGAGGTGGGCTGGAGCGCCTCGATCAGCTTGAGAAGCTCTACGGACCTTTTTTTCGGAGCACCTGTCATGGATCCCGGTGGAAGAGACATATGGAGAACGTCTACTCCATGGTAGCCAGAGGGGGGTAATTCTCCCTCTATAACACTCACGAGCTGATACACTGTTTTGTATTCCTCAATGGACATGAGCTGTGAGACTTCAACATTTTTGGTGAAACGGTGGAGATCATGGCGTATTAAGTCCACGATCATGAGGTTCTCGCCCTTCTCCTTGGGAGTGTTCAATACCCTGTCTGCGTATGCAAAATCTACACCAGGGCCCTTTCGCACTGTTCCCTTAATAGGTCTGAGTTCAACAGACTTAGTATTGTTTGCATTATCCTTCCACGATAAGAACCTCTCCGGAGAGCTTGATATGAGCGAGCAGTCCTCAAAGTCCATGAAACACGAATATGGTGCGGGATTTCTCCGAAGCGACAAGACCTTGTAAATCTCCCAGCTTTTTACACTCGAGGGTATGCGCACAATCAGCTGTGTTGTTAAACAGAGCTCATAGGAGTCTCCAGACTTCAAATACTCCTGGCATAGTCCAAATTGTTTTTTGTATATGTCTTTGTCAGGAAGTTCAATTCCTATTTCTTCTTTGGAAATGTTCTCAAAATCGCTCACGTTGTGTGGAACATCGTCAAAAGACAGGCGAAGTTTTCCTTCATTATTTGCAGTTAGTATATCTTCAACTGTTTCTTTTCCCCAAGTTTGAGCTTCAGCGTTTATGCTTATAACAAACCAATCGTTGCTCTTATGGTCGAAAAGTATGCATTTGTCTATAAATGCCAACTTGGTATCTGGAGTTTCAAATTGAGAGGCACAAATGCTATTGCTCTTATCTGCATCTATGTTCTGACCCTCCTCGTACGAAATGAACCCCATCAAACCTCCAAAAAAAGGTAATTCACGGTGATGAATTTCGCCAAATTGTTCCTTCAATATATCTCTATTAATATAATTTCTCTTCATTTGGTTTCCTAAGAATGACCACATACCTTTTTCCTTCAATTCTATTTTTCTTGAATCGTTTGAACGATACTTTTGAACATCGATGAGGTCGGCAGAATCGACGGAATGGGTAAATATTGTTGTTTCGTTTTCATAAAGGCACCCAATTATGGACCAGTCGCCTGGTACAGAAGCTGAATTTAGAAAAATAAAATTACATCTCTTATCTCTCTTGTAGAAGTAATCAGTCAAATTTAACGGAAGAATTTGGTTGTTGTCTTCAGAACTCAATTGAAATTTCTTTATGTACATGTCCGGAACAGCCTTCATTTCAAATTTCCCACCCTGAATAAGAAACTCCTCCTTCATTGAGTTGATATTTTGTAATCCGTTGATTAAAGCCTTCTTTTCATCCTGTCCAACATTATTTAACCTATTGGCTCTATATGTATCGTTGTATTTTTTCGCAACTTTATCAAAATTACGAATTAGTAAATCTCCGCCGTGTGAACATATCGACTCTGGATGGTACTGAACCCCATAGAATGGAAACTCAATATGTTTGCACGCCATGAGAATACTTTTCTCCTCGGTTCCATTTTCTGTCGCATCGAGACAATACGCCAAAGGAACTATTTCATCGCTTGTATCTTTCACATACAATGAGTGGTATCTTACACATTCGATGCCCTGCTTGTCAAGATATAGTATGTCATCACATTCTTCAGGCGTTACATTGTATATTTGTCCATGTCTGATAGCCTCAAGTCTTGAGATAGAGCACCCAAATTCGTAGCAGAGACATTGAAATCCTAAACATATACCGAGTATTGGTACCCTCTGACACACATCTGATGATTTTAAGTATCTTATCATATGACTTATTATGCCTACATCACTTGGGTTCTTGGGATGTCCTGGTCCTGGGCCAATTACTATATATTCAAATAACCGCAAATATTGGTTGAAAAAATCTTGATATTCATCTTGTTTGATGCTATCATTGTATATACAGATTACTTCTTTTCCCGTTTCTTGCAGAAGCAACTGGCTAAGGTTGTTTGAGAACGAATCATAAGAGTCGATCAAAAGGATCATTTGTCTTGTTCAGTTAGTTGTGTCTCATCAACACCTTAAGACAGTACAGAAAGTTTTTGCTGAAATAATATGTAAGTGAAAATAATTTTTAAATTATATACATGCATTTATGTTGCACGATTATAGTGCTACTAATAGTCAAAGATTGAGAAAAATTGATAAACTATGAGACATGCCATTACTCGTCTTCGTTGTCTTCGTCTTTATCTTCATCATCTTCATCATCTTCTTCTTCTTCTTCTTCCTCATCACTGGTAACTTCCTCTCCCAATGACAGAAGCTTAGTTTTATATTTTTTGATTTTTTCATCTAAATCCATCATCAAGAGCATCATATCATCAAAATCAGACTTGGGAACTGTTTCGCTAGAGTTTTCCTCCGGAACGGCCAGCAATTTTTTAATCTTCTGTGAAAGATCTTTAATGGTTTTGGAGTCTTCCTCTTCTTTCTTAGCCCTTTGCTGGTTTTGTCGTTTCTGTTCAGCCAATTCACCATAAAGATTCAGAATTTGAGAATCTTTTTCTCTTAAAGAATCTTCCAACTGTGTAATTTTCTTTGCAGTTTCTTCGGATTGTACATTTTTCTTCTCATGTACATCTTCTAGAACTTTAATTTTCTCTTCAAAGTCACCAATCTCCTTACTTTTAGATTCAAGAGACTTTGTGACTTGTTCAAGCTCTTTCTTGAGATCATTGACAGCATTTTCATGTTTGTTGCTCGCCTCTTCTAAGGAACTTTGAAGTTCCTTATTAGCCTTCTCTAACTCAAGATGTCTATCTTGGAAAGACAGCTTTGAGTCTTCGAAAGTTTTTAGTTTTGCAACCAAATCTTTTAAACTTGAATTTTTCGATTCAACTTCTTCAGCGAGACTAGAAATTTTGGCACGGTCGTCTTTAATCGAAGTTTGAATTTCCTTCAACTTCATGATGTTCGCCAAAATAATAGTGCAAGTATCTTTGAGCTGTTTCCCATTATACGAAGAGGTTTCTTCAGTTTCTGTGTAGTCAATTTTCACTTGTCTATTTATATTAATGATCTCCTGGCTTATTTTGATCACTTGAGAATAGATTTCCTTTAAGGTGGAATTCAAGGTCAATACTTCCGAATCGTGTGTCTCTTTCTCCTTACTCAGAGCATCCAACTGTTCTCTGATATCATCCTTTGACTTCTTCAATGCTTCAATCTCAGCAGTTAGATTTTTCTTGGTCTCTGAAAGTTGTTTTATCTCTTTGGCTTTTTTATCATCCAGTAGTTTATATTTTTCGACTTCATCATTCAACAAACGCAAATCTTTTTCCAAGGAATCCAAGCTTGCTGTTTTTTGTTTGACCTCGTCTTCAAGAGACCCATTTTTCGCATGCACAGTTTTCAATTCTCGTTCAAGTGAACTAATTTTCTCATTGAGTTTAAGAGATTCTTGGTGCAAAACTTCCAGGTCCTTGGTCAACTTCAAATGCAAAGCAGATTTCTCTTCATCTTTATCTGAAAGAGACTTGCTCATCTTTTTGCTGGCTTCTTCCAATTGCAATTTAGTCGACATGATATCATCATAACTTTTCTTGGAATTTGACAACTCATCTTCGAGATTTTGGATTTGTTCAGTCAATGAAGACGTCTCTTCAAAATACTTTGTCGACAATACACTATGGTCCTCCTTAAGATCGCTGTGGTCCTTTTCCAACTGCTTGAGCTTCTGAGAGTATTCAGTAACAACAACTTCTGAATTTTGACTGTGCATGTCACGCTCTTTTTCAATATCCTTTAGCTTGTCGTTCAAATCACTCTTAAGAGATTGAATTTGGACATCTTTTGATTTAAGTTTTTCCTCTTTCTTTATCGAGTCTTTCGAAATTTCCAGCTTATACTTCTCGTGTTCTTTTATTTCATTATCGTACTTAGTTTTGAGTCCAGAAATAACATCATCTTTTGCACTATTCTCTTTTTCTAAACTTTCCAAAGCACTAACTTTAAAATTTAACTCATCATTCTTATTCATCAACTCCTTTTCCTTTTCTTTTAGTTTTTTTTGTAATTCAGTGAGACTTTTTTCAGAGTTAGCTAGATCGCTTTCTAATTTAAATTTAGAATTTTTGAATGTTTCAGTATCCTTTGTGTGCTTCGCTTTCAATGCCTCATATTCAGAATTCAAGTCGTCACATCTTGTCTCGAGTTTTGTGATTTCGGTTTTTGACTTCTCTGATTGTTCACTGATCTCTTTTTCAAGTGTCGCAACTGATTTCGTTTTTTCTGACATAAGCTCCTGCGACTCCTTTATTTCTGACTGAGTTTTCGTCTTGAAATCTAATAATTCCTGCTCTTTTTGTTTGATGTTTTCCAAAAACTTCGCGTTAAGTTCTTCTAACTTTGAAACTTTTTCATTAACTTCTGAACTCAGTTTTTTCTGTATTTCCTCGGCCTTCGTTGCCTCAAGTTCGTGAATTTTTAGTTCTTCCAGTATTTTTTTGACTTCGAGCCCTTTCTCAGCAGCTTCTTTCATAAGCTCTTCATGTTTAGATTGATAGTTGACTATGGACAATTCCTTCTCTTTTATCTTTGCTTCTAAAGCTTTCTTGTCTTCTTCTAAAAAAGCAATTTTTTCTAAAAGTGACTTATTCAGTTCTTCTAGCTTTACCTTGCTGTCAGATATTGTCTCCTCTAATGCCCTTTTCTCTTTAGTCGTCGATTCTCTCGTATTTTTGAACTCTTCTTCTACCTTGTTAAATTTTTCAATTAACTCACTCAATTGGATCAGAACCACTTCGGCTTTTTTGGATTCCTCCAGTTGAACTTTAGTCACATTCTTCAATTTTTCTTCCAATCCATCATTTTCTGATTTCAACTTTCTAATTTCCTCTTGTGCTTGACTTTTCTCCTGCTCTTGCCTTTCTTTCATTTCTTCAATGGTTTTAATTAATTCAGCTTTAGATGTTTCTAAAGCTAATTTAGTTTGTTCAATATTTGCGAGCTCCTTTTCAAGTTCTTCTACCTTGGAGTTGAGAGAGTTCTTAATACTTTCTGAAGAATCATGAAGCTTATTCTTCTCTTCTTTGATTTTTGTCAATTCTTCTGCAGCCTCGTTCAATTTACTTATCTGTATATCTTTTTCCTCAGATTGAATTTTGCTTTCTTTAACTGCTTTTTCTAGCTCGACTTTTTCTTGGACTACCAGCTGATAAGCTGAAGCTGCAGACCTCAATTTCTGCATCAAATGGTCATTTGTTTCTTGCAAGCCAGTTATCTCACCTTCAGATTCTTCTATTCTTTTTGCTAATCCTTCTTTCTCCGTTGTCATTCCCTTCAATGACTCTTCAAGACGCACAAACCTTTCGCTAAGATCCTTGTTATATTTAGAAAGTTGTTCTATTTTTGCATCATAGTCCTTCGTCAATTTATTATTTTGATCTTTCAATTTTTTGACCTCCTTCTCCAATGTTTTTATGGTGCTCTCAAACTCGTTCTTTTGCTTTTTAAGATGGAACAAGTCTCGAGTGATATTATTTATACCATCCTCTTGCTTCTTTTTGACCTGCTCGGTTTGCTCCAATTTCTGTTCTAAAGTTTTAATCGTCTCAGACGAAGTCTCGACCTTTCTTAAAGCTTCTTTTAGTTCACCAGAGTATTTTTTTGACGATTCTTCAAACTCTGACTTAACTTTATATGAATTTGTTAATTTTTCCTCAGTATCTTGAAGGACTTTTTCAACTTTCTCATGGTTTTCTTTGAGGTCAGCAAGTTCTTTCACGACTTTTTCCAAGTTTCCGGAAAGTGACTCACTTCTTTCCTTGAATGATCGCAATTGTTGTTCGAGAAATTCTCTCTCTTTGAAATCTTTCGATTTCTCTTCTTCTAGCTCAGATTTAAGTATATTGTATTGCTGGTCCAATTCTGCGAAGGCTTCATAGTTCAATTTACCATATGCTTGAAAGCTAGGATCACGGAAAAGAGATCTTTTGATTCTCGGGAAGTTTTCCTTCACCAAATAGACGTATATGGAATCAAAGTAAAAGTCTGGAAGTCCTGTGTCATCGACAGTATTGTTGAAGGTGGAGTCTTCATCAAAGTTTTTGAAAAATTGAATTTCTTTGAATTGTTTCACAATCATTGAATAATTGTCCCTCCCCAATCTTTTCATAATCAACAGATATAAATCCTTTCTAGAAATGGGAGAATTTTCAGTTGAAAATTCATACACTACACCCAATAAAATTGTTGCCATCCCTACGACAACTTCTGACAGGTTCGTTGAATTATTTGAAACAAAAGTAAGTATTGAATTTATAATACTTTGGTCACTCAAAAAATCATTCACTGCTGGTGCATCTTCATAAAACCATACTGTTAAAACCATCAAATAACCTATTGCAATTCTTGGGTCTCTACTTTCTAACGATGTTATCAAAAGACCTGATATAGCTTGAATAGAATTCATCACTTCTTCTCCTGCTTCTTCATTTCCTGTTTTAACGTTTCGAGCGATGTCTTTGTTCCTTTCTTCCTCGAACAAATACATCAATATTACAGCTGAAAACCAGCATTTATAAGGATTCAATTTAACTTCGGTATCGTAATCCATTAATGTAGTGAAAATATTCATGATTTTACCTGTGGTAGCTGATGAAGACCCATTACTTTGCTTCACACCTTCATCTTCATGTTCATCTATCATACCATTACCATTTAATGAAAAGCCGGAATACGTACTTATTTGATCATTCAAAAATCCTTGTTTTGATTCATTATTGTCTCTAAAATAAGAGTGTAGACAGCCAGCTGAGTTAACTCGAATGTTGAATGCGTGAACTGAATTAATATTCAATGCCCAGTTGAGCAAAGCCATTGGTACTGAATCCAATACTTCAAAAGTTTGTATTTGACTGGGAAGTGTTGGATCTATAATAGGAACGTCTATTTGCGAAAATTTGAGCTGGATTTCTGGATTTTTGTTAATTAAATTAGATGTTGTTTCTAAGGCACTGACTCTCACCTTGTTGTCAATTGTTGGAGAGAAAACCAATTTTAAAACAGTGTATAATACTCCCGATTGAAACATTTTTTCCTGGTTAGATGTTAGCAGACCATTGTCTTCTGTGACAAAAGTCTTGCAAATTTCTAACGTAATGATCATATTCTGTAGTCTCTGTTCAGTCCAAACAATTGGAGGTAATGGCAAGATTTCTTCTTCTTCTCCTTCGGGACTTTGGGCTTGTTCTTCAATCGGCTCTCCTAGAAGCTTTGCAAGTTTGGGAAGGCATTGTGTCTCTATGAAGTATTTTTGATTTGAGGCATTATATTGTAGTAAGTTTGTTATCAAAGAAAGGCAATCTTGAACCAAAATGGAGCCTCTAATTCCCCCCTCTTCGTCTATTATATCAAACAAGGTATCAAATGTATTTTCAAATGCCACTAGCTTTTGTATATTGAAATTTTTGTTCACCACGGCCATTAGAAGTAAAATGGCCTCATTCCTTATTTGGTCATGGGAATCCTTCAACAATGAGACTAAAGTTGATATGGAAGTTGGTTGGTTCAATAGATTGTCCTTTGTTTTTGCTGATCTAGTGGCTAGCAAGAACTCGAAAAGCTGTACAGTGTAGAGTCTAATGTGGAAATCTTCTTCTAGCTGTATTATATCCAACAAAAGATTGATACATTCCTGGTCCTGGGTGATTTCATCCGCAATCCACAACGAGAACTGGTCTATGGATACGTTTTCTATGAGCAAAGGTGACGGGTACTTACCGTTTTGCACTCTTGACTGTTGCGAGATCCATCCCCGTGTCAATGTGTCGTCCTCCTCGGCCCTCAAAAACAATATCAAAAGCGTCTCCAAAACCGCCTTCACGAGCACAGTGCTTTCTCGATCCTTCTTCAATGTGCTTATTAACGACCTTAACCCATATTCGACCACGGTCTCTCGGTATTGTCTACTGAAACTCTTCAACCCCAAAACAGCAGATCGCCTGTCTGGCGACAAAGTAGCATGTTGTAAACGGTTGCATAGGGTAGGTATAGCCTCTTCCACCAGCTGAGGCCGTTGATTCGGCTGGTTTAATATACTATTCAAGTATTCCATTTGCTCAATTGCTGCCTAATAGTTTCTAAAGCTTCAAATAAATAAGATCGATGAGCTGGCCTTGATCGAGTTTTTTTGGTCGTGAATATCGAGCCATGTTTTCATTTCCATATACAAAGCAGAGATTCGACCATATTTAACGAATAAACACATATATACCAATGGTAAAGAGTACTTTACTTTACAGGGAACACAATGAGTAGTTATTACGATCGAGGTGATCCGGAGGAGTCTGTAAATGGTGTTTCAACGGTGGAATTTTTCCCATCTATAGATCAATTCTTAGACTGCGAATCAGAAGATGATGAAGAATGCAAGCGGGTTATTTTGTCAGAATGGGATGTGGTGAAAATAGGAACATTTGTATCCCGTCTCGAATGGATCCAGAGCAGTAAGCAGTATAACAAGTTCCTTGGGAAAAATGCAGTTTCGATTCCACCCAGTGTTGTACTTAGGTTGGCCAACGAAGTTTTCGGATATAATGGATGGTCTTCAGAGCTCAAGGATGCAAATCTTGTGGAAGAAAGCAGTAACGAGGATGAAGGCCGATATTCTGCGAAGTTTGAAGTTGTGGTAAATATAAAGCTCTCAGGAGGGCTTGAACACGAGGGACGAGCGATAGGAAGAGCTGATAGGCTACCGCACAAGTATATGTCCTTTAATAAGGCGAGAAGAAGTGCTATGTCAGAAGCCACGAAATGGGCATTATGTGGCTTGAAAGATGTATTGATTGATTACGAATTGAGTAAAGGATAAATGTACAGTGTTAATAAATAAGTTATTTAGTGGAGATTAGTGATCATTGATAATCAAGGATGTTGAATTTGGGGAAATCTTTAACCTCAGGTACTGGTATCTCGGGTATAAGGTATACTTCTCCATTATCATCGATTCTTTCCCTGTCTCTTTCGCTCATTGAATGAATTTCGACTATATTTTCTTTTATAAAGGCAATGAGTTCAACCCAATTACTTTGGATTTGATACGCCTGCTCTTTCATATTTCTCCGAATCAATCCCTCAATTAATCTAATGGCATCTGACTGCACTTGATCTAATCTTTCCAACAAACGTCCCACAGATTTGATCAAATATTCTTCTTCGTATATGGTACCTTTTCTTCCTTTAGCTTTCTTTCTTTCTTCTCTCTTTCTGTTCTTTGCTGTTTTTCTTGAAGCTCCCGTCTTAGCGGTTCCTGAGGTTTTTCCAGTATACCTAGTGAAAAAAGAAGGCGTGGTAGAAGTCTCAGATGCAGCTATAGAAACATTATCCGGTGTGTCGACATCCTCGTTGGGAATACCATAGAAGGAGTATGGGTCATCTTTCTTCTTATCTCGCAATTCCCTCAATCTTCTTAATTGTGAATGCATCTGTCCCTTACAATCAGCTAATAATTCAGCAATCGTTCCAAATCCTTCTCTCAATTGCTCGTCCACAATGGTGTGTAAATAGTCTTCTTTCTTTTCCTTATAAGCAACTAAAATAGCATTGTCGAACATATAACTCTTACAATACAATTTGACGGCTTGTGATATGTTACCCAAAAAGTTATACTCAATCTCTGCTGCATCACCGTATTTATGCTCATCTTCAAGAGAGGATATCAATTTCTCAGCAGCCTCGGTAAGCCTTTGTTGATCGTCTGTTCTGGAAAGCAATGAAAGAGCTTCTTTCCATTTCTTTCCTGAAATATAGCATTCTATTGACTTATCGAAAAATTTCAAAAACTCGTAAGTCAATCCAGCCTCAAGATAGTCTCTTGTCTCAAACAAATGGTGAGCATACAACTTCAAAATATCTTTGGATCTGTCTTCGTCATACTTGTAAATCAGCAATGCAGACTTGTACAACTCGTGGACACATACATATTCTTCAAACTCCTCCTTCGTATCATCCTTCATTTCAAACAACCAACCCAATGCTTTCTCGAAATTTCTAAGATAGTCATCAATCATGAATTTTTTTCTAAGCAAAGGCTGAATGTGTAAATTTTGAAGAAAGGGCAAGTATTCCTTGGGATCTTTTTGCGACTTTTGAGCAATTGCAAGTGACAACTTTACATCGTATATCCCTAAAGATGTGTCAAAAAGTTTATTGACATCTTGAAGGAAACAAAGATGTGTCACTGCTTGCTCGTATTGGTTACCATTTTTAATGGAACCAACCAATGTCAAAGCATCTTTCAAGTTTGGTGGCTTTTGGCAAGCATATGCAGTTAAGATGGTTTGCAAATAATTCTCAAAATACTCAGGTTTTAATAAGACAGACAAGACAAGATCACATACTTTATTAACTTTACTCTCTTTGTCGGATGCGACGTCTTCCTTGAGGTTAATAATTCGTCTTTGTGTGTTTCCAGTATCTTCACCTTTCACTACCTCTCTATTAGAGATATTAAGATGAGACAAATCCTCATCAATTTTCAAATCGTCTATCGTATCCTTGTACTTCGTGATAGCCACATCTTCGTTGTGTAAACAAGATACAAAAAGGTCCAAGTGCTCTACTTCTTTGATTTGCTTGATAACTAGTTCAACATTGTTGCGGAATAAAACAGGATCGTAGTCGTATAATAGATCAAGGTCGATCCTGTGAGTCCTACAAGCTAAGAAAGCGTCCTTGTAGTTTCTTTGTTTGATGAATTTTCGAACTCCAGACAAAACCATCATTCTGGGACATATAGTCTCAAGGTTTCCTCTAGGAGCTTCAAGGATAACCGAATAATTTGAAGGGATAACATTAGCCAAATAAGAGCCTCTTTCTATTTGACGAATCCTTTCATCCATGATTGAGTTGTTTAGATCATTCAACTTATCATAGCTGCCTTCTTCGTACTTCCCATCTCCAGACTTCAAATGTACAAAACAGAGCTTTGAATTGACACTGGTAAAAAGCAAATGAGACTCGGTTATTTTTATCGATGTAACGCCGGTGGCAATTTGAATCTCGTTCGCAAACAATTTACCACTCATAGATATACCAAATGCTGTGAACTTATCTTGATCAACATCTTTTGTCCCAATCTGCTTATGCAACTCTATGTCTCTACATAAGAGTGGAAATTTTGTAACTTCTGACAAACGTTGCTCCTCACCTATTTGGTAAACTGTACCATCAATACCTTCAAGAACCACGCCACTAAAATCTGCTTGAGATTTTAAAATGACTATTTTGTTTTGCAAGTCTAACAAATTTATTACACTGGGTTTGCTTACGTCTGAAACATCGACAAAGATTATCTTAGAGCCAAATTGAGTATTCAACAATATAACAGCAAGCCCATCATTTATGAATGCTACTTGTTTTGCTTGCTCATAAAAGCCACTGATAATTTCAGGACTATCGATTTTTGCAACCAACGCAATGTTCTTTCCTTGCCTCATCGAATCTAGTCCAACAAACCCTAAATGAAGTTCATTGTTGCTAGTGATGAATGCATACTTTTGATTCGATTTGCTTACTGCCAAGTCGTTAATGTTACCAGACAACTCTACTTCTCTGAAACTGATTGGTGGAGGAACATTAGCTATTGCTAATGGTGTAATTTTTGCTATACTACCATCAGTGACAAGAGTCATACCCACATCAGAGCCTGTAACAGTACAGCCTGTGACAACTTTGTATGCTAGGTCAACGACAATTAATCCTGTTTTAGAGGTTCCAATCATGAGATGTAAAGCTTTGTCTGGGTGAAATTTCATGAAGACCACTTCATTGGATTCATCCTCTTTATTTATGAATATTTCCTGTTTCAAATACCAATGATAGTTTTTCGTAGACCACAATTGTATTCTGTCTTTGAGTTGTAATGCAAGAATTTCACTGTTTGAAGACCATTCTAAATCGTATACGGTCTCTGAAAATGGGTTCAATCTGGAATTGAATTCGCCATGTCTTAATCCATTTCTTTCATAGAATACAATGTCTAAACAGTCATCACCATCATCGTCTGTATGACGCTGAGTTGATGCTATTAATGCACCTTGTGGCTTCCAAGACACATTATGTTCCAATCCATCGACAGCCTCATTCACACTATCCAATTCACCTTGTCTATTGAATACACGAATTACTCTCCTATCGAACATTTCACATGTATCCTCGATAAATGCTGACTCCACTGTAGTCACACAGAAATATTCAGAATCTCCTCTCCAGCTTATGCTAGATGTCATATTATCAAATTCTGATAAAGTTCCCTTCTCAACTTCTGCAACCGTTGGATCTCTAAGAGCAGAACCTTCCTTCAAATCCAAGCCAGCATGTTTCAATGCTTCTTTTTCACGTTCCAATGCTTTTGCACCCTTTCCTTTGAATTGGGTTTCTTTCTTACCCCAACCTACGGACACATGTTTGGAATCAGCTATCTTGATATCGTCTGGATTTAAAACTTTCTCATTGATAGGTTCGAACATCCGAGAAAGCAAAAGTAGGTTGTTCTCCCCTGTCAATATAACAAGCGTCTCTTCATCTAGAGACCAGCATGCAGCCTTAATACCCACATCAATTGAACCCACAATTTCAATAGTTGTCAAATCTGGATCATTCGACTCAGGTTCATAATTACATGTAATAATATCACCATTTCCAAATACAAGAACCAACTGGCATAAGTCTGTAAAATGCACAAATGATAACAATTTACCTTCTGGCTTTGAAAAAGATGCCAAAACCGATGTTTCACCTCTTCTCATGAAATGTTGAATCTCTAGTATTCCAGATTCTTCAGATGAAAGTGCAATGGTGATACCATTGTTAACAGTATCAAATACAGCATCAACGAGATCAAGATTCGGACACGTTAGAGACTCCGTTTGGATCTCTCCTCGGTTGAGAACGACTAAATTTCTCATTTGGCTGCCTACTTCTTCTCCGTCTTCTCAATAAATAGATAAAAGGTAAGCTCATCGAAAAAAATTCGAATCCTGATATCCTGCACAAAGCTCTGTCAGTGACAACTCCGGCAACAACCTTTCGTATCAACATCAATTCGCCCCAATTTCCAGCTTGTAATTGCTCGTTTCTCATTCGACCTCAGTTTGTTCTGTGTCCCATTTTTCTGCTTGTTCAGCTCCACTATTGACCAAATAACTCGCTTTATAAAATTGGACCCTTCTGTTTTCCATTGAGCTGATCATTTGAAACGTTCACAAGTGTTAAGAGTGTATCCCTGAGGTACCCAGAGTCTGCTTGTATATTGCCATCCCCTGAAACACTTCTGTTCATAATCACTTATTTTGGGTTTAGTCCAGATGTGTGCAATTTTGCACCAATTGATGCAAAATTTCAGATTTTCGCAGACTAAGCTTAACGAAATGTCACTCGTTCACTGTTACCTTAGCAATATACCCCTTTTCTACAGATAAAGAAATGTCTATGGATACCGTCAGATACCCTGTTATCTATGGTTTTTTTTGTTAGCAGCATCCTTTCGTATTATCTCTTATAAAGAGTGATTCAGCAGACTTTGGAACAAAACCGATGTTCTTTATTTTACATTTCATTCCACGTTCGAGAATAAACAACAATGAATGCAACGTCTCCACGTGATCCCATTCAATCTCTAGAGATTCATACCTATGGGCCCTTCCATGTGGTCTGTCTAGAGCCTACCAGACACTCTCAAAGCAAACCAAAAGGGTCCTGCACATGTTCAAAGTAGTGTTCGACACAAAAGTGACTGGATGAATTTCCTCGTCATCCTCAAATGTATGAGGAAGGGTTTACCATTGACTTATTGACTTCAGTTTTCCCTGGAAAGATTGGATCAGTGATGGCGGAAAAGGATGAGGCTATTTTCCGTAAGTATTTTTGTGAATGATTAAGAACAAAGGAGATATGAATTACGATTTAGGTTCTCCGTTTGTGCACATGGCTTGTTGAAAGAGCTAGTACTAACCAGGATAAAGGTTCTGCGGAAATGACGTTGGTGCAAATCTTTATTAGTAAAGAGATTTCACGAGATATAATCTATGAAATGGGTAAGCTCGGATTGACTCAATTCAGGGATTTGAACTCCAAGGTTAGTGAATTTCAAAGGGCATTTGTCAAGGAATTGAGAAGGTTAGACAACATCGAAAGACAATACACATTTTTCAAAAAGGAGTTGGATGCTAGAGAAATCAGCTTAAAGACTTATCCATATGAGATCACTTCTGCAGTTCCAAACCAGGAAATTGAGCAACTTGCAGAAGGTGCGGGTTTTCTTGAGGATAGACTCAATCAGTTGATTGAATCAACAGCAGCATTATACGATAAGCAGAAGCAGTTGAAGCAAGAGAAATTTACCGCACAGAGTGTGGAGAAGTTTTTCAAGTCGAACGAGGTGAACGCAATCGAAGGAAGAGGAGAGAGAGATGGTCTTTTATCGAATTTGGAATCTCAGACACATGATTCCACACACTCTTCATTTGTAGCTGGAGTGATCAATCGAGACAAAGCTTCTGTGTTACAACAGATTTTATGGAGAGTCTTGAGAGGAAACTTGTATTATCACACTGAACCTTTGCCTGAACCAATTTTTGATTTCAAAACTCAAACATATGTGGAGAAGGACACCTTTATCATTTTTTCTCATGGATCGCTAATCTACGATAGAATCAAAAAGATATGTGACTCTTTGAGTGCAGATACCTATTATGTTGATGCAAACAGCGATTTGAGACAGGATGTGTTGTCTGAGATTAGCGTTAAACTTAATGACTTGTCAACTGTGTTGAGTCAAACAGAAAATGCACTTAATTCAGAATTAATTGCAATATCTAAGGATTTGGGTAAATGGTGGGAAGTAATTGCCAGAGAGAAAGCAGTGTATCAAATCATGAATAAGTGTGACTATGATGATGCACGTAAAACGTTGGTAGCAGAAGGTTGGATCCCTACGGATGAAATTCAAACTTTGACTCTTTCACTCAAAGAAGCTAATAGTATTCAATCTATCCCGACAATTATAAATGTCCTAGAGACTTCTAAAACTCCTCCCACCTATCATCGTACTAATAAGTTCACTGCTGCTTTCCAGAACATATGTGATGCATATGGTATCGCAACATACAGAGAGGTGAATCCTGGTTTGCCTACTGTTATAACATTTCCATTCATGTTTGCCATTATGTTCGGTGACTTGGGTCACGGTTTTCTCTTAACATTAGCAGCATTGGCATTAGTTTTGAATGAAAGAAAGTTGGACGCAATGAAAAGAGATGAAATTTTCGATATGGCATACACTGGTCGTTACATTTTGTTATTGATGGGAATTTTTTCAATGTATACTGGGTTCCTTTACAATGACATATTCTCGAAGTCGATGTCGTTCTTCAAGTCAGGATGGGAATGGCCAGAGAAATTCAATGTGGGCGAGACAATACATGCATCTAGCGTAGGCACATACATTTTTGGATTGGATCCAGCATGGCATGGGTCTGAGAATGCCCTTTTATTCTCTAACTCTTACAAAATGAAGTTGTCTATCTTAATGGGTTACTTGCATATGAGTTATTCATATGTCTTTTCCTTAGTGAACTACATTCATTTTAAAAGTATGATTGATATTGTCGGAAACTTTATTCCAGGACTTTTGTTTATGCAAGGTATCTTCGGTTACTTGTCTTTATGCATAGTATACAAGTGGTCTGTAAACTGGTATGAAATACAGAAACAACCACCTGGTCTTTTAAATATGTTGATTTCAATGTTCTTGTCTCCAGGTACTGTGGAAGAGCCATTGTATAATGGTCAAGCTGGTGTTCAAGTGTTACTTTTACTAATCGCATTGATTTGTGTTCCTTGGCTTCTACTTTTAAAGCCATTGTACTTCAAGAGGAAAATGGACAAGGAATCACATCATTACGAGCAATTGTCTGACAATTCAGCTCAAGGATCCTCAGTTGTCGAAGAACGTACTGCTTATGTTGAAGATGATGAAGATCACGAAGAACATACTTTTGGCGATATCATGATACACCAAGTGATCCACACAATTGAGTTCTGTTTGAACTGTGTATCTCATACAGCTTCTTACTTGCGTTTGTGGGCTCTTTCCTTGGCTCATGCTCAATTGTCTACTGTCTTATGGTCAATGACCATCGGAGGTGCATTTGGAACTACTGGTACGTTGGGTGTGTTTATGGTTGTTGTATTGTTTGCAATGTGGTTTGTTTTGACTGTAGTGATTTTGGTCCTTATGGAAGGAACATCTGCAATGTTACACTCTTTGAGATTACACTGGGTTGAATCGATGTCTAAGTTTTTTGAAGGTGAAGGTCATTTATATGAACCATTCACATTCAAGGGGTTATTAGATGACATCTTGTAATTATCAATCAACGGGCAGATTCATCCCTCAAGACGCAAATAGAAATCTTTTTGTTAGTTTTCTTATGTTTTACAAACATTAAAATTTAATTCAATATTTAAATACATTTCACAAATATACAGGAAGAACATCTCATCTCGCTTCTGATTTTTTTCAATATTTCACATAAAGGTTCAGGAAGAGGTTATTGTAGGATAATGTCATTGCCTTTGACCTTGATATTGAAGGAACTCAAGACTTTAGACAATTCTGTATTGCCTATATTGTCTAGTTTGCACAATGATAAGTCAATAATAAAAAATGCTTCTACTACAGAGAAGAATCATCTCATCTCAAGAACATTAAACCTATCTAGATCTAAAGATACACGGAAGCGATGGGCTTCATTGAACATACTTTATGTGTTGTGTGAAGAATATGAAATGATATACAGCGAAGGTACAAATATTATTGTCCAATTGTTGAAGGTCTTAGGAGAAGAGAGTCAGAGCGGACATATTTTGACATCTGTCGTGGAGACCTTGAACAAGATCACTGAACAAATCAGAGGTAAGCCTACACTTACCAGAGAAATTTTGACGCCTAAGCTTCCAACTATCATATCTCTCTATGTGGAAAAGGTACATTTACAGCCCCAATTTTTGACAGACTCGTTGACAGATATCATGAAAAGGCATCCTACTGTTTTCAGACCGTATGCAAACAAGCTTGAACTTAAACTCATCCAAATTATTCAGAAGAAAAACTTCAATAATTTTCCAGAGAATGTCAAAGATTCTATTTATAGGTGTTTGGCAACTTTGCCAGTGATAGAAAAAGGTAGTCCAGAACTTAAATGGGAAAACAATTTACAAGATTGCATCAAAGAAGTGGCAGGTGTTTTACGCATTTACAAAATTTTCCTCAATTTCAATGATGAAGAAGATTTGAATGAGCAATTTCAAAAGCTTCCACAGTCTGGAGAGGGTGAATCTAGAAGACTTCTTCCTGACTTGGATATAAGTCTTGATGATAACAAATCTATCTTGGGGATTTCGGAAAGTATTGCTATCTTATTGGACGTAATCAAACTGCAAGTAACCACTTCGACTTCGTTTGGTGTTAAAGTTCCTTTGGGGATGATAGTACTATTAAATGAGGTCATTTGTTCAATCAATACCAGGTTTGTGAAATTCAATCTTGATATACGCGATGACCAAGTCAAAGAGACTGTGAAGATTAGTATTGCAAGAAACCAAAAAAATTCGGTTAGATTTTTGACCCGTCTAGCTGAAATATATCGAGGCAATGCTCTCTCTCATTTTACCAAAATAACAAGTTTCTTAGAATCTTTGGTACCATTACAAAGGAAAAAAATAGATTACGAGAATGTCATCAGAAACGAAGGATTTTACAGAGATATGCTTTTATGTATATCTTCATACCTTTCTCTAGTGACCTACTTAGAAGATGCATCTCCTTTGATAAGGATAGTTGATTTGGCCCTTTTACTTATTGAGCCAAGATCAACTGAGACTATATCATCACCAAAAAATAATGGAGCCCATGCAGCAAATAAACTGAAAAAGAAAAGGAATAAAAAGGAGAGCATGCCTATGTCAGATATGCTCTCGCATGGCAAGCTTTTTGAGACATCAGTACCACAAGAGATCGTCAAAACAGTACGTCATTTTTTCAGCATTGTGATACCTCGTCTTGTGCTTCCTCCCACTCAGCATTACAAATTAATGAAGTATTTGATTGTGGAGTCCGTCAAGATGAAATCTTTTGATTTGTATGGCCAAGTTCCACCAGAACTAAGGGATTTAATGACACTGACAGTCTTGCATGGGGGTTTTGAGAAAGTGTCTCTTTTACCCATAGTATCAAACGTCTTGACCAACGACCCCGTAATTAGTGTCTTCAATAACCCAAGGTTCCCCCCTCTTCCTGCAAAGGTTCAACGCTCGGAGATCGAAAGCTCGAATGATGTAGACATGCAAAGTGAAGCAGAGAGTGATCAAGAAAGCGTAGAGCAAGAGGTCGAAAGGAGAGACTTAATCCACGAAATTGATAATGAGCAAAATACAATGGACTTGGAAAATTTTAAAAGACGTAAGATTGATGAGTCCGACTACTCTCAGGGAAAAAAGGAACAAACTCAAAACTTATCAAATGAGGTTATTAAAAATCAAAATCAAATCCATTTCACTCCTGAACGAACAGAGTCCAGTATTGGTACTGAAAATTCCCAGACTTTACTTTCATCTGCCCCTGAAATTCAAACTATTGACATTTTGCACCCACGTCCCTCTTTGGAAGAACAGAAACCAACAGCCCCTCAATTTGAAGTCAAGCAACACGAAAGTCAAACAGCACCAGAAGACTATGAGTCCTCAGAGTCAGAGTTTGAGGTTCCAGTTCTCAACATGGAAGAGGATTCCGATCAAGAGTAGTTTTCGTATAAAAATTTAGATTCAAAAATTAAATATTGAACATCAACTTTAGTGCGCATAAACCCCAATCTATTTGTGAACAAAAATTAAATCTATTGTTTACGTTTTATAAATGGGATATATAGTCAGGAGATGGTGATGAATGAAGGAAAGGTCAAGTTGCTTCTATCAGAAGATCTATCACCTCATAAGATATGTCTTCTTTTCATGGTAGATTTGTATCGAACTAAAAAAGTACATAATTCCAGACTACGTCCTTTTCTTACAACCATGATGAGGTTTCTCGAGAATGATACTTTTTATGACAACAAGGGTGAGATAGTTGTCATACCCAGCTTGAAGACAGTATGCTCAGCACTAGACCTGGCAATATTTGGTGGAATTGGAGACGAGAAAGCTAAAAAAGATTCCCAGATGATCCAGCGACACTTATTGAAGTCGTTATGGGAAATACAATCAGTAGAGAAGCTTGATCTCTATATAGCATACTTTTCGAAACACTTGGCGGGACCAACAAGTATGTATCTGAATACGGAGGGGACGAGAATGATATCATCCACTTCGTTTATGGGAACATTCATTAGGAAAATTGTAACTGCATTCAGGGTTTTAACTTTTGACGAGATTTTTTTACTTTTTGAATCCTTCGTTGACTATAGGGAACCTACAAGAGAACTACACACATCTTTAGGTGGTACCTTTCTGTCTGGTGAAGAAAATATCACGTCTCAATTTGATCCTCTTCACAAACAAATTATTTCCGACAAAGACAATAAAGATTTAGTGACCGGACAGAATGATAAGAAGGACGTCGAATTTTTCAGCATTTTAAGCTCGAAGCTACTGGATAGAATTGGATCAGGAATCACGACAAACTCAAGTACAATGGATAAAGATCATGTAAAACTCTTACCTGTACCAAAGCATGATTTGCAAAATTTACTAGATAAACAGATAAATTTGTTGGAAATGTATGGAACAGAAACACCGCAGATTCTCAAGGACATAATGAAGTTAATGACATCACCCCACTCCAATACTTGCCTGATACAGAACATAAATTTCAATAACTTGCCATCTTATTACTATATAAGATACTTGGAAAATTTGAAAGAGTCTAATTACAACGGGGCGTTTGATGCTCTCCATCAATACTTCGATTATATGGTTTCCAGCAACTCCAAATACTTTTACCATTTTGCATTAATCTCCAGGGCCTCTCTACATCAATATTTTGGTGAGAATAAGAAAGCAATCGATGCTATAGAGGAAGCAATTTCTGTTGCAAGAGAAAACAAAGATACTACAACGCTCACATTTATCCTCTCATGGTTATTTGATTTTATGAAGAACAAACCAGAGTTATGGGAAAGCCAAAGCTTCTATAACAATGATGATGAATTCCAACTTTTGAATTTTCTTATAAAAAAGTCTCAACTGGTCTCATTACTGTTGTACGCAATGAGTTTTAATTTTGAATGTTTGCAGATTATGAATAATGGAGGCCCAATGTCAAAGTATCTCGAAAGTTCACTCAAAGCTACATATATCTCCATAAATGACACTGTTTCTTCATTTGTGAAGTCTACGGAAATGAGCGCTACATTGTGGAGTCGTATCGGTGTTCCTTGTTTAAGTGACATGTATAATGATATTGCCATCAATTCGACTCAGAGGAAATATGACAGGATAGCTATAGAAATAAGAGCCGCTTTCCTTCAATTTTTAAAGGGAGAAACTGAATTGGCCATGAAGAATTTAAACGATATGAAAGGTCAAATAAAGAAAGATCATTCATTTTTCAATTCAATACAGGTAAGAGGGTTGATAATGCTTATCAAATTGAACTTAATGAAAGGAAGGTTTAAGGTATCGAAACAGATTATAGAGGTGTTAATATGTAACGATATTAAAGACATTGAGCTAAGAAATGAACTTCATTTGTTGAAAATAGAGATTGAAAGTGCTTCAGGAAATTACACCCATGCGATGTCGTTAATATCTGAACGATTGAGCCAACCCCACGTCAATGTCTATTTTTCCATTAAGTTGAATATACTCAAATGCAAAGTCTTCAATGAAAGCAGATGTGCCTCGAAAGCTTTGACACTAATAATCCAACAGATTCAACAGGGTAAAACATTAGGATTTTTAACCGTTGTATCAGAAGCGTTGGTGATTCTTTCATCAACTTTGAATAATTTGGGTTACTATCAAGATGCACATAAAATATTGAAACAAATAATGCCATCGATTCTTTCCACGGAACAAATTGAAGTGATATCTAATGCATACTATGAGTATGCAAGGGCCTTTTTCAGTATGTTCAAAAATGATATTACTTCAATTTCCCTGTTCAATAAGAACCTCAAATATTTGAACTTGAGTATAACGGGATTTAAGAAATCGTCCAATTTGGTAATGCTTACCAAGTGTTTCACGCTCGAGTTGGAGTTGGCACAATTGAAAGGAGATGAGAATCTAATCAAGCATGCAAAGTCATCAATCGAAAAACTAAAAATACGGTCAAGGGAAGAATTTGATTATGGATTTGTAATTAAAAGATAACTGTATATATAAAATAGGAAAACTAAGATTATACATTCTCAATACGTAATAGCACTGCTCCAAGATATGTAAAATTAATCTTTGGATCTATCATTGGCGTCCAATCTGGCTAAAATGAGGGCTGCAGTTTTGAATTGGATCACATTGGCAAATTGTTTGAAAAACCATACCGGTGCACTGATCCACCCAAGCACAGTACCGAACCAGAAAAACTTGTAGTAATGGAGGTAGATTGCAACATAGAAAAGCTCATTGATGAGACACACGAAGAATAAAACTTTCCTATTGTTGTAGTACAAAGACAAGATTTTAGACTGCTTCTTGTCAACGTTCTTATGACTTGTAGATCCAGACGACATCATGGCAAACATGTGTATATAATGAGATGTCAAATCCAATGAAACTAGTATCTGCCAGATAAAACAGTACTCTGGATAGATCACACCAAGGTAGAGAATCAACGACGACGTGGCACATCTGTCCGTCACCATGTCTAACACAGCTCCAAACCTGGTACCCTGATCAAACTTACGGGCTGTGTATCCATCGAATGCATCCAAAAAGCCCGATATACCGTAGAAAATTAACATACAAATCTGATGGTTTTTCATACATAGAAATGAGAGCACCGCCGTCACAATCCTAAGATAACCTATTAAGTTAGGGATAAATAGAAACACATCCTCAACTCCCACCTTCTTTACTGGTTTCGTAGATGACATTGTGTTGCAGACGTCTATTACACTGCTAAATATAAAAATTCAGACTAGGTATTGGGCATTTTGAAAAATCTGAGAGTCTGTCCGGAATCACGTTTTAGAATTGAGCGACACAAATTTAGCGAAGAACACTTTCTCCAGGCTTTCCGATAGATATTTGCATGGGCATGACCTATCTATCGACAGCTTTATACGCAATTACATGTGTATTGTAGAAATGGGCACGTTTAGTTGTCGTTTTAGAAGTACTTCGCATTCGTTTGTTTAGCTGTGAATTATATTTGTAGTAGGCCATTTTCTCGATGAGTTAAAGGGGTTCGCGATAGGGATTTTGCAGAGGTTATAGCTAAGATTATGCCAGAAAATATACCAGAGATTGAGCTACGGGGGCATTTACAACAGAGACATGTTCTATAATGGCTTGCACCATATGGACGAGCTAGATGGATTCACCACACGGAGTTTGGAACAAACTGGGGATGTGTGGGAAAGCTTCCGGGTGACAGTGCAAACCGGGATGTCTTCTTGATTGGTATGATCCGCATTTATAGCATATATTTCGTGAGCAAAGTTCTGTAGGGAGAAATTTTACCGGGAAATTCGTATCTGGACGACACATAGCGCGAGGGATGTCGCTACAGGAGAACGCATGTTCAGATTAGCGATGAAACTTAGCGCGATAGTGCTTATTTCCTCCCTAAAACACAAAGCGGGTCGTGTGAGGGTTGATTTTGGAGATGAAATAAAAGATTCAGTCAAGCTCAACTTTTCACCTTGGAAAAGCAGGCAGCATCATGGAGTTTGTCAACTATAAAGTGGACTTGATATTGAAGGATGGGAGCAAATCCTCGGGGTGCATTATTGACGTGAACCAGGAGTACATTCGTCTAGAGAATGCTGTACACAATGCCAATCCGGACAGATTAATACCAAACCTTACTCTTAAGAGCTCAGAGTTGGCAGATCTCAAGGTGGTTGGATTGCCGGGCAGTGGAGGGGGAAAGAACTCCAAGAAAAACGGAGCGAGTTCCAGGCAAGCTCCTTTGGCTGGCCAGCCTCAGGGCTTGTTGGATGATGCGATAATTTTTGCAAAGGCTCCGAGTCCAGCGAACAAGGTTTTCGACGGATCTCGAGAGAAGGATTTCAGTACACCGAAATCGAGTCAATCGGCCAGCAGATCTACGACACCCCAAGTCAAGCCACCAAAGTCCAGCAATAACAGGTCTGCTGAGTCTACGGATACCTGGGGAAATGGTAGTGATGTCCAGGATATCAAGGGCTCAAACGAATTTGACTTTGAAGCCAATTTGGCGATGTTTGATAAACAGTCGGTTTTTGCAGACTTCCAAAAGAAGGATAATGTGAATCCCAACGATAGATTGGTAGGACATAACAGAATTGATAGCGTGCCGAAGAACTCGAAATTCAAAAAAGAGAAATATGACAACGATGAGATGGTTCTCAACCAAGCAGACAATTGGGACAATATCGGCAACAAAGCTCAGAAGAGGAAGGAGGAATACAAAGAGACAGCCGAATACAAAAAGTCTCATAGAGTTGTTGGATCTTCACAGAGCATTAAGCTTGTTGATGAGGAAACAAATAATCCTGTTCCTATGGCTTCCCCGGTCCAGTTAGTAGAAATTGAAAGACTTTCATCAGACAATTATGGAATAACTCCAGAAATAATGGCAGAAGTGTGTGCTTCCCACTTGAGCCAATTAATCAATAATAAAATCCTCGGTGGCTCTGTTCGATTGAGTAACAAGAAGAACCATAATTTGCCTCCTTTAGTTCTCTTGCTTATAGGAAACGCAAGAAGTGGTAATCGTGCATTAGCTACTGGTCGTCACTTGACAAACCATGGTGTCAGAGTGCTAGCTTTCGTGATAAATGCAGAGGAAAAAGATGGAGAATTGTCACATCAATGGAATCTCTTTGAGAAGTGTGATGGTAAAATAGTCACTTCAGATTTCAGTGAGCTCCTCAATATTTTGAATCACCAATTAGAATCACCCGTAGAATTGATCATTGATGCTCTTCAAGGCTACGATGCCCACTTGGAGGATATATTCTACCAAGAAAATGACCAAAAGGTTCTTGCCCAGTTAATTCGATGGTGCAACCAGGACATTCAACTGAAGAAAACGATGTCTCTAGAAATACCCTCGGGAATAGATGGTGGATCAGGAACAAGCCTGGATTCCAACTTGATAGTAAATTGCAACTGGTGTGTATCCATGGGTTTCCCCATCACTGGTTTAGTACATGCATACAAAAATGGCCATATCGATGAGAACGAGGTTTCTCATTATCTCCTTGATGTTGGATACCCTAACAAGGTTTTTAAAACTAAAGGAAGTCTTCGGAAATTTGATAAATTTTGGTTCAATGCTGATGCTAGCATCAAACTTGACCTTCTTTTGGATGAATAGATGATAGTTGTAGACGGTATTTCTGTATAGACTTAATGAAAAATATAATTTGCACGACTTTTTTGTTTACTGAAAATTAATCCTCTCTTCAAAGATTTCTCACGATTCTAGTCTATAGCATCAGTTAAATAACCTCATTGTTGTCTTACCATCCTTATAGTTATAGACTGGGTAGTCCAAAGTACTATCATATAAGTTTTTTGTTCATTAATTGGTACTCAGGATAGGTTTGGAGGTTGTATTAAATCAAACTACTTCTTTCAATATGTCGTTATTTGGATCAAACACTGGCAACACTTTTGGAGGAAATCTAGGCTCCAACTCAAATAGCAAGCCACCACTTACTAGATCTTTATCTGCTGGTGGGAGTGGAGGTGGTGGTTTATTTGGAAATTCGCTGACCCAGAATCAATCGAGCACGAATGGTTTGTTCGGATCTTCAAATACAACAAACAATAGTACGAACAACAACCAGAGTCTTTATGGAGGAGCGCTGAACACCAATAATTCTACTGGACTTTTTGGTAATACACAAGGCGCAAGTCAATCGAATTCATCGGGACTTTTTGGCAATAACAATCCACCCCAAACTTCTAACTTGTTTGGAAATTCACAGAACTCTAACTCAAATGCTTCCAGTTTATTCAACAACACCAATAATACCTCCACCAGTACGGGGTTATTTGGAAACTCTTCAGCTTCCAATACGACTAATTCAACTGGCTTGTTTGGTAATACGAATCAACCTAAAAGCACTGGTCTTTTTGCAAATAACAATAGCATGCCTCAGACTGAAAATAAATTTGGAGGAGGTCTTTTCGGTAGTTCTTCCGGTGGCTCTAATAATAATCTTTTCGGGAACAAGCAACAGTTTTCAACTACAGCACCAGATAACAATTCAAATCTGTTGAATATTACCAAAAATCCCTACAATTATAATGAATCAGTTATGAATATTCAAAACAGCTTGTCTCTGATGCCTCGATCAATAACGGAAAGCATTTTTGTTAATGATAAATCGAAAGAGACTGACAAGGCTAAAAGATTTACGAGTGTAGATAATTCGAAGTCAGACAAACAACAGAAGTCATCTATTTTGTCAAGGTTGGGCCAAACTTTCAAGTTGTTGAGAAAGGATAAATCCACGGCTAACTTCTCTGCGTTTACTGGTCTTTTCACTCAATCCAACTTCATTCAGCCTGAAGACAAAAAGAAGATTACGCCGCATCTGCCATCAATACCTCTTAGCGGAAGCAGAAAACTTTACAGGTCTAACTTAGATTCCAGAGCATTAGGAAGTATAAAAAAATTGGTTATTAAGTCAAAGCCTGCAAAGTACCATCTGATTAATGCCGATAAAGTTTTAAGTGTCAAGAAACGAAATGTCTCTGGTGTCGTCACTTCAAACAAACTTTTAACAGATTACTCTAGTGATGAGGATATTGAAACAAATGAGGGGCAAAACGATGTTGACAATATCAGATATAATCGTTTTCCCTATAATACAGAAGCATTAAACAGACATGGCAAGACTGTTTTAAGTGGAGAAGAGGAGAGAAACGCATCCGTATCTCAAAAAATTGTCGATGGAGAAATCACTTCCACAAAGGAAAATTCAAAAGCATCAGAAAATGTTGAATCCGAAAACCACCAGGGATATTGGTGTAGTCCATCGATACAAGAGCTTCTGCAATTGACAGTTGATCTGTTGAAATCTGTTGAGAATTTCATGATTGGAAGAGTAGGATTTGGTCAAATTGCTTTCAACTTCCCAGTAGATTTGACTTCACTTACAACTACCAGTATTGCCAGTGATTCATCCTTGAGAGACGTTCTTTTTGGGAACGTAGTGAGAATTAATTCCAAGAATGTGGAAGTTTACAGAGAGGGGATGTATAAGCCGCCTGTTGGTTCCGGTTTGAATGTGCCTGCTACGATTAGTCTTGAGAATATAGTTCCCAAAGCAGGAGTTTCTGTTGCAGAATATATAAAATTCCTCCAATTCCAGATTGGCATGGAATTTATAAGTTACAACCCTGTAACCTCTTTATGGGTCTTCAAAGTAAAGCATTTCAGTATTTGGGGGTTATTGGAAGATGATGAAGAAAATTCGCAAGGACTGGAAACTTCCGACGCAAAAAGGAAGAAGGACGAAAAGAATCACGAACCTAAAATTTATGATTCTTTTTATTCAAAGGATGAAACCTCTATTCGTGAACTAAAGAAACAAAAATTGAGCTATGAGACCCAAAATTTCCCAGGAGGGTGGCAAAACACATCGCTCGGCGAGCGGGATCCCATAAATTCGAGCAGAGAATTGGTGGCCAATGAAGTCAATAATCAGATTGATTTGTTCAAGAGAGAAAAACTTGTGAGTGATTTGACAAAAAACACAAGTGATATCACCCTTGATACTAGAACTGATAGCCGTTCTGTGACTCCAGAAATCAAAGAAAATACGTTTCCAAAGGGCCTCGATCAACAAGTAGGATACTTGAAACAACTTGTCAATGTATTTCCTAAAAATGCTAGAATTGAAGATATAATTGACGAAAAAGCATATGAGCCTAATATTTTCAATGATGGATTATTCAACAACATCCGAACGAGGCCTCATTTACCAACCTCTGATGACTGGCTCATACAATTAGAATTATCTAATGATTCAAACTCTTCTTTGAACAAGTTCTATACTGAAACGACACCTTTGACAAAGAATGTTACAGTCAAAAGTATTGACAACATCTTGTTTCCCAATTTCAACGACCTTCTTGCAAAAGAGAAACAGAATTCCATAAAATCTATTCCCGAAGAATCTGATGAGGACATGGAAGATGAATACGAAAACCCATCCAACGCGAAGATATATGCAAAAGTCACATACCATTTGTTGTCTAAAGATACACTCTATCTGAGAGAGAACTACTTCCCTGCAGTTAAAACTAATTTGGAGGTGTCATTTGAAGATTTATTGGTTGGATTTGCATCAAACCAAGAGCACTCAAATGAAGAGCAGCTAGTGAAATTAATGGCAATCTTGTTTGACGAACATTCAATTCCGACTGAGATTAAAGACGTTGCTCAAAATAATTCTGCTGTGATAAATTATTTCAAATCGTCAATTCAAAAGTCCAAGTTTTCACAATGGTTGATACAGTATAACGAAAAAGGCATAAAGGGGAATTCGAATAAGATTTATGATGATGTCCTTGAAACAGTCTTCTTGAATATTTGTTCAGGCGACCTCAAATCGGCAATTCGATTATGTATTGACTATAGCTACTCACACTTAGCATCTATATTGACACTTTTAGATGCAGATGACCCCACCGTTAAAGTTGTTGCTACGAATCAATTGCTTGCTTGGAAAGAAGCTTCGATAATGCAACATATTCCAGCAAAAATTGTTGATATTATGAAAATTCTCTCTGGTGATATGGATGATCTCGTAAAAGAATTGCCATGGAATGTAATATTGTTTTTGAAATTGAATTATGGAGACTCGAGTTTAAGTCTACATGAAGTTCTAGTTTCTATAATGAAGTCCGTTGAAATAAAAAACCCTGCCATTGATATTTTGAACATTTACAAATTGTTAGGTGAGGATAGGACTTCTGCATTCTCTTTTATCAAACAATGTGATTTGCCAATCCATTTCAAATGGTTGTTGTACAAATTTTTGTATCATGAGAATGATAGGGATGTGGACTTCGATGACTTGACATCGCAATTCGGTGGCTTATTAGAAAAAATTGGCCTTTGGAAGGAGTCCATTTATGTGTATTCCCATTTGCTTGATGACAAAGAAAGTGCCATAGCTATCAGAAGAGTCGTGAAGAAAAACATTAAGAAAATGGACATAGATTCGCCGCAAGATAACGAAGAATATTTGACAAAAGTATTGAAAGTGCCTTTTGCATTGATTTATGAAGCTATATCTATTCAAAAGTCTTTTTCCAATGACTATTGGGGACAGTGTGAGGCTCTCATGACGGCCAAGATGTGGCAAGAAGCACACGGGGTTATAATTTACCATCTAGGTCCCGAATGTGTCATTTTGAACTCAGATAATGCCAGAGATCGCTTAATAGACATAATCAACGAATTTCCTGAAAATGGCTCCATAATCCCCGACTGGAACCAAGGTGCTGGTATCTATTCCAACTTCTTTGCATTAGGTATATCGAATGACAAGAACACTTTGGATACCCTTTTAACTAATTTGCCTCTTATAAAGACTGATAATTCCACAAAATGCAAAGCTGCCTCCAAAATTATTAGCAAAAAGGTCGGAGATCGGGCATTATCGGTGTATAATGACTACAACTATTTGAATCAGAAGATATTCCGTATGCCTTTAGGTGAAAATGAGTTAAACTACTTCAAAACTCGCCTTCTGGTGTTGGTCTGAACAAGAATAAATTATAGACTGCACTTAAATAGACATTAAAAAATTATTGTATTATTAATTCTTAAGATTTATCTTAGCATTAGGCCTTCATTCTTGGGTTAATCAGCCTAATATTTAGTATCGAGTGAATGGCACCTGTTAAGGACATAGATAATACACAGCTTCTGGCTCCGGAACCAGAACATTGTCCAGGTCCCGATTCTGAGAAAGCAGGTAAAGAAGATGCTTGCGACGGATGTCCGAATCAGAGCATTTGTTCGTCTCAATTACCAATAGGACCCAATCCTGATCTTCCTTTGATCAATAAACGTCTTGAACAAATTGACCACAAGATACTTGTTTTGTCAGGAAAGGGTGGAGTGGGAAAGTCCACATTTACTTCGATGCTTGCATGGGCTCTAGCTGCCGATGAAGACATAGAAGTGGGAGCTATGGACTTGGATATATGTGGACCTTCTCTTCCTCGAATGTTAGGTGCTGAAGGTGAGTCTATACACCAGTCTAACTCGGGTTGGTCGCCTGTTTACGTGGCCGATAACCTTGGACTAATGAGCATTTCATTTATGTTGCCAGATGCAGACTCTGCAATTATATGGAGAGGTGCTAAGAAGAATGGATTGATAAAACAGTTCTTGAAGGATGTAAACTGGGGTGAACGGCTTGACTACTTATTGGTTGATACGCCTCCTGGAACATCTGATGAACACTTATCAGTCACAGCATACATGAAAGAAGCAGGAATAGATGGTGCTCTTATTGTAACCACGCCTCAAGAAGTTGCATTGCTTGATGTTAGAAAAGAAATAGACTTTTGCAGAAAAGCTAACATTAACATACTAGGTTTGGTTGAAAACATGTCTGGATTTGTGTGTCCTAATTGCAAGGGTGAGTCTCAAATATTCAAGCCCACAACTGGGGGTGCTGAAGGATTGTGTAGGGAGCTTGGATTGAAGTATTTAGGTTCAGTTCCTTTGGATCCCAGAATTGGAAAATCTTGTGATTCTGGTGAATCTTTCTTTGAAGAGTATGCAGACTCTCCAGCTGCAACTGCTATATTGGATGTTGTAGATGCATTAAGGGACAGTGTAGAGCCAAATTTAGAGAAGTTGAGTCTTAACGGTTAATTATTGGGATAAAAAAAAGTGTATATTAGTATATGGGTTTATATAAATTAATTTTCTTTTACAATTAATTCGTATTAGTTCCTTAATGTCTACAGCTGATATTAAGAAGTACATCAAAAACCATCCCTTCTTTAAGGCATCAAGGCTAGTATCGCTTTATTCAAACTTTGATAAACTCAAGGTTTTGAACAATGAAGGTTATGAAGCAAATTTGAGAGCCTGGGAACAGTTAATTTTGGACTTGACAAGAGAAGGGATACTCTCCTCATCAAGGCTCTGTTTCTCTACTTTCAACCCAGATTTGACAGATGTCTTAAGTCTTCCCGAAAATGGAAAGCCAGGGAGTATTCCTACTGTTATAGAAGAGTTAGTCAACAAGGAAAAGGTGATTCCATTGTCTTGGTTCATGAAGAAATATGGTGATTTAAACTCGCAACCAAATAATAGTCTTTTGAGTTTTGTTTCACCTTTGAAGTTCGTGAGATGGGGCTTGCTGGCTTTATCAAATGAATCATATAGAGCTAAAGATGAGCATGGGCATCTTATTAAAGAGACGTATATTATATTGGATCAATTAATACACACAAGTGATAGCTGCTTCAACCTTTTGCAAGAAAACTTGACCAATAATTGTTCTTTTTCTGATAGGCTATTCAATGAGGACATGCTCTATAATTACTTGAGAGAAAGGATTTACATCGATAGAAGTGACCTTAAATTGATACTTATATATTGGTCACAACATGAAACCAAAAGATGTAACGTGCATGTTAAAAATGATAAAACATATATCAAATTCGACCAGGAAAAGATAAAAGATGAGGACGTCTCTGTTATAGATTTGAAGGCGAGTCTATTTGCACTTAATCAAAGAAATTATGAGTTGGAAAACAAAATTGTTGATCTCGATTCCATTTTACATGAAACGATGAAGCAAAATGAGAAGAAAGAATCTCTAATACATTATATAGCACTCAAAAAGAGTTTCAAGTCCTCATTGAATAAGTCATTAAATGCTGTCACTCAATTATCTGAAATCATGAACAGGTTGAATGATGCAGCTCTTAATAAAGAGCTTTATGAAATGTTGTCATCCGGTTCAAAATTGCTAAAAGATATGAATTCAAAAATTGATATTAACGATGTTGATATTTTGAAGACAGAGTTAGATGATGAGATAGCTAAGACGAACGAGATACAGAATGCATTAACTGAGGGAAGATCAGATTACGACGTTGATGAAGAGCTTAATAGACTTTATGATGAGATGCATAAATCTCCCAAGCATAGCAGTTGTAATGAAAGTGATGACGTAGTGGACAACGAGGGTTTATTGTCCAGGCTCAATAATTTAAGAATCGATACCCCGGATCACAACAAAGGGCAAAAACCTGCGGTAGAAGCAGAACTAGCTACATAATAAGTTCATTTCGGTTATATTTGATAGATATTTATAATTAAACAGTTATTTAATCCATTCACTGATCTGCTGTACTCTATTGGACATCTTGCCAGCGTTATATGACTACATTTACTGTAGCAGGTACGAATTGCATATGCATTATTGAAATTTTACCTCGAACGAACAAATACTAAGGTATTAAGTGCTTCCGTCATCAAAATCTAGTTTATCCCAATATTTGTAAAATTTGTTGAGTAAGGTTGAATAACTCTACTTTTGGATCATCATATTGATCATCATTATTGAATTGACGATTTGGATCAGTTTGGTTTTGCTGTTGGGATACACTCAAATTCTTAATACCGGTGAGAATCGACTCATTCTCCTTTATTAATGAATTGATTTCCAAATTATTCGATTCTAAAAGTTGTAAAATAGTCCATAAAGCAATATGCTCGAACGTTGCACTTCCGCTTTGCAAAAAACGGATTAAGAATCCATAGATACCTTCATCAGGCTTTGACCAATTATTTAAAATGTATTGTTTATGCTCATTAGACACTCTTGAACACAAATTTGCCAATGCTGCTGCTGAGTTTCCACATACCTCCCCATTTTCGCTGAAAGTCAAAGGAATAAGCACATCTATTATATGGCTCTCGTATAACTTTGGCTTCAAATCATCTGCTAGAGCTAATATTGCAAAACATGCAGATATTTCCAGTTGGACTGAGAGTGGCACCTTCAAAACGAGTTCCTTGCACTTATCTACCGCTCCTGCCGCCAATAATGCTGTCCTATTTTTTTCGCTTGATGCTGCCAAATTTCTCAATGTTGATACAGCATGACATTGTATCTCTTCCAGATCAGTGTAATCAAGTAAACTCACCAAAGGTTTTAGAAAGCCTGCTTCAATGATGAGGGCCTCGTTTAAAGGATGGATGGAGATATTTCTGATACAGGCAACCGCAGCTAATACTAGGGGTTGGTGATTACATGTAAGTAGATCCACTAAATGGGGCAAACCTCCTGAACGAACAATTTCTACCTGGTAGCTAGAATCTGAAGCCAAATTTCTTAATGCCAATGTAGCCTGACATTGAACTCTAGGAGAAGGCGAATCCATCAAATTTACCAAGTGATTCACTAGTTTGGGTTCCGACGTTGACAATTTCTTTCTATTCAGCTCATCCACCGCTATATTTGACAACGCAGTGGTACAGTAATATTGTACGTCAGCATCGTCATTAGATAATAACGAGACTAATACTGGAACGGCACCTGCGTTAACTAGCTCCTGTCTGTTTTCACCCGAGTGTGTCATGTTCAATAAAGCACCGGTGGCATTCCGTTGCACTCTGATGTCTTTCGACCTGGCCAATTTTGTGAGAGGAATGAGGGCGCCACTCTTTGCTATTTTAGATTTATTGTCATCTTGGGTAGCCAAGTTTGTAATACATCCAACAGCATTGCATTGAACCTCGATATTGGTTGACATCATTTGCCTTATCAATGGTTCCAACCCTCCCATCTCTACTATCAATATTTTGTTCTCGTTATTCACTGCGAGATTCCCGAGAGCACCACATGCCGCCCTCTGAACCTCCGAATCCAGACTTTGAAGTAAGATTAAAATAGGCTCTAATACGTCCCTGTTAACCTCCCGTACGTCCTTCTCCGTAATCTCAGCAAATGCCAACGCGGCACTCCGTTGTAAATCGATGTTTTCTGAATAAACCAAAGTGCTCAATGCCTTCAAGGGGCCGTTACTGAAGAAGTCCACATCTGACCGGTTTTCCAAATACTGCAACAAAGCCGATATGGCTTCTCTCTCGTTCTCTGCGAGAAGGAGAGGGGCGTACTTCCCGTCGCCATTGCGTCCGTTCAAACAACTGCAGCAAGCACCCATTTTCTACCAACCTTTTCGTGTCTTCAATTTTTTAGATATTACAGTTCCACACCTGACGCTATCTGTTACTAATATTCAACTCGAGCTGTTTATCACTTTTGACTAAACAATTGGTCTACAGAGAATGTGCTTGTTTTGTTAAATAATGTTGTATTCAATTTAGAATAGATAAAATATCCTACTTTGTATGACTTAAATTTTATAAACGAACATAAATATATGTTCCGGTATATAGTCCAATGTATATCTCTAGAGGGTTCTGCTTATATCACCATCTAGTGCAACAGCTGGGTGTATGAACGGGAAACGGCTTCCATGGTGTATGGTCGAAGTCTTCAGGTCTTCATCGGTGAAGAGTACGTGTATATGCTGCGCAGGGATGATAAACTATTTCGTCTCGAATTATCATTTCGATTGCTTCGGGAAAAATTAAAGACAGTCGCAATTCAATTTGCATTCGAGTATTTGCCGATAAGGGAATTTTATGGTTGGCAGCGCTCTGTTTTCAGACATGACGAGGCCCTCGTCTAGTATTCGGCGACAACATGGCTATAATTAATTTATGGGAAATGGAGAGGAAAGGACAGAAAGTTTGCTACTAGTTTTCTGGGGCAGTTAAGGACGCGATTGAGCAAGCAACGGAAAGGAAGGTTCAGAGTTACTTGAAAGCAAGATGTTCGTAATTCTATAATAAACTGGCTTTCAAAACCATGTAAATTTGAGAGATGTTTGTCTTTGTGTAATACTTGGAAATACGTGTAGACTTTCGCTGAGCATGTCTTTCAAGAGATGGTTATGTGAGACTGAGCGAACATACTCCTCACAGTATGCTCGCTTTCGCCATTCTTAACTTTGAAACTATCAGGGCGTGTGGTCTAGTGGTATGATTCTCGCTTTGGGCTTGTTGGTTTACCAACTTCAAATATGCGAGAGGCCCTGGGTTCAATTCCCAGCTCGCCCCAATTAGTTTTTTTTTGGCGTTTCTTCACATTTTCAATACTCTTCGATTACATCGAAAAATTAAACACTTAGGGCATTTGCCATCTAATTTAACGTCAGTAAAATGGATAATAGAAGGGTCGTCAAGTCATATAGAGAAAGAATAAAGAACTCAGCACTTCCATATGGTCTGAAGAACTCGTTCTTTTCGAAAGTTCGACTGTTTTTCAATTCATCACGTAATGAAACAGGAGATGTGAGTGTCAGAAAGGAAGGAGAGACTTCTGAAGAACAAGCTAAAAATGACAAAACCGACGACTTCAGTATCCAGGTTCCCGCTACGCCATTGAGGCAGCCTGTTGGTGATTCTGTTAACAGTCCTAACAATATACTCTCTGAGTTTTTCAAAGAGAAAGGCAATACCCCATTGACAGAAGTTGAATACGAAGGAGTTGTTTCCTTGTTGGCGAAGAACACTCAGGGGAATTCTAATCTTTCTAGTGCCATTAAGAAGCGGTCATCAATAAACCAACTCAGTGAAAGGCCCTCAAAAATTGCAAAAAAGAGCGATACACCAGATGCAGAAACATCTTCCATATCAAATTACGAGACACCCTTCCAACAGAGAACTTTGAGGAACAAACCAGTGAATGAAAAGACTCTAGAGTTTTCGACACCAGAGTACAAACCTGTATATCACAGTGTTAATGAACAGCTCAACTCTCGGAGTGTTCCTTCCGTTAAAAGAGTTTATCAGTTCTCGGGTATCCCATCTCCTTACAGCACTCACATAAAAACCCCCAGGACCCTAAGTTCTCAAGATTTTCAAAATTCGATTCCAGAGCAAACTACTAGCATATCAGACTCAAAACCAATAAGTAATACTGCAAGCACTTTGCTTTCGATTTTGGATGGAAAGGAAGTTGAAGATGGAGACTCATCGACCGCAAAACATGGTTTGGATGTAAAGGGAAAGAAATTCTCTAACCCATATGCTGGTCCAAGAATGAAATTGGGGAAGAAGCTCATCTCTGTTGCTGAATCGTCAGACGTTTCTGGCACTCTGTTAACTGCGAACGATATTAGTAAGACAATCTCTTTCAGTAACTCGCAAGAGCTTCCAAAAACTGATGAGCTGCAAGATAAAGTTGGAAAGACATCTAATCTAGGCTCAAGTGACAAAAAGCCTTTACCGAAACCTACAGGGTCTGTGTTCAAATTTCTGAGTGAGCTATCTGCAAAAAAAGAAAACCCAACTACCGAGAAACCTCTTGCCGAAAAAGAAGCATCATTCTTAAAAGAACCCTCAGCTACAAAATTCAACTTCTCATCTACTCAACCATCTGCATTCCTGGTCTCCAAAAGCAGTGAACCTGCAAGTGTTTCAAAGCTAACAAATCTGTTCAATTTTGAAAAGAAGGTGGAAGTCGCCAATTCTTCCAAGCCTAGCTTAACTCAGTTTCCAAAGTCAGAGACCACGAAAAACAAAGACCTCAGTAATCAATTCACATTCCCTAGCGTAGTCAACGCACCCATCAAGATCGATAGAGTCAAAGTAGATGCTTATAAGTCGTTATTCAACTTCTAGTTTTGTCTTGATTCATTAGCTATGTAAGATGTGTTGCCTGCACATAATAAACGAGCTCTCGTTCAACTTTTCTTGATCCTATTTGAAGATACATTTTAACAATTTATATGAACTAGAAATGAATTCAGTTCTCCTTATCGGTGGAACAGGTTTCCTTGGTCTTCATTTAATAGAGCAGTTTCATCGTAATGCACCAGAAACAAAAATAAATGTTTTTGACATCCGCCCTTTGCCTGAAAATTTGTCAAAATATTTCACTTTCCATAAAGACAAGATTACATTTTACAAAGGCGACTTAACGTCAGATGAAGATGTTTCACGCGCGATAGAGGACTCTAAGTGTGATGCTGTGATTCACTCTGCTTCGCCAGTTCATGGTCTTTCACAAGAAATATACGAAAAGGTGAATGTTCGAGGTACTGAGAACTTGATCAAGGTTGCCAAAAGGTTGAATGTCAAAGCATTGGTGTACACTTCTTCCGCAGGTGTTATTTTCAACGGCCAAGATGTGCTCAATGCTGATGAAAGCTGGCCATATCCTGAAGTTCATATGGATGGTTATAATGAAACTAAAGCTACTGCGGAGCAACTAGTCATCAAAGGTAACGATTTGAACGGCTTGTTGACTGTTTGTTTGAGACCTGCTGGAATATTTGGTCCAGGTGATCGACAACTTATACCAGGACTCACGAAAGCTGCTGAAACGGGTCAATCAAAATACCAATTAGGAGACAATAATAACCTTTTCGATTTTACTTACGCCGGCAACGTTGCAGATGCTCATGTTTTAGCTGCTCGAAAGCTTTTAGACAGTCATTCAAACAGAGATATTGCAGGTGAAGTATTCTTGATCACTAACGATTCACCAACGTATTTCTGGACTTTTGCACGTTTTGTATGGAAGTCTAATGGGCATATTGACAAGTACAACATTACATTACAAAGGCCAGTAGCAATATTGGCTGGTCACTTGTCTGAGATTTTTTCAAAACTTTTGAGAAAGGAACCTCGATTAACTGCATTCAGGTCGAAAATAATCTGTGCCAACCGTTACCATGACATCTCTAAAGCAAGAAACTTACTAGACTACTCCCCTGCTGTGGATCTTGAACTGGGTATAAATTACACTTTAGAATGGATGAAAGAATCCAAACAATAGTCAAACATCTAGCGTTTATATAGATGGTAATATATAATCCTTTTATCTTCCGTACTCATTATAGAATCTCATAAACAAATATACTCAAACTCACTGCCAATATCGAATAAGCGACAGAATAAATCGAGATTTGGCTTGAGCCAGAGGTATTATCTTCGCATGCTATATGTTTGTTAGTAATTGTATGCACAATTGATGAACTAGTGTACTTACCTGTGGTGTTAAATAAAGTAGTATTGAATTCCCTACTAGCGTCTGCTATGTCTGAGCTGTTATCGTTTGTATGTGGGTCTAAAACGTCTACCACCTCCATTCCGTCTACTAATAAGTCAACCTTTGTGGCGGCAGTTTTGCTGTTTTCAAGGTTACTCAGTATTTTCGATTTGATAGTAACCGAACTTTCGGAATCTTTTTCTGCTAATTCCTTATTCTTGGATTTGGATTTGAACAACAATTTACCTTCAACATCTGCGATATCCTCGGGATCTTCATCTTCCTTCTTGAAAGGAAGTCCACAAGCATTGATATCTTGTAATGAAGCACAATCTTCAAAAAGAACTGTTAAAAAGTTGGCTGAAGGATTTCCGGGGCAGAGATTGTAGCATTGCTCCTTCATACTTTGCAAAGCACAGCACTCGCATGCAAGATCGTCTGCTTTACAATCGTCAAGTTTAAATAAAACATCGTTACAACAGTTAGAAAGGTTTATCAAATCTTGCGCACCACATTTGTCATAAGCTCTTGGGTTTGGGTTTGTATAGGTGCCGTATTCTTGAGCAGTCGTTCCACTTACACCCTTCAAGTATACTATTGCACTGGCTACTAAAGTGAGGTATTCTATTTTCATGTCTAAAAACTTATTACTTTGATGTAGTTACTAGAGTTTACTATCTGTTCACCCATCATCTAGTCAACTTTCTACTAGTGTACAAATGCAACCGATTGCAAAAAAAAAGGCTACGTTTGTGGCACCATCTATTATGGGTGCGTAGGATCTTTCTTTCCCTCTCTATGTCGTCTGTACACAGACAACAACCCATATCGTCTGAGGCTTGTGCATCGGCCCCAATCGGGGCTTGCTATTTTCACCTCAACGTGCGACTAACACTTGTTCGCATGTAATTTACATTCTCCCAAGTTTTGAGCACATCCCCAGTGAGAAATTTTATTCAATCAATAGTAAACACGCGGAATACACGACTATACGTAAACCTACTTCACCGTGTAGCACCAGGTTGAATATCCATGTAAATAGGCTCTCAAAAAGAGGCGGCTGGCAAAGCAGCCTTATGCCAAGGTCTTCGGACCCGATCTGCCATGTACGCTTAGGTGCGGCCATTACTCCAGGCTTATTTTTTCAAGCACTGCAAGTCCGTTTAGATGGGAGAATCCTGCTCGTCTCCTCTCTTGATTGCACTGCCCGCGTTAGTACCTGCATTGACTAATCTTTATTCCCTAAAACGTAAGCCACCACTTGATAAACTTACATAATGGCTGAGAGATCTTGAATTTTACTAGTTGATTTCAGACTCACGATGAAAAAAGGTCCAGAGATCAAAATCATATATAGCGATTCTTGAGAGGAAACAAGTGTAGATTTTTGGGGCTCACAATATAGACAACAGTGACCAGGGAACTGCCTCCTTTCGTTCCCTTGCCGTGTTTCGTGAAGCAAATTATTGGAATCGGTGATTCTATATAAATGTAGGCAGTCTCCATGAGTGACAGAAGAAGGTGAAGATCAGTAAATAGTCAATTACGCTCGTTATAATGTTCAAATTAGGAATCTTCACTATTTTTGTCGGCTTATTCCTAAGTCACTTGGCTTTGGCAGAAAGCTTACCGCGTATTGAAGTTGTTGGGAACAAGTTTTTCTATTCCAACAACGGATCTCAATTCTACATCAGAGGAATTGCTTACCAACAGAATGTGTTGAACGAGACCGGTACCACCAAGTTTGACGATCCTCTTAAGGACGGAGATGCTTGTAAGAGAGATGTGAAGTACTTGCAGGAGGCCAGAACAAACGTTTTGAGAGTGTATGCATTGGACACCAAGCTGAACCATGATGAGTGTATGAAGACTTTCGAGGAGGCCGGTATCTACATCATGGCAGATCTTTCCGAACCATCTGAGTCGATCAGTAGAGATTCCCCAGCATGGAACTTAGACTTGTTTGACAGATACAAGCTGGTTATTGACATGATGGCAAAATACTCCAATACTCTTGGTTTTTTCGCAGGTAATGAGGTCACCAATAACAAGTCCAACACTGATGCTTCTGCTTTCGTCAAAGCTGCTGTCAGAGACACTAAGAAGTATATTTCGAAGAAGAAGTATGGTAGTTTGCCTGTGGGTTATGCCTCAAATGATGATGACGAGATCAGATTGGCTCTTGCTAACTACTTTGCATGTGGTGATGAGGATGAGAAGGCTGATTTCTATGCAATCAACACATACGAATGGTGTGGAGACTCCAGTTACAAGTCCTCTGGTTACCAAGCTCGTACTGAAGAGTACAAGAATTTGTCAATTCCTTTGTTCTTCTCTGAGTATGGTTGTAACGCTAAAAGGCCGAGAAAGTTCACTGAAGTTGGTACTTTGTTCGGTGATGAGATGACTGATGTCTGGTCTGGTGGTATCGTCTATATGTACTTCGAAGAGGAGAACAAGTACGGTTTGGTTTCCGTTGACGATGACAAGGTCAAGACTCTTGGAGATTTCAGTTACTACTCGAAGGAGATCAACTCCGTGAGTCCATCTTCTGCAAAATCTTCTGACGTAAAGCTGGCATCAAAAACCATTAGCTGTCCTGCTTCTGCATCTACTTGGAAGGCATCCACGAAATTACCACCCACGCCTAACAAAGAGGTTTGTCAATGTATGTCAAAATCCTTGGAGTGTGTCTTGTCTGATGACGTTGATGAGGATGATTACGGTGATTTGTATGGCCAAATCTGCGCTAAAATCAAGTGTGATGATATCTCTTCTGACGGCTCCAAAGGAAAATATGGAACTTACTCCTACTGTTCTAACAAGGACAAGCTTTCATATGTTCTCAATGCATACTATGAAAAAGAAGATAAGAGTGAATCTGCATGTAGCTGGAAAGGTTCTGCTTCAATCAACAAAGATGCAACATCGGCTAAAACATGTGCTTCTTTGGTTTCTAAGGCATCTAGCGGATCTACCGACCTTCCAGACTCCTCAGATGACTCATCTAGTAGTTCTGGTTCTTCCGGCTCGAGCGATTCCAAATCTTCTAGCTCTTCCACAAAATCTTCCTCTGGTCACTTGAGATTTGACTTATACTCAAAGAGTGAACTTTTTGGCTTGATGGCCATTGTCACCGCCTTTTCGTGTGGATTATCTCTCATTTTAGCTTAAGATTTACAAAGATATTTCGAATAAATATTAGATATTATTCAATCAAATTTACATTCCCTTACAATACTTTTTTCCCCTTACGATGTCCGAGAAACTAATTTATCTCTATTCTATACTTGTCAAAGTTGATTGAAGAACATATTCAAGAGTACAAGAGTGACGTCGAGATCAATAATAGAAATTACCTTTCGTATTAAATCTAATTTAAATTTCATAGTCATTGACAATTTATGCAGCTACTACATTCATGTCTTATTATTCCCCATTAAGTATACGATAAGTGATAGAGAAAATTGAGTGGGTATGTCTTCATTAAACACCCAGGAGGACTACGTCAGCGTATTATATCTAATATTATATCGATACTATCCAGATAATTGTTAACCACATAAGTTTGATCCACCTTAAGCAGTGAAAAATGTAAGGTTGAGTTTACATAAGTTGTACCAAAATATTGCTCTGGTGCTCTATTATACTAAAATAAACATGCTTACTAGTGTTCTGATTCTTCGTTTATTTCGATGATTCAGTTCTTTAACCCTCTTGTCTAGATCCAGAAAAAATGTTCATAAACTACATGCTGATCTTGAAAATTTTAAGTGAGTATATTTTAATTCAATTATTTACAATTTTGAAATATTACAAAAAAATACACTATGAATTATAGTATTTACTGCGATATTTTATCTTAAATAATTAAGTTGATGCAAAAGTATGATTTCAAAGAATGCAATGTTCCTTTTTAAAGCGATTATGAAAGTTGTGATTATTTCTTCTCTATTTTCACCTCCCCCCTGTAAACGCTTCAATTGGATATCATGAATATTTCATTCAAGGCCTTGGCATCCATTGTAGAAGCCCTTTTTTGGTTTATCCACTTTGACCTCACCAATCTAGAAGACGATATTTTGGACTCGGGAGTACCTTCTTTCACCAGGGGAACAGATGTTTCGTCACCACTATCTGTATTTTTATTCTTTGAACGCTTGCTCTGTTCACTCTCAGATTCGGCCTTTCTTTTTCTTTTCTTCCCATTGACATCTCTTTCAGCAGAAACTTTTTTCGCAGTTGAAAGTTTCTTTTCCTTCTTCTTTTCCTTCTTCTTTTCCTTCTTTTCCTTCTTATCCTTTTTATCTTTCTTATCTTTTTTATCCTTCTTCTCCTTTTTTTCTTTCTTCTGCTTGAGTATCATTTCAAAATTTGATTTTTCTGATTGTGCCTTTTTGCTTTTGTCTCTTTTGCCTTTGCTTGGAGAAGTTTTTTCTTTAGAATGAGGTATACTACCAGCTGAGTTGAGAGAAGGTATATCAGTATCCAAACTCTGGGACTCATTAGCCTCTATCTTTACTGAATGCGTTTTTCGATCCCAAGTGTTTCCAAGCACTTCCCCTTTCACGAAGTCGATACCTCTTTCCCCTTTTATGAGATTATCGATTCTTTGTCTATCTAATTCTTTATTGATCTCTTCTTGTTTACCGTTGAGTCTACCTAACAATCTCTGGAAAACATCCAAGCCATGAGAATCCTCGCCATAAACATTATTACCGTCTCTTTTCTTTGCGAGTTTGGCCCCTAATCCCATATTATCATCTTTGATGACAACTTTGACATGGGTAGTACTTGCATGAGAAACTAATCCCAAACCCTTACCAGGAGTCCATCCCATCTTTTCTAAATAAGAGTGTCCAAATCTTGAAGTATCATTTGACCAAACAGTATTTCTAGGATCATTTCCAAACCTTTGTTTAACTTTAGTGCCAGCCAAACCCATCGTTAAAGATTTAGAAACCTCATCTCGCAAATTCGATTATTTTTGAATAAAACCATAAAGACCTGCATATATAACACTAACCTAATATACAAAACCAGTTCTTCTTAACCCAGTAACCATCATATTTACCTTGCAGTATGCAATTGGTTTTAATAAGCCATTCCATCGTAGCAAAGAAATCCCTTTTAGACAATACAGAACTCAATTTTTGATGAAGCATTGCACCGGGCATTCCAGGTCTAAAATAGACGTAATATAGAATAGATATCAATATTTTGATCCACATTTGCTCATTTATGTTGCCATTCAAATCAAGCCAAATATGTGAGCACGAAGCACCAGTTGGCACGGGAAAGCTCACCAATCCTAGACCATATTTATCGGATTTTTCCCAAACCAAAATATTGCAGGACAATTTATCCTTATCAATAAGGCGTGATTCGTATCCATTGAAAACGTACGGTTTGTCTATACGAACCATGGACAATGATTCATCCGAAAGTTTCAGAAGTACAGTACTAATTTCCCCTCCTGATATTCCTTGAGATAGTATCAAACCTTTAGATGCCTCAGAGATGGCAGATAAATTCCGCTTGAACTCAGAAGCTTGATTGAAGAACTTCTCACTGAAAATCCTCAGCACAAATGAGTTATGTATTTTATCAGTGAGAACAAACAGTGTATCAGAATCATCCAATGAATAATATGAAATCTCCTTCTCATTAATGAGTTGAGAAGTAACACCTTGGATTGTATCTTCATCATACTTAGCCAAAAGAGTCTTGACCTTTTGGGAATCAAATTTGTCTTGGGGAGTTGCGAATATAGCTTTCAAGAGTCCCCTTAAGTCCTCATTTGGGTGATCGGGTAAATATTCGACCTTTTCGTAATAAAATGGCACCCCAGACAAAATTGATTCCTTCTGTCTCATAGAGTTATCCTCGACTTGTTCATATAAATCTTGATAATTATCCTTTTGCTCTACCTTGTGGTAAAAATCATAATTATCATCTGGAGATAAGTACAAAGGCGTTTTATCGATTATGCTTATGATAACGGTATCATTTTCTTTCCAGAAATCGAGGAAAAAATTAAAATCAATACTTTCCAAATCCGAAGTTGTGATCGAGCCACTATCTATCCCTTTCATGATTATTTGCTCAAAAGATTCAGTGACTTTTGTGACTGATGGCAATCCACCAATCTGTTTCCTGATTAGTGTCCACTTTTGTTTCACTTCTTTTGGCGTTACGTTGGAAAATAATGATGCAATTTTTTCAAAGTCGATGGTGCCTTTTTTAAAAGCTTTAGAAATGATAACAGATCGAAATAAAGTAGTCATATCAGATTCATCGAATTTAACGGTCGTCCTGTATCTTCTCGGGTTTGAGACGAGACTGGCTGTCTCTGAAGACTTTTTAGTCGTTGCTTTCTTTCTCTTCTTATGTCTTTTTGAGATAAATGCAGATAGAGGATCATCTTTATCTTCAGCTTGTAGCATATTGTTATCCAATTTTTGATCTGTGTTATCCATATGATTCTTACTCCTTCTCTTATTTACTGTCTTCGAAGAAACTTTTGTCGATTCCTGTTCAGCCAATGACTCAAGGCGCCCTTTCCTAGTTTTTCCTTTCTTCAGCTTTGAATAATCAATTTTATATAAGGTAACTTCACTTTCTATTACTCTTCTATTCAATTGAAAGTTTAGTTTATTACCATTATCCTCAATGCACTGTTTGCTCGCCTTTTCAATCTCGTCTTCACTTGGCTTCAAGTCTGACAGAGTCAAAATCAACAATTTTCTTGAAACTTGTTGGCCAGACATCATGAAAGATATATTTCGCACCTCAAGGTCATTATTGTTCACTAATATCGAAACGTCTCGTGCGAGTGTTTTCTTATCTGTGACAGTTGAATTTCCAAGTTTTTCATCCAACAATCGACACAAATTAGTAGTTGTGTATGTTACACCACCAAATGATTTTATGATCTCAAGAAGAGCAATTCTCCTTCTATTTGCTTTGAGTGAGTCGGGTTTAGATCCTTGAGCCTTCTTTTGTTTGGGTATTGGTAATTTTGAGGGATCTACAGGTTCTCTATACAAAGCATCACCAGGGCTTTCCACCTTTGTGGGCGATTCATGAGTTTGATTAAATTGAATCAGATCTTGATTTAAAATTGGAATTGTTTCCGTTTTTGGCTTTTTTGTCTTTCGATCAAGGGGAAGTTTTATCTTTCGCTTTTTTGTTATCGAGAGAGCCCCTTTAGGCGATTTCGTTAAAGGTGTAAACAATTTGGCATTTATAGAACTCAAGCTTTCATCAGATTTTAAGTTTTCATTTCTGATTCTAGGCGTTTTATCTTGAATATTCATAGTGGTATGATTCTTCGTAAAGTACCTGTAAAACTTGAACTTGCTTTCAAAATCATAAGCCCTTAAGATAGACCTTTCAACATAACATTCCATATATGGCTTTGAGGCCTTTAAAGTTGACTCATCCATTATGAAATTTGTGATGGAGTCTAGAATTTTGAGAAAAGGTCTGTAATCAGATACTCCACTTAATGATCGAATAATCTCCATCGAAGTAATCCCACGAGAACCACACGTTTCTATTAACTCGTGAAATTGTGATGAAAGAGGAAAGAACTTATTCAATTTGGGAAGTTCAGTCTCACCAACATAATCCTCATCGAGATACAGGTCACCCTGATACGCGAGTAAATCGATATCATCAGATAAACTTTCTGAATCTCTTTCAATATCCTTAAGATATTTGATACAATATACTAAATGTGAATTATTCAGATCTTTAACCATCAAACGTTCCACATACCCGTGGTTATGAAGGTACTCAACCACACCTCGGAAAAATTTATTAGTTGACTTACTTTTGTCCAAACCGAGCTCACTTTTCAAATCCTTGAAACCTCGTAAGTTATTCGGTGCTTCCTTAACTGCCTCTATTATTGATAGCTTTAACTTCCGTCCGTCTCTTGAACTTTCAAAGTCAGATAAAATTTCACTATTTTTGTTCTTAAAATCATCTCCTGCAGACTTAAAGTGGACACAGATGCTTGTGTGTTGACTCAACTTCTCATTGTAAACATTTTTTTTCTTTATTAACCCAAGCTCTTCCAATTTTCGGAGTCTTAAGGGTAATGATCTAGGATCTTGTCCCGTTGCTTTACAAAGATCGGGAGAGTAAATACCATTCGCACCATGTTTGGAAATCTCACAGAGTAATTGAAACGGATAGTCTCCTAGTTGAAGTCTCATCTTCTTTGACACTTCAAACCCAGTCAAAAAAGTCCACTGTATATCAGCACTTGGAAATATCCTAAGATCCTCCTGTTTTCCTTCGTTTTTCAAAAACTGATTATAATTTGATATCGGTAGAATATTCCGTTCTCCTGACTTGATCACCAATTGTGAGTTACTACTGCTATCTGAGAAAAATAGCCACAGCCATATTATCTGTTTCTGAAAATCATCTGTCTCCAGTCCCAACTTATTGCTAACAATTTTCCATAACTGAGGAAGTGTTATCCCTTGATATCCAGAAAATGCTAGTGCTTCCAAGATACTACTTACAAGCTCCTGCGGAGGACACGCAAACAGCATATTTTATGAAATTCGTAGACTAGACAGTTTATCAAGGTTCCAATTGACACAATATCTAGTAGCTAAATTGTAAACATCATATACGTGCGACAATGTCGTGGTATTATTTAAAATGGACTTCTGGCTAGACATTTTTTTTTTTTTGTTTGACAACTGCCTTGGGGCAAGCACCATGGAGTCGGATGATGAACCTTTAGCGTTATCTGCTAGCACATTAGCAGCACTTAATGAGTTTAAAAAGGAGGAAGAAGAAATGATGAAAAAGTACGAAACTTTGTATAAACAGTCGGAAGAAAATTTCGAGCAACAGCAGGCAAGCATCGATGCTTTTCAAGAGGACTGGCAGTTATCACAGTTTTGGTACGCAGACGAGACGGCGGAAACACTAGGTAGAGCTATTTTGGAAGGAGCTGATGAGACCACAGTAGTTGTTATAGCAAGTGCACCATCTGTTTACGCAGCCATACGAAATTTCCCTCCGAGTGAGATTCCCACAAAACATATCTATTTATTAGAATACGACAAAAGGTTTGAAGTACTAGCAGCTAAGTCTCACTTCTACTTCTATGACTATAATGAACCTGATAACTTACCAGCACATCTCATTCATAAATGTGACAGAATATTGATTGACCCACCTTTTCTTGAACACGAATGCCAAGCAAAGTCTGCAAAGACTGCCCTTAATCTCCTCAAGAAAGACAGAAAAGAGAAAACGAAATCAGGTGTGAACAAACACAGAATCATATCGTCTACTGGCGAGAGGATGAGAGACATTGTCAAGAGTAATTACCCTGGTGTTGAAATGACCGATTATTTTCCTGAGCACAAGAACGGTCTCAGCAATGAGTTTAGGTGCTATGCCAACTTTGAGTGTAAACAGTGGAAGTTCAGCAATGATATATAATATTTTAGCTATATAGCTTCCTCTCTTGGTTCCATTAACCTCTCAATTTTATTTGCAACCTAATTCTATTACCCGGATCCGTTAAGTAAATTTCAGAATGCTCAATGAAGACGTCGGAATCCACGATGCCTCACCAAATTAAAAAATTTTCCACCTACAAATACTGTTTATTCGAATCAGACTGCTGTCTTTAATATTAAACACATAATACAATGTCATTTTCAGATTTCTCTAAGGTTGAGACCATTAAGTCTTTGAACGATTTTTTGGCTGATAAGTCTTACATTGAGGGGTAAGTTTCCATTGATCAATATATTGAATCCCCTAAGTATCGATTATTTGACTTGAATAAGAAAAGTAAGCGACATATTGGAAGTTAAATGATGATCATAATCTTTGGTCCGTGTTTATGAGGTGGATTCAAGACCCACCGTATGAGTGACAAAGAAGATTTAAATAAAATCCCTGATTTTACGTCTACAAGGATGGATTCAATATACAATTTGGGAATAATATACTAACCAAAATTATAGAACCTCTGCTACTCAAGCTGACGTTTCTGTTTACAAGGCTTTCCAAAAGGAATTCCCACAGTTTGCAAGATGGTTCAACCATATTGCCTCTTTCACTGAAGAATTCGAGGAATTGCCAGCTGGTAAGGTCCCACAAACTGCTGACGAAGAAGACGATGATGACGTTGATTTGTTCGGTTCTGATGATGAGGAGACTAATGCCGAGGCAGAGAAGTTGAAGGAACAAAGATTGGCTGAATATGCTGCCAAGAAGGCCGCTAAGGGACCAAAGCCCGCTGCAAAGTCTATTGTCACGTTGGATGTCAAGCCATGGGATGACGAGACTAACTTGGACGAATTGTTGGCTAATGTCAAGGGCATCGAAATCGATGGTTTGACCTGGGGTGCTCACCAATTCATTCCAGTTGGTTACGGTATTAAAAAATTGCAAATCAACTTGGTTGTGGAGGATGAGAAAGTTTCGTTAGATGAGTTGCAAGGAACCATTGAGGAAGATGAGGACCACGTTCAATCGACTGATATTGCTGCTATGCAAAAGTTGTAAGCGCTCTCTATTGTATAGATAGTTTCATTTATCGTTCAATAAATTATAAATACAAGAATTTGTGAACTGATTACAACTAATATATACTAAAATTACAAGGGAAGATAATCCACACCATCGTCGAGCCACTTTTCCAACACTTCTTCTTGGCTTATTGATCTTTCCCACACTCCCTCCACAATGGTTTTCAAAGAACACAAAGTACCCATTTTTGAGTTTTCATATAATGTGTCCATATAATAAGTTAATTTTTTGCGTTCACTAGCAGTTCTGCATTCACAGCCAATAGCATAGACTGGCCAAACCATTTGTGTCACTATAGGCAGGGTAGAATTCATACTTCCATAGACATCGATAAATTCCCAGACAGATTTTTGATTCATCAACTTCCAATTTTCATACTGTAGAGTTCTCTCCAAGCTTACAAGTACCGCCAACGCCCAGCATTGTGCACCCTTTAGTTTCAAGTTATAATTATGCTCCAGATCGCTTATTGCAACGTAATCTCTGTATTTAAAAAGCTCCCTTTTTATATCGTTATATTCGCGAGAGAGCGACTTGTCATATAGCTTGATTAATCCTTTTTTTAAATCATGCCTCAACAAACAAACCTTAGACATAGCCTTAAATATCTCCCCTGGGCATCCCATCATGTTAGAAGTGGATACAGCATCTGTAGATGATCCATACCAACTGGGAGAACAGTAGGGCAACCTGCAATCCGGAGAGACGATCGCGCTAACAGTATCATACCACGACAAAACCACAACTAAAGATCTTTTCTCTTGACTTGCCATTAGAGTATTGAAAAACGTTTGATTTTGACAGATTGAAGCGAACACTTTCAAAAAAAACCTCGAGAAAGAACTTTTGCCCTGCTCTAGAACGGCAAATAATATATGGACATTAACCAAAACTAAGACAACAAAAGAGCTTACCTGTTTCTCTCTTGAAATTGATCGCAGTTGATCACTTATATCCAACTCACTATTATTAGAACCGATAAACTGTATGAGGTAGTCCATTGTTTGACTTATATGAGCCATACCTTTCCGGTAATATTCATTTCCACCTTTTCTGCTTTCATAAATATGAATGCAAGCGAGTGATATAAAACAACTTCTAGCAATATTGAAATCACAATATTTGAGAGCCAAATCAGGCCAGGGAGAATTGGGATGGGCATCAAGAAGAGGCAATAGCTTTTTGAAGAAATGCTTCAACATCATATTTTCTTCTTCATAGGATAGAGTAATAAGTGCCTGATTCTTCTCTTTATCCATCCTCCCAGCTCGTCTTTCTTCTGCCACGAAGTTCAACTTTGACTTATCTATGAGTTCTTTCGTTTCCTTGTCAACAACAATTGATGACTCATGGTCACTTAGACTAACAGGAACAAGAGGTGAGTTATTTGAAATGCTCATTACTTGACTATCGGATAATCCAGGCTTCATACTTAAATTTGTATCACTTAAATCCTGGCTACCAGATCCATTTAATAAATATTCAAGATCCTCAAATAGATCCGATCCTAGTTGCTCGATATTACTAAGTGAGGTGTGAATAACGTTCGATCGAACAATTTCACCCAATGCTTCGTTCTTGATATTTTCAGATGACTCTCTCTCTGATTTATGGAAATTGTGTTCAGGAATTGCCACTTCAGACTTCTTGTCACGTTTGTTACCTTCAGAGCCACTCCTATGTGCTAATCCAGAACGATTGATGATGCTTTTGTTATCATGAATGCTGAAAGATAACCGTATTCCGTATCCTTCACATTTGCGATTAGTTTTTATACAGTTATCGCAGTATGGCTTTGCTTCATCACATTTCTTATGCCTGTTCATGAGTTAGTGAATAGCCTTGTGAAACTAACAATATAGTTACAAACCTTTTCTTGCAAGTCCAACAACCTGTTCGAACCCTTGATATTTTACCCATCGGAACCCATACCTTTTTAAAATATACCTTAACATTCAGTCAAGTTAAATATCATCACCAACGACCTGCATATACCAATAAACAGGTTGGAGAAAACTGAAATAAGTGTAAATTGCCGCGATAACGTTATGCGGTTACTACTTCCTGTTTAGGAATGATACACAAACTCCTACACCTTCCATCTCATCCCAAATCAACCAAGCCTTAAGAAAACGACCATCCGAAGCCAGAGGGCCATAAGAGACAACTGTGACGCGCAACTGCGCATATTCACTGCGAACTTCTTCATATAATTATCTTATCCCACTTTCATAAACGTAAACATTAAACGTAGAATAGCTCCCATCACAATATTTACAACAACAACTTATAACCAATTCCAATAAATACTAAGAAATTCATAAACTCGCGAGCTGAGCCTCAATCCAATTCTAAGCTAAAATTGATAAAACGGATTTTAGAAAAAGTTGCAACGAACCAAATCCATAGAATGAACTAAAGAAACAAATCTACATTACATAAAAAATCACAACCACTCAGCAACAATGAGTATTGAAGTTTAAGAATAAAAGTCCCACATGCAATGAACTGGCAATTTTTGCTAGGTTAGTATTCAAGTGAATTGTATTACACAGATTTACAGTCTCGACAAAAGGCTCACATATGCTCCTCACAAATTTACAACAAAAATAACTCACGCCAATGAAAAGAAAAACCTCAAATACTCAATGTGCTAACTTATTAAAATTAGGACGCAATTTAACTTACCATTTTAGAAAATGCTTAATGATCATCTTTAGTGTCCGGGAGATTCTTATCCATCAAGTTGAGTACATGGTATATACATATCTAATAATACAATAGCTTTTTGGAATGTATTATAGAGTGTAGTGTTTAAAGTAAGCATGCAAACACGTATCAAATTCACAGAATAAATGGCTCGATCTGTTCTTTGTGATGACCCAGTGATAGTTAGTGTAGAACTATAAGTGTAAATGTTAGTGAGTACAATGGCACGTCATTCAATTTTACATCAATAGTTGTGGTATCTTAATCTGTCCTGTTATTTATTTCGCAGGCTCTCGTGGAATCTAATGAGAGTTTGGATATTAAAACTGTTTGAGGATAAATTGAATAGTGTCGTTTGTTATATTATTGGTATATTATGTAGTTGGCATAATGATGATATAATGGAATTTATTTAAGATGTGTGTGACGTATTGGGTTGGAGTTTAGGTTTATGGTAGCTTCTATTCGGCCGGTAGCATTTTCAAGTATACAAAGCTGTGTGTTGAATCTGTTGCTATTAGATATGTCTATTCACGGTTGCAGACATATTTCGGATTTTAAGTGGTATGGATATTAGTTTTAGTTGGGTTTTATTAAATTCATATTGTTCTGATATGTAGAAAGCTGTTGATTGAGATTGTTATAGCAATGCGTATGATTTTTGTTTCGAGGCTATTAAATAGATATTCATAATGAATAATTGAACTATCATTGAGTTGATATGGATTTTTAGTATTCAATGTATTCAGTATTTGTGGTTTTTTGGTATATCAAGTTGCAAAAGTATATTTATGTTTAAGAATGGATTATATTTGTTGATAGCAGTAATGTGAGGGTAATTCGATAGGATTGAAAGAATGGGTATTTACATTGCAAATTTGATTTGCAGATTGTTAGGTGGGCTTTTATGATTTCTTTGATTTGGAGAAAGTTCAGTGTTGTTTTTTTGAGTCGAGGAATGCGGTGTATTATGATTGTTGATGTAGTACTTTGGATTTTGTTCCTGCTTGTCGGTTAATTTTTACGTGTTGTCAGTAATTATGGCTCGGTAGCGAACGTTCTTGAGTAATAAGGATTCAATGCGTAGAACCGGTAAGTTAGTAAATAATTGTGTTGATTTTTTTTAATTATTCAATAAGTTGTGTTATGTGGTAGTTAAGGTATTATATTAATAATGAATTGACTGTGATGTATTGTGATTGTATTATATTTTAGCTCGTAATTTTATTTTATCGTTATATTCTAGCTAGTAATTTTAGTTTTTGAATGAATTTAATCGTATATGTTGAATTATTGTCTAAAGGTGTGGTAGAATTGTTGAGATGTGGGATACACTTTGTATAATAGAACATATTTTATATTTCGTTATGACATATTTAAAGATATGATTTACGGTTTTATTTTGAAGTATTTGTATTGTTTATTTAAGCTACAGTGTTTCAGAAGTTCCAATCCAGTTCATCATGCCTTCTTCTTCCTGAAAGTGCTCTACGTTTGGAGGTGCCGAAATCATCTACTTCTCTTCTCATGTTTTCTCTTTTTAACCTTCTGATATTTCTCTCTCTTTCAATATCACGTTTTTCAATTTCCCAAGGTGTTAAAATTTCAACTAAGGGTTCCCATTGATCATTTCCATTTTGTAAACTACTCTCTGTGTGAATTCGGATTCCTCTTTCAAATATCAATCCACTCATTTGCTGATACTTATGTAAGTCGTAGTTATATGATCCATCTACAATTTCTTTTTTCAATCTGAGAACAATTTCGTGTAGAGCATGCGCTATTGCTGGTTTGAACTCTAAGAACAATCCCAAATCTGACACTACTATATCGGCAAAGTTTTCAGGTGTAATATCAGTTTGCTTTAAATTCCATTCGAACTTATCCTCATAAAGTTTTTTATTTAAACTCACAGCCAAGTCAATCACAACATGATACTCAATATTTGAAGGAAGCTGTAAAGTGAGTGCAAAATTGTATTCTTCGATTTGTTTTGAAATAGAATCTGTTATTTCTTGGTGAATATAAGGGGGTAGGTCAAGGTCATTGCAGAGGATAGTGGCGAATTGCAGTGGAGAGAGTAGCGTATCGTTTAAATCCCACATAAAAAAGTCAACCAATCTTGAATTACCGTTATTGTATTCGATATTCAACCGTATGGGAATCAATACATCGTTGCGTCCAGTTGAAGTATCTGTCGGTTTCATTTCATCTTCCAAATCCTTTATGGATGGTGTTGTTCTTGCTGGTTTGAGTATAATCTTTTGATTTGAAGATGTTATTTGATTACCGATGATGGAAGTTTGATTCTGGTTTGATATCGTAGACTCCTCTTGTTCAAACTCCTCATTGTAATTATCAAATTCAGCATAATTGATTTGTTGTGTATTCCGTTTTGCTGTTCTTCCTACAGGTACAGTGTTCAATATCAAGGCATTTTCTTTATCCCTTGATAATCGTGCCTGAATTCCCGTGGCCAAAGCCTGTGGAAATAGATTGTTTCTATTTGTGAATGACAAGACTGACATGTCGCAAGTAAATAGAGTGGAACGAAATCGTTGATGTTCGAGTTTTATATTTTATGGAGTTTGTTTCCCACACTACTTTGGTATTTTGTTTATTGAGATAAATAGTTTACGCATAATGTAAGGATCTAGTTATTCTAAACATATGGAATGTTCAGATGTATTGAAAAAATTCTTGCTCGAAGGATCTGAATTAGATGTCATACTTCCTTTGGATAAATTTGCAAGTTTCTTTCCCAAGGGCACTCTGATTGAACTAATAAAAGATATATATCTAAATACCAAAGATGAGCGAAATGCAAAATGCATCGAACTTGTGGCAAGCACAATTCACAAGGAGTTTGAAGCACCATTCGAAAGTTTAGTATCAGATGGTGACATGTTTTCTTCTATTGTGTTATCAAGAAAAACTATTGATGAATTAATACTAAGGCTCAATTTGTTATTAGGAGTCTGCGAAAAGCGTATTAGTGCACTTGATGAATACAACAAGGAAGAAATGGAGAAAATCAAGGAAATAATTGAGGATTTGAAAGATCATAATAAAGTGAATGACATAACGAACCTGCAGAATGCTTTTATTGATTTGCAAACCCTTCTGAATAATTTGCTAAAAGTAGAATCTATGTTCAAAGATGCATTGGTGAACATTGAGCCAAAAAGATAGACGATAAAGTAGAAAGAGCTTTTTATTTTACTCTTTGACAGTAAATATCAATTATAATTGTATTCATTTTTGTTCAATTCTTTTATGTCTTGTAATTCTTGCTCGCCGATCCATTTCCATATCTCAAACCTCCAATTTAGACCATCTCTGTCACCTAGCTGATAATTACTGCCAAAAGCACCGCTGTATGGTTCATCTTTCAAGTAAACTACTCGAGAAATTCTGGAGTGTACTAATGCCATTGCACACATGGGACATGGCTCATGAGTAGTGTAAACAGTCAAGTCATTACACAAGTAATTGTAGTCCTTAAAATTAAGGTCTACTTCCTTTTTCAATATTCTTGATTCGAGGTTCTGCTTTGCGATATTGTCCACTGCTACCATAACACTGTGTTGAAGGGGATTGTGTTCTCTATTATCAACACCAATCGATTTAACTTCAATGCAGTTTTTGTTTTCTCTGGCAATAACAGTGACTACTGGATTATTGATATCTTTGTGCTCTTTGAGTATATCAATAAGTTTATGAACGGTGTTTTTGGTTTGTTCAATATTTATGCAAGTGGATTTCAAATTTTGATGATTAGGATTACCTTTCCAAGATATGGGCCAGTATTTTGTTGTCCACGAATCTGCTAATTCCCTTGTAGGTGGTGGCATGGCAGGTATATCCATTCGGAAAAGTTTTAAATCTTCCCTATTATCAATATGGTGAAAAATAAGTTGTTCAAGTTCATTTTGAGATGTAATATAGTTAACTGAGCATAATACACACTGCAACAACACCATGTTACCCTTGTTCTCTTTTATGCTTCTGAATCTTTTGATATGATTCAATTGGTAAACATCTTCAGGGGAAAGGAATTCTCTGATAATTTTCACCAATATCTTGGATAATGACGGTCTGAACTCACAACACCAAACAGTCATGAATGGAGGTTTCGATGGATCCATTTGCGAAGATCCAAACTTGACTTGTTTAAGAGTTTTAAATATTACTCCATTTTCAAAATCTATATCGTCTATATCAATAGTTTCTGTCTTTTTCATGACATTGATACTGTTGCACAGTATCTAAATCGAAAAAAAAAAAATTGAAATTCAAATGATCTCACGCAACTAAAAGATCAAAATATTATTAGTGTGACATGAATGGAAGCCTGTGTCACTCTACTGGAGTATTTGAATAAATATAACGATAACTGCAGCTCGGATATCAATGAGTTTTGCAGTAAGGGAGTCAATAGAGAGTGGGCATACTCCTATTTTTTACTGAATACATACGTTGATGATCGCTTACTATCAGGGACTGTCGAGCTTAAAAAACCAACATCGAGAAACAACGATAGTGCGTATGTCGAGTTTATAGATGATGTTATTCGACATCTAGTTCTGCAGGGCTCTCAAAATGTGCTTGTCAATGGGTATCTTGATCCTGCGGAAAATGCTGCGTGGAGTTCGAATATCTACAATCCCTTCGTTAGTTTCAATGCCAATCATTTGAAGAGTAAGTTTTGGAAAAGGTTTTGTTATGAAATTGGTAGAGAAAACTTTTTGGGCCTTGTGTTGAACTCAAAAGGATATATTCAATTGGAAAGCAGCACTCATTTTCAAATATTTGGGGAGCCTCCAAATGCTCCTCGAACTAAAAAACGAGTTTTATCTAAAAAACTATCTTCGTTCAGTCATAAAGATGTTATTAAAAACTCTTTGCATCTCTTTCCGAATGAACCTTCGTCTTTGATTGCTGCTATTTATGGACAAGAGGGGTCATCCAGGTTTAAAAGGAAACTTTACGATTTCCAGTCTTTGTTAAATGGAATAATAAAGAACGACAGTCGTTGTAATTACCGATCTATCTTCTACAATGTTATCCTGGTACCCACTTCACCTAATAAGAGCAACTACTCCAATTCTACGCCATTCAATTTAGTGTTAAAATTTGTTTTTATCATTGTGGGAAAGTTATTTCCTCTTCAAATTTGGGGAACTATGAGAAACAAAAACATCATTTTTAATGGCATTTTGAACTTTTTGAAAACAGGTTCAGGCTGTAGACCTAAAGTGGAAAATTTGATTGGAGGGGTGAAAATTAATCAAGTCGCTTGGTTATTTAAAAAAGGTAAAGCTACTTCGAAACAAGATCACCTTCTTAAATCATCAATATATTCGCAATTCATATCATGGTTTTTCGAAAAATTCATTTGCAGGCTTGTCAGTCTTTTCTGGTATGTGGTAGAGATACCAAATCTAACATGCGATATAACCATCAAAGGTGACTTATTATTTTTTACACAAGAAATATGGTATAAAATGTCTAAAGATTGGTTAGCAAATTATGTTAATGAATATCTTATACCTTCAAGACCTCCACAAGGCAATATAATTACGTTAGCAACCAAGCAAAACCATACTTTTGGAAGATTTCGACTAATTCCAAAACCTGTTGGTTTTCGGATGTTATGTATACCATACAAAACTAGTATTGGGCTCGTTACTTTGTCCAATAAACAGTATAAGGAGGAAAAATTCCAATATTTGAATTATTTGAATAAGGTAGTTCGCCCATTACGGGAAGTTCTAACCTACAAGGTCAAAAACAACAGGACAGTTAAAAGAAAGAGCAACTTGAGTTGCATGTCAATTCACGAGGTCTGTTCCTACATTCAAAATTATAAATCAAGAATCTCAAGCGTAGATGGAGGTCTTTCGGGATTGCAAGTAATGAAGTTTGATATGGAGAGCTGCTACGATAAACTTAACCAGTCTAAAATTATTGAGTGTATTGAGTCGTTATTTGAAGAAGACTCTGAAGACGATCGGTATTTTGTTAGGAGTTACCAAGAATATGATAAAGTGAAATTCAATAATAAACGGCAAAAACTTTCCATTTGGTGTTCCAACTCAATAGGTGTGACTCACCCAATGGTGCTTCCTCGTTCATCAAAAGAAACAAATGTTTTGATAGATAAAACGAATACTACGAAGTTTTCGAGGGAAGAGATTTTAGATTCATGTAAATCTCAAATTTTCAATTCTTATATAAATTTGCAACAAAAAGATTGGAAATGGTATAAAAGAAAAATTGGTATATTCCAAGGCCATCCTTTGCTGGCTACATTTTGTGAAGTTGTCTATGATCGAATTGTGGATAAATTGTTCGATTTTCTTGATGATAAATCACTTCTTTTGAGATTGGCTGATGATTTTTTATTCATATCTACGGAATATTCAACATGCAAGCGCGTGTTTGACATAGTTAATGGGCCTCTCTTTAAGGACTATGGCGCATTCATCAATATGGATAAAACTGTTTGGGTTAATCATAACGAGCATACTGATGTTGAAATCATCAATTTCGTAGGTGTGCAACTAAATACTCATACACTCGATATACTGAGGCCAGATGATATTAATTTATCATCAGCTTCGATTTCTGAATGCTTATCTTTTGAAAAGCTTTATTTATCTTTGCGTCGGTTCTACTTAACTAAGTTGGAAGATGATTACTTAGATCTCACTTTCTCACCAATTGAAAACGTTTTGGCTAATATCGACACAATTTTGAAAGTGATCTATACAACAATTTCAAAGAATTATGCTTTGATTCTGAAATGGAATCCGACTTTTCTGGAAGATAAATTAAAATTATTCATTTTGACTTTCTTGAATTCAATCATCGAAAAATTTCAGCGGGTCAATCAAACATCAACAAATACCGATACGATAATAGTCCATTTCACTTTGTGCACTAAGGAATATCTTAATCATAATTCCAAGTTCGAAGGAGTATTGGGTTGGTTGGATGCGATTCAGTAGATACATTAAATAATCCCAAATGAACTTTTCAAATTTTCATTATCTTTTTGTTGCCGTATTCTCTCGATTTCCTCTATTCCTTCGACTCTCTTAGATTTACTATCTTCAACATAATCACCAAGCTCTTCCTGGAACTTAGAAGTTAGCATAATTTCCCGCTCTCTTTCTCTCATTCGCTCGGCCCTAGCTATTGCTTCTAATCTCGTTTCATGGTTTGGTCTGAGAGCAGCAACTTCAGACAAAACTGCATCTTTTATTTCGTGTAAGCTTTCCCCAGGTTCGGGTATGTGCAATTGAGCGACAAATCTATTCCTTTTGTGTGCCGATTGCTTTAGTTGCTCTGAAGAGCATTGAGAAATCAATCTGTATGTTTCCTCAATCTTTTTGAGGTCTTCATCAAGATCTCGTGTTAGGTCGTCTTGCAAATTGAAGAATTGCTGCTCTTCACAAACCTTATCTAACTCTGCTTCCCATATCTTTTTCCATACGGACTTCTCTTTTCCAATATAATTAGACATTTTGTCGAGGGAGGTCTTGGCCTCGTTTATTTCTTTATAAGTAGATTTGAGCTGTTTCTCACCGATTCTTACACCCCTCAGAACAACATCTTTCCTCAAAGCTTCTAAAATATCTTGTAGATCATCAACTTTAGTAAGCAACACATCAGATTCTTCAGACAATCTTAAATGACAAGATTCCATATAATCTCTGTTAGATGATTTGGAGATGCTCAAACTGTTATCATGTATTTGTTTAACCTTTGGGAGTAACTCTGTAACAAAATGCTTGAACGTTCGGGTGTTTGACATCTGTAACTGTTTTGCCAATTTTATCTCACTTTTCACTCTTGTTATCTCGTTGATTGTATCCTTCGATAAACTCAGATTTTCACTGCTTGGGTCTTGTTTTGTTTTGGTAGGCTCTTTGAGTGGTGGTATATTCTTCAATTCTTCTGTGCTCTTCAACAAGCTCTGAAAATCGTTCGTAAGTGACTGATAGTTCAAATCTACTTTCTTGGAAAGATTTTTTATGAGGTCCATAATTTCAATGCCATTATTCGTTCTATCATCAACTTCTTTTAGTGTTAATAAACTACCTTGCTTAATATCTGACTCTAAAAATTGTTCCTCTAGCTGATAAAATTCACCGCTCGCCTGATCCTTTATGTATATATCCGGAAACGAAGCTGTACCTGGTGAATAAGCGAACTTTTCAACAAATAGAAGTCTTAGAGAAGCAAAAGTTACTGGGAGTCTAATAGTGGCCTTTTTAGTCAATTCATTGAGTTTTAAAAAAATGTGCACTTCTTTTTGTAATTGGTTCCTTTCATCTACCTCGTGGTCTAAGTTTTCAGGATGGGAGGTTGAGAGATTTGAAAGCCTGTAATCATTATCATTCGAAATATTTCCTTTTTCAGATGACCTGTTAGGTGATGAGACAGTTGGTAGACTTGCGTTTGGAGAGTAATTGGCAAGCTTGGCGTACTGATAAGCACTGAATCGTTTGGATGCTCTTCTTTGGAGAAAACTGGACTTCTGTAATTGTCTAAGTGCATCGTTTTCTTCAGACAGAACTACACCTGGTTCAAATTCTTTCTTCAATTCATGCGATACTCTTGGGGTCTTTTCAGCAGGGATAAGCTCATGCTTCTCATCCCTTACCGACTTAACATCTTGCTTTCCAGGGTTAACACTCCTACCTTTACTTTGTTTGGATTTCAAGTTTTGAAGTAGCGTTACAATTATATTTCTGATGTTAGGTAAAAACCTGTCCAAGTTTTCCTGACTGGGTGCTTCACTTAAAGCTGCTTCCAAAATTATTCTTAAGGCCTGTGGTACGTCTCCTATGTCCGAAATATCAACTCCAGCATTGTTGAATGCTCTCGTTGCTGCCCTAAAGTCATTTCCAAGTCGTACGTACGCATCGGAGACAAATTTATCGTCAGCTTCTTGTCTTGCCCACTGTGTGAGACTTTCTAACAAATGCTTAGTGGAAACCAACAAACGAGTCACACTTGACTCTATCGTTCCATGACTCAGGCGCTTTCCGTTTCTCGACGATGAGGTAGATGAAGACGACGAACTAACTGAAGCGCTAGATGAATTTTGATTCATTTGATTTCTGTTACTGTAAATCTAAACACCATCAACTTCTGATTAGAAGTTTAATACTGATGTAAATATGCAGTATATTGTTTTTCAATCAAATTGAGTTCGCAACTTTTTTAAAACTAAATCAGTCGATAAAAACTATTTAACTAGGCTATTACGAAATTCTTATGAGAACCATTTCTGTATGACACTTAAATCAGAGGGATATTTTTGGAGAAGCTTAACGGCCTCCTGTTCAGGAATGTATCCGAGTAACTGTCTTGTAGCTGTAGCTATCCTGTCGGCGTTATTACCGGAGAGAACACCATGAGATAATGCTTGAATGACTGAATCAACAATTTTGGGAGTTTGACTGATGACGGCCGAGTGGTTATTGTTTATTATTTCTGCTAAGAAAGCATATGCAAATGGAGCAGCTTCCCTGTCTTGAGTAATTGGTAACAAGTTGACCCATTGTTCTATCAACCCGCTCAAGTTCTGGATGGATGAACTGTAACTTCTGCAAACTTTTGCGATAGAAGTCACAAGGTTTTCCGTTGCATTGATACTCTCCTGCGAACGCGAATCTGCTGCTGATGCCATCTTGAACATAGGCTCCAAACATACTAAACAGAACTCTGAGTAGCTTTCTCCTCCGTGTTGAGCGGCCATGCCAACACAATATGCAGCTGCTTGACGCAACGATGCATCAGGAGAAGTCAAAGAGTCACCTACTGTGTTCAAGAAAAGATCCTTCAAAACCACAGATTGAGGACCGCAGTGTTCCAATACATCTGACACGATACATAACCCGCACAACTTCAAACTCGGATTTTCATCATTTACCAAAGAAGAGATCGTTGGAACCAAAATTTGAAATGCTTGTAAAAAGCTTGCTCCAGAGTTCTTGAAAATTGCTGAGAAGACTTTATTGATTTCATCTAACAAGTCTTCATCTGTATCTTCTTCCTCTTCTTCTACGTCCTCTGTGTATTCATCGTCACCATTATCCCTCTCCTTAATTCTACCATATACCTCTGTAAGACTTGCATTAATTGATTTTGCCAATAATGTCAACTGGTCTGAGCTAATCGTATTCGGAGGTAAGACGCTGATACATTCTATCATAGATGTGTAATAAGCGATAAATAACTCTGGTAATGGCTCATTCTCTGTCACTTCACATAATTTGCTGCATATTTGTGACCATAAGGCATATGTTTCTTGAGAAGTGTTTCCAGTAGCTGCTGCTGCAGACTTCAACATAGCAGCCAATGTCAAAGCAGCTGAGGCACGTACACCATCATGCATGAAGTAATCGAGGGCTGGAATACCAATATCTTCCACTATTTCCTTTACCCAAGGATAGAAGTCTCCTTTCAATTGTACAGCATATATTCTCAATAAATCTAGAGCATCGACTTTCATGTCTAATGAAGCGGTATGAACCGCAACAAGTTTTCCTGCAGGGTTATAGACATCCCATTCTTCACTTTCGTAATACTCCTCTGCTTCATCTTCCTCTAATAAAGACAAATTTTGAGTTGTCTTAGCATCTGCAATCACTGGGGGTAGTACAGCAGGGAGATAAGGCAAAAAGTCTTTTCCAACAACACGACAAATTCTTCCCCACCCCTCTTCCAAGTATGACTTCACTGGATCATCATCCTCTGTAGCAGTTTCCTGAAGGTGTCCAAATATTTGAATGAGCTCTTGGCAGTGTTGAGAAAATTTTTCCTTGCCAACTGCTAATGCAATTAAAGTGGAACATTCAATACATTTGGCTTTAAGAATTCTATATTCATCACCCATATCAGCCTTTAAAACCTCGATCAAGAGAGGCATTAAAGTATCATAGTACTTGATAAATTTATTCTCGGCGACATCAGCAATGATTGCAATTGTAGCAACAACTTGCTGCTGAACATATCTCTTTGGTGATTGCAATAGGCCAAGCAAATTACTCAATAAGTCATCCAAGTATGGTTCCAACACCTCTTTCGATGCGGCCTCGGAAAAATTTACCAACGCTGCTGCAGCGTGAGCTTGGACTCTTGGAACTGTCTTGTTCGTTAATTTCGATATTAAAGCCGGCAAAATTCTATTACCTGCAATCCTCTGAATCACGTCTGCAAAATCAGTAGACATTTGACCTAATGCATTACAACATGCATATTGTACTCTTGGGTGTACATCATCGAGGGTGCCTAAGATCATGTCTAAAATCCTAGGAATTTCTGTAATTAAAACATCAGCACAGCCTTCTGCTGCAGATGATAATGCCATTAATGCAGCTTGTCTGTCTCTCCAAGAGGAGGACAGGATCATTGATGGAAGAAATTGGAAGAGAGGAGCAGCTAATGTTTGGCCGTTCAACTTCAATGCGATACGGTCTAATGAAATTCTAGCCGCATCGTGTTCAGGGTTTTCATCTTCTTCTTCCGTACTATCGGTGTTGTTCCACTCAGCTGCATCATCATCGTCTATTCCAACTTCTGTCAACATTGATAACACTATCACTACCATGTTATCGGCATATGACGGTGTTCTCTTGCACATGGAAGGAGAAAACTCGGCAAAGTTAGTGAGCAACTCCAAAGAAGCCATTCGGGTATTAGAGTCTAACTCCTTATTCTTAGAGATAGCGGTGCAAAATTCGATTATTGTAGGAAACATATCCTTGAACATTTTTGGTGCGACTTCAATCAAATCAACTAGTGAAACCAAAACCGATGTCAAGGCGGTCTCTTCTCCAGTTTGTAAAAACTGAGGTAGGGAGTTCAACAAACTAGGCAAGAGAGGTGATAAAGATGGCCAATTCTTTTTTGGCAACTTACGGAAGAATGCAACGAATGCCACACAAGCAGCAACACGTACCTCGACATGCAGATCATCAAAGCCTGCATTGAATAATCTAGACGCATCATCAATTAGTGAGTTATCAATCAATTCTGGAATGCAAGAAAAAACACGGAAGGCTGATTCACGAAAGCTGACATCGTCGTTAGTGGTGGCCTGAAACAAAGTTGGAATTAGTTCTGGCCAACTTCCCGGAGGAGACACATCTGGCTTCGCTATTTCAGCAATGGCGTCTGCTATCTTGTGTCTCACTTGGTTTGGTTGTACTGAAGTGAACCCTTGGAGAAGGGTAGTCCGGATCTGCTGTTTGGAAACATCACTGAGGATCCCTATGGTTCTGTCTTTCACGTCATTTATTTCCTTGGGTGTCTTAATTGCTAGTCTTCTAAACAAAACCGCAGAGAATGCCCTTAGTGTTATGTCATCGGCCACACACGCTTGTTCCGCCAAAAATACCAAAAGAGGCTCTATATTATTCTTCTCTGACCATTCATTTTCCAATTGCTTTTCTGCATAAGCTCTAACAGAATTGTCCGACGATGACAAACTTTTCACTAATGTCGTTAATATGGACTGAACATCTGCTGGCAACGCGGTCATCTTGATAGACGAAAGAATCTTCTTCAAATCGTGAAGCCACTACTGTCCAACAAGTGTACAATTTTAACGCAGAATTTGACACTATAAAAAGCTCAAATCGTTATTCCTATCACTTTATTCAACTCGTAACGATCTCAACTTTCTAGAGATCTGAATAATGCAACAGTTGCAGTTTATTCTTAACTTCAAGGTCAGATAGTTGAAATTTAGTGAAGAAAACTTTTTAAATCAAAATATTATATAATCAACAACTTATGTTGTATGCATGCATTAAATTATATACCATTACTTTTTCAAGATGGTAATGACATCTTCATCTTCTAATACATGAGTAAGACCAACACTCTGAGGTTGATGCTTCACAGATGTACCATAGACAACAGCGGTTTTAAAATCGTCTACCAAAGACTTATGAATCGAGTTGCAGAAGTCCTCTACTGTACATCTTCCGTTTTTCAAAACCACAGGTTCGTTGAAATCAGGAAGCTTACCCTTAGGCTTGGTGTAAACACGGACCAACTTCAAACGTTTCCACATCATTTCCAATAAATCATCAAGATTCCAACCATTACCAGACGAGATGGGAACGGCATTTGGAATTTTGTAAAGAAGATCCAACTCTTCGATAGAAAATGAATCTATCTTGTTCAAAACGTAGACTGCTGGTATATATCTTCTCGACTTGGCCTCAATAGCATCAATAAGATCATCCACTGTAGCGTCACATCTGAAAGCAATGTTAGCAGAATTTATTCTATACTCTGACATGACTGCTCTGACCTCATCGTGGTCCAAGTGTGTCAATGGGACTGTATTGGTGATACTGATACCACCTCTGTCTTTCTTTGTGATAACAATATTTGGAGGTTCTTTGTTTATACGAATACCAACACCCTCAAGTTCGTGCTCGATGATTTGTTTGTGATGCAATGGTTTGTTCACATCCAACACCAAAAACAACATGTTTACGGATCTTGCTACAGCAATAACCTGTTTACCTCTACCTTTTCCATCTTTTGCACCCTCTATAATTCCTGGTAAATCCAACATCTGGATTTTGGCTCCTTTGTACTTGATCACTCCAGGTACTGTTGTTAAGGTAGTAAATTCGTATGCTGCAGCCTCGGAGTGCGTACCGGTAAGCTTAGAAAGAAGTGTCGATTTACCAACTGATGGGAACCCAACAAATCCTATAGTTGCCACACCTGTTCTCGCAACATCGAATCCAACTCCACCACCTCCTCCTCCAGATGAGCTGTCGGACAATAATTCTCTTCTTAACTTGGCTAACTTAGCTTTAAGTTGACCTAAATGAAAAGATGTGGCCTTGTTTTTTTGAGTTTTAGCCATCTCATCTTCGATGGCCTTAATCTTTTCAACCGTAGTCATCTTTATTCAAGTATACTTAATGCCAATACTTATTGAATAGAAACTTTTCAACTTCAATGAATGAAGCGTCGTGCAAACTTTTGTATCACAAAAATGGAAGGTTGAAAAAAAATTTCTACTCTTCATTATTCACACTGAAATCAACGAGATTCTATTGACATACAGCCAGTCATGGGGAAAAAATCAAAGATTGGAAGCAAAGGTGGAGACTACTGGGACGAAGAGTTTGAGGAGGATGTAGACCAGGCCGAAGAATTCGGTGTAAGTGACACCAAGACAGAAGGTGATGAGTCAAACCCATCTTCAGAGACTACTGGAGAGGCAAATAGTGATTTTTTAAGTTCAATTCGCCAGTCGAAGAAGAAGAAAGAAGCTAAAGAGGAAGAGGAGAAGATCAAAACCAAGGATGCTCCTAAGCTTTTGTCCAAAAAGGAGAAGGAAAAAATGAAGAAAGAAGCAGAGAAGCAGAAGAAGAAGGAACTCGCAGCTAAGAAAAAGGCACAACAGGCTAGCAAAAAGGAACAGATCAAAGAGGCCAACAAAAAGAATGCTGAGGCCTCTTCTTCAGCATCTGCCACCCCTGAACCTAACCTGAAGGATAGTGGCGATGATAAAAACGAAGAATCGCCAAAACCCGCGGCTGCTAAGGGTAAAAAAGTGCCAGCTGGTTTAGCTGCTTTGAGAAAGCAGTTGGAGTTAAAGAAACAATTGGAAGATGAACAACGTCGTTTAGATGAAGAAGAACAAGAGCGTATTTTAAAGGAAGAGCGTCTTGCAGCGGAAGAAGAAGCTAAAAAAGAGGCCGCACGAGCAGCAAAGAGAGAGAAGGAAAAGGCCAAAAAGGAACAATTGAAGGCGGAGGGAAAATTATTAACCAAGAAGCAAAAAGAAGAAAAGAAGTTGCAAGAACGTCGTCGTCAACAATTGTTACAATCAGGTAATGTTGTTGTGGCCGGTTTACAAAACAATGATGCAGCACCTAAACCGAAAAAGGTGGTGTACACCAAGAAAAAGTCATCCAAGCCAAAAGCTCACACACAGAAGACTGTTGAGCCCAAAACTGAAGAAAAGAAGAGTGAAGATGAAGAAGAGGATGCTTTGATCGATGATTGGGAAAAGATGGCTTTGGATGATGATGATGATGATAATGAAATCGAGCAAGATCAAGAAGAAGTATCTGAGGATGACACACCTGATGATTTGAGTGTTGAAGAGCAAAAGAGTGAAGAGCAAAAGAACAGAGAGCAAGAAGAACGTTTGGCAAAACTTGAAGCGGAAAGAAAGGCAAAAGAGGAGGAAGAGAAAGCCAAAGAAGCTCAGAAAAATATCGTGCAAAAGCTGTCCCCTACTGAACAAGGCAAGGATTTGCGTTCGCCTATTTGCTGTATATTGGGACATGTTGACACAGGTAAGACTAAATTATTAGACAAGATTCGTCAAACTAATGTTCAAGGTGGAGAGGCCGGTGGTATTACTCAACAAATTGGTGCTACCTATTTCCCTGTTGAGGCCATTAAACAAAAAACTGCTGTTATGGCCAATTATGAAAAGCAAACTTTCGATGTTCCAGGTCTTTTGATTATTGATACTCCAGGACATGAGTCTTTTACCAATTTGAGATCTCGTGGATCTTCGTTATGTAACATTGCCATTTTAGTTATTGATATTATGCATGGTTTGGAGCAGCAAACAATCGAATCCATCAGGTTATTGAGGGATAGGAAGGCACCGTTTGTTGTTGCTTTGAATAAAATTGATAGACTTTATAACTGGGAAGCTACACCTAATAGCTCTTTCCGTGATTCTTACACCAAGCAAGAAAAGTCTGTTCAAGCAGAATTTCAAAACAGATTCGAACAGATTCAACTTGCTTTGGCTGAACAAGGTTTGAATTCGGAATTATACTACCAAAACAGAAATATGTCTAAATACGTCTCCATAGTCCCAACATCGGCCGTTACTGGAGAGGGTGTACCGGATTTGTTATGGTTGTTGTTGGAATTAACTCAAAAGAGAATGTCGAAGCAATTGATGTATCTTACCAAGGTTGAGGCGACGATTTTAGAGGTTAAAGTTGTTGAAGGTTTTGGCTACACTATAGATGTTGTTTTGTCAAATGGTGTTTTGCGGGAAGGTGATCGTGTTGTGCTTTGTGGCTTGAATGGTCCTATAGCAACTACTATTAGAGCATTGTTAACTCCTCCTCCGTCTCGTGAATTGAGAATCAAATCAGAATACGTTCATCACAAAGAGGTCAAGGCTGCCCTTGGTGTTAAGATTGCTGCCAATGACTTGGAAAAGGCCGTTGCTGGTTCAAGATTAGTTGTTGTTGGCGAAGATGATGATGAGGATGAAATTATGGAAGACGTTATGGATGATTTGACTGGTCTTTTGGATTCTGTTGATACATCTGGAACTGGTGTAGTCGTTCAAGCATCTACTTTGGGTTCGTTGGAAGCATTGTTAGACTTCTTGAAAGACATGAAAATTCCTGTTATGTCGATTGGTTTAGGACCAGTTTACAAAAGAGATGTCATGAAGGCTACTACAATGTTGGAAAGGGCTCCAGAAATGGCAGTTATGTTGTGTTTTGATGTCAAAATTGATAAAGAAGCTGAGCAATATGCTGATGAACAAAATATAAAGATATTCAACGCTGATATCATTTACCACTTGTTCGATGCATTCACTGCCTATCAAAATAAACTTTTGGAAGAACGCAGAAAAGAATTCATGGAATACGCAGTTTTGCCCTGTGTCTTGAAAACCATTCAGATCATCAACAAACGTAACCCAATGATAATCGGTGTAGATGTTGTTGAAGGAGCTGTCAGACTTGGAACTCCGATATGTGCTGTTCGTCAAGATCCTACTACAAAACAACCAAATATCTTGGTTTTAGGTAAAGTTGTGTCATTAGAAGTCAACCATAAGTCTTTTGATACTATCAAAAAGGGACAAACTGCTGCAGGTGTTGCCATGAGACTCGAAAATCCTTCATCTGCTCAACCAACTTGGGGAAGGCATGTCGATGAGTCGGACAATTTGTATTCTTTGATTTCTCGTAGGTCTATCGATACATTGAAAGACCCTGCGTTCAGAGAAACTGTAAGCAGGGAAGACTGGGTTTTGATCAAAAAATTGAAACCTGTTTTCAACATCAAGTAATCTAAAAGTAATTAAACCTCTTAATGATGTCTTATGTACGTAGTTTTAAGTCTAGTACCTACTTTTTTTATAATATATTACTCAATTAGGAAGTCGAGAAACACCCAATTAACTTATACACATTCAAAATCTTTTTCAAAATTCGATTTGAACTATTTTATATTGATTAACTACATAAAGTCAGAAAACAATGCAGGATTTACCACCCATAGGAGGATATGAAGCTGTGCAATGGAAGAGGAACCTTCCAGCCAGAGGATTCAGACCTTCTATCTATTTTTGGGGCTTCACAGGATTGATGGCATTTGGATTTTATAGATACTACAAGGGAGTCGACGAACAAAGGGAGCTATCAAGGGAGAAGCAATGGGCAAGGTTCCATATCGAGCCTCTCCTTTTAGCCGAAGAGGATAGAAATTTGGCAAGAAGATACTACTCTGAGAAGGCCAGACAAGATTTGGTTAAGGAGTCCATGTCACCAGAAAGACGGGCCAAGTTTGATGAAGAAATATATAATGACAAGTCGAAATTCCGTTTCCCCAAGTATACTGCCGGTATTCACCCCTCAGAGAAATAAATCAGCAATAGCATATAATCTCGATTTCGCTTTTTGCGACTACAGGTATCAACTCGCATGAATTGAGACAAATCGAGAAAATAAAGAAGATCACGAAGGTCACGAAGACCAACAGCTAGATCGGTCATCTGTTATGTTTTGTATACAAGAGCCAGGTAGATTCCAATGATCACAACTTTTGTTCTCCGTGATAAGTCTATTTTTTGAAACTCATCTTTCTTTTTTAAATTATTTATTCCAAAATATGGTCACTTAATCAATAAAAGAGTTACACTTATCTCTAGTGCTCATCTAACGCTACTACTTCTCCTTTCTAGGACACTATAAGCTTTTCAAATAAATTGTAACGGAGTATAATCAGTTTGTATGTGCTTTCCTCAACAGGTATTGTATGAAGGAAGCGTAAGATATTAATCCGATTAACCAGAATCGAGTTTGATATATCTTTCCACCTCCAACCAACATGTCCTTGAAAGTTAGCAACAAGGAAATTGCCCAATCAATATTAGACAAATACGACTACTTTGTATTCGATTGTGACGGTGTGTTGTGGTTGGGAGATCACCTCTTACCCAATGTTATAGAAACTTTAGAAACACTACAAAACTTGAACAAGAAGGTCCTTTTCGTCACCAACAACTCCACCAAGTCAAGAAATGAGTATCTAGCCAAGTTCAAGAAATTAGGAATCAAGGGCTTCACGAAAAATGATGTTTTCGGCTCCTCCTATGCTTCTGCCATATACATAGAGAAGATTTTAAAACTTCCAAAATCTAAAAAGATATGGGTGCTAGGAGAGAAGGGAATAGAAGAAGAATTGAAAGAGTTGGGATACACTACAATCGGAGGACAAGATCCATCATTGGTTGCAAATGGCGTCGACTTCGATCACGAAAGTCCTATGCTTGATAATCTTGACGATGATGTAGGCGCTGTGGTCGTGGGATTAACTTTCAGTGTCAATTATTTGAAACTTTCAATAACAATGCAGTACCTTTTGAAAGCGAATAAATCCATCCCGTTCATAGCCACCAACATTGACTCTACTTTCCCCATGAAGGGAAAGCTTCTTATAGGTGCAGGTTCGATTGTTGACACCGTGTCTTACGCGAGTGGTCGCCAGCCCGATGCCATTTGTGGAAAGCCTAATCAAGCCATGATGAACGCAATCAAAGCCGACCACCCTCCATTGAGAGAGAACCCTTCAAAAGGTCTCATGATCGGTGACAGGCTTAATACAGACATGAAGTTTGGCAGAGATGGCTTGTTAGACACACTACTTGTATTAACGGGTATCGAATCAGAAGAAAATGTGTCAAAGCAGTCTGAAGACTCTGCTCCAACTTACTATGCTGAAAAACTAGGTGATCTATTCGAACTAACTGCTCATTCTTAGTATCGTAGGTCTAACGTAAATAGACAGATATGCAGCCTTAGGTGTGTAAATCTTCAATATGAGTTTTGTGTAATGTATGACATAGCTTTCATTTAGAAGTTAATTTTGTCCATTTTTTTCGATCTTTTTCTTGACAACAAATCTGAGTTCTCTTCATAAATAGCCTTTGAAGTTATCAAAGATTTGGTCAATCAAACTGCTAGACGAAGTTACAGTGGAGTAATTGATTGTATTCATATACTTGGGTAATAGAACGGATTTTTTTTCCTGTTTTTAGGTTGATTCGGAAGATATCAAGTTGCTCGTTATCGCTTATCCCATTTAAAATAGACATTGAGCATTCCATCTACATTTCATTTTCCAGCCAATTCGTGGGCTTATAAACAACAAATAACATAATAATATGGTACTTATGGAACATTCAGAGGAAGTGAAGGAGTGTGTGCAGAAATTAGAGGACTCTGGATTGATTAATCGGGATGTCTTCACTGAATTGCTAGACTTAGATCTTGAGGACAATGATTTTTTTGCTTCTATAATTTACGGTTTTTTTACCCAAGTGGATGAGACTTTCACAGATATTGACCAAGCTATCGAGAAAAAAGACTTGATGAATATATCACAGATTGGTCACTTTTTGAAGGGATCTTCAGCCACCCTTGGATTGAAAACATTAACGGTTCAGTGTGAAAGAATCGAAAGTTACGGTAAAAGTTTCAACTTAGACGATTTCGAACTGGAGGAAAGCAAGTCTTTGGATAGATCTGATGATGAGTATTGGATTGTCTTGACTATTGATGCCCTCAAAAAAGCAAAAGAAGAATTTCGAAAAGTAGACAAACTCCTTCGAGAATTGTGTAAATTACTTCCTACGAAAGAGGATTCTGATCAAAGTTAAGAATGGCAATAGAAAACTGCGTAACTTGTCTAGGTTTTATAAGTGTATTGCCAACGTGCTGAACCAAAGTATGTATAGATCTTTCATTCTTTCTGCTTTTCAAATAAACTATATCAGTACATCTTGTTTATAATACAACTGGACGGATTGTACTCAATCTGATCAGAAATATGGCTGGGTATCCTTTCTTTGAAAAGAACAAAATTCCATCTGTTGAACATCATATATAAAGAATCTCCTCAAAAAATGAGGGATCCAAATTAGACGGCCCACTCCTCTATGGGTAGCACTTGGATTGATAATTTTGTTACATTTGAGAACCTCCCAATCTTTCACCACCTCCCATGAATCATTCACACTCTCAAACATATTTGGTTCTGAGTCTAAAGTCGGTTCAGTATTGTCAATATAATAAGAACACTCATGGAAATCCATGAGCTTCATTGCAGAAAACTGATTTTTGTTGTTCATGTCAGGTGGGATGGACGAAGTCGCCGAAATTATACCTTCGCCTTCTTTGAAGTCTCCTGGTAAAAGACCGTCGAATCCACTTTGGACAAACCTGAGTCTATAGTTTTTAGGTAAGAAAAAAGAATTTGGGAAATGGTACCATTCCCTACCTGTGCAAACATTCACAACTTGATCCGTCTCTGGTAGATGGGATATTGAACTGTAAGTCTCAAGAGGAGCACTGTAGTTAGCAACCAAATTTATAACACGTAAAATCGACACCAATCCAACTAATGCACCAAATAAAACGTAGGCTGTCTTCCGAATCAAGGTGGAAGAAATTGTACCTTTAGTTACTTTGCTTGCTATTAATGAAAAGTGACCGAATACTTTACAAGTGAAAACTGAAGCACTCGCAAGCAATAAAGGGTAGATAGGATATAAAAACCTCTCTTCTTTGTGCGGCTGCGATCCAAATATAATGGACCAAACTAATATGGGAAAAGTAATGCCAAAGAAGACTTTTGAGGGATAGTTTGCTATGAAAATATTCAAGAACACCCCTAGGTATGCAAGTATGAAGACAACATTAAAGTTTACAAGCAAATTGAGTACATAATATGAAAATGGCTCGACTCCAAATATTTCAGGCCCCTCTCCTTCACCTCCAAATACATTGTAAAGAACAATGTTCAAAGGAACCATATCAATCTTTTTATAAAAGAAGGAATCTATTGCTGTGGATATGAGTACTATTATAACTCCATTTTTTAGGGTATTACAAAAGATAGGAAGCAATTTCACTGGTCTCTCAAAGATTTTGTAAATCGTGAATAATCCAAAGGGAATTGCCAATGCTAAAGTAAATGGCCAACCTATAATACCACCTAATATGAACCAAGAGAATGCATTGACTGACTTATTCACGAACTGGTCATCTGACTTCATGGCAGAGAGAACGTTTGCTGAAGCCATGGTTAAGCAATTCATTCCAAATGTTGATGGTAGAAGAGCGCCAGACGCATGAGACATTCCTGGCGCAATTGAGCTCAAGAACAAAAACATCTTTCCAACCTTAGGACTGTAGTCAAGTGATAAACTGTCGTGTAGATTTACTTCTGTGTATGCTGTGAAACCGCACAACGCAATCAACCTTACCATATAAAATACGTAATGAGGTGGGAATTGAAACTTTTGGCCCAATAAGTTCAAAGGATAGGCAACCAAGTAGTATGGCAAAAGGTAAGCATATGATCTAATAGCGTATTCGGGAGAATATTCCCATGTTTCTTTTCCAAACCCTCTCACTAACAAATTCAATGGTTCCCAATAATTGAACGTTTCATCGCAATCAGATATTATCATATAAAATGCACAATAGATCCTAACAACAGAATTCAAAATTATCAATGACTTAGAAAAGCCATCTCTGTTAGCTTTCATTCTATAATTTTCAATGCTCAAAGTAACATTACTTTGGGGCTAAAAATTGATCTAAGCTCAAATGTTTAGGCAGCGAACAAAAATTTTTCAGCTACATATAGGTCTCTCGATAATGTTTCTTTAGTATCTACTCAACTGAAATAATAAACCTAAAAAAGTATGTAAGGAGCTTTTATTTAAGCTGTGGTTTTCTCCAACATGGATTCGCGTCCAGGTCCAGTTCCAACCCATTGAATTGGGGTTTCTAAGTAGTTCTCTATGTATTCCAAGTACTTCTTAGCATTTTGAGGCAAATCCTCGAATTTCTTTATACCAGTTATATCCTGGTTCCAACCTGGAAGAGTAGCATACTCAACTTCAACCTTCGCAAGCTTGTTCAAGTCTTCTGGGAAACTGCTTAATTTCTTACCGTTGTAGTAGTAAGCAACGGCAACCTTGATCTCTTTGAACGTGTCCAAGACATCAAGCTTGGTTATGTTCAAATGGGTATATCCGTTGATTGCTGCGGAGTACTTCAATACCACTAAATCTAACCATCCACATCTCCTCTTTCTTCCAGTTGTTACACCGTATTCGGCACCGATATTTTGAAGAGCCTCACCATATTCATTCAATTGCTCGGTAGGAAAGGGACCTTCACCAACACGTGAGGTGTATGCTTTCACAACACCATACACATTTCTGATGCTTTTTGGCGGTACACCTAATCCAGTTAACACGCCACCGATTCCTGTAGCAGAAGAGGTGACATATGGGTAAGTTCCGAAATCCAAATCCAACATCAAAGCATTTGCACCTTCAACTAAGATTTTCTTCTTCTCTGAAATAGCTCTGTGAATAAATTCAACTGAATCAATGACGAACGGCTTGAGCAAAGTTCTGTATTTTTCGTATCTTTGCAATTCTGCTTCTTCATCGTAATCGAATTCACCGTATCTCTTGTATCTAGTTTGAACCAAACGGTGGTATCTTTGTTTGAATTCCTCCCAAGAATCAGGTTCTTCAGATACCAAGTGGTGAACTCTGATTCCCGACCTTGAAGCCTTGGTTGAATAAGTAGGGCCAATACCCTTTCCAGTGGTTCCGATCGACTTTTTGTTCTCAGACAACTCTGCTTCCTTCAACTTATCCGTTCTTTGGTGAAAGTCAAACACAAGATGTGCCCTGGAAGATACAAAAAGTCTACCACTGCAGTCTAATCCTTTTTTTTCAAGATTTTCCAACTCTTCGAAAAACGAAGGAACGTGAATCACTACTCCAGATCCAATGATGTTTACACACTTGGGGTTCACCAAACCTGAAGGAATCATATGAAAATCATACTTTGTCTTTCCTACAACAATAGTGTGTCCAGCATTGTTTCCACCTTGGCATCTAGCACACACATCGATGTCATCGCAGAGAATATCGACTAACTTTCCCTTACCTTCGTCTCCCCACTGTGCACCTAATACGACGTCACACATAGTTTCTAGGTTTTGTTTTTGTAAAGCTCAATTTATAAACCAAAATAAATTGAAATTGAACGAGAAGTCCCGTTAAACCAAAAGAAAACCTATTTCAAAAGTGAAGGTGGATATATCCTGTATTTGTATTTGGAGGGCTGAATCGGTCGGATTTTATTTTTCATCGGAACGTAATTAATTAATTGACTCTGAAATTACTGAGACTTGGAACCAGTCTAGAGTACTTGGCAGTGGAGATTGTTTGAGAGCATGTAGTTCTAAGAGCTATTCGACCTACGGTGTGAAAACTATTTTAGAGGAATTTTCGTATTGAAAGGGTTTTATGTATTACATGGTGGCCTGTCAATGCGCCAAACAATTACTGCGAAAATGTATCTTCAAGGTCTTTTTTACGATTTTTGTAGAAATTTATGAATTTAGCAATTGGTGAACAGAATAGGTAGATACTTATGACAGGAATAGTTGTTTACTTGGGGAGATTTCCATTCACTCAACAATTTGGTTCCCATAGAGCTGTGACAAGAACTTCTAGCACGTAATCGAGCAGATAACCAGACTCACATCAATCTTGTTTTCGCAGCATCAGTCTACCTTTGGCTACAATATCCACATTTGAGATCCTGAATATATGATTATATAGAATATTAAAAATTATTGGCTAAACAGTTCAAGCGTTCAACTTGGCGACAATTGCGTCGGTGAACTCGGTTGTAGAAGAGGTTCCACCAATATCCTTTGTTCTGATGTTTCCCTCAGCAATGACATCGTAGGTAGCCTTGGAAATTCTATCAGCTTGAGTGTTCAAACCCAAGTGTCTCAACAACATGACAGAAGACAAGATCATGGCCGTTGGGTTGGCATTGTTTTGTCCCTTGAGGTCCAAACCTACATGACGACATCCTGGTTCGAAGACGGCGAATTCTCTTCCGAAGTTAGCTCCTGGAACCAAACCTGGACCACCAATCAAAGCAGCACCAATGTTGGACAAAATGGTACCATACAAGTTTGGTGTAACCAAAACATCGAATTGTTGAGGCTTTGCAACAGCTTGCATGGATGCATTATCGACAATCAAATCGTTGACCTCGATTCCAGAGTAATCTTGTCCAACATCTTTAACAGTTTGTCTGAACAAACCATCACCTAATTTCATGATGTTAGCCTTGTGAATTGCAGTGACCAACTTTCTGTTGTTCTTCTTGGCAAAGTCAAAAGCGAACTTAGCGATTCTCTCGGACTTGAATCTTGTCATGATCTTCAAGGACTCAACAACACCTGGATGTGATTGATGCTCCAAACCAGAGTACTCACCCTCGGTGTTCTCTCTGACCAAAGCAAAGTCAATGCCATCCAATCTAGACTTGACACCTGGAATGTTCTTGATCAAAACCAAGGAAGCGTAGATGTCCAACTCCTTTCTCAAGGCAACATTTAAGGACTTGCTGGAGGTTCCTGTTGGGGTGTACAAGATACCCTTCAATCCTACCTTGTTTCTCTTCAATGACTCCACAGCCTCGGATACTCCCTTGGAGTCCTTGTCCAAACCAGAAACATTGATGACTTCCCATTCGATAGGAACATTTTGATCTTTGAAAATGGTCTGGACGGAGTCTGTGATCTCCTTACCGATACCATCTCCTGGAATCAAAGTAACAGTATATGTACCACCGTATTTCTTTGGCAAAACAGACTCTGGTGAAGCAAAAGTAGCCAAACCACGTACTGCAATCTAAAGTTCAATGTTAGTACGGAAAATTTTTCGAATGCCCTCACCGTCGACAACCTCACTAACCACCAATTCTCCCCTTCGGCATGCTATGCTAAATATCTACATCTCAAAGCACCCACATCCATCACTCCCTCTCCTTCCAATGTTCCGGCTTAAGCTCGCTAGCCCGCTTCCAATCCTACTGGAAAACTCCCCGCTACATCTCTCGTACTCGCCATTCTTTATAGGTCTCGACTTCGTTTTTCGCTCGATTATCTACTTACTTTATTTCTGACAGCTGTTTTCAACATTGTATGTAATATACTATGAGATAAATATTAAAAGAGACTCAATTTACAAGGTTGAAAAAAATGAATCGGAGTTTTTTAGAGATTGATTTGGTGCTTTTGAGGATCCTTAGAGCTAAATTGAGTAACAAGGAAGAACTGTTTTGTGTAATTTTTCCGAATTTTTCGAGACTGAAAATTGCAGTGGAGGAAAGTCGGTTCCGAATAATGGACGCATTTGATTGGACAAGAGCGGCCTTAATGGAATGGAAACCATCGGATCCGTGAGATGGGCGCTCTTTCCGCGAGGGACAGAGAAAAAAATCAAACGGTGGCCGGCGGGATAGGGAAGAATCCGGAAGAACTTTACGAGAATGGCCGAGAGACGGGTACAGCGGGAGGGAAAGATGGTGAATGGCTCGGTCGTCGCGGTGGGAAAGGCAACTGTCTCCCTATGGATTCATATTTAGCGAGAATCATCTCCCTGTATTTTAAAATGTAGTGAGAAGAGCGCTAATTATAGCGAGAACTTAGGGAGCCCAGGCGAAAGTGTGCGCTTTTCAGTGGAGTAAAGGAAAGTAAAATATTTCATCTATAGCGTGGAAAGGCTGACAAAGAGTATACAGAAATGGTTAAAAAGATGTCGAATAGCTTCAAGTCTTTGTTCAAGTCACTTCAGAAGGAGCTTGCGATCATTCATAAGAAAACGAACCTCCTCCATGCGCAGAAGGAAGTAGAGAAGAAGAAAGCGATGTTGCAGTACAAGAAGATCCAGACGATCAAGGAAAGAAAGCCAGTGGCGGAGATAGACAGACAGCTCGCGGATCTTGAGAAGAATGGGATAGAAATACCGCCCATGAACACGAGTTTGGTGAAGAAACTTGTGAGCGAGGACCTCGACAGGGAAGACGAGTTGAAGCACATTCGTCTTCAGAACTTGTCCAACATCACTACGTTTCTCAAATCGCAGAGAGAATACACCGAACTCATAGAGAGATACAACCCTGGTTTGTCCATGAACCAGGCGGAAAATATCAGGAAGTCGGCGAACAGAGTGGGTCTAAGTCTCCCAGAAAACTGATTTTCACAATTCATTCGTAAATACTTTAAACATGAGTAGCTAATGTACATAATAATACACAAGGGACGAGGTCAACATCTGCCAGGAAACTTAATTCTTCTTTTCCTCTCGCCTTGAGGATCGGTGACCCCCGTCCTAGTCGTATCGTCGATTTCGTCACTGTTTCTTCTTTTGAGCTTATGGTTTTTCATCAAAACGCCTGGGCTGTTCTGCTTTAACAAGCAATTTTCGTGATAGAACTTTTTCAAGGACTCCACTATCAACAAATCATTGTAATAGTTGGTATTGAAGTCGTGGATGGTTGGTCTTTTGAATTTCATGCTGTTAAAACTAGCAGCTAAATTGAAATTGTAGCTGTCCATCAAGTAGGACATGCACAAGGCAGTGGATAATTGACGGTTTCCATCAACAGAAACGATGAATACCTCAGTAGAACCATTGATTGCCTTGAAGAGTTTGATCAACCGATTGATACTGAACAAATGTTGTATCAAGTTTCCTGAAAGTACTGGCGACCCAATCGACAAGTCCTTATTGTCAGGAATTTTATGGATGAGATTTGCTCTGTCAGGGTTGTATTTGTAAAAATGACTGATGTAGTTTTGCAAGATTTTGTCGAACCTGCTAACGTACTCGTTGAGAAGAGCCAGCTCATCTTCAGTGAACTCTGCCATGGAAAAGGAGGGATCCAAACTTAGAATGACAACATCGCTAGGAATCAGAATGTTGGACGCATCCAAATGATTCAAAAACTTGTATGTGGCAGAGCAGTTGATGATAATCTTGAAGTTTTTGGAATTGACAAAATCCAGGTCGCACAAGTGTTTGTAGGACCCTAACCAAATAGAAGGTGCGATCTCCAGTGGAATGTCCGAAATACCCTCTAAATGCTGATAAATTCCACAGTTTTGCGGAGTAAAGTAGTCACCAACTCTTCGCTGGTCAGTGCACTCGCCGTTGAACACCATCTTTCTAACACGCAGCGAGTTCCAAAAAGCACCAATGTCTTTGCACCCGCGCTCCCAGCCTCAAAGTTTGAAGCCAGTAGTATATGTTCTTAAATCTTAGGCCCCAGCCTGTCTGCAACACCGAAAGTCCTTGTTGAAAAAACCTCAGCACTTGCAACAAAACCCGCTACTTCTGCGAGCGTCTTCTCAGCTTTTAACCTTTTCTCGTCTCTTGCTGACGCCCTTGCTCTATTCGATCCCCAGAGTTTGTCGACACGCGACTTACCGTCTGCTTTCCCTAATGACTTTATTTAATTTCCCACACCGGCCTAGTCTCTCTGTATGGATACTAGCCGCCCAACTATACTGACTGTTAAATCTACCCTACACCCAGTGTATTCAGAACCCTTGAGGAAAAAACTTGAATTTTAAAATATTACTAAATTTTATCATACGTGAAATGCTCCAACATCCAGCTTTGGAAAGGGCTTCGGATTTGCTACTTCTACACTTGAAAATAGCTAAGAATGGAGTAAAAGATGTTGCTGCAAGTGCATTTTGTAACTCAATATGTGCGGAACTTTGCGAGGATGGAATATACAAACTATATACAGGACTCAATTCAGCATTCAGTGTATGGGAGAAGCTGCCGAGTATAAGCACTTACAATGCTAAGGGTAAGATTCGGCATGTGGAAGAGTCTGGGTGCCGGATGTGAGTGCCTGGGCAAATGGCGTAAGTGTAAGATTAAGCAGCGGTACTTGCCTAAACTAGCGAGGGCAAGGTGGTGTGAGGCGCTATTGTCGCATGGTTGACGGTAAGCAGGCAGTGCGGCGTGAGCGTAAAGTTCAGAATGGAATGTAAAACCAGGAACGCAGGAAATTTCGCGCTTGGGCTGGAAAGAGGCCAGCAGTGCTGTGAGGAGGGTAGTGCGAGGAAGAAAAAGGCCTGGATGAAGACCAGGGCTCGCAACTGAGGCCACATCTCACGCTCGCAGCTAATTTTTGAACGAAATGGATTTCTACATCGGACACACTGTAGGAAAGCGCCGATGTGGGAACACGTGATATAAATTGCAGGTCTGGCCAGCCATGGCCCTCTGAGGTGCTCCTGTCGCTGGTTGCTATGGGCGCACGAAGGTAACACAAAATCTTTTACTAAAGTCACGTGTAGCGCACGCTCTGGGAGGAGGAATCTTACTAGTATGGCACGTGATGTGTTGAAGCCAGCACAGACGGCACCTGGTGGGGAGGTCTGCTGAAGGCTACGAAAGGTCTGCTGAAGGCTACGAAAGGTCTACTGAAAGGCCACAAGAGGTCCACAGATAGTTGCTGTGATTGATATTCACTCCACCATTCGTATACTCTATCGGGTTTGTGGTAGTGTATTGATGTGGATGTAGCTCAGGTGGTCAAGTTGAATGGCAGGGGAAGCTGCAAAATATATGCGTTTTTATAGAACTCTAACTGGTAGAATACATTTATCTACCAGGAATGTTTAACGATACAGATAGTAGGCACGAGAGACCCCAAGTTCGGAATGTACACAAGTGCGAGTTTGAAAACAACCAGCATTTTGTGATGAAGCTTCAATACTCGCGAGAGAAACACTATTAATCCCAGACTCATTGAATGGGACAGCTGTAAACACAAACTGTATACAGGAAACCAAAAATACCTGCTCAGTACTGTTTGGGAAACTTGTAGCAATGTTAAGGTGGTTGGGTTGGTATTGAACAACTGAACAGAGGACGTCAGAAGAGTGTTCTTTCGAGAAGTAACGGCAGTAAAGGAAGGTAAATTGGAGAATGTTTTGGAATGCAAGTGTGATGAATCGAATGATTACGGGGTTATCCAATGGACAATTCGTAAGGCCATCAAGGCAAATTGCGAAGTTGTTAGGAAACGGAGGGTTTGGGTACCAGAGAGTAAATGCGGGAGTCAAGGGTCTACAAGTAATGCGGAAACCTCATAAAAGTCTGCTTGGACTTATGCTTGGGGCTGCAGGCACAGTAGTCACGTACAATGGGCTTCGTCTGATGAATTGCTCGTCCACAATCTTAAATGAAGCAGTAGCGGTGACTGGAAATTCGATAACAGACCAACTCAACACTAATCTTTCAGTTCTGAGAAAGCCGAAAAAGCATCTTGGAGGTGTCCTCAACTATCAGGAATTGTGTTTAGGGTCTATCACAGGCTTGTTCCTCGGTGTTATTGCAGGGAAGTTGAGTTCTGTTATAGTTTTTTTGACTCTCTCGAGTTACTTGTTAGCCCAGTTTCTCCAGTCCAGAGGCATTATCACTATTCCATGGAGAAAGCTAGTACATGTTGGTTCGAACACGATAGATGCCCGTCAGCTCATTTTTGAACAACCCAATTTCAAGATATCATTTGTCCTTACATTTTTAATTGCAGCCTATAATATATAATGAATTAATCTTTTTTAATATATAAAAGGTTCTAATGGATTTATGTATATACAATAATAAAAATAAGTAAGGGTGGTTACTTAGCAATCTGGCATGCGGGCAAACACATCAAAAGACCCGGTTCCAACATTTGCTAATTTACCAATGACAATCTTGGAAGAAGGAGATTCAAGGTCCTCTCTTTCTCCGTTCAAAACTGCTTTAGTCAAGAATTGACATGTAGTTTCGTAAGACATTTTCATGAATGATGAAGTGTGAGAGTCAATACCTTGTCTATTGAATGCAAGGTACGTTCCTTCTCTTGTCATCATGTCTGCGATCAAATCCAAATGACGACTGGAGACAGCAATATGGTAAGTGTCGAAAACACGATTAATTTCGTTGACAATAGTGTTTCTGGCAGCCTCGACTCCGTATGTTTTCAAAACAGCATAAATATCGTTTGAAGTAATTCTATTAACATCAACAAAATCATCCTGTTCCCACATGGCATGGAAGTTAACACCTTCAGTTGTAAAGTATCTCTTGCCTCCCTCTGGACGGGGGTAAACACACCTACCAATCTTTGGTATTTCTCTCACAACGACTTTTCTACACAAATCCTCAATTATATTGACCATCAACAACTTCTGACTATCACCATTCAATTCCAAATCAAATTCACACCACTCTCCTTCATTATCATCAAAATTGAATTTAGTAATTAAATGGTGGGACGAAATAACCTCAGACTGTCTTGCTTTTGCAGATTTAGATAATGCAGCGTTGCTATCCTTCAAAGATCCCTTTTCATCAACATCCATGGGTTCACTTTCCTCATCTTCGTCTTCAGAATTAGATGTGGAGTCTGAATCACTATCATCCTCTATTTCTTCATCACTTGTCTCTTCCGCTTTTTTCATAGTCTCAATTTCGTCATCATCAGGGCCATCGTAAGAAACAGCTTGCTTACCACTGTTGTTTTCCTTGTCTTCAGTGGCATCATTGTCATCTACTAATTTACCACTCGATTCTTGAAGCTTAGGAACAGATTTACCAATGTTTGGCAATGTATCTGATTTTCTTTGCTTCTTCACCTCTTTTGCTATTTGAGTCTCCAACGCATGCAAGAAGTGGTTTGTCAAAACATTTTCCAAGAGATCTTGCGATACATCGTATTCTTCCTCGTACTCCTTGTTAGTGTAAAATTGTAACTTAATCTTATAATTTCTGAACATCTTGTCTCCAGAAGTACCCGTAGTCTCTGTGACGACAACTTTATCAATGAATTCAGATAAAACGACTTTTGCAACAGACTTACAGAATGCATTAGCTTGGTCATCATCCACATCGTCTAATATAGGCAAGGTCATCTGTGGGGTCTTGATAGCAGCTGATGCTGTCATAATAATTTCTCTCATTCTGGGGATACCTAAAGTGACATTCGCGGCACCGTGACCAGCGAAATGGAATGTATTCAAAGTCATTTGTGTGGAGGGTTCACCGATAGATTGAGATGCAATTATACCTACTGCCTCACCTGGATTAATCAATGATCTCATATACTTGAGTTGCATTAATGCACGGAATTTCTTCTCGGTAAGACCTCCATTCTGTTTGGTATCCTTAGAAGAAACAAACAATTGTTCATTCTCTGATACAAACTTATCCAAATTTTCTTGGAATTTCTCTGAAACCGATCCCAAATATTTAGAGGGATTATAAACTGAGATAACAGGATCATATTTCAAGTTTTGTTCGAAATGTGGTACTTTAGATTGTTTCTTCAAGTGTTTACGAACCTTTTTAGCATGATGAATTGCTGTATCAGTATCGAGGTAATTGATGAGCTCACCAGGGTTGTATTTAGTTAACAAGGCATCGTAATTCTCCAACAGGAACTTGAATTGATCCATGTGTGATTGTTTAGTTGTATCAATAGCATCACCTCCATAAAGGAATTGCACCAATGTACCATCACCATCACGAATTGAGTTGTCATATCCCACATGAACACCCTCCAACTGCTTAGTCAAACAACGTTGCAAGTAACCAGATCTAGAGGTTTTAACAGCAGTATCAATCAAACCTTCACGTCCAGCCATACAATGGAAATAATATTCCTGAGGTCTGATACCCGAGTAGAATCTTCCTTTGATATAACCACCAGCTCTGGCATCTGTTTCAAATGGTTTGAAAGATGGTAGAGTTTTACCGGAAACCATAACTGGGACTCTTCTACCTTCCAAGGCTTGTTGTCCCAACAAACACATAATTTGAGAGACATTAACATTTGAACCTTTGGCACCCGACAAAGCCATAGCTTGCATAGAATTATAAGGGAAACGTTTCATGGTACCCTCGGGTATGCATTTAGCAATAACTTGAGATGTGACAGAGTTGACTTTAGATTGACTGACAGCATCGAGAATTCCCAACTTGTTATCGTCACGTAAAATTTCTTCCAATCTTCTGAGTAATTCTTTGTCATTACTTGATGTATTCTTATCAAGATTCGTGACTTCAGCAGCTGCAACTCTTCCAACGTCAACAGATTGCTTCAATATTTCGCTTCTCCATCCATTTCCATCTTTTGTTAGCCTTAAATCATCCATACCGCAAGTAAAAGCAGTCATCATGATATAATTAGTGAAAAGTCTTCCTAAGACAGATAATGCCTTTCCTGCTACCTCAGGACCATAAACCTCATGCAAAGAATGGACAATACCGAATTGAGAAGCACCATACTGCGACTTGTCAAGAATACCACAAAGCAATTCACCATTTTTGAAAAGAACCTGATTTTCTTGGGAGCCAGTACCCCAATAGTCGTTGTTGATTTTGTTTTTGGATACCAAGTTCACACCTGGAACATTGTCTGGTTTGATATTCAATAATATAGTAGTGATCACTTGTTTTCCAGTCCAAAGAGGTTGTGGCTTGAAAATTGTAGGAGGAACTGTAAGAATCCTGGCCTTAGTTGTATGTCCATCCTCTGGACGAATGCATCCATAAATAAGTTGCTGATATGTTTCTCTGTTGAAAAAAGTATCCTTACTGGTGAGCCAAACACCGGCTGAAATGTGATCTTGAATAAGACCACGCAAAGGAGAACCAGAAGTAGGGGTTAAATACTGAGAATCTGTATTAGCTAAGTTTAATGCTTCAGATTTGGCATTCTCATTTTGAGGGAAATGCATGTTCATTTCATCACCATCAAAATCAGCATTATAAGCACCAGTGTTAGCATAGTGTAAACGCAATGTCTTTTCACCTGGTAAAACCCTAACCTTATGACCCATCATAGATGCTTTATGAAGTGTAGGCTGACGGTTCATTATAACAACATCTTTGTTCTTGATATGTCTGTAAACCTTCTTATTCATCAACGCATTCCCATTGGATGGTGTCAATAACTGATTAGCAATCGTCTTTCTTTGCTCAAGAGTCATACCGATCAAGGAGATTAAAGACCCATCCTCGTTTTGAACCTGAACTGCACCAGGCCATTTATCAGGCCCATTAATGACAGCTTTTCTAAGTTCTGCTGCATTATAAGAAGTTACTGGCTCGGGATATGTCAACTTTTTCGCAAAGACAGGAGGAACACCAATTTCGTTAGTTTCCAACATGGGGTCAGGAGAGATAACAGAACGAGCAGCATAATTGACTCTCTTACCCATCATGTGCTTTCTGAATAAACCTTCTTTCTTCTCCAAAGCTTGTTTTACACCAGGATTTGGAACTTTTCCAGCAGGTGCATTTTGATTTTTGGTAGAATCAATAAAAGCATTAGCATCATTTTGAATAGTAACAAAGGAATTCATCAACCTATTGAAAATCATTTTTTTCTCTTCAACCGGCAATGAACCCTTTTGGAAATTAGAGATTTGGTCATTCAAATCTCTGATCAATAGAGAGGTCTTGATTATATTTGATAGTAATTCATTTTGAGAGTTTTCATGAATTTCATCACCGAGCTTTGAAGGTAATCTGAATCTTGTTGGAGGAACAACCAATGCTTGGATAAAGAAAATATCAGCCGTCACTGTTTCTTTATGATTTGGTCTCGAATGGAACAATTTTTGAATAATACTTTGCTCGTTATGAAAAACGGATCTTAAAATATTTCTGATCTCAGTTGATAAGACATATTTGGATCCCTCTTTATGCTTGATGCTGGGGATACTATTTCCCTTATTATCGGTGGAACCTGACGAACTTTTTAACATGTCAGGACGAGAGATGCCTTTGACTCTATTATTCGCAAGCTGTTTATCCTTCAATGCATTCTCGAAAATCTTAGTGAACCCGTCCTTTCTAAATGTAGGCGAGTACATTCCACAGTTATCGCACTTGGGTCTACTCAACAATCTCTTGTAGAACTCGTGAATCACAGCCTTACGTTCTTCACCAACTGTAGCAGTAACAACACCAGATGCGCTAGTTCTGCCTTCCGTCAATGCTTCTCTTATCTTAGCTTCCGTGAACCTTTCACGTCTTTCTCTTAATTCTTTGGCGTCCTTCAGAGAAACGGTATTAGACTCTTCATCCTCATCATCGTCACTTTGACCCCTTGCAAGCATATTATCCAACTCAACACACTCAACAAGTAAACCGTATTGGATCAATCTTAATTTACAGACGAATCGGTGCACCTCTAATGCCTTCAATCTGAAGTTGTGACAATAGAGACATGATGACCTTAAGAAAATGTACATATGGTTGAAAAATAATGGATTGTAAACGGGCACCGGGAGCTCTATGTGACCCTGGTGTCCAGGACAGAACTTCTCGTCCAATCCACATGTAGCACATAAATTTCTCAAGAATGCCCCTAATGCAAGATCGTACAATCCTCCGCTTACTGGATGTCCCAAATTATCGAAAACAGTCGAATTAGTGATCTGCTTTGCTGATAGACATCTGATTTCATCTGCAGATAAAATGCCAAAGTCTACAGACTTGATTTCAGATCCTATTGGCTTTGCAATATCCATACCTAGTTATTGAGATTACTGAATAGATATGAAGAACTTAGATGCTCATCACTGAGATTGGGAAAAAAAGTAGAGAAATTTTTCTACCGCAAAAAAAAAAAAAAAAAAAAAAAAACTCACGTGAATAATTATTGATAGAGCATCAATTACAACGTAAACATACTTAACATACTTCAATTATACTTCAATAAAACAACAGTATAAGGATGGAAATTAAGGAAAGATGAGAGTGAATTGAGATGACAAAACACAAAAAATTTGATGGCATTTAGAAGGCTTTAACTACCAATGTGTAAGCCTTTTCTGAATACCTTGACACCCTTTCCAATGGTGTTGACACCTTGACCAACACCCTTGCCTACACCTTTTCCGACACCCTTGCCCACATTCTTGCCAACACCTAAACCTGCATTGCCCACTGTTCCAAAGGCGTCACCTATTTTTGTGGAAGACATAGCGTCAACGTTGAGAAGGAACTCTGGTTTGAAGGAGCACTTCAAGTAGACCACACCAGCATCCTGGCCATCTTCGGAGGTCAAAGGGACGGCCAACTCAGTTTCCTCACCAGTGGAGGCGACATCGGACAATTTTGTATGACCTACACCGATAAGATCATCCTGCTCTATACCAATATCCCAGTCGTAACATTTGATTCTTATAATAGAGTCCCATTTGTTGATGACGGGAACACTAGTAGACTCGTTCCAAGTAGGAGATAAGGTCTTCTTAACCTTCTTAGACTTGAAGAACTCTTCGTGCTCGGTATTCAAGTAAAGTCTGACAAAAGGGTCAGACTTTCCATTACTATCTGCAGCTAACAAGTTCTCAGCTCTTGAGACATTTATGTTCAATATTCCACAGTTGTCGAATCTATCTTGAACAGGGATACTAGACTCAAATACAATAGGAATCCAGGAGCATCTGACATTGAAACTTCCTCCTCCAGGAAGCTCAATAGTTGTGGGTCCATCAAAACTATTCTTCAACAATGACAAAGTAGGAATTGTGGTTTCTGCAATTGATTTCTCTGCTCTATTATCACCTTTGTCTTTAGTAATTCGGAAACAAGCCTTGGACCACTCAAGCTCTTTGATAGCAACATCACCAGTAGATTCAATCTTGGATGATCTATTCTTCAATTTTTGAGATTCGAAATCAGGATGTCCATGCAAATCGAAGAATGCTTGCAAGTAGATATTGTCTTTTCCAAAAGAACCATCAATAATTTCGTAAACGAGTACACCACTCTTATATTCAATTAATTGTTCCAAGGACAACCTGAGTTTGTTTGAACCAGAACTCTCATCTTCAGACGAGTCCAGACTAGTTCTGGAGACACTCTTTTCTTCTACACTTGCTTTTCCTTCACTTTCTTGCCTCTCACGTTCTTTTTCCTTTTTCTCTTCTTCTAGTCTCTTTTCTTCCTCCTCTTCCTTGACATCTTCCCAAGTCATTACAGGCAAAGTAGGGTAAAACGAGAGCGAATAAGTAACTGTGCCCTTAGGTCCCTTTTTGTGAATCAATTTTGACTCTCTTATTTCATCATCAACATGTTCAATGTATTGTCCCTTGTTATTTTTATTGATGATTTCGTTAAGTTTGACATCAAAAGACCCCAAGGTTCTGTCGGGCGAATGTGACTCAACATCCATAACTTCAACTGTTAATTTTTGATTTGCAGAAGAAAGTGTAAGGTAGTGAACTTCATTCCAAGTAGGATTTAAGGAGGATTCTACCGCTGCGGTTCTAGCCCTTTGGAAACCATTTACGAGAAGCCTTACGTATGGATCAACTTTTCCAACTCTTTCTAAATTGCGCAAGTCTTCAGCTTTTTGGACGCTGACTCTCACTACTCCAATAGGAGGAGTGTGAAAGCCTTTACCACCAGCATCTTCCAATTCCACTGGCTTCCAGCTTGCGTTGACCCGGATTTCTCCACCCTTTGATAATGGGAACCAAGTTTGATCAACTTGTGTAGCATCGATAAATTCGTTCAAGGTCATCTTTAACTTACCTAATAACTTGCCGGAAGATGTCTTCAAGACGACTTGAACTTTTGCCTTTGCACGGTTGGACACTATATGTTCATACGATGCACCCCAACCAGGGGAATTGGTATTCTTTTGGGTCTTTGTCGTGAGAACCTTCTCTCCATCGAAAAACAATTCAGCGTAAGTGGAAGCTGGTTTATTTCCAACATTCAAATGTCTTGCCTCACTCACTTCAATACGTGCAATACCAGTATTCAAATCAGGAGGTGGAATAGTTGCACCATCTGCATGCCTCTGAGGTTCGAGAGTGGGCATATAATTCAAACTAAACTGTAATTCACCTACCGGCTTGTTGTTTCTGAGGAAAGCCGCAGATATATTAGACTGCTTGTTTTTATCATGTAATGCCTCCATATCAAACTGAATAGTTCCAACTAATCTATCTTTCCGAATGTCATTGTAGTCATACAAAGAAATTTCCAAAGGCTCTGAAAGGGTTTTTACAGTCACAAAGCTCGTGGAGTTCCACACTGGAGAAGAAGTATCACTCTGGACTGATGTCTTAGCTAAAACTTCACTTCTTGATCCAAATACGAGATATGGGTCCATAGTATTGCCAATGGTATGGAATCCTTTCAATCCTCTTGCAGAATGTGCGGTTATAGCCAAGACACCGATAGAGGAATCCAAAGCATGACCAGCCATCAATTGCTGAACATTGAGTTGAAAAGATAATGGAGCATATATAACAGGACCAACATATTTCTTCATCATTTCATTGATAAGAGGATACAAACCTGGGAAAGCAAGAACCTCCCAGTTGAAAATTGAATCTCCTAGGATTTTAGTATTGAAGTCAAATTGAGGTGGTTCTAACAAGGACAAGTTGACAGTTTCCACATGAGGATATGCACTCATCATTCTTAACCTGACTCTAGCTAACGCCTTAACAGATACATCCGAGACAGCTACTGGAATGGTGAATCCAAAAAGGGTGGCTTTCACAACTGTCTTCTGGTTGACCTTATTCTTCAATTGCTTGTTGTTGGAATCAGCCAAAGCATTTGGAGTGAAAGAGAATCCCCAATCCATGACAACGACATCGTCTGAAGTACCTTGTATAGTTTTAACAGTATCAATGCGGGGAGGTTTGGTTCCTGCAGTAAAGCTATCGATCCAAAGAGCTTTGATAAATGCTGGAGCAGGAGACTTTGCTAATATTGGATTGACTTGTTCACATACAATTTGTGAAATCGATGGTTCCAAAAAGTACCAAAATTTTTCCAAAAAGTTATTCAACCAGTCCATAGTCTCATAGTCATTCTCTATAGACTTGATAGCGAATTCTCTTTGAGCTTGTTGCCTCAACAACATTCTATACTTTCTTACGGATGACCGATATAAAACAGAAAAAACGACCATAATGAAGAAAATGGGAGAAAGACTGAACCTGAAATAACCCACTAGCCATGATAAAAGAGCACCTAAAACCAAATATCCAACACAGTGGTACCAATCACCTAGCATAACGGAAGGTAAGTACGAATCGAACACGGACGGCTTGGAAAGCAAATCCGTTGACTCATCTTCCAAAGTCAATTCCTCAGACTCTTCCCATCCACCTACTTCTTTCCAACCTCTGTAGGTAGGATCCACATCTTCACGTGGTGGTGGTTTTTTCTTGAATCCACTGAGATCCAAATCTTCACTTGGCTCTAACTTAGGCTGTTCTGCAGCAACGGGCGTCCTAGCTGAGGCGGATTCTTCTGCTTTAGCAGTCAATTTACCCTGGTCTATAGGCTCTGGTTGTGTTTCAACAGTAGCCTGCTCCGGAGGTTCGAGTACGTCATTGGGCTATAAGCGACTCTGTTAGTACAAATATCCTTAAACGTTGAATAGCAAACTTAGTTTATCCATTATATTGATAGGCTGATCAAAAAGACATAGCTGAAAGTCCGTGTATACTCACCGAAGAACTATTTACATTCGAAGCCATATTAGGTTTGATTGTAATGATTGAACAGAATCCCAAAGGTGACTTTTAAAGAAGACAATTCATAAGTAAACGAGAAAGCAGCTTGGAGGTAGGCTGAACAGATGAAATTTCAGGAACCGTCCTGAAATAATTCTATACAGGCTGGACTACGATTGCCAACTTACAAGGTGGACTACAAATCGACCTAGAGCGTAATTCTCTAGGTACATGACAGTAATAAGCATTTAGTACTAACCCCAGTGGCTATATATGCGATGGACAACTTGGTTCCTTTCTGGGCTTGCTCTTCCATGAGCCCCAGAAATCGAAGTTAGATTGCGAAAAGTAGACTTACGAATCTTTCGAAACGGAGACGGCTTCAATCTAGTAAGACAGTAATGGAATGTCCTTAAAACCAACTATATATATCAACATGGATGCTAAACCTGTGTTATTTGGTACCGAACTAGGCTTACCTTAGCATGAAGCTTATCCACACATGTTGGTGTGTGCAAATAGGGGTGGTATGTTTCATGCAATATATATTTATACGGGATCTCTTCTGAAGCGGAAAACAACACATTGAGAATTTTAAGACCAGCCTTTAATACCAGGCATTACAGTTCTCTCTAAAGCCTTGTCGCTGATGTGAGACTTCTCATCCAAATAAGATTGCAACTTGTTGCTGCACCAAAAATCCTGCACATACCATAAAGATTGAAAAGATTTCACCAATAGAACTTAAGATATTCAGTAGGCGTCAACGAACTTATAGAAATAACTTTATATCATCAAAATATACAAGATGCTGAATCCATGGGCTAAGAGAGACGCATGGAGATATGAGGGACAATTCACCCGTTTCAACAGATTCAAAAACGCATTTCCTGGATTCGGAATTGCAGTTGGTGCATTTACTGTATACTTGGCTTACGAGAAGTTGGTGTTGAAAGAAAAACACGGCGAGGAACACCACTAGGGGATGATTTGAAATGACTGCCCCTTCTAGAAAATCGCATGAGCTTCCAGTTTCTGGAAGAAGCTGGGAAGACGGTGTAATGTATTTATTTGACAAGTATCGATAGATATTTTAAGTGAGTTCAATATTCAATAAACATTAGCATATAACTATATGAGATTCACTGAGTTAACAGGATGTACTTATGACTTGCTATTTACAGAATATGGTTCTATTTGATCATGACTTTATTTAGATTTTTCGGATGGCTCTTCCGTAGTTTCATTAAGCTCAAATGATGTTTCCCAAATAGATGGCCCGTTGCTTGCTGCGGAGTCATCATCTATCGCGTCCTTCAGAGCTCTTCCATCTTTATTTGCGTATTTGACTTTAGTTCTCTCACCCGCAATTTGAGCCCAAGAATCTATATGTTCTTGTTCTTGCTTGATACCCCATTCAATGTGCGTAGATTCGTAAACTGCACCATACATGGTCGATTCTTCTCTAGAAACAGCACTGTTCATCTCCTCTTCCATTCTTAACCGGTAAAATTCGAATCTAGCTTTGTCGTAAGCCTCAAAAAGCAGTATCGGCTGCTCTGAATTTTTCGACTCTTTAAGAAGCCACAAGGTTCTTTGCACAACGGATTCACCATCTAAAGCCTTATTCATTTGTAGCATTCGTGACCAGTCATGCTCCTTGAATTCCTCTCCAGTGTTTTCTATAAGGGTCTTGGGGCGTGAAAACTCCCATGGATGTTGATGGTAGAAAACATCTCTTAACTGGTCCTCCAAAAATTCCAATTTGGGGATCCTGGAAATACTGTTGTTTTTATTCTTTCTATCAGTTTTGCTTGTACCAGTCTTGTAGAACTGAGCATCTATACCCTTTTTGAAAAGCTTTGAGTTGGGGTCCTCTTCTTGTCCATTTATGTCGAAAAGCTTAGGCTTTTTGGTTAAGTCAGTCATTGGAGGGTGTGAAGCAACAACATTGAACCAAGCTGGCTTTTCCTTCAACACACCAGATTTCAAATAGTGCGATGTCCTCTCCAACACATTAGCAGCTCGATTTTGAAGTTTCATTTATGATACTGGTGTTGTTTTCTCTACTGGCTTAAGAAATTGACTTGGAAATCATATTGAAAAATTTTTGCTTATATAATATTTCAATTCTTTAGCTAAAGATTTATCGACTGTCAAAAGAAGGGTACAACAGGCAATGTGTGCTCCAATAAGAGCCCCTGTATCTCCGGGAATGGATATCAGGACTGTCTCAGGGATTTTGAAGCAAAAAGTTGTGAAAATTCAGTCCCAAAGACCACCATTTTTGGTTAGAGCTATCGAGACTTTGATAGATAAACACTATGATGTACTATCTAATCACTTTCAAATAAAGGATGAAAGCAACATAGGCAAAAAAAGTGCTTTGTTTAACATATTGAAGGAAAGATCTATATCAGACTATCACGTCAAGAAAAAGAGAAGCGAAATAGTAGAAGCGAAACAAATGAAAGCGCCATCGAGGTTGTACTCGGGATTTCTCAAGTCTATGTACTGCAATGTAGACTCACGGGCAATAGAGAGAAGACCAACAGGGGACATCGATATAAACAGGGTTTTTAAAGACTTAAAAGATTACTATATGGTGAACCATGAAGAGTTATACTCTAGTTACTGCAGACTTCCTACTCCTCCAATTCTTCATATCCAACACAACCATGTGAATGATTTCATAACAAAATTCTTGATGAGACGGAATTTCATAAAGCCCAACAGATTATCGCCGGACATTGATGTGCTGACTGCACGAGATATCCAGAGTTTCAACGAGATGTTGGGCTCTAGAAAGGACATAGCAAGATCTTGCAGCTTCATCATAGAGGATCTTAGGCGTGCAGGATTACCTTTGACTTCATGGGAACAGAGTTGTTTAGTTTTCATGACTTTCTACCGAGACAGAGGCAATTTGGATGTTCGGATGAAGCAGGCTGCAAAATTATTATCAGACAATGAGGGTGTAATGCACGATACATTTGAATATAATGATTTCAACTGGGATATATACACAAACTTGAAAAGGGCATTGGTCAGTGACAATAACCCAGATAGCACGAACACTTTGCTATTTCATGCCTTCAGACATAGAAAGAAGAAAATTTTAAATGACGTATTCGACGATCTAAAGTTGAGTCACATTCACGACGAAAACACCACTAATACACAAGAGACCAAAGCAAATGAAAAAACTATAGAGATAATAATAGACCATTTGCCGTATTTATCTGATATATATTCAGACATCAATTTGAATCAGGTTATAGTCTCCTTGATGCAAGTATTGTCGCAAAAAAATTTTATTTTGGACACACGAATGATCAACAAGATAATAGAGGCTTTATTTTTTGTGAATGAAGGTGAGATAGCGGAAGATTTGATTTTTTCAGTATTCATACCAGGAGTCAATGAGTTAAAAGATGAAGAGCTTTTCGTTTATTCGAACTACACTTTTGAAGATAGACAGTTATACAAAGAGTTGATCAATGTTTATAAAAACATTGTGAAAATTACAGGAGATTACAGTGTAAATTTCAAATTACTACCAAATGAATCAACCTTCAGGCTTTTATTAAAATTCAAGTGCAGCCAACATAACGTTAAATTTGCAACCATTAACAATTACCTCCAAGTTATGCAAAATGATTTTGGCATACCAATCACAACCAGGATGTTCAAACTTATATATGGCATGTTTTCCAACAACAAGGGAAGTACCGATCTGCATGACTGGGATTTGAACAACTTATGTTACTTCACAAGTGAGCTTATCTCTTTTCATGAAGCAATGTATGGAATAACAGGTGACAACATCATTTTGAACCAAATCCAAAGATACGATCTTGAACCGAATGTACGAAAGGTTGTCCAGTCATTTTTGGATCTGCAAAAAACAGTGAAAGTTCCGAAATATAGAGGCAACTTTCTAAAACTTTCTGATGAATTAATGACTTTAATTTTTGATGCATTTATCTTTACCATACAAAACGACACAATCTTGAAAGATGCAAGGAAACACTTCTTGCTAACTTCCATAGATACAAGACGTAAGGAAATGGCCCAACATGTAAATAGAACCAGGAAACTGGTGCCCAGAGTTTATGACAAGAAACTTTTGAAAGAGCTCATATACACCAATGATGAAATAACGTATGTGAAAAAGGGATATTTGTTTGATTTATTGGACTTAGTGGGCAACACATAAGCAGAGTTATAGATAATTTATATACATATGCATAATCAAGCATTTTAAACCAAATCTTCATTCTTCTCGCCATAATCTATGGATTGCTCAGACGATGGGTTGACAGGCTTTTCTTCCTCTTCATTAATGATCTCGTCCAAGTCGTAGTCGTAGGTGTTTGGATCTATGTTCACATTCACCTTTCCTTTATTTCTCTTTCTCAATGTTGTATCTTGCTGGAGCTTGATTTTAAGAGGCATTTCGTCTGAAGTAATGTTCAACTTCTCTTTTATGGCCGAGGCTCTTGAGCTCAATCCTTTCTTTGCTTCCTCTTCCTCTGAGTATTGAAAAGAGGGTGGCACGTATGCTCCCAGTTCATTTTGGTCTTCCTGTTCTTTCCTGTCATTCCGCTTATGGCTATTTTCAATTTTTATCTTGGTCAAACCGGAAGCATATGGAAGATAAAGGGTGAATACCACTAGTATGAAGCAGAAAAGTAAGACAGTGAAGAACATCGCTGTTTGATTGACTACAAATAAATGCTTGAAGTGTGGAGCTAAAATTCAAAGGTAAGAAAAGGTATGGCTTTTCTCAGTTATCTTTCTAATATGGTACAAATTTTCAACTGGAAGAGAAGGAAACTATTTTCTAATTTACATTTCTGTATTAAATCTTGAGTCAGTTAGCCCGATATGATAAGACAGATCAGCAGGTTAAGATCTGTACCTAAGGTACTCAATCCCAGCAGAATCCCGACAATTCAGAGAAGTATTAGCTACGCGATGGCGAGACGAGGCATGAGATCTGATGGGAAGTTTGTGAGCTACGGAAAAGACTATGGCCTATTAAAAAGAGATGTCAAGGAAATAGGGAGAAGAACGTATGCAATTAGCACAGAAGGCCAAGAAATAGATAATATAATTGACTCACTTAACGAAAACGAGTACAACAACTTGTCTAACGAATATTTGGAAACACTCGCGGAAGAGTTGGAGTCTTTGTCAGAAGACCACCCCGAGGTGGATGCAGAGTTATCACATGGTGTTCTCACGCTTGTGTTACCTCCACACGGGACGTACGTCATCAACAAACAGCCACCTAACAAACAGATTTGGTTGAGCAGCCCCATCAGCGGTCCTAAGAGGTACGACTCCATCAAGAACAAGTGGATAACTTTCAGAGACAACAGTTCTCTCACAGAGCTATTGGAAGAAGAAATATCCAGTGCTTTGGACATCAATTTCAAGTTTGAAAACGTTCAAAACTGAAATCAGCCATTTTTTGCAATACAGCTCTGTACGGGATACAACGTACTGGCAAAGTACACCATTTCCACTAGCAACAAAGTCTGTGGAAGCCTTTCACTGTATCCTAGAGTTTTTCCTATTTATATGTAAATACCTCTATCTCTTTGTATAAATGGTCAATGTGATAACAGATGCGAGGGAGCATCTCCATTCCCGTCACATAGCAATTAATTTATATGGTTCCTTGGAGGCTACTAAAGTGATCGATATACATATCATTCGTATCAACGTACTGCATTTCTTATTGCAGCTGGTATTAAAAGACATGAAGCTCCTGGTGGTTTTATAACCCCAAACCTAAAGAAATGGATATCTACATGATTACAACAAATGTCCCAGGAGAACTACATTGCGTGGATAGATAACAACGACGAAGTTTGAGACTAAATAGACTAATAAACGTACAAACCAAGGAAGAGAAAACGATCTTCAATACAAATTAAAAAAGATCAAAATTCATACTAAGGAAAACAGGTAAATCAAATTTATCTTCTGAGATAAAGAATTCGTACCTTTTTTAAATGATCAAGATAACTAATAGTAAGATCCATAAGAATGACACCAAAGATAAGGTTAAAGGGACCTAAACGAATGAACAATTTTGTCACTATAGCTACTGAATACTATTCTGGAAACGATGATCAAAATGCTCATAAAGTTAATGTTAAGATAAACCTAGACCCCAAAATATTATACGGCATTGAAAAGTCTACATTAAAAGGCCAAAACTCCAGAAGAGGTCTATTCAGTAGTCAGAAATCAAATAAAGACAGTGATATCAGTGGAGAAAAAGAAGAAAACCCCCAATCTGCTGATGAAATCGAAGAAATCAGCGATAGCGACCTCTCATCTCTAGATTTTGAGATCAATGAGGCGTTGCAGAGTGATGTCTCTGGTCAGAAACAACTGAATATGGTCCTTAATATGCAAAATAGTTCCGCTAATGCTGCAGAAAGTGTAAAGGTTAAAATAGAGACCAGTGTCAAGCAAGAGTTTAAACCGAATGACGTGAAAACAGAGAAAATAGAAAAAGAAGACACAACATACAAGCCTATACCGCCAAATATTCTTCCACTACTAAGGAGGGAGCTCGGATCTTTGTCACTAGATGATGACACTTTCACAGCAATCGAGAAGATTGTATTTAGTCTTCGTGATCCATTAAGTGCATGTAAAATAAAACTTCCAGTGAAATCCAATTATTGTCCACATTTCGAATGCTTTGACTTTGAGACGTTTTGCATCTTCAAAAACATACCACCGGGGGTTCAACTTTTCACAAAGAAAGAGTTGATCAAAAGGAGGATGACCCGATTTTCTTTACCTGGAAAAGAAACCATGGCTTCACCAATTACAATCATTGACGACGACGAGAAGAAACCAGTTTCAAACAAAAAGAAAAATGTTCAAACAAAAGCTCCCACTTATAGTTGTCCACTATGCGACACCAAATTCCCTTTACTGGAATTAAACATTAGTGATAGTTTCAACTATTTCCTAAAAATTTCAAGTGAAGATACAACAAGAATTGAACTCTGGGACATGCTGAAGTATCGAATATTAGAGAGTTCAACATCGGCCATACCGCAAAGCAACTATGATAATGAAGAGATAATAATACTTACTGATGATGAAGATGATCACGAAAATACTAATGCCAATGAGAATACAATAGAAGAAACCCATAATACCGGTAAAGGTCCGGGACATAATGTCCAAGCTCCATTCAACCACTTGCTTGATGATTTTTCTTACTTGGATGATATATTCAATTCTCAAATGACCAATAACGATGACATATTCGAGGATGGTTTAGACGAAGAATTAATACGTTTGAGTGAGGGAAATGGCCTTTCGAAACAAACAGATCACGGATCGGGCAGCTGGGATGACCCTGTTACGTTAGACTGAAAAATAGACTTTTACACATTAAATGACATAGATTGATCATTTGTATATACTATAAAACATAGACTTAATTTGCAGGTGCAATACCAATTGCCTCGACATATTGCTCGGGTGTTAAGTAATTATATTTAACATCCAAGCCCTTAGCTACCTTCGCACCAAGTTCTTTATCTAAAAGACCCCAAAATAAAGGAACTCTTTGTTTCACTTCACTCACTGAAATACTAGATGCGTGTCCCACTATTGCTTCCACGAATTCAGCCTTCTCTTCATCACTGAAGACCTTATGGTATAAGTTCCTAGGCTGTTCTAGATCAAGCTCACTGAAGCCTGAAATGTAGTCATATGACTTCAACCATATCGCCTCTTCGTGAGCTTTCTTACTGCGTTCCTTTTGCAAAAGGGTATATTTGTCTTCCGAATTTTTAGTGACGACACCCAAGTATTTCTGATCTTCAACAGGAGGAAGACCATTAACGTAAGTACTTTTGTCACTTGCAATTGAATTGATAGGTAAAGCTGAACTTATGTAATTTGGTCTGTACTCTTGATTATCAATTGTTGCGAAACCATCTCTTTGGAAGTTACCTGCCAAAAATGGACAGCCAGATCCCTTTTCAAACGTTCTTGGCCTATTGACTGGTAATTGCTGATAGTTAGCACCAAGTCTATGACGGTGCGTATCAGAGTAAGAGTACAACCTTGATTGCAAGACTGGATCATTGGAGGGTTCAATACCTGGAACCAAATGAGATGGCGAAAATGCTATCTGCTCAATCTCAGCGTGATAGTTTACAGGATTTTTATTCAACACAATATGTCCAAACCTCCTCAACGGGAACTGGCCATGAGGCCAAACTTTCGTCAAATCGTTTATCGAATAGCGAAACTCCTCTGCCTGTTTAGCTGTCATAGTCTGAACATAGCACGAGAAGCTTGGATACTTTCCACTTGCAATTCGTTCATAAAACTCTTTCGTATTGTGGTCTGGGGAAGCCCCAGCCAATTCTTTGCTTTCTTTGTCACTCAAGTTCACTACTCCATCATCAGCTAGTACGTGAATTTGAACGTAGGTGAGTTCATCATCCTTGTTTATGAACTTAAAAGTGTGTCCAGAATATCCATTCATATTGGCCCAACTTTTTGGCACCCCTCTTGGACCAAACATGTAAGTAACCTGATGGATACACTCAGGATTGTTCTCGTAGTAGTCCCAAGTATGGGTGGCATCTGATTGTTGGTTTAAATTTGTGGAGGGATCTCTCTTTTGAGTATGGATGAACTTAGGGAACTTTAAAGGGTCCCTAATGAAGAACACAGGAGTATTGTTAAAAACCCAATCCATATTTCCAACGTCAGTCCTGAATTTGATTGAGAATCCTCTAGGATCTCTTATGGTGTCTGGAGAACCCTTTTCTCCCCCAACAGTACTAAACCTCACCGAAACAGGGCATTGAGTTCCCACCTTTTGAAAAGGTCTTGCGTACGTGATATCAGACAAAGAGTCCGTCAACTCAAAGTATCCATGTCCTCCGCCTCCCTTGGCGTGAGCGACTCTCTCTGGAATCCTTTCAGCATCAAAATGGGACAAATCGTCCAACAAGTTAAAGTCTTGAAGAAGAAGAGGTCCCCCAGGTCCTGCAGTCTGAGCTCCGTATGGGTGGTTGGGATGTGGCACTCCATTGGAAGTAGCGTACACCGCAGGGTCTCTATTATTAGTCAATAGTTGTTCCGAAATCATGTCAATTGATTATTTACTGGCTAATGCTAGGTCTAAAGCATTCTGCCCCTCTATATACTACAGTTACTTATAGCTGGCAGCAATCAACTAGGTTGGGAACATAGTTGACAATACCCGTTTATCCAATTGGATTCATCGAATTTCTAATAATATATGTCTACGACTAGCCACATACAAGCAAACTTGCTATAGAACGTGCCGTGATTCTTCAATATAGTTTGCTTGCTGCTTTCCGCTTGGCGTGATGTGAGAACGATTGCGAAAAAAATAATAACCGCAAATCTCGTAACCTTTTTGAGACATCAATGCCATGAGCCTATGAAAGAGCTTTTCTGTTATCTTGTCCAGTGTGACACATTCATAACAATTTTAGCGGCAGTATATAAAAGCCAGAGGCTGTCATGCTGTAAATGTAGCTCTTTCTACTATAAATTATGATAATGACGTAGACAGTAGCTTTCTCTAAAAGCATTATCATTTGTTATCATATTAGGCATTAATTGCGAAAAAAGCAATAATAGCAAGTAGAGTCTGGATGAATACCGTTACCTTGAAATACACCGAACAGTCCAAGTCTCCGCTATAGTTACCAATATCTGATTCTCCAGATTAAGAGAGGAAATACTCGTTTGGGTCGACCCAATGGCCAGCTACTACTTTTTCACCCTATAACCGGCATGAATAATCCAGAAAAGATTACAAGACGGCCGCACAAGGGTAAATGGCTTCAGTAAAACTATATAGATTCAAATGCTCCACCACACATACATTCATCTCTCGCGGGGACTATTTCGGTCGTTATTACACCCCTCTCTATTTCTTCAACTTATTGGTCCAGGCTCACCTTGGGGTTCCAGAAATCTAATAGTATGTGATTTTAAAGAACTCACCCCTGGCATAAGTCACGGTAAAAGGCCCCGAACAGACTCAATTCACTACAAGGAATACAGTATTTAGTGCTCCATGTTTCTCTGCCCCTGAAAGTCCCAGCTCCGGCTTCGCTTAGCGCAAGGCTCCAGCTCTCGTATTTTATATCTTCGGTAGAAGTGTGTCCAGGCAAAACACGATTATCAAATTACAATGGTCCATGGATACGGCCAATATATTGTAACTTTTTAAGCTAACAACAGCGAAATATTATATTAAAGCAGTTCATACTCGAAAGAACATCTTAAGTACGTATTAAAGTGTACATACATGGTTAACAGGCACAATGAATTGACCAAAAGGGCTGATTTGAGGTGTGATAAACTATGTATGGCCATACAAGCGCAAGCCTGAGGAAGTGAAAATAATTCAACGTAACACTTTGATGGGAGCTTTGAGGCCTGAAGGATCGGAAGATCAACCATAGAAACCAATATACTAACACATACAAGACTCCTATATGTCTAAAAACCCAGATCCCTTACTAAGTAGCCATGTCAGTCGAATAACAAGTGGAGGCCAACTTTCGAAGGTGATGTTGATACTCACCAACCTCTTCAAGTTGACGAGTGCACTACCAGTATTGAAGAGGGGTCATTCCGACAAGGTTATATCGGATGCGACGAACATGACCCCGCTGGAATTCTACTTCAACATGTTCATGTCTATGATTTTAGTCCTAGCTGGTGGTATTTTCGCAGGTTTAACCTTGGGATTGATGGGTCAGGATGAAGTCTATTTGAAGGTTATCTCTACCAGTGGAGAAAGGAGAGAACGAAAATATGCACGCGAGGTGCTCAGATTGATTGGAAGAGGTAAGCATTGGGTTTTGGTCACATTATTATTGTCAAATGTTATCACCAACGAAACCCTACCGATTGTCCTTGACAGGTGTTTGGGTGGAGGCTGGCCAGCAGTTGTGGCCTCGACAGCCTCGATTGTGATTTTTGGTGAAATCATCCCACAATCCATATGTGTGAGATATGGGTTACAAGTCGGTGCGTTATTTGCACCTTTTGTTCTAGTACTCATGTACATCATGTATCCTGTTGCATATCCTATCGCATTACTTTTGGACCACATTTTAGGGGAAGATCATGGAATAGTCTACAAGAAATCTGGTTTGAAGACCTTAGTTACTTTGCACAAAACCATGGGTGTAGAGAGGTTAAACGAAGATGAGGTAACAATTATTAGTGCTGTTTTAGATTTGAAAGAAAAATCCGTTAGTACCATTATGACTCCTATGGATAGAGTTTATGTTATGAGTGCAGATGCTATCCTTGATGAGGAAACGGTGGAAGAAATTTTCAATGCCGGGTTCTCCAGGATTCCTATCCATTTGCCCAACGAACCTTCGAATTTCATAGGTATGTTACTAGTCCGTGTTTTGATCAGTTATGATCCTGAGGATGCTTTACCTGTTGCATCTTTTCCATTGGCCACTTTGCCTGAAACTGGAGTTGATACTTCATGTTTGAACATTTTGAACTATTTCCAAGAAGGAAAATCTCACATGATAGTGGTTAGTGAAAGTCCCGGAGAGCCATATGGTGCTCTTGGTGTCTTGACATTAGAAGATGTCATTGAAGAGTTGATTGGAGAAGAAATCGTGGATGAGTCAGATGTGTATGTAGATATTAACAAAAACATCAAAAGAACGATACCTGGTCCGTTATCGAAACGAAATCTCACGTCATACTTGCATACTTTATACCAGGTATCTTCTAGCAATTCGAAACGAAATTCTTTGGATCACCCACCGCCGATATCAAGAGAGACGGAAGAGGACGGTTTATCTGAAGCTTCTCAACTGAAAGCAAAAGCAAACTTACCCAACACTTCGCCTCTTCTAGGACCCCTTGAAAGAACCAAAAACTGGAAGCCGAAAAATCCAGCGTCAAACCCTCTCGAAACGAATAAATCCTTTGTCACTATTAAAAGGCCCAATATAGATTCGGTGAAACAATCCGTCCTTCCAGGTCCTAATCGAGAGCCTCCAGGATCTTCTGACACCTACGGTGCCATCCACACTACAGAAGATGGGGCCATAAAAGAAGCCCAAGAGTTGCATAGATCAAGTTTGGACGACAGACGTCCAGGCTCACACAGATTCTTACTTCCAGAGGAGCGTGAAACAGATGTTTCTGACATTTTCCAGAAACAAGAAAATGGAAGGCCGTTTTCTAATGGTAACTCGCATTCTAAAGGTAACGGTCGTCGTTACCACGACAACTTCGACAACGACATACACTCTGCACACACAGATTCTGAACCTCTAACCGAGTTTCAAGAGTCCAGGTCGTACCGTACAGGAGGTATCATCGAGTCCGTGGTCAACGTCCAAGGTGTGCACAAAACTATCATCGAAAACGTTACCGATGAGACTCAGGAATACATGAACAGTTCTTCAGAGAGTTTGAACTCCAAAAGATTGGGACATTCGGACCTCATTATTTCCAGTGATCATATCAATGAAGAGGCCCAAGGGTTGTTGTCGGGCTCGAAAATTTCCAGAAGAGGTAGCACTATCACTATGAATAGTGCCAAGTCCGATGACACAAGGTCCTCCAAGAACTCAAAAATCTGGAACAAATTCATAGCTAGCGATTGAAACTAGCTACAGTTAAGACTGATTTTAAGTTTTGTTTATGATTTATAGCGGGAAAGTTACATTTTATTTGAGTAGATACTGTAGATCTTCGCTTCGATGGAGATGGACCAGTAACCCCAGGAGTCACGTGACAGAAACTGTCCTGCCTTCCGTCGACTCCTCTCGGACAACGAAAAGACAGGTAAAATCAGGGTTTACTGTTCCTATTATTGTGCCATTCAAGGGAATATAAGATCTGTAAGTAGAGATTGGATCAGTGAACAATGTCTGCCTCTGATTTTCCGAATGATGGCGAAAGTAAGGTTGTGATTGGTGGTCGATTGCGGGATGAAAAGGAACATGAAGGAGTGGGAGAGGTGTCTATGAAGCAAGAAAATGGCGGCATGAAGCCAAAGGAGACGGAATACGCGCAAAGTGAATCATCAGTATCATCACATAGAACATTTTTGAAGAAGAAGTCGACACGAAGCTCGTTGTCACCGCAAACAAGCTCGAGTTCGTTGAGTTCATTTTTTAAAAAACTAAATAATAAGAGGGGATCACCGCTGAACACAGGGAACGATGAAGAACTCCTCGAAAACACACGGAGTAAGACGAATAGTATTGCTTCAAAGTTGACAAACTCATTCGAGGATTTGTCCACCAACGAAATACAGGCAAGTGCAGAAAAGGACAGAAAAGAGGATGTTTCAAGTGCAAAAGGATCGTGCAAGCGACTGCACCGCAAGAAGGGAGCAGAAAAGGAAGATAAGGCAGTAAGTGGTGGAATTGAGTCACCTGGAAGAGATGAAGATGATTCTCATAGTCTGAAACATGGCCCTTTCCATCATCACCATAATAACCATCATCGTCATTTGTCATTGAGAAGATTTTTGAAGAAAATCAAGCCATCAGAATCAAGATCATCTCTTGGAGAAGATAGAGGTGGTCACAATGGGCTAGTAAAATCGGAGTCGAGAAGTTCTTTCAAGCGCTCTTCCATTCTAGAATCCAAATACGGAGTAGTTGACCGATTACTTGGATCAGGAGCAAGTGGATCAGTAAATTTACTACACGATAAAAATGATCCTAAAAAGCTTCTCGCTGTGAAGAAGTTCCGGCCTAGACTCCCCAATGAGAGTGAACACGACTACAAAATCAAGGTGAGGAACGAATTCAAAGTTGGTGAGTATTTGAGGCATCAAAATCTCATTCACACACTTGAACTCATCAAAGAGTCAAAAGCAAACATTTTAGCGGATCCTGAATACTTTATTGTAATGGAGTATTGTAAATACGATTTCTTCAACTTGGTAATGTCGGGGCTAATGGAAACAAATGAAGTTGCCTGTTACTTCAAGCAAATAATCAGAGGTGTGGGGTATTTACATCAAAATGGATTGGCTCATAGAGATCTAAAGTTAGATAATTGCGTGGTGAATGACGTAGGAATCTTGAAGTTGATTGATTTCGGTTCAGTGGTGCAGTTTAGAAAGGAAAGACCAAACGCAAGGCTGCATCCAGACTGCATTGATGACAAACATATTTTAACTAGAGCAAGAGGCGTTGTAGGCTCAGACCCTTATCTCGCGCCAGAAGTTTTAGAACCTAGCAACTTCGGATACGATCCCCGCCAAGTTGATGTATGGTCTATAGCCATAATCTTCTGCTGCATGTCTCTCAGAAGATTCCCTTGGAAAATCCCTAAGGTTTCGGACCCATCTTATCGTTCCTTTATAGGCGAGGACGAGTCACAGGAGAGCAACTTATCCAAGTCCATTGCAAAGTTGGATTTCACAGATTCCCGTCACCAAGAGAGATCGAGGACCGGGCCCAATAGACTTCTTGGACTACTCCCTAGAGACTCAAGGAGACTCATAGGTTCCATGTTGAAATTGAAGCTGGAGGAGAGATATACAATTGACGATGTACTAAAAGACGACTACTTTCTTTCTATCGAATGCTGCGAAATTGAAGAGGGTGACGTGCCTTCTTTCAAGAAGGCAAAGAACCATATGCATCATCTAGTGACTGAAGAGGAGCTAGAGAAGATTAAGGCAGAGAAAGAAAGCATCAAGAAGTTGAAAGAATCTGGCTTGGCGTAGTTGATAACTTATCTATCAAAATTCTACATACAGTCTTCCTTTACTTTTGTTTGTTTAAAGGAAATATAGGTTTATACAGCGTTTACCGGAAGCAATTGAAGGTATAGCTTTGTAAATAGAAGTAATCATTCATGACTGATGCTATACCAGGTTGGGTAGTAACGATTTCTGGATATTCTTCGTTAATATCGACGTTGATAATAGCCACATGTATTGTTCTACATCTTTATAATTATCGGAAACCGTTCCAGCAAAGACTTGAAATAAGAATCCAATTGATAGTTCCGTTGTTTGCATTATCATGCTATTGTATGTTATTGAACCAGAGATCGTATTTCAATAAGTACGTGTTAGAGCCAGTGCGGGAGGTGTACGAGGCCTTCGTGATTTATACATTTTTTTCACTATTGACATTGATGCTTGGAGGAGAAAGGAACATCATTATCATGACTAGTGGTAGGGAGCCTGTGTCACACCCTGGGTTGCTAAAGTATATCATTCCAGACTTGGACATTTCTGATCTGTATACCTTTCTTGCTATTAAAAGGGGAATCCTTCAGTATGTGTGGCTAAAGCCGGTTATTTGTTTTAGCATAATTCTAAGTGAGGTTTTGGGTATTTACGACGTGAACAATATGGGCGTGAAGTCAGTTTACTTATGGTTGACTTTGCTTTATAATTTCAGTGTGACCTTGTCATTGTATTGCTTGGCTATATTTTGGAAGATTCTTTGGAACGACCTCAAACCTTTCAACCCAGTGGGTAAATTTCTTTGCGTCAAATTGATAATTTTTGCTTCCTACTGGCAAGGTGTCTTGTTAGCTATTTTGAATTTTATGAATGTTCTACCTGGCGCTGAAGATGATAAAGAATCAAACGTCAGTATCGGTGTTTCTATTCAAAATGCCTTATTATGTGTTGAATTAATAGGGTTCGCATGGGGTCATTGGGTTTCTTTTTCCTATAAAGCATTCTCGATAAGGAATCTACCATATGGTAGATTACAGTTCTTTCATGCATTTAAGGATGTCATTGGTGTAAAAGATTTGGTTCACGATTTTCAACTTACATTTTACGGGGACTATTATAAAGATTACAAACAGTTTGATTCAGTGGAGGCTTTAATATCACACCCAGACTCCAAGGGCAGAATGAGTAGAATAAATCAAGGATTGCGATATCATAGCGATGGAAAACAAAAACACTGGTTGTTACCCCAACATAATTCAATGAACAATGACTCCATTCGAAGTACGTCGGAGTTAAATGCAATAAGATCTACTAACACACCTGCTAGCGCCAAAGATTATGCTCTGTCATTTAAGTCTACCGGGACATCAACCAAAGGCCTTTACTCTTCTTCGCCCAAGAACTTAACTTCCCCACCCAGCTCACCTAAAATACAAGATTTGGATATCAATGAACCCGCACAATTATCCATCACGGACACATTGAATTCAGATAATATCAGATATGATAACGAGTTGCTTGACGAAGATGAACTCTACTATAAGCACGCTTTCTCGGTTATTAACAACTATAATCTTGACCAAGGTGAAATCAAGCGACTTCTCAATTATCCAATTGTGGATGAACTTGTTGACGGTCATGTTTTTGGATATAAAGTTAAAAAGTTGAGGGAAGATAGAGAGAATAACAGATCTGGCGTATATAGCAGAGGTGAACCATTACTACAGAAAAATACAAATTATGGGAGTGTGTCATGAAATTAATATGGTATATATACTATTTACAGAATCTATCAATTTAATCTTCTATCTTGAACAGATACAACGAATCCAAGTCTTCTTCCTTTAATTTTGAGGAGGTCGTTTCTTTGTCTTGATGTTTCTTCATCTTCCTCAACCGCTTTAACTCCTTCGGCGACAAAGAACTTTTATCTTCTGAATCTTTCGTTGAAGAACTAGGAGTGTTGGTTGGAGTACATGTTAAAATAATCCTTGAATTAATCTCTCCATTTTTCTCGTATCGACATTGGTATTCCTCAAGAATACTTTCAATTTTTTCTAACACCATATGCTTTCTTCTCAATTCGATGCTCAACTCATCTTCTATTTCTGTCGAGTTGGTCTCATTTTCAGATTCTAGAACTGATGAAATTAGACTGTCTTTCTTATCTACAGATTTTCTGGCTGAATAAAGGCTTTTCTTTTCACCCAAAAAAAGGACAAACTTTTCACCTTTTTCTAACCTTTTGACTATTTCATTTCGTTTTTGATTTTCCAAGTCACTGACACTGATGTTCCATGCCAAAGTTATGATTTTGGTTGCAGACTTTTTCTTCTCAGTTTTATCACGTTGTTTCACAGCCTTCTGTGCAATGGTACTTCCCTTAGCAAGAAGTTCTTGTTCCTTCAAGCTTGCAAGCTCATCAGTATAGGTTTTGATCATTTCATAGACTTTGTTCACTTTGACCAAAGGAACGTCATTTTCGTCTGCAGGGGGGATGAAGTAAATACCATCTTCAGTTAAATCCAAAGAGTTGACAATATTTACCAAATGGGTCCTTTTCAATTTATTGTTGACAGGGTCAACTAACTTCACAGAATAATTGTTGCTGTAGGACTGTATTCTTGTTATTATGAACTTAAGAGCATTTTTTGCTTGATCTGAGCCTGTTTCAAATGTAAACTTGGCCAGTCTTTTCGATCTATTCCAATCTCCACGTTTTGAATTATCATTCTTATCAAAATTTGATCGTGCTTTACCTTTTACGTTATTAGGCAGCCTTGGGAAACTTTTATTGGACAGATTATTGCTTCCAAACTTATCGAAAAACCTGTTACTGCTACTTTTATTTGTTCCGCTTTTCTTCTCTATATTGGAATCATTAGAAGCATTGATTATATCGGATATTGATGTGGAATACTTTTTCATAAAATCATGCCCGAGGCTTCTCCCTCTACACCTAGAACAACACGAGGGTGCCAAATACACTCTAGATAGGTTACTGACACTCTTCAATCCACCATATTTGATCATTATGTTGTAAATAAATACCATGATAAAAAAAAGATTCTTAAGTGAAAAATTATTTTATCATAAAAATCTCTAAGCATGGTGATTTTTTTGAAAGTCTTACTAAAACAAGTATTGAGACTCTTACATTAGTGAGGACAGAAACGAGTACCTTGAATAATAATGAGGGGAGAAACCTTATCATATAAGTGAAAAAATGGTGTGAAGTAACATAAAAGGATCATTAATAATAAATATAATATATAATGCAAAATGTAGGGATGTATCTTTCCAGTTTTCTATAAATATTTCACCATTTTGCTCCTAATAAAACCGCATTAGGGTCAGTAGTAGGTTCAATAGTATGGAAACTTGTTTTGAAGAGTCTATCTCCATTAATGTGGTGGGAATTGCAGAATGTTGCTGCCCAACTGAGAAGGTCCTTGATTAACTGTCCGTTTTCCTCAGCAATGTCTAGTATTGGTATGCTTTCGTAACTTTGAAGGGTTCTGGAAATCCATTTCTTCTCTGGAATGTCTTTGGAAGGACCGATCTGTCCTCCTCCGTTAATGCATCCACTAGGACATGCCATGATTTCGATATAATCGCACTTAGATGGTTCGGAAACTGAATCAGCACCCACCAAGCCTTCTTTATTGGAAAGTCTGGCACGACGTCTTGATGCTAAGGGGTTAGCCTTCACGGTCCCCGCTTTGGCTGCATTGGGTTTCAACCTTCTAACAAGATTTTGAATATTTCTGAACCCATTAACAATGGCAGAGGTTGCTACAACCTTACCATCATAGATCAATTGCATCTCGTAGGTGTCAGAGTTTTTGCCGTCGACTCTCTTGATGTAAAAGTGTTCAGGTCTGAAAGAAACACTATCCTTGGAGATAAGGTGAAGCCTCATCATTTGAAGGTAATTGTAACCATAACCACCAGATGCCGAACCACTATCACTAGACCAAGAGTAATCAACAAGAGGCCAGTTTATAGGTGCATGGTTACGATAAATATCAGTAATAGGTACCTCCAGGGAGATGAGTGCGTTCAGGTTTTCTGGAATGAGTTGGAAATCATTTGGATATTGATTCAACAAAGTTACCAACTCTTTTGGTGTTAACACGCAATCAACGTCATCAGAAGGGGTTTCATCTCGTTCGTTTCTGGCACTTTCAAGCTTTTTATCGAAGCACGGCATTATAGACAAATGGTACACATTTTCCTTGGGGATTCCTAGTTCTTCTGCGGTCAAAGTTTTTAATATGCAACCAGTTATTTGCTGGGGTGACTTGATTTCCGATAACTTGTCCAAAACATAAGGATGTGTCTTTTCAGCATAAAGAACCCATCCAGGGCATATAGAGGATAAAGTGGGTCCTTGGTGTTTATTCTCTTTCTTTTCTATCATGTGTTTAGCTTCTTCAATCAATGATAATTTTCGTCCAAGAGACGTACCAACAACATGTCTGAAACCCATCTGATTTACGAACAAGTTGATTAGTAACCTGTCGATGTCAGTTACCGAAAGATTATATGCCGTTGCTAAGGATGCTCTGGATTGATGCGATATGCTTGCCACGAAAACCTTGTCCGACTTGCCCTCGAGGTTTTCTTTCATCACCTTGATGAGTTCCTCGTGTGAATGCTGAGCCACCAAAACTTCTTCCGCTGACGTGATACATCCTGAGCAGGCCAAACAGTCTGCTAAAGAAACCTGGGCAGGCGACAAGTTTGTCTGCTTCCCATCAATCTTCGACATCTCTAACGGATTTCCATCTTCATTTATCTGTATTTCTACCTCCCCATATCCTTCTGTGTCATTACCATCATTCTTATTCTGTGCTGGTGGCTTTATACAAGCTGCACCAGGTGTAATGAAATCATTCAAATCATCAGCCGATAGAATGGCACTCATCTCTTTGACTCTTTGCTACCTATTGATACTTCTTTTTTTTGAACCTATATAAATAAGATGTATCTGTTTAGCCTTTGAAGGAACTTCTTGCCTTTTAAGTATCGAATATTGTAAAGAGTACAGGGTAAAATTATACTTAATGTAGTATATATTTGACTAATAGGAATAAGAGCTTTATCGCTTACTATTAGGAAAAAGTAAAGATGACAGATCACGTGATCGGGTCCGAAATCGAGTTGACTCAGAGCTTTAGAGCACCTACGACACTAACAGCAGCAGTCGGAGAAGAGGTATATGAAAGTTCAAATAGTGATTATTTGAAGGCAATAAGTCAATGTGATAATTCAATGTAGTTTTTAAGTCCTTTCTTGCATTGAAGTAAAAATAAATTACTGCTTTCTTGTATCTCATATACTGAATGTATTTTTAGTTTCAACAATCTGTACTTGGTGTTTCTTATTATAAGAATACACACTGGTATCAAGAACAGGCACCGAGCTAGTAGTATACATTGTGTACTAACGTGATTGTGGGTTGGGTGTTTCTTCTCCGTCGGAGAGCGTGTCTAATTCGAAGTCGTCAACGTCACCTCTGGAGACTCTCGAAAACGGTACCTCACCCAAGGAATGCAATTCACCGTTCTCGTTGTAGCCCACTAACCTTAGGTAAGACTGTAGAAGGATGAGGAACCAAAGGTATACTAGGAAAGCTGCGGCGCTGACAACGAGAATGTAGGCTGAATGGTCGGAGCCTAATCCTTTCACCAAGATCAATTGTTCTTCAGTTGCAGACATGAACATGATTCCCGAGAGTGTGAGACAAAATGGGGGTATATATTGAAAGTTCTTAATCTCACCGTCTGGGCTGCAAGCCTTTTCTTTGAGTACAAACAGGATCTCTATTATTCTGGTGAGACCAGCAGTCATCAATGATGCACCGAAAACTGAATGAACTTTCGTTGATATCTGAAGGTGCTGAGCATGCTGTGACATTGACCATCCCGTAAATATAAGAAGAAGTGCAGGGACAAAAGAACGCTTGTTGTTGCGAGACAAGAAGATACCGAGGAGACCTCCAGCCCACCATATTATACCCATTGCTGTGTGTTGGTAGTCACCCATAGACCACGCCTCTCTTCCCCATCTGTGTTCTGTGAAAGTATTCACGATACCCCATGCACACATTACAACCGAATCATAAAACTCTTGTGACTTGGATGGGGCTGCAGTTTCTGGATTTAACAACCCATGTTTTCTTATCCACGGAATCAAAAGTACCAAGCTCAATAAAAACGAGTAACCGATGAAGGCCAGGCCCATGATTCCATGTGCAATGCACTGGCCCGTATGCTTACCGTAACAAAAGCCCAACAAAGCTACTGGAGCCATGGAAACGCGAACCCATCCAGTTAAGGGAACCAAGATGGACAAGGTCTTGTAAATTTTCAAAGTAATCCCATTCTGGCCCTTGGAAGCTAGATGTGGATAAAACTTGTTGATAATTAGATTTGATCCATTGAGCAATGTTCCCATGAATATCGTAGCAATTAGCAACATACTGAGAAATGAACTAGTACCTTTGGAAGTTCTGTTTTCATGGTCTTCGACATCCGGAAAGTCCCAGAATAGTGTTTCAAAAACTGAATAACCCGTTGATATATAGTGCAAGACTATGGAGATATTGGTTTTATCTGCAATTGCCACAATAGCTGACAAGCATGGCAACATAAAGAGGACAGCCAATGACACCACCAAATGGAACGCTTTAGACCCGGCATGGACAGGATGGAATTCAACTTTTTCAACGTCATGGTGGTCATGTTCCATTTCATCAGCTAATACACTGGTTACAGCAAACCCTAGTACGAGGATAGCTATCAATCTAGCATTCTGCCACCGCATTTTCTCATTCAATTTACTATATGAATCAAGAAAAAGAGTTGTGAAGAATAGACCCTATGAAATTTGAATTTCTTGATCTAGATAATCCGATATCGAAGTCTACTGAATAATTCGTGAAATATTTTACTTATCTTTCTAATGGACTAAACAGTACAGCATCATTGTTGTCACTGTAAGGTTCATAAAGAAGGAAACTCAAAGAATTAACGGAGTTTTTTATAGGTAGAAAATTGCATTCGTAATGGTGTTTTATATCGATATAGCAAAGGGTTTTTGGAACATGAGCTAAATGTAAAAACGTATTATTAAAATGTTATGTATGGTTGATATATATATGCAAATCTATTATCCTTTATATCTTATTACATGCTGTAGATTAGTTATTGTGCTCTTTAAATTCGTCAGTTATGGGGCTCGAAGAGGGAGAGTTATTATTCTTCCTAGCTTTCCAAAGCTTCGAAAAGCGTGTTCCAGTTGGCTTTTCGTCAAAGTACAAAGGGCTGGGACTTTCCGAGTTTGGGTAGGAGCTGGGTGATGTTTGGTTTAACTTAAGATGGCCGAGTAAATTTGAAATCGACGTCAAACTATGAGAAGGTGAATTGGCACCGAGTGATTGCGAGGGAGGGCTGAGATGGAGAAAACGGGACTTTTTGGCGTTCTTGGATACCCCTTTGTTGGCCGACACGCAAGGTGAGAGAGTTGGTGAAGGTATCCCAGATAACGGAGTGTCGCTTCGTGAACTGTTTCTGGGTGGAACACACAAAGGTGAAGCCGAACTTCCTCTGACAGACAGACCTTCGAAAGCCGACCTTTCTTGGCTTACAAATCTTAAATAAACATTCTCTTTTATCAATAGAATCACCTCGTTCTTGGCTTTCCACAATATTAACGGGTTGTGTATTTCCTTTGTTTTGTTTTTCTCTAGTATTTCGTTGTAGAGTTTATTGGAAAGATTAATCTGTTCTGGTGCATCGCTGGCAATATAGTTCTCGATTATGAATTTCCACTGATCCACAAGCATATTCCTGATGTTTAGATCCTGATATGAATCGGAAGTGATATTAGCATCGTTTTCGGCTTCGTCGTTGTCGGTATCGTCCTCGTAGTCGGAGTCCAGATCTATGGCCTGGTCCCTGAAACTCAACCATGCTCGGTTGCCCAGATATCCAGTCTGATCAGGGTCAAGGTCATCGATGGTCGATACGAGAACGGCTGCTGGGTCGTGGTCCTCGGTACGGGCTGATATCACAGACAGAGGCTTGCGAGGCTTCGACACCGGTATTTGAAGCGGTATATCGTTCTGTAATGCAAGCTCGATGTTGGGACTGGACGTCTTGTTGAGTCTCTCGCCCTCCTCGTTATCCCTGAATAACCGGTTGTAGTAAAAATCGTATTTAAAGATGTCCACAAGAAACCGAAGACTCTCATCGCAATGGAAATTCCGAGTGAACTCTTCGAATCTTTTCACGTACTGCAACTGCTGGGCCTCGATTTTGATACCGATGCTGTTCTCGAAGCAAAGGTTCACCAACTCCTCGAGCGACGGCACTCCTCCGTTCTCCTTGGTTGGCGTATTTACGTTTGTGCTGGTGCTCGAACCATTGCCTATTTCATACTGGCTGTTTATCGGGATATGCGCTTTAGTGGGTATTGGTGTTTGGTAGATATCATTTACCATCCTTCTTACCTTCTAACTGAATACCCCTACGCACCGCTGCGGACTGTTTGAACTCTTACTTTGCTAATAATACTGGATTCTTGGTATTAAAGTAATTTTGGAAAAAGTGCAAAAAGAAATTCACGGTCTAAAATCACCGAGATGCAATGGAATACTTTTTCTAGACATAAAAACGGTTACTGTACGAGTGATCCTTTCGCTTGCTATGCATAATCTAAAGCGGTTCGTCATGTTTATGTTTAGCAACTGTAGTTCATCAAATGCAATATGAGGATCACCAAGTGCTAATGGACCAAGCAGCGATGAGATACTGTGCAATTACATAAGACTATGCGGTGTTTCTGACCATGAAGTCGAGATGTTGCATGGGTTTTATTGCACACAACCCGCATGACCCATGAAACCGTTACCAGGGGTGCAAGAACATTGTAGATATATTCCGGAAGGGGCCAGGTTTGATACAGCAGGGGTGTCGGAGTAGCCTATAGTATGGCATCTAACTACAACAAGCGAGAAATACAATACAGGGAAGGTTGAACGCGGAGCAGATAAAGGAAGGGAAAAAAAGATAGGATGGCTGCGAAGGGAGCAGGGATGGGTAGGAGGTGGTGGAGACTATAGACGAAGCAGTCCCGGGAAGGAGTCAGATTGTAACCTTGTAGTATTGTAATGAAGTAGGCGGGTTATAAAGTTGCTAATGCAAGCCCAAAGGTGTGAACAGGCGTTAAAGAAGGCGTGTTACAGAAGAAGAGTGCGTTGGGTGTCAAGTGAAAAAAGGGAAGGAAAAAAAATAAAGGTGTATGAAGGATGAAAAATTTCTCGAAGATGAACAGAGACTTTATGCCAGATCGTTTGTAGGTACGAGTCAAAAGATCTGCAATAGTCGAGCGTCATTGAAGGGGGATGTTGCAGGATAAAGGTACTGATGTAGCATTGTGTAGACCACGACAGATGGCTGGTATTGACGGAGGAGGGATCGTTTTGGGGACATTGAGAAGAGAAAGTAGGATAAAACGAGCCGATGAAACACGCTGCAGCAGAAGCTGTTTAGTTGAGGCGGACTCACACATAGAACGAAATCACGGAATGTTCTACTCATCGGATGAGCTTTGCAGGCGAGGTGGATGGTGCTTCTAGCACAATCCACACTGTAGAGCTATATGGTTCGCACCTATGCTGGTTGCACGAATCACCAATTCTTCAATGCTGTGTTTGCGGAAAGCATGAGAGTGATGTCTCTGCTGCCAGGCCGCAGCCGTGACACCAAGCGTCGGAAGATGTTGTGGGATTCCGTCGCTCACCGGGGACACAAAGGCAGGGTGCTTGCACCCTGCTCCCTGGGCCGCGGTAGCGTACGCAGACATCACCACGTCGAAGTCGCAAAAAAATTATCCATAGCGAGATCAGGTCTCTCTAACTTACCGCGATCCTCGCGGTACATATTTTGTCACCAGATTTTGCCCTGATTTTACATACACAACCATCACTGTGATTCTTAATGTCTGGTCTGGTTTTCTGTGACCGAATTCGGATTTCCATATATCTCCTCGAAGAACAGCAAGAAACTGATCTGCTTTGGTCAGCGAGCTACACACGCATGCTACCCTCGATACCAGTCCCTCACTGTACATGTGGTAATCTTCGCTGCTCTTTGCCCGTTTACCGTCTTCTTGCAATCGCCTACAACCACAGTAATTGATTTCTAGGGATCGGTTATGAGCCCGGCACTGATAGTAACCCATTTCTCCTCTGATAGGAACTCTAAGGAATCAAAGATCCTAAGCGCTTCTTCTTTTCTAGGCTAAATTACTGAAGAAGTATAGAATATAGCGTTAAATCTGTTAGTAAGTAGACATAGGAAGACAAGTATTCGGGTTATTCGTGTTTGGTGAGTCTACATTACAGCAAAAAAAGTAGACCGCTGGAGATTTATTGACATTAGGCTGCGCAATCCCCTATTACAACCAAACTAGAATTGTAAGCATGCTTTCAAGACGGGTACTTATGCCGCGGTGCCACCAGGTCGTGAAGAAGACAGTTGTTGAAAGGAGCCAGAGACATGGATCGGTGTTAGCAGGTGAGATACGGCGGTTTGCCACGTCGTCGAATCCTGAGAATAGTGTGGAGTATGAGATCGATTTGATTTCGTTGAAGAAGACGCCGAAACAGCGGTACGGGGAACTTAAGCTTTCGCATTTGGATGGCTTCAGGAAGTCTTTGATGGAAGACGCTAACAAGAGCACGTCTGCATGGGAATCGATCTGGCAAGATCCCCTTGATTACAAGCAGCTTGGCAAGGACGATATCAATGGTTACTTGGATTTTACTGAAAGGTACGTTGCTGAGCTCAATGTTTTCCTTGACTTCATCCGGTTTTCGTACGATGGGAAAATTAAGGACTTTGACCAGTTGACATCTTGTGAGATGATTAACTCCTTATATATATTCAAAAGTGCCTATTCAAACGGCAAAATAAAGGCTGTCAACAAGTATAACGTGAGATCCTACACTTACATGTTTGAGGGCCTTATGAAGCATTTATCACACGACAAGAACTTCCCTGAGTTGCTTAGTAAGGAGTTGATGCCGGTGGTCGAAGATAGAAAAGTCATGATTGGTCTTTATAAAGAGGGAATTCTTAATTATATTGACGAATTAAAAGCATTAGAGCAACAGTTTGACCTCAAACTGGTATCTTTGGATGAGATCGTGACTGGTATCAACAGAATTTTGGAGCAGTCGAAAGACATTCTCAGAGATATTCAAAACTATGACAAGACCTTTTTTAAGGTTTTGGTTCAGGTCATGAGATATAGATGGTTACTCACATTGATTGAAAAGTACCCCAATTTCAAAGTGAAGTACATAAAACTAATCATCGCTGATCCCGATGCTGCTGATATCAGTGTCAAAGTGAACCAAATGAACGGGAACTCGCAGAAGTTGGAAGATGCCAAATCCAAGTGTGAAGCTGAAATAATTCTTTTGAAATTCGCCCTCCCAGATTTGAAACCCAACAACTTTTATGATTTGGCTGAACTGCTACACAACTCAGCTATCAAACAGGACAATGAATTGATCATATCCACAGCACAGAATGTTATTGAGTGTTTTATACCCTTGTACGGAGAGGGTGTATTGGCTGTTGGAGATATTGGATGGTTCAAAAATAAGGAAATTACGAGAATTGAAGCATTTGACAATTTTAGTGAAAATTTCCAGGCAGCAGTAGCATATAATGTTGGAATTTTGGAAAATATCGATAGTGTTAGGTATCTCAAGCATGAAATGAAGGGTAATTTCCATGAAAAATCTCCTGAAAATATTATTCAACAATTGAACTCCTTAATCGATTCTTTTAAAGGAGCCGAGTTCATCAGAACTGATTTGTTGACTTTGAAAACTCAACTCTCTAGATTTTTTGTGTTGGCAAAACGGGATATCTCATTCTTAGACATGATAACAGAAGATGAGGTTAAATTTGCAATTATTGATTATGTTCAAACTTCCAATTCTGTGAATAAAAACACGAAAGATCAAAAGAGGGATGAGAGTAAACCAACATGTACAACTTTGGATTATGAGAAATTATCAGAATTTCAACATGAATTAGATTTCATTCAACGATCTTACATGAATAGTTTTAAGTTTAGCCACACTTCTGCTGCCAATGTTATTTTAGTTTTGGACACAGTCATAAATGACTTCAATGAAGGGCTCAAAGTAAAAGATATTGAATTGAAGAGATTAGAAATGTTGAAGAGTGGTTTGAACAAGCATTTTGAGAGGTTCAATAATGATACCAAGATTTTGGATGAGGTCTCATCGCATCACTCGAGGAATAAAGAATATGTTCAGATCCCCGATGATTTGGACTTGCACCAGTTTAGCAAGGAGCTTTCATTATTTAGGGAAAAGGACTTGCAAAAAGTTTACAAGGAATCTTCTGCACAAGAAGTCAACAATTTGCTTGACAGAAGAATTGATGAAGTTTACAATGGACTTGTGGTGAACCGCGATTCTGCAATAACCTCTTCCAATGTCAATCATTTTGTTCGCCTAAGCAAGCGTTTGGTCCATCTTTTCAAAATCAATAATAACGAGACTGCTATTCTAGATGCATTAATTCAAAATCAAGATGCTTTCAATAGTATGGAGAAGAAAATATCACTGAAAAAGACAGACAAACCTAAATATGTACAGATTCCCGATGATTTGGAGATTCACAAGTTTATCAGTGAATTGAAGATTTTGAGAGAGGATGAGTTCAAGAGACCATTTTCGTCTATTTCTGCTTCAGAGTTAAACACTGAGTTGGACAGACGCATAGATGAGATATACAATGAAAAGGGAAATTCTAATCCTGAATCTAGGATATCTAAGAAAAATGTCGTCGATTTCATGCGACTTAGCAAACGGTTGACCAGATTGTTCGACATAAATGGAGGTAACACACTGATTTTGGATACATTACTACAAAGTCAGACTGTTTTTGATCAAGTAGAAAAGAAAATAAAGTCCAAAACAAAAAACGAAGTAAAAGGCAAGAAGTATGCTCAAATTCCCGAATCATTGGATATCCATAAATTCAGCAAGGAGTTGATAATGCTTAGAGACGAATTGGGATCCGATTACAAGACTTATAAGGCTTCCGAAATAATCAAGTACGTAAATGAGAGAATTCAAAGTTTGTCGGCTGATGTTTCGAGTGCAGACAGTGGCAACTTCACCCCTGCTCACTTCCCCGAATTAGTCAAATTATTGAGACGTCTAGAGGAGTTATTCCGAATTAATGGAGAAAACACGGAGGTGCTAGATGTGTTATTGAATAGTCAAACTGTTTTTGATTCTTTCGAAAAGAGTTTAACGGACAGGAAGCTGCGTAAAAAGACTTACGTGCAATTGCCGGATGATTTCAGGTTGGAAGAATATGTTGACAAACTCATTGACCTCAAGTATTCAATTGGAACGGATTACAAAAGCACCACAAGTGAGCAAGTATTGAAAAAAACAGAAGAGATGATTGAATCTGAGACTGATGTCCCGTCAAAGGTTTCATTGAGGAAGTTGTATAGAAACTTGAAGAACTTGTTCAAAATTAATAACAACAACACGTCTGTTTTGGATAATGTCATTTTAAATCTTGAACAGTTTGTCAAGTTCGAATCCAACAAGGCAATAAAAAGTTTAGGGGAAAAAGATACACGAACATCATTAATCGCCAAGCATCTGGATTTGATCAATGATAATATCGAAGAAATCGAAGAGTTTTTAGTGAATCTGAATTTGGTTGGTAAAGATGGAATTTGGAAGATTTCTAAAAATGATTTCCGAAACCTTATAGATAACTACAAACAGTCATTAGATACCGATACTCCTGATTACAAAGATAAGTCAATAATTGCTGATCAGTTGAAGGAGTTTAATGATTTGATCGAATGCTATCCTAACTTTTTGCAGCAATTATACGAAATCAAGAAAAACGATCCTGATTTTAAATTAAGCCAGACAGACGTTGAAGAAATTTACAAGGCAATAATTGAGATCATTGAATACGAAGGAACAAATAGCAGCGATGGCAAATTCAATGAACAGTCTAGGTTGATGGATCATCTGTCCCATAAGATTCCTTCAAATTTGGAACACAAGCTCGAAAACACTCTAAACGAATTGTCTTCTAAAGGCGAGAAGATTAGTAATATTAATTACACCTCAAAAGATGGAATCACTTCTTTGAACAAGAATCAGAGTGCAGCTGATGTCGATGCAGAAATTTTGAAACCTAAAAATGCTCTGGATAAGGAAAATCAAGATACTGAACTTAAGACCATAATTCTCGACGCTTTGAATACTCATGCCACAGAGATCCAAAAGGAAATCCAAAACTTAGAGAACTTAACCACGGAAGATATTAGGAAAGGTTATCGTGTTATGAAGGGAAGAAACAAAGACAAGAAGGGGAGTGCAGGTCCCCTCAAAAGTGATTTAGAGGTCAACACGCCATTTTTAAAGACATTTCTTGAAAATGCCAAAGAAGAGAAGAGACAGGAAAAGGAAACAAAGTTCAGGGAGTCAAAGGCTTACGAATGGAGCAAGGGAATGTGTACATCACAGAGGTCTTTGGAATCAAACAACTTTTTCAATCCAATCTATGAGTCTATTCCCAAGCTTTCATCTGAGAAGCCGAACGATTTACTTTTCCCCAATTTACGCAAGAGAAAATCGAAAGATGTTAAAAAGGAGTACATACTTTTGAATTTGGAGGGAAGAGTGGTGTACTCAGATGTCAATCCTTTAGGAGACGTATCGAAGCCCGAAGATATATTCAGTATTTTCGGCAAGTTTTCCAAACAGGATCTGGATAAATTCATAAGAGTATCCAGAAGGTATCAAAGCAGAGGCTGGCGTTTGATAGGTGGTAGGAATATTTCCAATGAACAGAAATATTTAATATTATCCAGGGAAGTGTCTGGCCATAAACCTAGGACTGGAGTATTCACAAAGTTGAAGACTATTTTTGCGGTGACTGGTGCTGTTTTTGTTGGGTTGATAGGTCTCAATTCATGGTTAGATGACCCAAGAGAGATCGAAAGAGCACGGTTGGTCATACCCCAGGTGGCTCCTGATTCGTCAGAGAATACTGATGATAAGACAGTGGATCATAAAAATGTGGTACTAGGTGACACCACAGAGACAAACAGTCAATCTTTCATCAAGCATTTGCTTTGGAGATGAGCCGGCTAGTCAATGATGCGAACAAACACTTTTATTTGAGAGTTGCTGAACGTATATGCTGGACGTATATAAAGTGTATAACTCAGATATTCTTTCTGTTATTGAATCTACTATAAATTGTAAGAGAAATTGTCTCTGTAAATACTGTCATTTCCTGATGCTAGTATGGGGAAGTGTGGTCCACATTCTCACGACATGTCCGCATCCTCCTTATTCTCGTTGCTATTTTCAAAGACAAGAAAAAGCTTCATTGCAGTGATACCTCCCGTTGATCCGTTCCATTTGCGCAAATACATCACCGTATCCTTATCTCGTATATCTGGAACCTTGTACCCAGTACGGTATACATGTCTTTCGTGCTTGACGAGCTGCTCAAGCAGCGACTGTCTAGCGGACGGTGGCCTGCCCGGCCGCCTGTCGCTGCGCAACTGCTCGATCTCCTCGTCGTGGCGACCAAGGAACCGTTCCATTATCGCCTTGATATCGTCATCACTAAACTTCCCCTTCTCTTCCTTCTCAACCTCACCCTGGAAGAAGTGCACGGCCGCTAAATCGTTGTCCTTCTGCTCCTTCGATCGCATCTTCTTGTTCGTGAGCTTGTGCTCACGAAGCGTTGCTCGATTGAGCTGCTTGAACTTCCTTCCCTTGATGTGCATAGAACCTGTCGATTTCGACAAGTTCTTCTTCACCTTACTAAGACTGTGGGCAAGCGGCATCCTACTCTCTCTCTCTGCTCCGTCTTCTCGAGCTCATCGCTAACAGCGATGCCATCGATTTTTCAGTCTCGTGATGTCCCAAAAGTCGTTCGTTTACCGTTCAAGTTTTTTTTTTCACCGGTTCTAAGAGTCCTTTATATCATAACAGGGTGTATTTGATATATTTAAAGTGTTTCAAAAGCTATTGAAGGTCTTAAGTAAAAGTTTAAGGTATAATGTCAAAGTACACCGAAGAAAGATTATTTGAAATCAGAGATCAAGCACACGTTCCCCAACCTCAAGTGTTGGAGGCGTTTAATAAATTGGTTGAACAAGTCAAGGAACATACAGCAGCGGAGCACGAAAGATTCAAAAATAGTAAATGGAGCAATGGAGACACATATATCGATGAACACGGTAACGAGAGACCGTACCATCACATGAACAGAAGACGATTATCGAAAACAGGCACTAAGCCCAATATCAGGAAGAAGGTGGCCGAGACGGTCAAGGTGGACGAGGACGGATGGGCCACACTTACGAAGCAAAAGAAGGGATCTGGTGCAGAGGAGGTGTTCGAGGAGATTACGAGCAAGAGTAAGGATAGCAGCAAGGAGTTGCCTACTGGGATCAAAGCCAAGCCAAACAATAAGAATTTGGGTTCCTCCAAGGCCGTTGACTCGCGAGATGCAATTGCTGATAAACAGACCATATCATTCAATGCATTTGAGGCTCTTGGTGACGAGGAAGAGGACGATGACGATGATGAATAAGTGCTTTCGAAGGGCAGAGCGTGCTTCTCTAGCCTTTAATTGACTAATCGCTGTTTTCGTATATTAAAGAAAGTAAATACAGCCACAACTAAATTGCGCTAATAATGTACAATTAAGCCTTTGATCACAGTATGTTACGTACACTTGCAAATACATTGTAGTATCACGATGAAATGAGCCCAAAAAACAGAAAACAGAAGTAACTTATAAAAAAAAAAGTTACTTTTAAAACATACTATTACTACCATATCATAATGTAGGAGATAATTTTTTTTTCTTGCAAGGAACGTATATATGAGTAGTCTGTAATGTTACAAGACAATTCGGGTGTCATCGTCACTGCTGAGTTGATCCAATATTGAATCTACTTCGTTTGATATCATTTGTTTGTTCAAAACAGAGCTTGGAGTTGTGTTTCTATTCTTCACAGATGGCTTTTTCATCAATTGTCGATGTTCAGACATAGCATCTTTCAAATCTGAAACTTTTGGAGAACTGAACGATTTCCCCTCCAACGTGAAGAGAGATCCGTTAGATTGAAAATTTCTATTGAGGGTATGGTTGTTCATGAGCTCAGAATGGATTGAAATTATATCAACAGCAGACCCCAAACCTAAACCACTGGCATGATGGAAATCATTCCTACCCGAGTTTACTGTAGCATTTGTAACAGTGGTATTTGTGATATCTGCAGAGTGGGATGAACTGTCACTTCCAACTGTGTTTTGTGTTAATGACGTCGACTTCAATTCTTTCTTTTTCTTGATTATGTCTAGTATCAATGGGCGATGGGTATCGAGCCATTGGGATATGAAATCATTCTTGGAACAAAATTTTTCAAAATTATCCCTGTTTGCATTGAATACAATATTGTCATTACCATGCTTTTCATAGCCATCAATTAGATCTCGATCCTCAGAGGTAAGTTTAACATTTTCAAACCACAAATCGTTAGCCTTTCGATATTTGATATCTGATAAAGCTTGCTTGTAAAATGAACTGGATATGCAATAATCTTTTAATTCCTTATGGTAGAGGCCGTCCAAACTGGTCAATGAATCTAGTAAAATGGCATATGCAATGCTATCTAAAAGTATTTCATTTTTAGAATTTGCATCCTTGTTTGGAGTTATAACCCAATGATAAAAGAAAGGAATGAAATTTGCAACAAAATTGACACCAAGAACACTTATCAATGCTCTGATAGAATTGAGCATTTCAGATATTAGCTTCGGGTCGAAAGCTTTTAAAGATTTTAAACATTTTTGAATGTGAATTAAGAAGTGAGCGATGGAGTTGTCAGTCAGTGTAATGTACTTGTTGTAATCGGGCTCCAAAGTGCCTTTCTTTACAGTTTCTTGAGACTCCACTTGGCTCACACTCTTTTGTTCCGCATTATCTTCTGTGTTTTTGAGTTCAGTATTGACAAACAATGTGAAAACCTCGAAAAACTTCGTTTGTATATTTTCCACTCTTTCATTTGACAATACAGTTTGCTTGTTCTCACCAAACTCGTCATTTGGATTCAATATTCCCAAACTGACATCCCAGTGTTCTAAAGACACAGAGTTTCTCGTTATAGCACTAGAATTATCGCGCAATCTATTGAATATAACGGAAATGTCATTCAAATGGGTGCAAATTAACTGGTATATCTTTTCTCCCACGCCATCTGAAGCTTCGAATGAATACTCGAACACAGAGTCAATCCTCATGAAAATCTCCTGGATTGAGTCAGGAACCTGGTCAAAGTAGTATATATGCACAGACAAGTTGCAAATGCTTTGTGAGAATAAAGTCGATAATTTATTTATCTCGTTGGCATCAAGATAATTTGACTGACGAATGAACAATGAAAACTGCAAGGAAAGTAACTGCTGAATAATATCAGATATAGACAAACCTATCATGTTCACCTCTGACGAAACCAAGCCTAGAATATGATGTGCAAGGACGAGTTGCATTTCGTAGTTGGTTTCCGTTTTAGATGATGCCTCTGTTATTTTACTTATTTGTGACAATAATGTAGAAAGGGTGATAAACCTGAGCTGGACGGGAATCCAAGTGGTGCACATTTCCAAGAAGGTGGAATACCATTCTTGGTCTGACTCGCTCAGTACATCTTGCCTCAAGACGGCCTTCGTTGCCTCAATGACTTGAATAGTTGATGTAGTGTTGAACAAGGCATTAAGTCCTCTGAATGACTCTTCCGTCACATCAGTTTGCGTGGAAGCATCGTTGGCGAAATCCTCGTCAATTTTCTTATTCAATCTTGAGAGGGTTTTCCCCAGAATCACCTTGGACAACCTTGGCTGGTCACCTTCAACATTAACATTACTGCTTATGCGTGTCAAGAGGTCTGAACGGCTGTGCTTGGTGGTATTGATAGAACTAATGTACAAGGGTATCGAAAGATTGATGAGCTTGCGCTGAAGCTTGCTGTTGTGTCCTAAACAGCTCGTCACATAACGGCAGGCCATTAATGCAATCATCTTCCACTCCAAAGCGTTCACATTCGACGTCTCCAGCGCCTTGCAGCTGCGCTTGATGATCTTTTCTGATAAAAGCGTGAACAGGTCTACAAACTGCTTATCGCCCAGAAACAAGCCGCCGTCTAATTTCGAGCAGAAAACCTCGTACGTCTTGAGAGCACTCTTGCTGAGCGCCAACTCCCCGCGCCCAAACACTAAGTCCAATATAACCCCCACATTATGCGCAAAAACGTTCAAGTTGTCGGCACACCGCTCTATCAAGCTCGACAATATCGTGAGCGTCACCTGGAGATTGCCCACCCGGTTGTGGTGCGAGTCCGAGTGTGACTTACGCTCCAAAAACGCAACCACCTTCTCCAACTTCACCCTCCGTGTCGACGCATAGTACAAAAGATAGCTTAGTTCCGACGAATTCACCTTTTTGTCCACAGCTTTGCCTGCTGGATAGCACTGCAAAATTAATTTTTGGTGCTTTGAATTGAACAATCTCATTTTAATCTCCCTACTATAGACCTAGCCTTCTCCTATCTACTCTTACTCCTCGGTATGCTGCTTTTAATGCTAAATGAATGGACTTTTGAGCAACGTTAAGAAGAAGAAATTCATTAGAAGGTGGATTTCGCGACTATAAAATCACATTCAAATCCTAAGAGAAGGATATAAGACTGTGATCGGAGCCAAAAAGAAGATAATAGAGGAAGAGGAGAGATGGCGCCAATATACGTGAAGGGAGGAGTGTGGACCAACATAGAAGATGAAATTTTGAAGGCAGCAGTCTCGAAATATGGTCTAAACCAGTGGTCTAGGGTGTCGTCGTTGCTCACGAAGAAGAGTGCTAAACAGGCTAAGGCTCGGTGGAACGAGTGGTTGAGTCCACAGATCAATAAGTCTGGATGGAGCCGAGAGGAGGACGAGAAGTTGTTGCGGTTGGCAAAGTTGATGCCCAATCAGTGGCGGACGATAGCACCGATAGTTGGACGGACGGGGACGCAGTGCGTGGAGCGGTACCAGAGGTTGTTGGAGGATGCTTACGAGGGGGGCGAGGGAGAGGACGACTTGCGGTTGGCAGGAGCTGGGGTGGAGTCTGTGCCTGCTGTGGGAGGAGGTGTTTCTGGAGACTTGGGGCTCAATCCTGAGAGCAGACCTGCGATGCCCGATGAGGAGGACATGGACGACGAGGAGCGAGAGATGCTCTCAGAGGCCCGGGCACGTCTTGCGAACACCAAGGGAAAGAAGGCGAAAAGACGAGAAAGGGAGAAGATGCTCGATGAGAGCAAACGGTCTGTTTTGTTGCAGAAACGTCGAGAACTAAAGGCCGCGGGCATCAAGACGAGCCTCGAGTCTAAAAACAAGAAGAAAAGGAAAGAGTTCGATTACAACGCAGATATACCACACGAAAGAGAGCCCGTGAAGGGCTTGTATGATGTCAGCGAGGAGGCTGAAAAGGACCAGAATGACCGCATAAATTTCGATTTTAATGTCGCAAGAGCTGGCATCGATTTGGACGAGAAAATACCCAAAGGGAAGAACAGAGCACAAAAGAAGAACGAACAGAAAGAAGCGCAGAAAGTAAAGAGGAAAATAGAGGGTGCGGCTGAGCTCATAAACGAAGCTGACCAGTTGCTTTTGAAAAAGAGGAAGCTCGAGTTATCTGCACCACAAGAGGGCCCTGGAATTAGTGAAGACGAGGAGGACATAGATGATAAAATTGTTAAAATCAGTCGTGAGATAATAGAAAGAAACAAGGAGAAATCTTCCTTGATAATCGATAACCAACAAGTAGCAGGAGAAAAACCTCGCGAGACGGCCAAAACCAAACAACCTACAAGTGCAAAAAAACAAAAAGCTCTACGAGAGGCGCTCAAGAGTCTACCACCCCCGACCAAGGACTCAAAGGTTATTTTACCTAGTTTCGATATAAATGAAGAACAAGTTGTCAACACTGTTGCTCCAGGAGACAATGACCAAGATACACTAAACCAACTTGAATTGCTCCGCGAAGTGGAAGCAGAAGAAGCAAAGCAAAGAAGGTCAGAGGTAATTCAACGGAACCTCTCGATACCAGACCCCAAGGACCTTATTAGTGTGAATTCTATCAAGAAAAAGCTTCTGCCACTCGAGAAGGAGATTGCCATAGAGATGCACAAGTTGATAAAGTCAGACTATAGTAAGTACGTTGACTCTACGTATATTTCACAACCATTACAAGAATTGGACAAACAGTTGTATGAAAAGGTTCACAACCAAATAGAGTCTGAGTTGAAAAGCATAAAGAAACCTAAATCATTACCCGAATTTGCATTACTTCATAATCATGACATAGCTTCGAAACTTCTCTCGCGTTTGAACAAGTACCACGAAGACTCATTGCTGAAGGAGAAAAACATCATGGAGAGCACTGGTTACGAGGACTTTGAAGCCAAGGAAGAACAACTCTTACAGGAGATACGTGATGTCTTTGAAGAGTATTCCACTACTGATTCACAGTTGGCCGTTCTCAGAGGTGTTTCCGAAAAAGAAAATCTCGCAATGAAGACCCGTTTGGACAAACTCAATTCGATGATCGAGAGGTTGTCAAAGGCCGAAGAGAATGCCAAGAACCGTTTGTCTAGCATCAGATTGTCTTATACTTAAATTTGTACATTAGTTAAATAAAAATATTAGATCGTACCCCGGATCAAAAATAACATGAGGAAAATCAAAAATCTTAATCTAAGTATTTCACACTGTAAATACCCTGTGAGTTACCGGTCATGGACTCAAACTTGTTGTATGTACCGTTTCGCCAAACTGATAAGTTGGACATGGCCGAGAAACTAAGAGACGTAATAAAGGCAGACTTTTTTCAAACACCATACAATTTTGAAAGCGATCTTTTACAGATAGGCAAGCTAAGAAGCAACATCAATACACTTGATCACGAAAGCATAGAGGAAAAACAAGAAGATCTAATAAAAATATATTACTCTCAGACAATCAGTCTAGGGAGAAAGTTCAGAGATGATTGTGTTTTCTTCAATTGGTATGGCACTTTGGGCTACAAGCCCAAAGGTCCCATAAAAGTGAACTCATTGAAATTAGAACTGTTGAATGTTCTTTACCAGTTAGGCTCTTTATACACTCAATTACCACAAAAATGTGCTAGATACAGCGAGGACGGAATGAAAAAGGCATGCTCCTATTATCAAAAGGCTGCAGGGACATTTGACTTGATTTTATCCAAGCTCACTGACGAAGACTTCATCAAAAACACGGATATCAATGGATCTGATGACTTTGAGATAAACACCATATCTTGTTTGAAGTTTATACTGCTTGCCCAAGCCCAAGAGATAGTCTGGCTGAAAGCGATTACCAATTCAAAAATGAACGATTCTGTAGTATCCAAATTAGCATTTAAATGCTTCGAGTATTACTCATCCGCCGCAAAATTCGCCAATGATTCGCCATTCATCAGACAAGAATGGATAAACCACCTCAATGTCAAGAAATACCACTTTGAGGGAGTTTCATATTACAGAGCATCGATAAAATGTCAAGACAATTTCCAATATGGGGAGCAAGTGGGATATTTACGTAAAGCAGAAGCTTCCACAACAAAAGCATGGAAAAGTACCCGATACGTTAATAAATATGTGGTAGAGGATCTTGCAGGCTTGAGGGAATGTATCAGTGGGATCTTGAAAGTAGCAGAAAAAGAGAATGACCTAGTTTATTTAAAGCCTGTCCCCGACGAAAATGAACTACCTCCTATAGTCTCTGTATCCATGGTCCAGATTGAAATTCCGGACTTTTCAAATTCATCAGGCCAAAGGGTCTTATTCAAAAGTTTACTTCCTTTTGATGTAATACAAGCAGCACAAGCATTCAAGGAAAGACAATACACATATGTTAGAGAGAAAATTATTGAACCAATAGAGGCCCTAAGAAACATGATGAGTAAATTTCTCATAGAAAGAAATCTACCTTCCTCAATTGATAGTCTTCAAAGAACAGAAAATCTTCCTAAATCAATTATAGACCATGCGCACGAGATCACAAGGTTCGGTGGAGTTGATTTCATTGAACGTTCTATGGATGAAATTTCTAGCCTAGTAAATGAAAGCAAGAATATTTTCAGTGGCTGTGAAGAGCGTCTCAAGATAGAAGAGGATGAAGATGATTTATTGAAGCGAAGACTTGGAGCGAATAAATGGACCAGACAGTCTTCTCAAGAAGCAGGTTCAGAGTTGAGGTCGAAAATTGCAAAAATGTCTGTTTACTTAAACCAAGCAAGAGAAGGAGATGAGATAATACTTACTAATTATAATGAAATAAAGCCCTATGTCGAGTTATATTGTTCTGGGTTGGAGAATTTGAACAAGAGTATCCCCAGTTCTTCTTTTGAGGAGCTCGGCCCGGAACTATACGAAGTCGTATCACTGATAAGAAAGTCCTTGAATGGAATGTCACAATTAGAAGCGAAAGGAAAGATGGTAGTAGAAAAATGTGATTTTAAATCTAGGGACAACAATATACTTTCGGAAGTCATTGCCAAATTCAACCAGCTCAAAGATTCAATTTATGATGAATACGGAAATTTTGATTCTTCTAAATTAGAACCAGTATACGAAAATCACATCAGAATCTTCGGCGAAGAATTACAACAATTGGAGCGTATAAAGAACGGGTATATTTCTCTCGAACAGGAGATAGATGAACTTAACAAAAAATTCGTTTCATTATACAAGAAAGACGACTCTAAATCTGAAGACAGAAGGGAAATTCTACAGAAACTCGAACAGGTATACGCAGAGTATCTCGAGTTGATCTCCAACTTGAACGAAGGCTCTAAGTTTTACTCAAACTTTATTTTGAAATCAAATGATGTACTTAATGAATGCGATGACTTTGTTCTTCAAAGACGTTTAGAAGGGAGAGAATTGGAAGAGCAGATTTGCTTTCTAGCACAGGAAAACGATATACCCAGCACTTCAAGCATTACAAATTCTCCAACCAAGAACAATACCTGGAACCCTAGCAATGGAATCAAATTTGCCTAAAAAATTATGGTTGTCAAAATGAATCAAGATTTCCAAATTTTTTTTTTTCTCATCTCTCGACTCTATATACTTGAGTTATGTTTAAATACAATTTCGTAGAAGTTAATGATTATACGTTATGCAAGATATGTTAAGAATCTTATTATGACTACACCAAAGAAGAACATAATCTCTATAGTGGGAACAACTGGCGTTGGGAAGTCACAGGTGAGTTACTTTTTATTCTAATATGGAAAACCCCATACTAATCAGATCAGTTCAGCATAGAGTTGGCAAATGCAATAAATGGAGAAGTGATCAATGCTGATTCGATGCAAGTATATAAAGGATTAGACATAATTACTAATAAGCATCCCGTAGCAGAAAGATACGGCGTATCGCATCATGTCATGAATCACGTCGATTGGAACGAAGAATACTACATTCATAGATATGCACAGGAAGCTCAAAAGGCTATAGAAGATATTCATTCTCGGGGAAAAATTCCTATAGTAATAGGTGGTACACATTACTATCTTCAAAACCTACTTTTCAATAACAAGACGATAGGGCAAGACGAAAAAGTGGTAACGAAGAACAAAAAGATCTTGACACAAGAAGAGCGAGACATATTGGACGGAGATGTGGCAGTGATATTCGATAAACTCATGCAAATAGACCCTATTATCGCCCATAAGTTTCATCCACAAGACAGACGGAAGTTGAGGAGAGCATTAGAGATATATCTCTCTACTGGCAAAAAGCCATCTGAAATCTATCATGAACAAAAGTTAGAAGAGTTTGAGAATTCTTCGTTAAAGTATAACACATTGATATTCTGGGTTTATTCTGATCCAGATATTTTGAAACCTAGACTAGATAAAAGAGTAGATAAAATGATGGAACTGGGTGGACTTCAAGAAATAAAGGAGTTGTATGATTTTTACCGACAGCAAGAGCCTGAACCCGACTTAACCAAAGGAATATGGCAAGTCATTGGGTTTAAAGAATTCTTACCTTGGCTCAAAAATATTGACGACAAGTCTAACTTCGATGAAGGAATGGAGCGAATGAAGATAAGAACACGCCAGTATGCCAAATACCAGGTAAAATGGATCAGAAAACTATTGGCAATCGAGTTGCAAAAGGAGTCAAGATTCCAATACAAATACGGCGGTAAAATATATGTCTTGGATGCAACCGATCTTGATAAATGGGACACAGAAGTTGGCAAAATAGGCGTAGAAATCGCTGAAACGTTCTTGAATGAAGGCCCTTTATCCGTGAAGCATCCACAAACTCCTGATAACTTACAAGAATTACTACCCACGCCAGAAATGTTGAAAAACTCGAACAGTAATAAAACAATTGACTCAAACAAGAACTGGAAGCATTACTTTTGCGATATTTGCAAGGACAAATCTGGCAAACCGCTCGTCGCCGTCGGCGACGAGAACTGGATGATACACATGAAAAGTGCACGGCATAGAAGAAAGAAGCAACTGCTCGAAAAGAGGCATAAACACGAGGCTCGAGCTCGAGAACACTCCCTTGAAACGTCAAATTTCAGATAACGCACCTCAATATTTTGCAAACTAAGAAGAATCTCCCTAATGTTATACAAGATCCTAAATCCTTTTTCTGCATGCTGTACACTTGAATCGTTCCAATTTCAAACAGCCCCTACGCTGTTCCTGACAACTTCGGTGCAAATAGTTTGTTTTCTTTTATCACAGGGGCTGGTGCAACCTGAACTGTCTTCTTATTTTATCCAAATCACTTCCCAAAAGGGTCGCATTCCGTATTTGATCAATTCGTAGCTGAGTTGATATACTCCTTATTGACGTCCTGTTCTTCCGATACTGTCCTTTCCCTATCAAGCAGGCACTTCTACATCAAAGTTTTAAATAGCTACATTCCTAATAACTATAAACATTGAAGACATATACGGGGCCCTGAAGATGCGGGCCCATTCTGTGGCCCTTGCTGTTCTGGGGTTAGCGAGCAAATGTCGTCTATTAAGAAAACATTAATTGCTCCGTAGCAAACCTTTGGCTCCTATTGTTGTCAGGAAAATAATATCAGAAAGTGGGGATTGATAAAGGGATTCACAGACCCTTGAGCCTTGAGCAAGATCTATGGAACACCCATCGTCAAAGGTCCCGGAATGCACATACATAGTCCTACATATAACTACAAATGACACAAAACTGATCATAATTTAAAGAAAAATTTTTCTCTCATAGAAAGTTCTAATACTCTTTGATACGAAAGCTGTCCATTCACTGCACCACCTAGTACAATAGGTGAATGGAGGGGAAAGGATAGCGAGAGTGATTATCGAAGTACGTCCTCATACCAATCGTGCTTATTATATTACTATAGCAAGTTGTTGGATTCTGCGTTTTCGATACATTTTATTACCACTGTAGAAATATTTACTATATACATTTGGACATACACATTTGGGCAATTAATTTGTTACACAAGGTTGGTCATGAATTGGTTAAGATTATCTATAATAGCTGTAGCAGATACACATATATACATTCGTCTTCGTGGGATCTGACCAAGAGGGCCCAATAGAAAGAAGTGCAGATCACTCTGCACATCTTGTATATAAAAGCGAACCAGAAAACTGTATTCTATATTCCGGAAATTCGTAAAGATTCGTTGATACATTAATTCGTCGTAGAATAGGAGAAGCACTTGCTCTCGAGAATCTTCAAGTTGGTTCGACTAGAAAATTCGGCAGGGAAAGACAAATCCCCTCTAGAGCAAGCCTTATTGTTGCTTGGTTTCTCATTCGATAGGAAGGAAGAATCATATTTTTCATTCAATTGTTCTTCGATTTGTAATAATTTGGTATCGATCTGGCACAAGGAAGTATCTTCTTGTAATTGAAGATTGTTCAAATCGTGGTCCGAACACCATCCGGATTCGATCAATCTAGCTCTTGTTAGTTCGAAAGCCTCTACGACAGACTTTTTGTGCTGTCTTAAAAATGCTGAGTAGTTTATCAAGTCATCAGAACTCTTGAAGAGTTCGATTCCTTTTGTTTCACCATTACTATAATAAGTGTCAGGACCTCCTGATGCAGGTGTAATTAAATCCAAGTAGTTGTTCTCAAGTGCCGAAAGGGACTTTTTGGTGGGAACAGAATTCTCTGACAAAGTAATTATAGGGGAAGTTAAAGATGGTGGTGTCGTGCAAGTTGCATTCAGGTTTGAACGCGTGGTGGATCTTCTAGCTCTTGTTATCATCACAGATCCTGCCAGGGAATTATCGGCAGAGGAAACCTCTGCATTGTAATTCGTCAGGGTGTTGCTATCGTGACTTTTGCTTTGAATATCTGTTTGCAAAGGATTAAGCACTGGCCTGCTTGTAACCAGTGAAGGCTGGTAGCCCTTGGGCGTGTTGGTGCCACTGTTGGAACCATTACTAGACAATGATAGCTTTCTGATCCCTTTCTTCAAACTCTTTAATCTCTTCAAAGGTGAAGTGGTCGATGAACTTCCGTTGTTGGAAGTCTGCAAATAATTTCCACTAGTCGTTTCCTTGTTGGTTAATGAAGGGAATATACTATAGCTAGGATCGAATTTAAGATTCGGTGAATCCAACTCGTATGTAGAGAAGCTTGCGTTCAGATGGAAAAGATCTGAATAATCAGAGTCCCTCTTGGACTCTTCTTCTCTAGATGCATATGAGTCAAACGTGTTGACATCGTCGTTGTTGACAGTCTCCACGTTCAACGATTTCACATCCGCCATGGAGTTTCTCAAGCTGGAAGACTTGTACAAGTCCTCGTCTTTGTCTGGCAACGGTGGTAGTAAAATCTCAGTTTCCGTCGCTCCAGCGCTAGACGCCATCTCACTTGCCTCTATTTTCTTGGCCTCTTCCGATGACAAATGACGTCGTATCTCGGACCCGTTGGCTTCGTTCTCCTCCACCAATATACCTAGCCCGTTGAACTCGTTCATTATGGTCTCCTTTTATGGTATGAAAAAAATGATTAGTAGTAAAACCTTCAGACAAAATCTAGCCGCTGACCTTAGCACCCAAACCAAAAATTATCAAGTCTTTACTCAGTGTTCCTGCTCTAGCAGTATACCCAGTATCTCTTGACAGTGTTATCGATGCGTTGAAGTCAACCTCTCGATAGTGCTCTGAATGTGGTTTTCTGCTGTAAACTGCTCTTGCTGCAATTCTCAGTCACCAAATCAAAGCGTTATTTCGGCTTCTAGTTCCGCAGGCTCTGCTTTCTGCGCCACTGCTCTTATGTGCCGCCGCTCTCTCTTCAACTCTCTCGAGAACTCGCTGATTTTCCAATACCTAGTGCTTACTACTTTCCAAGCCTTATAGTCCTATGGTGAAAAATATGAGTCCACCACTAAAATCTATGCTTGCAATGAGTAATTCTCGGTTTATTGACAGTTATATCAGTATTGAGAGGCTACGTTACAAAATATGTACATAGGCACTTATGAATATATACGTAGAGATTTATATATATTTAAATATATGGGAAGAGGTCAAATGCAAATGCTTCACTAATTTGGACCGGCGGTCCTAAAGGTCCAAGCTCAGCTGAAATGTCTACAACGGAGTTTTTTCTAAATAAGAATGTCGTAATGTGATGTGGGCATTATGGCGGAAACAGTGTAAGAGTGAGTGTATGCAAACTTAATCCGGCAAGTAAGTAATAGTAGGAGGAAGTATTGTGCTGGAAAGCGTTAGGCGAAAAACATTGGCAGAGTCTAGAAGCTGAAAAGATGCGGAAACGGTTTTGGGAACAGCCAACAGGAGTGGATGTAAAAAATCAAAGCCTGAGAATGTGTAAAATAGAGTGCGGAGGTGGGAAAGAATGGAAGCAACACAGCGTGCTGAGCAAAGCTCAGCACGCTGTGTACAGCATTGAGTTCAAGGTGGACAATCCCACATGCCAGGAGAGTGGTGTAGCTAGAATAGCGAGAGTATAAGTAGGTTGAAAATTTTCAGCGTGTGTGCAGAACCCAAAATGGGTGGAAATCCGCATAGAGTTAAGTTGTGCGACGAGCATTTTCCACTTATTCGGGGATCCCGACGAATACAGTCTGTTTCATAGTGGCAAGGAAGCCAAACGGAAGGCAGAAATTACGGCAGCGAAGACAATAACGATAGGAGTTGGTTGATAGGGGTAATGGCTAGCAGGAGAGATAGTATCTGTGACAAGAATCGTAATGCAGTTGCGACGGAAACTCGGATAGTGATAGCATAGTAAATAGCATAGTGAATCGCATAGTAAGCACCATAGTAAGCACCATAGCGCGACTAGGAGAGGCATTTGTAGAGAAGGGGGCCGCACAGCTAAACGTAGGGGCGACAGGGGGTATGTCGGTGGGCCGTGCGCGAGGAGTTTCGCCACTAGCCAGTGGCGAAACGACTTATTCTTGCGATCGTGCGCAGCGGTTCCGCGGTGTGAGCGAAATAGCCATCGAATGTCGTCGTTTTATATATATGAATGTACGACATCGTATTCTTTGAAGGAGATACGGGAGCTCGCCTAGCCTAAAAGGTAAATGTTCTTTCGACAACCCGCCCGTAAGGCATAAGGTAAAGATCTCGGACCACCAGGTGCATGCATAATAGGCGTTACCGTACATTTAACCTGGTCTATATAGCGGATTTGAAGGATAAGCATGGGACCTGGGCTCAAATCTCTCGAAAATAAGTTTCACCGCCACTCAAATATATGGACTAGAATTGGTGGGGCACGCGAGATGGTGTCTGCTTGATGCAGCCAAAGCTTAAATGCTGAGTTCTAACCATAGGCTCTTTGATTTTGCATAGTAGAGACAGCGTAGCACAGAGTAGCATAGAGTAGTCAATGGCATCAAACAGCAATTAGTTAGAGACAGAGTAGGACAGTGCAATACAGTGTAGCACAGTGTGGTTGATGGTCATCAACCACACTGCGCTTAGGCAATTAATTGGAGCCAAAGTCAGCGATGAAAGCGATGGAAGGAGATTCGCATAAGCAACAAAAATTCCGAGTTGGTCGCATTTGAACATGGGGCAGCGATCTACAACTAAATGAAGGATCAATTTTCTCGTACTTGAAAAATACCAAGCCAAGAAAAGTTGGCGTTGGTTCGTCTTGGTCTAATATAACGTGGCATGCGGTCCATTGGGCACTACAACATCTATCCTAATGAAGTCGAGAATATAGAGAAGAGCAGATTGAATGTCCTCATGAAGATGGCGGTGAGATTTTTTCAGCGCGTTAAGTTTCGACCTTTCGAGAGAGTTAATTATAGACCAAGATGCGGGCACACATACTCCTAAATACATTTGTGGCAAATATATATTCCTATTTGATTCTTGAGTGGCTCGACTTGGAGCATTATCACGTCTTGGCCCAACTTTCCAGGCCTATTAGAAAGTTGGTAGCAGAGGCCAGTCAGTAGACACGTGAAGCAAGGATTCAATGCTAAGGATCTAGAATTGTCGGAATCATTGACCCCAGCCCTTCAAAGTTTATTTCGTGGAGTTAAATGCAAAATACCATAAACCTAGTTTTTTAATTTATTGCAATTTTGTGCTTATAATATTTTTGCAATGCTGTTGTACAACTACACGAAATTACATCAGACGAACTAGATTTCATATTTTCTCCATTAGTCTAGCTCCAGCAACTGTAGAAGAAGTACCTTTGCACACCCACACACGATCTTTCCTACCTTTTCAGCCAAAGATTACTCTATGTTAAGAATTACACTTGGACTGTAAGAAAAGGAGAAGACTTCATTGCGACTCCATTCAGATGTCGCAAAAAGTAAAATTGAGCCTGTTTTCTCTATTCAAGGGTGTTGAAAGCAAACTTGATTAGGATCCATGGGCTCTCGTTTGCAGCTTGTACTCTGATTTCTCCACATTCGTACTACATGTTGTTCTAGAAGAGTTATTAACGAATTGAGGTTGTAGGTGACACAGTGTTAATCAATCGCAACCTGGCAACGTAGAGAGGGTAGTATACTGTCAATTTGCGAATGTCTTCAATCTAGAGTTTCCTAGGGTAGTGAAATTCATTTTGTTTGACGATGGTATGAAGCAAATTGTTATTGTCGATGATTTTCGGTGCAGCTGTCACTTAAACCAAAATTAGTTGAAATGTCGCAATTCATATTTATTCAGTAAAAGAATGTCCCACTTAGTTAGCTGAGTGGGATTCGGCTAAGTGTCTACAGGCGATAAACGTAACCGTGAGGATTGTGAACTAATTTCAAAAATATTTATCAAAATGTTGAGACAAATAGATACCACGTAGGATTGCCAATTCAGTAACATTAGAAATTTATTTACGAGGTATCTTTGAATTCTTCTTGAGTGGACTGCCGCGTATCATTATTATGTTACACCGCAGAAAGGTACAACGTCGTTATCAGTGTAAGATAACATCCATATGATTCGTAGAGTGTGATAGAAATGAAACTTTATCACGTAATGAATTCAGAATTAGTCGGCAAAATGTTCTCGTGAACACTGTTCATGAGTACTTGCTCTATGCAGATTGGACTTTCGATATTTTGTAGTTCCAGTAGTTGACTCTTATGGGATCGTACTTGTTTGCTAAAAGTTCATACACCTTGACAGCCTGTTTATCATCTCCTTTTTCCTCGTTGATAGCACCAATAACTTCCATGGCCTGAGAACTTTTAACTGCGAAAGTTTCGTCGTTCTCAAACCCCGACTGTTTGACATCGGCGAACTGATAACAGAAGTCACTGAGCTCTGACAATGGTCTTCCGAATCGCTTGTAAATACCAAGTAGATAGTTCCAGGAGGAAGTATTCAGGGGAGATTCCTCGATACGCTGTTTCGTATATTGTATTTCTGCTTCAATAATTTCTGGGGCCGTTGCATGCTTGTGTCCGAACTTGATGAAGAACCTGTGGCTCCAGGCAGAGTTGTTGTATAAATCTGCATCTATGCATTTATCTACAAATTTGATCTCTTTTTCATCAAAATGAAGGTTAAATGTGTCCACCAACCACTTTCTGTAAGACCAAACATGGTGGTTTTTGGCATCCATGTCCAACATGTAAGCTATGAGAGGATACTCACGCAGAGGCTTGAACAATGACCTATATTCTTCAGTTTCTTGTATTTGGTTGATGATAAGCTGCCTGTAGTTCCATATCTGATAGTTCTTTTCATTTTCGATGGCTATTTGCTCACACCAATCTAATTCCTCTATCAAGTCATGACCAATGTTATTTACAATATCGAATCGATACACCCAAATCGTGTAATGTGATGCAACCAAGCTTATCCCCACTTCTGTGATGTACAATGCCCTCTTCGAATATTCTTTATTCTTCATCAACGCTAACAAGATGCTCATGCAATCTTTGTAATCTTCACTGTAAAGAATTTGGCATAATTGCGGTTCTTCCTCATTGAGTTTTACAGGAACCACATCACTATAGTCGAAGTTTTCAGACATCGTGAATCAAACCTGATCTTTGATGATTCAGTGAGTTCAAATCTTCTTGTAAGAAGTGTTAGATTTGGATCCAATATTTTTGTGTCACTCTCTCCAATATGGATTCTTCCTTACGCTTAACAGATTTACTGTGATAAATATCAGAATAATCACACTGTTAGAAGCTGGAGCGAAACGTTGGTTGGCTTTATAAATCGAATCCATTCCCTTCCTGTTGAATATAAAAAAAATCAGCTCTAGGATACTCTCTGAATGGATAGATATCGCCGAACTTACCACTCACCAGATATATCTGATCAATCTTTGTTTATAGGTGCAATTATAATACCAGTGACATTGTATAAGGTTCTCTCATTTTCATTGAGAAGCTCAGAAGTTCCTTTGTTGGTCAGTGTATTTATTGGGTTTAATATGATTTCAAGGAGCCGATTTTTCAGGTCTTTGGTGGAAAGGTTTGTTCAACCCAGAGATGGGGGAATCACGGTCAAGGTCCCAAGTGCGAGCAACGAGAACTATGGAAATTATGAGAGGTTGAGTGAAACATCGAAGGTGGAGCTCTTATCTGCGATTAAATCATTACAGAACTACGGGGTGAATGCGAAGAGATCGAATGATAGAAGAAGGAAATTATTCAAGCTCATGTCATGGAGGCAACAACGTCTTTGTGAAGAAGCTGGATACTTGAACAAGCTCAAGAGGATCGAGAAGTCTATCACAGGTAACCAACAGTTTACAAGTGCAATAGCCGAAAAGACTATTTCTGATTTTGGTATCAGCTATAATGATTTCAAATTGTTGAATGTCAACGAAAGCAATGCATCTTCGAACAACTACAGAGTAATAGAGTCAATTGGCCATTTTGTGAGAGATTGGGATGAATCAAATAGAGATGAGCTCAAACCAATGCTCAATTACATCAAGGACCACCTTGACAAAATCATCTCTGCTGAGTCGAGAGGCAAGACATGCATCGTGATACCTGGATCAGGACTAGGGAGACTCGGACAAGAATTAGCACAGATAGGGAGTGAAAGCTTTGATAAATTTGGTGCCGTTTATGCCGTTGAATACAGTGGATTAATGCATGTTTGCAACAAGTATATATACGGGGGAGAGGACAAAACCCACGAGATATATCCATACATACACAGTTGCTCCAATTATTACGACACTAACGCCCAGTTTCGGAAATTTGATATCAATACTAATAGGATCAAGCCGTCAAATCTTCATTTGGTCCATGATGACTTTCGATACTTTGATGTTCCTAAACAAGAATTTGAAAATATAGTAGTGGTTTCGGCATTCTTTATAGACACCGCAGAAAACTTGATTGAGTATTTCGATAAAATACAAAGTTTGACCGTAAGATCGAAAAATGGCATTAAAAGAGGCTATTGGATCAATGTGGGCCCTTTAAAATACGGCTCCGCAGCACAAGTAGAACTAAATGCCGAAGAAATCAGTAACGTGAGGCATAAAATGGGCTGGATAGATATTGATGTAACCAAATCACTTAAACTGGGGTTTGGTCCTGACAATGGGTTGACCGGTTATATTACAGACAAGGAAAGCATGTGGCAAGGGTACTACGGATTGACTATGTGGACATCCAAAAGAAAGGAGAATATCAACTAGATTTCTTGTAAATGATAATAATAAATGCATTTTGTATAGATATCGTATACAGACATTATTCTATTTAGTTATATCAGAACCTTTGTTAATCTGCACCTTTTTGTCACTACCCCCACTAATTATTCCTATGTCTTGGTCCCATGCAACTCCAAAAATCTTGGTCTCTTTCGTTATTTCTGGAGACTCTCTGGTAATTGTATACAAAGGTTTTTCTGCCCTTACGTCCCATACTTTTACAGTTCCATCATGAGAGGCAGATGCAAACATGTGGTCTTTATTAGGACATGCTACCAAGTCCACAACAAAGTTAGTATGTCCCACCAATTTAGAAAGTGTTTGTTCGGTTTTTAAAGAGTCCACCCTAGGATCATGAATATTTATATGACGAGCTGAAGATCCGGTAACCAAAAGGTGCAAGGAAGGCAATTGAAGAATGCTTAATAAAGAATAGCTTGTAGACCTTGTATCAACACATCTTCCAGTCACCAAGTCCCAAGTCTTGATTGTGTGATCTTGAGAAGCCGAGTATGCGACAGTTGGGTCGTTCGCATCGAAAATTACACCCTCAACGGGCTGAGTGTGTCCTTCAAACAAGGCCAATGGTGATCTGCGCTTAATTGTGGAGTCTTGCAATGCCATTTTTCTTCTCTTCTTCGACGCCGTAGAAACAATATTAGAGTCATATTCCATTGGCAGTATTGGTGCCATTTCCTTTTGATTTGTGGACCAGAAGGCGATATTTGAATCATATCCAGCCGAGAGAATCCTGTTGGATGAATGCTCAACTGCCAAGGAAACAACTGGAGCCTTATGACCCTCCAAGATAGCCACAGTTTTTCCGTCTTCTGGCTCGTCTTCTTCGTCGTGGATATTAGATTCATTGTAGCTTACTTTCCACAATCTCAATTGCCTGTCATTACCTGCAGAAACGATTCTGCTCGGAGAGATCCAGTTGACTGCTCTCACTGATCCAGAATGACCAACATATTGCTTCTCAACAGCCCCAGACATGTTGTACGTTCTCACTATTCCGTCGTAAGAACCTGTCAATATTTTTGGCTCCAGAATCCGCATCCCAGAATTAACTACACTCTTAGATCCACTGTTGATTGTATCCAAAGACGATATCCAGTCATCGTTGTTGAATGATGCCAAAAACGAAGGTGGTAAGACAGCCCTGGTGTACTCTAACTGCAAGAAAACCTCACTAGAAAGCCCATTCTTCGTTAAGTAATCATCCAATGACGTCCTCAACATAGCTCCATCTATAAGAAAGTCAAACGGAACCGGTTTGGTCTCCTCATCCTCTCCATCTCTCTCCAACAAGTGATTCACAATCTCAGACAACCCATACCGCTTCAATGACGTGGGAACGTACATAGGAGCGTCTGATACATGCAACAGCTCATCCTCTTCTTTGGTAAAGAACTTGATTTTAATTTGGGACTTGTCTTCTGTCATCTTTAGTCGTCTAACGGTCTTCACGTACTCCAGTTCTCTGGTTAGCTTGATATTTTCCAAAAAAATTTATCTCATCTCGAAGTCTTCGGCATCACATGACCACGCACGTGGTATTTTTATTTGCAACCATAATCATCATCGTCTGTAAAATGTCTTTGTCTGCTTCTCTTGTAGTAGCATGCTGGTATTGTATTCTCCAGCAAATTGTCTATGTAGTTTTGGTGCGCAGTAGAATGAAACTATCGCCTAGAACCTCACAGAAAGGTTCATCAGCGGCAGTTTGCGCATTGGACGCAATATGGGCATGGATCTGCTGGCCAACTTGCCCACAAATCCTGCTGTACGAATGGCTCCATCTGCTCCATCACGGAGATTCACTCCATCGGTGAAGTTCTCCTTTCTGAACCTGCTCGATAGACGCGAGCGTTTAATCGTAGATACTGATGCTCTGGTGTAAGGTTGATGTGGCATGAATGCTCCTCTGTCGGTCAAGCATCCTTTGCTGAAGAAGCTAGCTACAGCTCTTTTGATTCTTCTCCATCTTCTCTTTCTGGTGTATCTTGGAGGAGGAAGCGATCTCATTTTCTATACCTGTTATTACGTTGTATTAGCACTACTGAGTGGTGAGCCAATTGATGTAGAGGGAACAGTTTACAGAGTTGTGGGATACTTTTACAGACACATACACCAAGGGTACAACAACGCTTTGTGTAACGGTCACCTCTGCGGTGGACCATTGCAGCAGCACAATCTGATCAGTGTATGTTTGCGGATGTGCACAAAGGCAGAAACACAATCAAGACGACATTTTTCCTCAGCCCGTGGATGTGTAATGATGCACAGTACTTTGGTTGCTGTCTACCAGTTCTCCATGGAAGTGTTCCGGGATCACGAACATAAGCGAACTTACACCTTGTAGAAGGTGTAATATACGTTGATACCGCGGAGATCCCGTGTGTGTTTTAGCAGCTAAATGACTTTGTGACACATTTCGGACACTCGCTGCCTAACCCGCCAGAGGAAAATGTTGCAAGAATAGAGTTATTGCAGCGTGTCGACTTTGACAGCAAGGATTTGAAGGCAACAAGAGCACCATTCTATCTTCTAGCTGAGCAACTACTCGGGCGCTTGTAAAACGGACCACACGAGAGGATGGAGGGCATCGTTCAGATGCCCTCCAGCTTGTCCTGAGTCAACCGCTCACGTGTAAGAATGACTGGAAATTTTTCAATTTTTTTTTTCCTGTTTATCAGGGCAAGATGAGATGGATGTCCTCCAAATTAATATAAATAGCTGTAAATAAGCGCTTTTTTTATACACAAGATTTTGGACTTGGGTGGTATTACCATTCCCACAACTATAGACTTTTCATATAACAGTAAACATATACGATGGCAGACAGTTCTGATGTTCCCGTAGAAGTTTCCAAAGTTTTTGACACCATCTTGGTGTTGGATTTCGGATCGCAATATTCCCACTTGATCACTCGTCGTTTGAGAGAGTTCAATGTGTACGCTGAGATGTTGCCATGCACACAGAAGATCTCTGAGCTCAGCTGGAAACCCAAGGGTATCATTTTGTCTGGAGGACCATACTCTGTGTACGCGGAGGGAGCTCCTCATGTGGACCACGACATCTTTAAGTTGAATGTGCCAATTTTGGGTATCTGCTACGGTATGCAAGAGTTAGCGTGGATCAACGGGAAGGGAGTTGGACGCGGAGAGAAGAGAGAGTACGGGCCTTCTATTTTGAAGGTGGAGGACAAGGAATGTGCTTTGTTCAAGGATGTAGACAACTCTCAGGTTTGGATGTCTCACAATGACAAGTTGCACGATTTGCCCACTGGTTTCAAGACCGTAGCCACATCTGACAACTCTCCATATGCCGCTATTGCCCATGAGAAGGAGCAGATTTTCGGTATTCAATTCCACCCCGAGGTGACACACTCTGTGCAAGGGAAGATCATTTTGAGAAACTTTGCAATCGACATCTGTGGAGCCAACACCAACTGGACTATGGAAAATTTCATTGAAACTGAAATTGCAAGAATCAGAAAGTTGGTCGGTCCTACTGCCGAGGTCATCGGTGCCGTGTCTGGAGGTGTGGACTCCACCGTGGGTGCCAAAATCATGAATGAGGCCATTGGTGACCGTTTCCATGCGATATATGTTGACAATGGTGTCATGAGACTAAACGAGACAGAGACTGTCTACAAGACGTTGACTGCTGGATTGGGAATCAATTTGACTGTTGTTGATGCATCTGAACTTTTCCTTTCTAAGCTTAAGGGTGTTACTGATCCAGAAAAGAAAAGAAAGATCATTGGTAACACTTTTATTCATGTCTTTGAGGAAGAGGCCGCCAAGATTAAGCCAAGCTCTGGACAGGAAATTGAGTACTTGTTGCAAGGTACTTTGTATCCGGATGTCATTGAGTCTATTTCTTTCAAAGGTCCCTCTCAAACCATCAAGACTCACCACAATGTCGGTGGTTTGTTGGAAGACATGAAATTGAAGTTAATCGAGCCATTGCGAGAGCTTTTCAAAGACGAAGTTCGTGCATTGGGTGAATTGTTGGGTGTCCCACACGATTTAGTCTGGAGACATCCATTCCCAGGACCAGGTTTGGCCATTAGAGTTTTGGGAGAGGTTACCAAGGAGCAAGTTAAGATCGCTCGTGAAGCCGACGCCATTTTCATTGAGGAAATCAAAAAGGCTGGTTTGTACAAACAAATTTCACAAGCCTTTGCAGCATTATTGCCTGTTAAGTCTGTTGGAGTTATGGGAGACGAAAGAAGATATGAGCAAGTCATTGCATTGAGAGCCATTGAAACTCTCGATTTCATGACCGCTGACTGGTTCATTTTTGAAGCATCCTTCTTAAAGAGGGTTGCTTCTAGAATTGTTAATGAGGTTGACGGTGTATCCCGTGTTACCTACGATATCACTTCGAAGCCTCCTGCAACGGTGGAATGGGAATAAAATCATAGACTTTAGTTATTAACTTTCAAATTACTATGTACTTTTAATAAAATTAGGTATTTCATATACTTGTTGTCGTAACACCGTAGCAATTAGCATATCATTATCGTGCAGAATACTGAGAAGGAACTCTTCGTCTCGCTTGGGATGATTATCGTTCTTGATAGTGGGTTTTCCATTGGAGTCGTGGTCGCGGTACCACGACCTGAACTCGAAAGTGCGTTGGCTATCGTGATCGAGTGTTTTATACAACGCCTCCTTAGCTGCCCAGCTCCCTGCAATGAAGGATGCGCAACGATGAGGACTGTCGACTTGAAGATCCTTGAATTTGGGCATTTCATTTAATGGGTGAAGAATTCTAGAAGAGAGTCGTCCTACAAACTCATTATTCTTACCTTCGAGCAATCGAGTGAATCTAGATATATTCACTATGTCCACTCCAAGACCCATACAGTACCCGGTCCTCAACATCAAGATGAATCATGAAAACTCTGTCGTTGGTCGGTGTTTGAACTTTTTTTTTTTTTTCTCATTTTATTTTTTCTCTTGATCTATGAGTCAAAATCTTTTCAACTGAATACAGTGTTTCAATAAATACATTTCACAAGTTGTATATAATCCACTATGGCTTCTTCAATCCCGGGACCTATTCCTCTCCCTCAATCGAAGTATGATCTTGGCACATATTGGGGTCGAGTAAAACATTGTGCTGAAATTTCTGACCCCACAATGTTGCTCAATACTAGCAAAGATATTGAAAATTCGAAGAGAATGATTTGGGATTATAAGAATGGAGTACAAAGCACGATGAATGCTGACTTATGGAGAGCAAAGAAGATTCTTGACTCAACTTTACACCCAGATACGGGCGAAACTGTACTCTTGCCATTTAGAATGAGTTCATGTGTCTTATCTAACCTTGTGGTTACATCTGGAATGTTGACACCAAATATGGGTAATATTGGTACCTTATTTTGGCAAGTAGCAAATCAGTCATTGAATGTGGCTATCAACACAGCAAATGCAAACAAATCACATCCATTAACCACTAAACAAATTATCACCAATTACACTTTGGCCGTTTCTGCCTCTTGCTCAGTAGCATTAGGATTAAACGCAATAGTTCCACGCTTAAAGTCAGTATCTTCGAACACAAAGATGATTCTTGGAAGATTAGTCCCGTTTGCAGCAGTTGTGTCAGCTGGTATAGTCAATGTGTTTTTAATGAGAAGCGAAGAAATCAAGAAAGGTATTACTGTTTTCAATAATAACGGCGAAGATGTAGGAACCTCTAAGAAGGCAGCATTGTATGCTGTGGGAGAAACAGCCGCTAGCAGAGTAATTAATGCTACACCAGTTATGGTGATTCCACCTTTGATTCTTGTGAAATTGCAAAAATCAAGACTTTTAAGAGGTAAGCCAAAATCATGGGAAATCCTCACCAACATAGGACTTATATTCTCCACATCTTTGGTGGCTCTTCCATTTGCATTAGCGGTTTTCCCTCAAAGAAGAGAGTTGCCGGTGACTAAGTTAGAGAAAGATTTCCAAAACTTGAAAGACAAAGAAGGTAATGCAATAAAAACCCTAGAATTCAATAGAGGCATCTAGTATATACAACAAATCGAATAAGTTCTTTCTATTAAAGCTTGTGTAATTATACAATTCTATTTTGGCTGGGTAATTAATCACCAGAATCTCCACCCATCAAGATTCGCTGGGGCCACGAGATCATTGATTTCAGACCCAGAAGAACAGTTGCCAAACTTCTGTGAGTCGAAAATATGATGCAACTCCTCAGATATATTCTTCTCTAACAAGAGGCCAACTCCCTTTCCACCTAAGGATGTTTCGAAACTATCAAACCCTTCCTGTCCGAATTTATGCAAAAGATCATCTAATATCTTCTCATCAACATCGTCATCTACAAGAGTAATGGCACATCCACCACCACCTGCACCCGTCAACTTGGTAGCTCCCACTTTCTGAATATCGCCTAATGATTTTATCCGCTCTAAATAAGGGTGGGAAACACCAAGGGAAACCAACAACCCATGATTTATGTTGATTAATTCTTGTAAGACTTTCTTTTCTTCTTTGCCAAAAAATGGTCTTATCATTAATTGGTACGCTTCAGTCGCTAACTGCCCCATGGCTGTCAAGATGGGGGTAGATAATTTGGGGTATTCGTTATTAATTCGTGCAACATTTTCGACCAAAGCTGATGTGCTCCTAGGAATTTTGGTGTTTGTAAGAAGCAATTTGAGAGAGGGAAAGTTCCTCAAACTCAAACGAATGGAAGGTTCAGCTGGGTTTGTCATTCTTTGAAACATCACTGCCCCACCATGGGTAGCCACAGCATTATCAATTCCTGAAGGATTACCATGAAAGCATTTTTCACCGACAAGTGACCAGGAATCAATAAAGTTTGCGTCTTTGCTCTCTTTTTCCGTGACTTTTGATTTTAGGTCGTGGGTAGCAGCATCAACGTATTTGCCCAATACTGACATGGCGGATGCTAGACACACAGAAATGGCCGCAGAGGATCCCAAACCAGCACCAATTGGAAGCGTAGATCTCACGCAGAATGTCACTCCAGGAGTTTCGCGCTTGCACAAATGTACGTAGAGATATAAAAAACAGAAGCACGCCGTGTAATGGAGCTTCGATTCGACGTCTTCGAGACACGAACTCAAACTTGACACAATCTCCGGCACCAACTCATCTGTTTTCTCTGGACGCCCCTCCCTGATCTCCACATACTTGCTTACTTCATCCCATGGGATGTCAGACCTCTTCCACGAGCGTTTTAACAGGATATCTGGGAAGTTAAGTGTTATCAATTCATTGTCGTCGTTACCAGTAACTAACAAATATGCTCGTAAATCAAGAGCAGCGGCGATTGCTGGCTTACTATACACAGCAGAATGCTCTCCGAATAGTATCACTTTGCCAGGCGCGCTGACATAGAATGGTTCTATACTCATATTGTAGTCAAAAGAAAGACTCTAAAGAATGGTTGTAAAATTTTTGAGTTGAGATTTTCGAGTTTTCTCACTCTATACGAAGAAGATGGTGATAACAATTTTAAAAGATGAAAAATGTATGTTAGATATATAGACAATATTCAGTTTATAGTACAAGAATGTGGTATAGACTAGCTTAAAGAGTCTTTGAAATCACGAATTTCCTCGACCAAGTTCCTCAAAAAGAGATCAAAATTGATTTCGTCTTTCTCTATGAAAGTCTTTTCCTCCAAAGAACACGGAAAGACGCGCGATGAGAGAAACTTGGGGTGTTTCAAGAGATTGTTGACACAGTTAAGAAAGTCCTCTCTCTTTGCCTCGGAGTCCAATCCGGGAAGCACAGACATATCCACGGTATTTGGGGTCGAAGAGTCGAAATCTTGCACCAAATATTCCTGGACGTTGTACGACAGCAACATTTGGAACAACAAGACAAGTTGACTTGTTTCTGACACCAAAGCTGAAGTGACCCTGAGAGAGGAGGAGTCTTTTGACCAACTGTCTATGCATGACTCGATCTGCTTTCCAAATACTGTTAATGCAGTGCAAATTTCTGGCACAACGTCAGGGTCTAGTTTGTGCAAAGCCATCAAGAAAATCGGGAGAATGCCACTGTTCCAAATCTTATGAAACTGTAGCGTAGATGTTGTGTTTAATCCACCTGCTCTTATAGGACTCGAAACCTTGCTTTCAGCCATGACGATGAATAAGCCTGTAGAAACGAATTTCTCTGCAACAACTTCGATCGACATGAGTTCTTGAATGAACATCAAACTGATCTGAGCAAAAATGTGCTCCTCTTTGACCTCAATTAGATGCGAGAATGAATAAAGGTTCAACAAGTGATGGACGCAGTCATGGTTACTAATCGATTGTTCCATTTCATAGTTCAAGCTCGATGACTTTTTTAATTTCATGAACACTTCGAGAATTGAGAGTATAAGCATGAAGTCATCGATCTTGTCGTTCAATTTATCCGAAATGTTAGTCTGATTGGATTTAGAAAGGTAAATGTCATTTTGCAACTCAGCCAGTAGGATTTTGATTCCTCTCGTGATAGTAAGGTCAAACAAATCACGGAACACGCTTAGATGTTCCAAAACGAGAACCAAACTCTCCAGAATTGAACTCAAGGCACAGTAGATTATTCGCAAGCATGGTCTATAATAACCAGAGCCTTTGGCTAATGAACCCAAAAAGTTCATTGAAGGAGAAGAAAGTATATCGGCACAGATTTTGATGATTTCGAAAATTATCTTATCCTGGCCTCCCATGCTATTATTCACATAAAGAGTGTAGAATATGAAGAAGGACAATTCGATTCTTTCTTGATATATTCCCTCGAAAAATTGTGATGGTATACCTTCAAGTGAGTTTGTTTTTAGTAACTGATAAACAACATCCATTAATAATACATTTGCAGAAGGATCGTATCTTCTGCAATACGCGGTCAACAAAGCACCTAAAGATTTTGCAACAGATATCTGACAGTTTAAATGTTGTAAATTCACGCTTGATGCAATGATACGCTCCCTCACTTGGGGCCATTCAGTTTTATTTTGGAACAAACTGTCCATCAAGTAGAGGTTATACACTGACGACGTACCATACCTGTTTCTCTTGGACAAAGCACTATTGAATTGGGACAACTTTAAGTGATATGACAAGTTCTCAAAAGACAGCTGTGCATTTGCATGCAACGATGACTTATAACCATGTATCGTGAAATTAGTTTTAACTAGTTCATTGAAGTGTTCCGTTGACATCATATCAACAATTTTTGCTCTGTAAGTTTTGTTCTTAGTTGTGAACAAGTAGAGTGCGAGAATCTCCAAGATTTTAGAAATTAGTTTGAATTCGTAGCATGCAAAAATATATTGTTCTGTGGATTTGGGTTCAATCTTTTTGAATGAAGCGACCCTAGAAATGAGCTCATCAAGAAATTCGGCATCTTCATCATTTTCCCTGGTAGTAGTCCAAGAATTGAATGCCATAGATATAGCATCAGTCAAATGGAGACTAACGGAATTTGGATAATACTTCATCTCCCTGACGTTTTTCTTCAAGTTGTTCAATAATGAAATGTGTTTGGTCTCAGTTTTCTTCTCATCCTTGTCTTTTGAGAAGTCTCCGAACACATCTCTACCACTGATGAATAATACAGACAATCCCTCTTGCTTGCCGTTCATGACGGCACAGATAAAATCATAGAGAGAAATCTTTAATTTGTAATCTGTGACAGAGTTTTCCAAATCTGATGCTATTGAATGCAATAATACTTGAGCATAGTCACGCCCGAGATGTGATAACAATGAAGGCTTTTGCTCCTTGAACCATTCACCCTCCGTAAGAGAAGTGATCAAATCCAAAACATCTTTCCTCAAGCTTTGGTTTTCGTTGTAAATTGATACTAAACTAGGAAGCTTTGAAAATAAGCTTCTTTCAAAACCGGATGGAGCCAACTTCAATGCAGATCGAATAGTGACTACCAATTGTGAGAATGATAAAGAGCATTTTATCCAGTTGATATGCCAAAATTCTGTTGTATCACTTATCTCAAATACTGTAATACCTTTCGAAAGTGTATCGATCATCGAAAGAATTGGGTATGTGGTTCTTGAGTAATCGTCAGAAGGAATCAAGAAACTATTCAAAATCTTTTTAGACGATTCAGCAAAGACTCTCGTAACTTTTTTGGAAGGTTCGCAATCCTCATCTATGCCATGAACAGTGGCTAAAATATTTGAAAATATATCTAATATTAAAACAGCCATTTCCATTTTTTGCGAGTTCCGTGAAAATTTACAATGAACAAAGCTCTCAAACACCAAAAGAAGATGGGTGATAAACTTTGTCAATACCTTAGATTTTGAGTTCTCCGAATAATCCTTGTCGATCGAAATACAATTTTTCACTAAAGCATCTGTGAATTTGATTAAAGAAACCGAGAAACTATAGTCTCCATTGATCATTTCAATAGCTCCAAAAATAGTTGAAGCAAACCCCTCTTTACCACCATCTGAAATTAATGCAGACTTTGAAATATATGGCCATATTCTGTCCGACATGATAGGCATAATATTAGTGAGTAAGTTGAGAACAGACTCGAGAATTGGAATGTTTCTTGAGTGTAATCCCTGTTCAAAGAGTCTTAAAATTATTTCAAGTATGTCAGATCCATCTGTATAGAGCGACAAAGATTCAAAAACTAGACAAGATACATCAGTTGAATTGTCCTCAACCACCTTGGTCAACAAATTCAAAATATCGATTATAAATTGTACTTTTCCAACGTCTTCGCTATCAAAAAATTTAGAAACATTTTGAATAACCCTTCCTAAAAATCCCCAACCATTATAGTCCCTTATGAAGGATACTATCACTTTATTAGGATCGGAAGAAGGTAGAATTTTAGCTCTTGTGCCAACGCTTAATAGGAATGATAACTTTTTGTTTGATTCATAAGGAGGGTACAAATTCACCATCTCCTTAATCTTGACAAGCTCTGTGTTTTGGTCATCAATTTCGTATAGTCTTTCAAATTCGCTTTTGTCAAATATGTATGAGTAGGTTTTGAGATCATTAAACTCGTGGAATGCAAAATTACCGTTGACTGTGGCAAGCTTCAAATAAGGATAAAGATCTATTGGAAATTTGACTCTTGTCACCACAATAGCATTTTTAGTGGATTCATCCTCGAAAAATTTTTCAACAATGCTGTGAGGTGCGTTCTTCATCACATTACTGATGGTAGATGCTATATCTGCATTGATAGATATTATGGGCATAGCAGATATAATAATAGATGACAAAATGGCAGAATATATATTATCGAATTTTAAGGTACCATTTAAGTTCGATAATTCCTGGTACACATTGAGTTTGAGACATCTTTCGTTCAAAATTCTGATCACTTCGTTTATGTAATTGAGATCAAACTCAGTCATGAATTCAACAGATGAGGCTTCTAATGGGGATGCCTCCAAAATGTAAGACTTTCGCAACAATATGATTGCCCAACAATACATGACTATTGAGTTTATATTTGCGTCATCCACTATTGCATCATTAACGGTCTTGAATATTTCGATATTCGATAAGTAAGTAGCTGAAAAATTTTCAAGATCGATGAGAACAACACAGATCATTGTTGAAAGAGAGTAAACTAAATTGAACGATTCCGACTGTGTGAAGAAGGGACCTAATTTATTGAAAAAATTAAGAGATCCAACAAACTCAAACCATGCCTTCATTATAGCTAAATTTTCGCCAGGGCTTTGAACAAGTAGCTCGATCAATACCTTTAAAATGTTAATGATAGTCAAGACTGTTTCATTGTAAATTAGCTCCTCTAACTCCTCAGAAATTCCCGTTTTATAGGATTCATCCATGAGAAATCGTGTCAAATCGTTCAAATTAGCAATACAATCTAATGCATACGTTTTGGAAAGATATATCTCCTTTCCTAGATTCTGAACAACATTAGAAAAACGGGTGTCAGTTTTGTTGTTGAGTAATTCGATAACAAGTTTGAGTACAACCCTTCTCTCCTTGAGTATATGCCTAGAATACAATAATATCCTCTCTTTCTCCATGTGTTTCTCCCGTTCGTCAGGAAGCTTGGACTTTAAGTCATTCGAATCCTTGAGTTTTTTCTCGGGTATTCGCTTGCATATCTGATTAATCACACGCAAAGTTTCCTTGTTGTCCATTTGCAAGTAGTCACTCACCTTGTGAGAATCTTTGATGTTGGTCTTGGTGACATCCGAATACAAGATGTCTCTGATCGATATATCCTTCGTGCCAATGCTGACCAAATCCTTCGATGTCTGTTTGAAGGGAAGGGGACTGAGCAAAACGCTGCTATTCAATATCAAAAACTCATCCAATGCATCCATCATATAGGAATCATGTCCCGATTTGAGGATTGAGAGAGCACCTTCAAAGGTCCATAGCTGGGTTGGCTGTATAGGCTTCAAAGGAACTACATCCTTCTTAGCCTTATGTTGAACCATAGAGCTAGGCATTGGATCACTTGCTATATTTTGTGAAAAGACGCCGCTTGAATCTTAGGTTAAATCTGTGTTTATGAAAAATCTACTAGAGACTTACTGAAAAATCTAGACTACCTAATCAGGTAATATGTGATTTTATTAATTATAAATGATGGATATAAAAGCAGGCGGCTGCCAACGCTGGAAGGAAGCTGGTTAATCTACAGAAAAGAAAAAGCTTTTGTTGATGTCACTGGGAAGCTCAGCTTCACCTTCGTATGCCAAATTACGCGAATCAAGCTCATTGTAAGAGGAAGTTAAGCCTGGGGAGTTTGCAAGCGCTCTGTTCTTGGTGTTTGGCAATTTTTCACCTTGAGTCTGGTGGTACATGAGTCTCTTCCAGCTGTTTCTACACTCCTCGATAACATTGAGCGTTTCCTTGCGGTCTCTATAAGTACCATTGAACGCGAAGGAATTTTGGGGCTTTCCATCTGGTAGCTTGTAGTCACGGAACCATTGTCTTGTGGTTTCAAGAAGGCCCGGTGCATGGGTGAAGAGATCGTGGATGTCGAAGATCTCGCTTGCTATAGGATCTTTTGTGTCCACCACAATAACCTTCCAGTCGAGCTCTCCATCGTCTATCATTGCCAAGGAACCCAAGATCTTTACACGTCGTATATCGCCTGTTTGGAATATCTGACTTCCAACTTCACACACATCTAGCGGATCATTATCACCGAGAAGACCCAACTCTTCGTTCTTCGTCGTAGGGTCTTCCCAAGTCTGGGGAAATGCTCCATAGTTATGGATGTAGCCATGCAAAGGAAACAAATTCTTAATGAATCTCACCTGCCCCTTCTTTATGTCTTGCGTGATGGGTGTGCCCTCAAGCTGCGTGTTGATCTCAAACTTGGCATTTGACCATCTGGGTATTTCTACAATCATGTTCGCCTCGTAGTTATCTTTGTCCAAATCAAGTGGGACGTCGTGGAAGTACGATATCACCTTGCCACTTCCATCGACAGCATACTGTTTGAATGTGCTAGTGAACTTCTTGCCTGCCTTCACATTCAGAATATCGTCGGTATTGACCTTCAGCAATCTCTTGTAGCTAGTTGAAAACTTTTTGGATGGGTTTAGATGTTGCGACGTCAAGCTCAACCTCGATTTTGCAGAATCGGTCATCACTGTGAATCGATTAATAGAAGATGTCTTAAGGATCATGGAAGTTGTTTTCGACGGCTAGTCTAGTGACTATATATGACAATACTTGACTGGCCTCCGCATTCAGGACGAAATTTGCCCCGAGGTTAAAAATGCGAAGGTGTTGCACAATATTTTCCACCCACCGATCTCGTGCTTAAGGATCTTTAGGACATCTATATCTTCCAGATGGATCTTAAATTTTGAGTTGTAGCCTGTCAGACGGTTAGAATAGTGATACAGTAGGTTTCACTTCTTTCTGATTTTCATTTGGCAGCCATCTGCAAACATGCTAGCATAGTAATCTCTTAACATGTGAAAACGAAGATAGTGATCAAAATATACGGTAAGGTATTTATTAACTATATACTTGGAAATCAATGACTGTAACTGATAATGGAATTAGGAAACGTCGATGAAATGATCACAAGTGTAGGCAAATTATTTGTTAAGGTAAAGGGCTATTGGAATGCTGTAACTAAACGGGACATTCTCCAAGGAAAACTATTTTGCCCTTCTCATTGAAACCTGAGTTTTCGTCACTGATCTTCACAATTCCAGAGAACTCCTCAATCAGTTTCTTAGACAACCCCATTGGATCTTTAGGTATCCACAACGCAGGCATCTTCTCTGACACGACAGGTACATCGTATGCGTGTTTATCATCATTATCACCTGGATCGATGTTGTATGTTGCAGGAATCATTGACTTCACATGTCTGTAGTTCAAGAACACATCAGGTCTGAAAAACCTTATGACTGGGTTTGTGGACTGGAAACTCTTGTAGTCTCTGGTTGCAAGCAATGGAACATCATACGGTCCATTGGATTCTTCATCGCCCGTCTGATCAGCTTTTTCGTGGATATCTTCTATATTTTCTTTTTCCAGTGTATTATGGTGAGATCTGTGATGATGAGCATCCAAAACCTTGGTCTTGTACTCTGGGTTTCCAGAAGATGATGCAGTAGCCGATACACCATCCAAAGCCATCATACAATCCACAGGTACAATTTCCATAAGATGCGAAAAGGCATCCAGTAAATGGACATGGCAGAAAACTGTGAAAATTAAAGCAATAACTTGCAATACTATAGGACCCCATCCTTTTCCAACAACGAAGAGACCAAGCAAACATCCCTGCCCCAAGTAAATACCTGTGAAAGTTTGGAATAATGCGCGAGGATAATGTCTGCCTCTTGCGTCTGGACTCTCCACGAAGACATAAGTCAAGTTATGGCAATATGCAATATAGAGCAAGAAGAATCCAGCTGCAGCAAACAACAATATGAATGGAGATATGATAGCATATGCCAACGTAATACAAACTAAGTTGGTATACACAGGGAATGTTGTACCCCAAGCCATGACACCGAGACCTTCAAATCTTGTACGCTTTTTTCTAACTGTCTTGTCCATTAAGTAGCCCAAAATATAGTACAAGAATAAAGTCACAACCTGGAACAAGGCACCACCCGATATAGCAAGACCCTGGAGAATAAGATATGCGATATAAAAGTTTGAAGATTTCGGTAAGCCAGATGCCAAAATATTCATTGCTTGTTCTGGTTTCTCCGCTATTTGCGTTGCAGTGGCAGTTGCAGAGGATGCAATTGTTGTCACCAAGAAACCATTGATAATAAGAAAACCGAAATATGCATTTTGAGTGAACAACTCTGTATCCTGAACGCATACACTTCCTGACACCTTTGCCATAGCTCTGATGAACATTGGGAGCAATGACATCAACAATGAAAGTGCCACAGTTGGCAATAAACCAGTGATGACACCCAATAACGGACCAGGAATCTTGTAGATCCACCTCAACCAATGTGCTTTGTTTGTAAGGAACGTCAAATTCGAAATAATACCGACAAATGCAACAGGAACAGCCCATAATAAAATCAATGCGATAACTGCAGAAAGAGCTAACAGTGATCTGAAAATATTTTCCCACCAGAAAACTCTCAAATTAGACCAATCTACATCAGTAGGCTCCATTGAAGTAACACTTGGTGTCATTCTATAAGGGTTATGATGAATCGTTGATTGTAAAGCCAACTGCGCACAATACTGATCCTCAAACTCCACGAATATGGAATTCTTATATCTGTTTTGTCTGAACTTCTTTTGCAACTCCCTAACCTCTTTGTCCAACTTAGGGAGCTCTTCCTTACAATACTCAAAGAAGTCTTTCTTCTCTCCACCAAATCTCTTCGTCTTGAATTTAGGCATCTTCTTTTCAGGAACATATGCAGAAAGATCGCTTTCTGGTTCTATGGGTTCGCCCTTCTTTTCTGCTTTCTTCTTATTTTTCACGGCAAGTTTCAAAATTTTGTTTTGAGCCGACTCCAACTTCATGGCAAGTTCCTTTCTCTTCTTGGCCTTGTTTTCCAATTTCCTCATGGATCTTGACACATATATTCTTCTCACACCTTTGAAAAGCTTGAAAAATTGTTTCTCATCAAGCATACTATCAGGCACGAAACGGAACAAAACAGTCCTCGAGCTCACTTTCTTTGCATATCTAGGTGTGGATAAGACTGCGCAACGAAGCGAGTTGAAAAAGAAGAGCTCTCTGTAAATCATGTAAATGACGGCTCCGTAGAAAACCCAGCCAACTAATGCATGAGCATAGTATCTGCCCTTGTGTTTGACATTAGATATGGAGTACTGACTCAACCCCTTATTGGAGTGTCCCCCTATACCATCAACACCGTTCACAGGAAGCAAAACCGCAAACGTCAAAATTCCTCCCAAAAACGTCAACCCGAAGATGTAAATGTAACGCAAGAAAAAGTATCCATCCAACCCAGCTTGTTGGAGAATAAATGAATGTGGCTTCATCAACACCACAAGTACCCATCTGAACGGATCCCTGGGTAGAGGTACCGGCTTCTTTTCATCAGGCACCAAATCAAATGAAGATTTAGGAGAATATATTCTCTTGAACTTCAAACGCAATAGCACGAATGCTCCCACGAAGCATGAAAACAAAATTAAACTGGCCACTAACGACGAAATCACCGCCGAAGTCGACGTGGACGTAGTCTTTGTCATACCTGCTTCACCCTGTTGTTTTTATCCCGTTATTTCAATGTCTTTGGTCCTTCAACCTTCAAACTCCTACCTTTGCACTTTATACTGTATATGGTATTCTATTTGGCGTAAATTCAGGTACACCGTTAACCTTCAACTACGTTTAAACCGATTTACTACCACTGAACAGTACAACTGACTGTAAAATGCTTATATTCGGGTGTTTGTCGTTGAGATGAGTTATATGAAATCAATCTTTCTTGATGAATCGCCTGGAATCAGATATTTGAAACGAAATCTAAATGTCCATATATAAAAGAATAAAAAATAAAATCCATATTTGATTCTGCAGTCGTCAATGTCCAGTCGGCGTTTGTTTCAATGTGGGTTCAGCAACAGCCTCGCACACAATTATATAAGCAAACCAGAAAATCTTTTCATGGCATTGTCGGAGGAGCAGGAATACGTTACTTGAGTATGTTTGCTGTATGATCGTGTGGGCAATTGTAGACGAAAATTTCAAATACGGTGAAAATTTCTTGGAACAGCTAGTAGGGAGTGGCCGTGGGCTGTCTACCGGCGTTCAAATGCTTGAATATGTATGCATGCGAGACGTTGGTGGGAAGTTATCAGGACAGGTATATACTCAGATAGCATAACTGTAGAGATATACCAGTAGATGGCGATTCTGGGTGTCAAGCAGCAGATAAAGAAAAAGTAAAAGAAAAAGTAAAAAGTATAAAGAAAGCCCGCGTGCGAGTAGCATAGCAAAAGCAGACCAAAGGCAGACCAACCGATGAACGTGGCATTAGGGGGTAACTTAGCAGAAGGCAGTATTGTCCAGTATAATGTAGTCACGATTCTGGGGGAATAGCGTGTACTATGTAGCATGATAGACGGGAATTTGCAGATAATCCAAGAGAAGGAAAAAGGTGTAGTTGAGAAAAGTTTTCGCTGCATCTACATGTATGCGATTCCGCACACCCACGTCGCGCGCGCCGAATGAAGTTGACTAGGGGACAGGGTTGACGAGAAGTAGTAGAAGAAAGAGGGTTTGGGGTAACGCGAATGCGGGATAAAGACACAGTTACCACTGCATCTTCAAACAGTGTAGGGTTTTATGATGTGAGAGATCGAGCCTAAGGGTTGAAATGAAACCAGCAGAACTTCGGAATTGCGGTGCCCCTGAAATGTGCGCTGTAGAGACCGTTTCATATTGGCAAGAATTTCAACCATGGCGCACTCGAAGTAGACACGCACATTACGGAGATTTCAACTTAGAAGAGGTAGAGAACGATCTGATATTGGGACTTATATGTCGCGGATGGGACAATGTCGCAATGTATTGGTCTTTCACTTGGAGTGTATTTTTAAGGCAGACGTAATGATCGGGAAAGATCGCGCAGAACGCACTTCCTTGAGTTGATCAATTACATTCCCAGTGGCACCGTGGAACACGATTGCAGGTTACCTAAATAATTTTGCACCCTAAAATTTGCATGCGGTCTGCCTTAAAAACACTCAGTGAAACGAGATGAATGCAGAATGAGGATGTCTAAGCATGTCTGAGCATGTCGTATAAAGAATCTAGACACTTGCTATCATTTGCCTGTGGTTGACATGCTGGAGACAGAAGCCGTTAGACTGCTGAAAAAGAGTATGTTGCTTTGCAATCCTATTGGGGTTTTTTATATATGCAATTTTCGCGAAAAGTGATTAAATAGTGACATTGTGGCCGAGTGGTTAAGGCGACGCACTCGAATTATTTGAGATATGCGTTGGGATTTCCCGCGCAGGTTCGAATCCTGCTGATGTCGCCATTTTTTTTTTTTTCCCTTGTGAGCTTTATCTCATCTCTTCAAATCTTGTCTGAAGCATTAATCTTCAACAAATCTTCAAAACTAGTGTTCATTCAATGGCAAAGATAAATTCATCGAAGCGGAATAAAGCACCACCCGAAGGCTACCTGAAAATCGAGCCCACACTCAATAAGCTCTTGCGGAAGTTGAAGGATGCACAAACAAAGTCTATGAAGACAGAAACCAAACACAGCTCGTTGTGGCCTATAATGCAAACCAATCATCAAATATCACGATATATATACAACATGTACTATGAGCAGAAGGCCATATCAAAGGATTTGTACGAATGGCTTCTCAACCAAAAATATTGCAATAGAGACTTAATTGCAAAGTGGAAGAAGCAGGGCTACGAGAATCTATGTTGCATTGGGTGTATTATGACCAGCGAAAAGAATCAAAGGACAACCTGTATATGTCGTGTGCCCAAAGCGAGTCTTCCTGAAGGAAAAGAGGCGACAGATTTGAGATGTGTCACCTGTGGATGTAGAGGTTGCGCCAGCACAGATTAAGTCATGAAATAACGAAACGATTAATCCATAAATCAAAAGGCATGTGTCTACTCAATAGGTATTTGATAATACATATTATAGTCCATTCAATAATAATATACAAAAGCCATACAAAGACCATACACCGCTAATAATACATAGTAAACGAAAATTTCTAAAATCCCAAACTTTGATTTCCCAAGCATCCTCATTGCGCTCAACCAGTGACCCAAAGAAGCGTAACCGTCATCCTTCATTAATCATCTATATCCGTAGCATTTGCTGAACTTATCCTTCTCAGACTGCTTTCATTTACTTTGTCCACATTTTTGAACTCGTTTATGAGATTTCTGCTCGATTCCAATGAAAGCAGTTTTCTGAGTAAGTTGTGCGGCAGATGCTGTTCGATATTTCTCATTATCATATCTTCTTCATCATAAGAATTCAACAATGTAGTAGAAGATCCCACCAAAGGTGAAAAGTAAAACTCTTCCAAGTATGAAGGTGAATTCCACAATTTCTTCATAATGGAATTGGTCTGTGGAGTTTTCAAATTCCGAAGTGGGGTCTTCAAACTACTTGATTTTGGTGTCTTTTGAAGAAAATGATGACTATAATTCTGACTATGACTGAGAACGCCTTGCTTCTTTTGAACCAGCAGTGTCTGCAAAAACAGAGAACTGCCTTGCTGGTTGTAGATGTTGTTTGCGGGTGTCAAGGGCTCAAGAAGCGGACCAGTTCCACTTGGTCTTATAGGAGACAACTCTAAGTTTGAGTTGCAACTAAATGAAGAAGTATAAGTGAGGTTTTTTCCTGCCAATAAAGGTACATTTGGGGAGTCTGTCACCACAAAATGAGGCGGGTGGGAGTTCACTAGAGGCGTCGTAGCTGAGTGTGCTTTTTGGTTTGGGTTATGACCAAAGGGCTCACCTAAATCATTATCATTATCTGCCTCATGAACCGTCAAGCGTAATCTCTTTGACGCGGGTCCCAATGCTGGATCAATAAGATCGTCATCATCATCATCGCCCTTCTTGTAATCTGCTGCCTCTTCAATTTCAGACAGATGCCTCTTAAATGTTCTCGAACCAAAGGATTCCTCATCAATCTCATTGCTGATATTTGGAGATGATGGTATAGAATGCATCGAGTTCTTTTGCTCTCTGCTCTTATGTGCAGCGTAGAGGTGGTCCATAACCTCTTGGTATGAACTTTTCTTTGACTTTGACTTCAAGAATTGTTCTTCGCAACCTTCCTTTATGCACCAAAAGTGACCTTTCCCGTCTTTGGACTTCTCACCCTTGATGAAAGCCTTGTTGAGAGAAAGATTATGTCTAATAGAGTTTTGCCACCCTACTTCGTCTCTCTTGTAATACCTGAAAGTATCGGAAATCCACAGGTAGATCTGCGAAAGTGTCAATCTTTTCTCGTCGTTGCTTAAAATTGACATTCCAATCAACGTTGCATACGAGTAAGGTGGTTTTTCATCTGAATCAAAGTCAAATGATTGTTCTCTGATCTCCTTTTTGGTCTTCTTTTGCCTTTTTCTTGTCACTCGAACCCCCGCATCATCATCAGACGAAAACGAGGAGCTGTGCGATCCCACAAATGAGGGCTTAGGAGGTGCCAGGATGGCCCTTTTGACCATCATTTCCTTTCTGCTATTTGGTGATGAGAACGCGGGTGACAAAAGTGCCGACTTTCTCGACTCCAACGCGTCAGTTTCAACATCTGAGTGCTTAATGGGCGTTTCCATGATCTGCGTCTTTTTGCTATGTGCAAAAATGCTCTCCGGAGGAGTAGACATCTTAGATCCATGGTTAGCCTTCTGTGTTACCGGTGTTTCCATTATCTTGATGTGTGCATCGCTTCCATTATCTTTATTCGTATTGACCCTCTGTTCTTGTAGCGGTATCCGTCCTGAAGACGCCACCACACTGCTCGTATCTCTCATATTTTATTTGGTGCAGCGTATCTTGAGTTTTGATTTATTGGTCTGCTGCTATTTTTTGGTCCTAGCTCTGCCGCTCGTTATCTTCGAGTCGTTCAAGTGTCTAAACTAGTCGAGCTTCTCAACTTCCAACGGCCTTGGGTTCCTTGGATCGGACGGGGATAGATTCTGTGCTTCAGGTCTGTGGTATTTCCACTCTTGTCCCTTTCTCCGTCGTGGTTGCGAGATCTCTTGGAGCGGTTTTCTTTGAATAGAATAGCAGCACTAAGAGTTCTTGAGGTCTCTACTTAGTAGGTCACCGAAATGTCTGCTGTCCAGTGTCTGATGTCTGGATTTCTTGCGAAGTGTCGCCGACAGTCACTCCCTGTTCCGTCGCAAATATGACTGCGCTACTGCCTCTGTCACGTCGTGTCGGCAGACTGGCTGTCTGACTATCTGACTATTTGTCTGACCTTCTGTCTGTCTATGCGACTGACTGTCTGATTGTCTGACTCTTCCCTTGATAGACGTGCCGCTTTCAACAACTTTTTCTCCACCACGCTGTCTCTATTACTAGCACTAGTGTCAAACTTAGGAACGTATATTAACTCCTGATTATCTTTCTCGCTCCTTAAATGTTCCGGCGTGTTGATTCACTTCTTAACTTCGCTGAAATCGCCTTAAACCTAAATAAGCTAAGCTTATATTAATATCTAGTGAATATCCAACTTTATATTGAAATTAATCCTTCCTTAAGGTTCGAACCTTTTGATCGAGACTGTCGGCTTTATAAAGAATCCGCCCTCTATATAAGATAAGTAAAAGAGTAGAGAAATTAGGAAATCATTTATGTAAACGAAGAACGCGTTTGGATCTCATCTACTATTATGAACCTTTATTATTCTGTTTAGGGTGCGCTCGAAAATTTCGCGTTTCGCGTTTCTATGTAGAATCTGAAATTGGTCACCGATGGGCACGGAGCGGAAACTGTGAGATCACCTGAAAGCAGTCATGGTGGATGGTCTTTGCACGGGCAGCGTAAAACAGAACGCAAGAGGAATTGGGTGTGATTACTATTAGTTGCGCTTTGCTCGTCGAGAGCAAAGCGCTTGTCAGTGCGCGATGCGATGTGTATGAAACCCAGGTTAGCAGGGGGCCCAGCGCAACCAGTGGATCGGGTCTTCCGCCTTCTTTTTTCCCACTAGCCACATTTACAATTGCGCTCATGTGTCTACTCCTTGATTACACTGTAATGTGTTATGTTGGAGGGTGAACTTTTGTCCCACGTATCTACGTTTACGCCCAGCTACGCGGCCATCTTACCCACTGCGAAACACATGAAACAAACGTAACAGTGGTGACATGCCCCATTTTTGTGTCTGTTGCAAGTTCCATCCTATACACGGCCACGTAGGATGATGGGTAGACGAACAAAAGAAGACCGGTTTTCCGCTGCCTTAACAGAAAGCGAAGCTACTTAGTACTGTATGGGCAAAATTGACAGGAGGGCAGCATTGAGCGCCGCTGAAGACCGCACCGCACCGCACAATACCGTTCTACGCAGCTAGTAAGAGACAGGTCGAGTGCAGGATACGTCTTCAGCCGCCCCATCAAAAACTAGTAGATGTGTACATTTCACAACCTCGTGAATCTTAGACAAAACATCAAGTGCGACCGAGACCTTGATGAATATGGGGGAGTGTATATAATGCGATCGTTGGAGGCTAGTTGGTGTTCTGTAATATACGCAAATCGATTAACGAGGGTTACATGGCAAGATGAAGACACATTTCGCGGATGATCGAGACTACCAAAAGAATTTTAGCGGGGCAGCTACCGACAAATATTTCTCGCTACCACCAAATGAGTGCGTAAACTGCAGTATAGTATAGTGAAAAAAGACTACCTTAAAGCAGAATACTAAATGAAAAGGCCTTTAGATCACTGGATGTGCTATGGACGACACGGTTAGGCTGCTCATTAGATTCGTTGCACGAGGATTCTATTCCAAATCGTATGTATTGATTCTTGATGCTGTCCTTCTACATTCCGTTCTTTCAGAAGATGATCTCATTTACTTGTTGAGCATTCACAGGAAAGAGCTTAGATCACTCTGCAACAAGCTTGTCGACGACCGCATCCTTGCGAGCCACATACAGAAGGAGGAAAACCCCCAGCAGCGTCTCACTACCAAGACGTACTACTTTATCCATGTAACAGAGGCCATTGATTCCATCAAATGGAAGGTGCACTCTGTGGTGAACTTGATTAAGGAAGAAATGTCGAACTATGGTAACCCCCAAGGCTATGTCTGCCCAAGGTGCGGAAAGAAGGTGAGCCAATTGGATGCAATATCACTTTTGAGCGATGACAGGAGCAATTTCATCTGTGACACTTGTAGCGGAGTGTTGGTGGAAGACGACTCGAGCCACCAGGCAGTTGTGAGGCAGGTGAAACTTGAAAAGCTCATGTCCCAAGTGGAACCCGTTATATCATACCTAAAAAGGATTGATGACTCTGTGGTAGAGGACAACACCTTCGAAAGCTCGTTGGTCAAATCTGTTCCAGCACAAAGTGCTTCGACTGCATCATACACAGTGTCCAACAATGTCTTTTCAAGGTCAAGATCAAACATGTCGCCCTCAATGGACAATGCAAATTCCAAATCACAGGCTACTTTGCATGTCTCTATCACTGCCAATGATGAAAACTACGAAAGAGAGCAAATGGAGAAGGAGTCCAGAAGACTCAAGTTGGAACAAAATGCTCTTCCATCTTGGCATTCGGCTAGTACGGTTGGAAAGTCTACTATGGGCAGATTGAATGACGATGAAGTAGATGAATCGTCCAAGGAAGGCACTCCTGGTGTGTCTGTCAAGGAGGAAAATAGTATCAAGGCAGAGGGATCCGATTTAACTGAGTCCAAACCACTGATTGCTCAGAAAGACGAACAATCTGACAGTGCGACTAAGATAGACTCCGTGGATTTGAAGGACAAGGAGGCTCAGGAAGCTTTGGCCGCATATTATGCCCAACTTGCCGAGAACGATGCAGAGGATGATGAGGACATGGATGATGAAGAGTTCGATGACTTGGATTTCGACAACGTATAAATTGCATAATGTTGCACTTAACAGTTTCATTTATAATAAAACAAAAGTACATATAGATACATTTAGCTCCAGTTATATTAACAAAAAAAAAACACTAGTAACTAGTAGATACACTTGTTAATCAATCTCCGAGTCTCGTAGGAGTTGAAATTTTTTTTTTTTTTTTTTTTTTCGTTCCTTTTAGTATCTACTGAATTTTTCAGTCTGACTCAATCGACTCACTTATAACAGTAGTTCGTTTGCAGTTCATCTAAAAGATACTCTTACTATCACAATGGCATCGGAAAAGAAAGTATGTTCTATATTTACTGAACTTGTTTCCTTGGTTAACTGGTACTAACACTTAAAAGCAGGTAGATCCATTGAAATCATTCATAGCTGGAGGTACTGCTGGTGCAATCGAAGGTGTGATCACATACCCTTTCGAGTTTGCTAAAACAAGGTTGCAGTTGGTAGATAAGGCATCAAAGGCCTCGCGAAATCCTTTGGTTCTCATATACAACGTAGCCAAAACCCAAGGGGTGTCTTCGTTATATGTTGGCTGTCCAGCATTTGTGGTTGGAAATACAGTTAAGGCATCGGTCCGTTTCCTAGGATTTGACTCAATTAAAGCATTATTGGCAGACGATAAAGGCAAGCTTTCTGGGCCCAGGGGAGTGCTTGCGGGTTTGGGTGCTGGCTTGTTGGAATCTGTTATAGCTGTTACACCATTTGAAGCCATCAAGACAGCCTTGATAGATGATAAGCAAACCGCAAAACCTAAATATCAAAACGGACTTATCAGAGGGTCGTTCAATCTCTGTAAGGATCTTGGATTCCGGGGCATCTACGGTGGCTTCCTTCCTGTTTCTATGAGACAAGCAGCCAATCAGGCTGTCAGGTTAGGATCATACAATTCGATAAAGACATTAGTTCAACAATCAACTGGCACGCCTCCAAGTCAACCATTGAGCTCAGCAGCAACTTTTGCTGTGGGTTCATTTGCAGGTATCATAACTGTATACTCGACGATGCCTATCGATACAGTTAAAACTAGAATGCAAGCTTTGGGTGCCGATAAAATATACTCTTCTACCCTCAACTGCTTTGTAAAAATTTTCAGAGAAGAAGGTTTGCTTACATTCTGGAAAGGTGCAACACCAAGACTCGGACGTTTAGTACTAAGCGGTGGTATAGTTTTCACCATTTACGAAAAGATGCTTGTGTTAATGAATTAGTATTGATCATTACTATGTATAATATAGAATATCTACATTTTTCTTTTGTAAGATACATATCAGTTAAGAATCCTCGAGAGGATGGTTAACGAATTCCATCACAGTCGTTTGTTGAACGCTGGAATCTGAGGGTGGGACTAATATTTTCCTTTCCATTTGCTTCACGCGGTAAAAATCCACGCATGCCTTTATGATTATGAACAAACCAAAAGCAATCAAACCGTATGCAAAGTAGGGGGTGTTAGAGCTGTCAAACTCTATTTTGGACGATGAAGTTTGCTGAAAAAGTCCGGAGTCGTAAGTATCTAATTTACCGTTTATAGACAGTGATTTGTCAATGTCAAACAGGTTAGGATCATCAGGCTCAAACCTGTCAGGAAGATCGTCTGAATCGCCAAAGTTTGAAGGGGTCATACCGTATCCAAGCACCACGAAATTGATACCCAACCCGGCTCTTGACCCTTGCTTGGCCGCGTGGGAAGTATGCAACAAATAACACAACACGAAACCCACAAATTGAAATGCTACTGTAACCAATGTATTCCATACGAAGTTTGCTATGTTCCCCACAGGCAATCCCTCGACAAATACTTCGTCCTCGTACATTGGGGAAATGACAGTCGACTCCCAGTATTCGGGTGTCGCATCTGCAGCAGCCTCCTCGTAGGTCGGGGGATTGGTTTCTTGCTCTTGCCTGCTAGAATCCGTGTCCGGCTTGGCCATAAGGTTCCTAAAAACGCCATCGGTTCCCTGCCCAATAAAGCGCCCTGGAACGTTAGACTGCATACGTCCCGTAGTCAATCCGTTGTTGATTCTATCATATGTCTGTTTTATGGGAATCAAGTGGTTCAATACATTCAATATCCTCTCTTTTCTGCTCATTCTTCCAATATGTCTCTGTTGTTCAATGTCAACCCGAATATCCATTCTGTTCGTCAAATTCAGTCCTGCTGTAGACGTACCCTCTACTCCGTTGTGGCCTTCTTCAACGTCCATAATATCCAGTCGAGGCCCAGACCGCCCTGACCCTGCAAAAGGGTCAGCTCGGTCCCTTGCTTCCGCATCCCTAGCTTCCTGTTCCTCTTCCTGCTGCTTCCGAGCGAGTACATCACTCCCCAACGAGTCCGTCGATTGTACCATCTCGTCTACATCCTTCATCTCTATCATCATATCTCCCTCCTGTGTCTCCGCCGGCACTCCTTCCCGGTCGTTCGATGGTAGCTGTGTCCCGCTGTTAGTATTTGTCATACACCCTTTCCCTGCTGTAACGCCTTCCAATGCCCTCACACCGGCTCGTTTTTCCCGCTCCAAATCCTCCTGAAAGTTCGCACACAGGTACACCGCCTCATTCATACTTACACTGCTATAATCCACCATTCTCAATGCTATATTTCACACTATGTAGAAAGAAGTAGGGCTAGATAACAAAAAAGTAACTAAAGCCTGAAGGCGCTGTCTTTTCATCGTATATAGTTCACGTGATCGCCGCTCGTACCGCAAATGCCTGGGAGCCAGCAACGTTAGTATATTGTAGGAGAGAGAAACCAGACGAAGGTAGGACGGTGGAGATGGTGGAAGCAGTATCTAGACAAGCGAGAGAACATGCTGATGAGAGTATAATAATATGCTCACTATTTGTTCTGAAGTTTGTGCATCTCCAGTGCCTTTTTCGCAGCCTCACGGAACGCTGGTAGCTGTTTGAAATGGATTGCCATCAACAATTCCGTGAGTCTGTGCGGAAAGAACCTCCCCACGATATGGAGGGTGTAGGCAAAGGCACCTTTGTAGATATTGAAGCCTGGGTCTCTCTTTTTGAGCACACTCTGAAGTAAGCTTTTGGCGTATTCCGCAGGCTCGATGCTAGTCCATCTGTTGCGACACATGTTAGCTGCACACAAAGCACTCGCATACATAGAAGGTGAATCATAGTAAGAATCAGAACAATTTGGAACTAAACTGTCCACTATCGCGGTGTTGACACCACCAGTGATCACACTGTGCACTTGGACACCGAAGGGTCTCATTTCGTTGCGAAGCACCCAGGCATATTGGTCGATGGCTGCTTTGGTTGCACAGTAGGCAGATTGCCAGGCTAGAGGAGTGCGAGCAGCTACCGAGCTTGTGAACACTATCTTACCACGTGCAGCAATGATATAGCTACTCATATACTTGGTCATGTAGATGTGGCCCAAGACGTTGATACGGAAGACAGCCTCTAGCTGCTCGTCTGGAAGGTCTATTGCGGCGCCGCCAACAGCAATACCTGCGTTGTTGAAGAGGAAATCGAGCCTCCCGTTTGTTTCCCGCCCTATGTACTCTGCGGCAGCCTTGATGTTGTCTGGCTTGGAGATATCGCAGGCAAAAGGAACAACTCCATGGCTTTCCTGGATCGACTTCATCTCCCAAAGTGCAGACTCCGGTGCGCAACCGTAGACTTTGTAGCCTCGCTCAGAAAGATATTTGGCCACCTGAAAACCAATTCCAGAGGAGGCACCAGATACAAGAGCGTATTTCTGTCGTGCCATGATAGAACTTGTGAATATGAAGCCAGGATAATATGAGATAACGGTATAGAAAATGAAGAAAAAGGAATATGATTAACTTTCGAAATCAAGATAGAGATAAAGATGGATGTACCGGACGGCATCTACTAAGTTTGGGTCAGGGATAAATCATATGCTCTTGCATCCCCACCACTGTAGGATATAGTTGAGCTGCGCGAAGATTGTTGAGATTGTTGAGACCGTTGATATTGCAAGATAAATATTTCACATGCGAAATGATTGTGCAAAAAGGCACACTAAATCTGGGGAACAGTACAATACAAGTAGTTATACATTCACTGATAAGGGCTTTATGAAAGCTATATAGTGTATTATACATAAGACTCAGCGAGAATAGTTGATCTTAACTATGAATCTTCCCTCGTCCGGGATGTAAGCATGCTGAACACGTCTGATGTTCTGGGTAGGAGGTGGTGGGGGCTTGTAGTCGGGGTTTCTCACTTGGGTCTTGTAGACAAACGCCTCGTTATACAGATATATGTCAGGAACACCAAGGTCGACAGCTCCAGGCAAGACACTCGATGGGGCGGGGGTTCTAAAAGTCTTGGGCACATCGGATAAGTCAGGGAGAGTCTTCGAGCCTCTAGCCGTGTACATTGCCATTCTTCTAGAGGTAGTGCTACGACCTGAGCTCAATGCGTCCGTATCATTGTGACGTCTCTTCCTACGAGACTCACGCTCGATCTCCTTTTCGAATCTTTCCACTTCGAGCTGGCTGAGTTTAGACAACGAAGGAGAGAAGTCAGCTACTATGGCTGGGTTTCTCAACACTGAGTAAAATTCATCAGCCGTGTTCGCATCTGAGGAAGAGACCCTCAATGAAGGGAGTAAGTGACTTCTTATTTCTTCCTCTTGTATTTGTGAGCCATCAAATGTATACCCTACTAAATTGAGGGCCTTGTGGAAAAGATGCGCTTGTTCACGGATGCTATGTGCTATTGCAGTGGAAAATTCGCCTGGTAACTTCATCTCATCGCACATTATGACGGAGAATTCCTCCGGATCACTTTCGCTGAAGTTGAGGATGTCCCATTCAAACTGGTCCGTCAACTGAGTATTGTTAATCATTATGTCTATCTTTATTGGGACGCGAAGTTCACCCATAGAATGATCGGGCTTCCTGTGAAAATCGCTTATCTGCTCTTTGATGGTGGATAATATGAGATCATAGTGAGAGTTTGGTATGAATTTGTAGTCTTGTATCATTTGTGTGACAAAGCTTTCCACCGATAAAACCTTTTCATTCAAGTCCCATAAAAATGTATCTCTCAATTTGAATCTATCTCTCTCTTGATCAAAGTCTAATCTGATAGGAACTAGGTGTTTGGACGTTTCCGAATTAATCCTCTCATTCATCTCTCTATCGGTGAGATCTTTTTGAGGCAAGATAAGTCTTGTAGAAGTGTTGGTAATTCCATTTCCATATCCTTGGTATCCTTCTCCCCATATACTGTTATTTGGCTGTTCCTTGGCAGATAACCCTATAGCATGCATTCGCAACTGTTTGATATCTGTGTAAGCCTTGACATCTTTTAATAAATCGTCCATGACCTTCTTATTGTCCTTGGCAAGCTGGTTGTGTTTTTCAATAAACTTTGCATCTTTTTTGATTATGTTTTCGTAGAGACCCAACTCAATTGGCACTTGGTTCCCTTCACTTTTAAGTTTATCTGACCACTGAGTCAAAGATGACAACTGCTTGACCGGTATACCCCCGGTGCTGTTGCCCGAAAATTCAGGCTGGGCAGGTCCACTTCCCGGTACTATTGCAGACTTCGGAGCCTGCGAAATCATGGAGTTCTTCAAAGCCTCCTCCTGGAGTCTCGGGTCAGGAATCCCAGGACCACCAGCAATATTCATCTTCGCTGGATACTGGCCAACCTGACCTCCGGCCATCCTCGCCGGGTACCCACCAGGTGCACCCACGCTATTTGGGCCAAATGCTGCCTGGTTCTGCATTACCGGTGCCGACATTCCTTGTCCTCGTCTCATCATACCAGGATTTCCCGGCGATACTCTCATCTGTGGCTGCGGATGCTGTTGGCCAGATAACGGTATCTGCCCAGGATGCTGCTGTTGCTGTTGTTGTTGCTGCTGTCGTGCCATCTGCTGCCGTTGAAGATAATTCCTCATGATCATAGGAAACTGAGGTGAGTTCTTGAGCTGTCTGAGCTGCTGTGGAGTAAGATTAGCAAGCTGTGGTGGAAGAATAGGATACTGGTTATTATCACCTCCCAGCGATTGCGCTTGCATTTGAGCTTGCGCTTGAGATTGCGCCCGGGCCTGGACTTCAGCCTGGGCCTGAGCCTGAGCTTGAATTTGCTGAGGTGTCAACCCACCGTTATTATAGGACTGTTGAAGATTCATCTTACAAGGCACTAACGTTGGTAAACTTTTAGTAGAGGAAATATTATTGATGTTTGAGTGGAATAATTTTTGAACTATACACGACTAAAATTTAAATACGCTAGTATACAAGTTGTGGGTGAAGTGATAAACTACTTCGATAAGGCCATGAAGTCGAAGATAGAGCCCATGTTGACGTACCTTCTTCCGCAATCATCGAGGTATTTCAGCACGACATTCTGGCAGTTTTCGAACAAAGATCTGTTTTGCTCAGTAAGCGCTTCTAGTTGACCAGAAGCGAGTTTTTGTGGGGCATCAGAGATGTCCAAGGAAGTGTAGATAGGACGAAGTTTGAGCTTTTTGGCCTTGTCGACGTCAAACACGGAGTTGAAGTACAACAACTGGTTGTAAAGGGCCTTGTCTGTGTACTTGTATCGCATGATACCTTTGCAGCCATGGGCTAAGCCGGAGTTGGAGATGCATCTTTTTCCGTAGACCGATATCTGACGGGTGACTATGCCACAGGAAACGTCATCACAGATGAGCCAGCCTGCGTAGTACAAGGAGATGTGGTGCCTAATGGCGACCTCGAGCTGAGAGGCGATGCGCAACAAGGGGAAGGTGTAATTGCATTTTGCGCAGCAGATTCCGTTGTATGTGGTTTTGTAGTCGTTTGAGGCCATGATTCCTCCGAATCTGAACTCGTGGCCGCACTTACATTGGAGGACCAAGAAACTGGAGTTTCTGAATCTCTCTGCATCGGAGATATTTGACTCGAGAGGGAGGATTTGACCATTGAGAGCGTCATTGGTCTTCATTCTCAAGACGTATTTCTTTGTGTCGATGCCGAGACTGCTGGCGATTCTCATCATGTCAATGCCCTCTATTCTCTCCACGAGTCTCTCTACTGGAGCGAATATCTGCTTCTCCAAATAATAATGTGGGTCCGGCCTCAAAGAAGAAGTTTTCACCAAAAGATCTTGGATAGGGTGAGCTCTTTCGGCAGGTGTACGCTTGTCCTCATCGCCCTCTGGAGCAACAATTGCATACGTGACAACACTACCTGCCTTAATCACTTTACCTTTCTCTCTGAGTTTCAAAGCGACTTGCACAGGTGGCATTGTTTTCCCGTTTGGATAGTTTTTAGGGTCTTTCGAAAGCCTCGTGTTGATTTTATATTTGTCTACCTTGATCTCGTTAGCATTGATCTTGGACGTCATTCCTTCCAAGTAATCATAGATCTCTGATAATGCAGTTTCGGGGTCAAGACTAGATAAAAGTTTCTGCAAAACAAAAACTGAAATATCCTTCGACAATTGACAATACTCTCTTCTTCTCATATCAAGACCTTTAACTTCAAGGGATGTCTTTTCTTGTCCCGTTTCCTTATCAATCGTAGCGTTCATTGCTGCGTACTTCTTTTTGGCGTGAAGCAACAATTTCTTGAAGACATTGTCAATATCAATCTCCAACAATTTGTATCGCTCATTAACCTGAATCTTGAACTCTTCTCCGATTTTGATTGCATCAGCTAGATTGTCAACACCAGTATCAATCATAACCGAATCAGTGTCACCATAGACGACTCTAAGCCCAATGGACTCGGCCAATTGTCTCGTATCCATTAAAATTTCACGACCTTTATTGGTAACCAACATAGCCAACGGTTTGGCATAGAATCTTGAATTCACGTATCCTAAACAACCATACATGGAGTTTGCTGTAAGTTTGAGCGCCTGTTGTTTGATATCATATTGAGCCTTTTCGAAATTTGTGTTGTTGGGATTCTTCAATAATTTTTTTACTTCCCTACGCCTTGAAACCAATGAATTCAATAACCTTGGAAGCACACCTGCATCCGACTCTTTCTCTGGCAAAGATGGCAAGTCCCTGTCTTCATCATGAGTTATATTAAACTGATCTCTATCGACTGTGGTGAAACAGATATTAAACTCTTGGATGATACTTGGGTATAAAGAGTTGAAATCCATAACCAAAATATAGTTCTTGTGCAAGCCTTTCTCAGGCTCGAAAACTAAACCACCTTGGAACTTTGGCTTTTTGTTAGACGACGTTGCAGTACTAGCATCTTCTTCGGTAGCCTCGACCTTTGCCTGATGTTGGTTATTGGATTTGTTGTACTTATCTTCTCTGTCAGGAACGATGAAGTTATTTTTCTTGAATTCATGCAACAAAATGTACTCGTTTCTTCCGGCTCTTGTTCCACTCAATGTATGTGACCATGCATTACCCGCAATGTTTGTCAACTGTTTAGATAAAGAAAGGATTTGAATGGAAAATGCAATTTCACTAACGACCTTGACGTTTGTCGCGTTTTCGGTCAATGCCATCAACAATGCGCTAGGATCATCCGAATACTGGGAACTTTGTAGGTTGATTTCGAGAGCTGGCAACTTCTTGTGACACACAACTTCGTACATTTCAGGCAAGTCCCAAGATTGACATTTCATGGTCAAAGACTGACCCATCTCATTAGCAATGTCACATAGTAACCTACCTTGAAATATTTCCCTGATTTGAAGGTTGTTATTGAATCCGCCCGAATTACGGCCAAATCTGTCTGGCCATGCCTTCCTGTTACGTCTACCAAAAGTGGACCATGTTGTGACCTTCAAGTCATGCATTCTATGCACTAAAACATCAAGGGAAATATTTTCGAGTCTATGTCCAACAAACACATCAGGATCCGTGTTTTTAATTATTGCTGTTAAACAGTTGAGAAGCACCTTTTCATTAGGGAATGTTTTCAAAGCGAAACGTTGCTTCTGAGCTAACTGCTGTAATCCTGGAGGGACTGCCACGGAATTAATAGGTCTGACCAATGTTATAAGCTCATTTGGTTGCAAATTTTCATCAATTGGAGCATCCTGTGGGAGATTTCTATAAGTTGCCAATGACACGGAAACAACTTCCTGCTTATTTTGTTTTGGATTTATGACAGTCTGGACACTGATGGATGAAACTGTAAGACTAGGAGGTGGTGGTGGACGATCTTGAATTGGGTTCACGCAGGAAGTAGATGAAACTGAAACTTCGACTTGACAATGAGACATATTTTGAATAGAATTGAAATCAGCCTTGGAAATCTCAAGCCAACAAGGTCCCATGATGTTTCTTTGCAAAACAAAACTTTCGAATATGGGAGCATTTCCGCCAAAGACATGGCTAAATGTCTCACCTTCGAGCTCTCCGGGAATCACTAAGTTTCTACTCTTTTTTGTTCTGTATGGCAAAAGAACTTTCAAATACTCACCACTCTTGGGTATTCCTGGTATTTCAAATGCATATTTCATTGTTTCTGGTTTACACTTGAGTTCAGGCAAATCGTACTGTTCCATCAACAATGGAGATATTTCTTCGTGTACATCCATTGGCGTGATTTCGTCTTCCAAGTCTTCCTCTCCATCCACAACTCTGTGCTTTCTGGGCAAAAAGTACAATTCACGGTACAAACCATTAACCTGAACAACTCCAGATACAAGCTTACCCTCTTTTGTTTGTACCTTTCCGAAAAGAAGCAAAGTTCCATCAATCTCACAGTAGTCAAGCCAAAACATCTTGAATGTGTCACTCTGACTCTCATCTCCCAAAACTTTAGATTCATCTAATTTTTCAGTATAGGTTATTTGAGCATGTGCGGAGGGACGAGAGGGAGAAGACGAGAGATCTGCTGATTTTACGGATGAGAAGTTAGTTTCTTTGTTTCTGTTCGTGGCTGCAACCTTGGGCCTTCTCATTATAACAACTTCATCCTCTGAATCATCGTCCTCTTCATCTTCATCTTCTTCAGCCTGCTGCTTGTTCTCGCTTTTGACAGTTACTTTTCTGCTGACGGAAGTGTTTTCTTCTTCCATATCTTCCTCCGGGATATTTTCTTTGTCGCTATCCTTGAAGCCTTTGGATTCGATCTTGATAGGCGAAGAAGGCTGCTCAACGATGCTGAAATCTATGTCTGCCTCGCTTGGTTTCTTCTTTTCTTTCTTGACGGAAGTAGAGAAGGAGAATGCATTCTTACTCTTCTTTTTCGAGGAAGCCTTATTCACGGCGCCAAACATGTTGTTCTTGTTGCTTTTGATTTTCTTTGCAGAAGGCTCCTCTCGGAAGTCATCCAAAATATCATCAATGTTGGTATCGATTTTCTTCGACTCGGTCTTGCCTGTTCCTGGGAGAAAGAAGTTACTGATCTGTGCGCTTTTTGCCACTTTAACTGGTTTCTTCTCTCTCTTTCTTTTCTTTCCCCCTTTCTCCTCTTCGTCTGAGTAGTAGTTAGGTCGCGTGCTGTCGTCCCATTCGTCGGCCCCAAAGTCCACATACCCTTCTCCATCATCGTCAACAATGAAATCATCCTCCATCAACTGTTTTCTCTTGATATCCCTATAAGTATCTTCGTCAACTTCATCATATATTTGCCCTGATTCTTCTACCTCATCTGTGTAATGGGATAAACTTGAGCCTTTCTGCCTAGCTTCTTTGAGCTGTTTCAATCTGTTTAGTTTAGCAGCTCTGGACAGCATTTTAGTAACTTAACGATTGAATATAATATTCCCAAACACCTTTGTTTAAGGAAGAACTAGCTTTTATTTAGAGATGTTATCAGAGGTTAAGTCTTGAAATACTAATACGCGAAAATGATCAAACGCGTATCAGCATCGTTAACCAAAAAAAAAAAAAAAAAAAAAATCTAAAAGGTGCTCCGTCGTACAAAACCACACCCAGCACCTCCGTAGAGAGTTCCTCTGTAGTCTGGGGGTGCTATTGTAGTTGTGGTGGTCTTGTGTCGCTTTTGCGCGGTGAAAGTCGCTTCTCTATAGCTCTACTCAGAGCCCAAAGCTGACAGAAATGAATCACGGCACCAGTGGAATGAAAACTGAGCAGGTGGGGCAGAATCTGTGATCTACGGTGCAAAAAAAGATGCAATTGGATCGACCCCGAGAAGAAGTGACATTTGAAGCGATTTGGCAGAATGTTGGAAAAAGCGTGGCTAGATTTTCTACTAATTTTAAGTAGCTGCGAAATTTCACATCAAGAACATTTGGCTGCTGATACTAATGGAGCTTTTAGCTGACTCAGGAAGCAGCCTGGAGGCCGGCTGAGAGGTCGTTGAGAGGCTGGTTGGTGGGCAGGTGTTTCTGTTGTGTTATCTGCTGTGAGGTTAACGGGTTTGGGCCCGGTGAAAAAGAGACTCCAACCTTGTTGCTGCTACTAGAGAACAAAATCGTCAATAGGTCTTGCAGACCGTAGTCTCCTGCTATGTATTCCATCAAACTTCCAGCTACAGCTAGAAGATCAACTATAAATCTATTCATTAATTGCCTCTGGTTGCATTTTTCGAAGAAACTAAGTCTTTGCAAATAACCCAAACAAACGTTGGTTACACTAGATTTACAAAACAACCGTATAGTCTCTAATGGCCCTCGATGCAAGCATCTCGTTTTCTGGAGCCCTGTTGTGCCTGTGCCTTAACTCTATTCTTAACTTGCGTGGTTTCACCCGGTAGCACGGGAGTAATATTTCTCCTAGTTCAGCTTTTTTCGATTTGTGAACAAATTTTGCAATAATTAAGATTTCGTATTATCTGCTTATTATAAAATCTAATATATATCTTGGTGGACAAGACATCTTTCAAACCCGTTTCAACTGTCATACAATACTGAAAGACACATAGCACCGAACTCCACGGTTCTGGCTCACTAGACTTCCCAAAGTATCATTATCGTCACATCGCTTTCTCAAGCGACCAAAGTTCACAAATACGAGATTATCTGACATATTAATCCAATAATATATATACATTAGTTAAAGCCTATAAAAGTTAATATGTCCTTTGCAAATATAGATTTAGAGGCACAGAAGGGGGACCAATCGAACGGGCTCACTGGAAAGGGTTCAAATGGGCCCAAAGACGGCGCAGTTGGTGAATTAGAAGCCATAATAGGGAAAACCTCGAAACAACTCCATCTCTTCGGACAACTAGTAACACAGCTCGATAATCAACGAAAACAGGTTGGTACTCGAAGAGACTGCCGGCAGTTGAGAGCAAACATCGACGATCTCATATCGAAGTTAAATGACCTAGATAATGCAATTAATCTTCTTATTCTGAATGTATCTGGCATCATCAATAAATCGCAATCGAACCACCAGGCCCCCCAGAATAGCCTCGATGTGACCAAGAAGCATTCGATAATAAAGGAAAGGCTTTTGGAGGAGTACAGTGGGCTCCATCTGCGGTTTCAAAACTCTGTCATGGTGTATGAGGAGAGGGCCACCCATTATCAATTGAAAGAAGAGCATACCATAGAAACGTACAACCCGGCAACAGAAGAGACGCCGCTTCTCAACGGGGAAGAAGATAGTTCGCAGAGTCAGGCACAGATACAGCAACAGATAGACCAGCAAAAGGCGATAGAGGAAACTGAACTTCAGTTTCAAGTTCTTTTGACGGAGGAGAGAGAACGGGAGATAAACAGGGTGACTAAGGGAATAACAGAGGTCAATTCTATATTCAAGGACTTGGGAGTGCTCGTCCAGCAGCAGGGTGAGCAATTAGATACTATTGAGGACAATATATTTCAGTACCAGGGCGACACTCAGCAGGCCCTGAGAGAGCTTGTCAAGGCCCACGAGTACCAAAAACAAAAGGGTAAATGGAGCTGCATTATCCTTGTTTCTTTGTGTATAATAGTTTTGATAATCGTACTTGTCGTCGTAAGTTAAACCACCGACATAATTATATCAATAAAGCATGTAATAAAAGGATTGCTATGTAATTCATGTATACTCGTAAACAGAAGACTCATCAAAAATTCATACCCAAGTGCGGTGTGATGTTAAAATTATACCATATCAATCATAACTCACGTACCCTGGAGGCATTACAGAGGCATACCACGTTTTCTTGTCGAAACAGGTCGCCAATGTCGAAAATCAGTAAAAAAAGGTCAGGGTCATTCACCAACTTAGTCTAGCGTCTCAACGTCAAGTTCATCTCCTATATCAGAGAACTCGCTCATCTCGGGCGTACTTATCTCCTCCATATCGGAAATACTTTCCTCTAGCCTGCTAGGTCCCTCATTCGCCGTCGAGTACGCAAAAGACCCATCCTCGTAGCTGTCTGCAAAACTCTCATTGACCTTCTTTGCTTCATCAAGCTTCCTTCTGCAGTACGCAGCTCCACTCAGCAACACCATCTCGGCAGTCTCTAACACCCTATCTCGATTTTGCACCACCGCCACTGCGGCCCCCGTTAGCGCTCCCACGCCAATAGCAACTTTTATTGAGATTGGAACTGTTTGGTTAGTACTTTGGTTCCTTGATTCTTGCCCCCATCATCACCAAAAAAGCTTGAAACATTGCTCCAAGATATCTCTTTCGCATTAAATATCAAACAGGAGCATTTAGTATGCATTAACTTACTTATGAATGGCATTCTATATACGTTTGATGTAGAAAAGAAGTAGTAAAGAAGTAGTAAAGAAGTAGAAAAGATCGATAACCATATTGTGAAATATAATGACCAAATAGGCAATAGATTTGATAGAGGTTGCACCATCTCAATTTTTGCTTTTCTAAACCTACTTGGAAGCTATAGGATTGAAGTAAGAAGACTACAGCCAACAAGACTGTAGTTGACAATCGATAACTGCCATTGTGTTCCAAGATTGCACCTTCCAAAGAGCAACGGGGTTTTGAGTACAGAATTGGACGGAAATCAATGAACTTGATACGGAAATAACTAAATCCACCCGACGGTCGAGTTCGAAGAGTTCAAGATTCTCGAGATATCGAGCAAAGGGAGTCATTCTGGAGTATTCTCAGGCGATCAGGAAAGAACCGAGAAACCGAAACTTCACTAGAATTAGTGAGCAGTGTGTCCGGTCTTACCAAAGGAATAGAATTTAAGCCAGAGATGGGTGAAAAAGTGATAAGCAGGCCATTGAGCGAATCTGAGGTTTTCATTGCTATCAGACACTTGTCAGGACAATACAACAACTTCCAGATATCTGCAAAGTACTCCCAGCGGGTGGACGAGCTCGAAACGTTGTACAGATGCATGCGAAAGACGGTCTTGGACTACCACTTGTTCATATGTAATGTTTTTATGGACGGTAATGAGTCGAGCATGTACTATCGGCCTATATCACAAGTCTTGCTTGGGGACATTGTCGAAGTTCGACCAGAGCTTTGCGATTTCGTGAATAAAGAAGACAGGGAAATGTTTATGGCGGAATGTAATGACATCGAATTTCCCTTCAATGTCGAAAAGCCGCTTTTGAGGGTGTTTTTGGCTGGCAAATATACAATTGCGGCTGCTTTTGAGCATACTTTGGTGGATGGTATGGGTGGAAGGTCATTTCATGAGATTGTATTAGAGAACTTTGGCTATGTGACCAACCCAAAAAACGCAGTTGAGTTCGATGAAAAGTACGGACACATAGATGGCGAAATACATCTTAATTCTGTTCTTTTCGATTACGAAAAAGACAAGCGGCGGTTGAGGAACTCACTCCACCCTCCCATTGACGATTTCATCCCTCGATCGGTAGAACGTGCTAACCAAAATGCAAAACCTGTTTCGGTCTCAGATCCACATACAAAATGGCAAGGAAGTGAGTTTAGCTACTTGGGCATGAAGTATCACTTCAAATATGGCAACGTACAAAACACGGATTTGATCAAGATGTTGAAACGCTGTAAAGAAAACTCGGTCTCATTCACATCATATGCTGAAGTGGCTCTTGCAATGGCTCTCAACAATGTGGTAGAACATGGACTTAGCGTTTCGTACAAAGTCGCTATCAATTTGCGGAGACACATTAAAGCAGACGCTTTGAAATCACCATATGTCAGTACTTATCGTGACCCTGACCGGAAAATCTTGGGAACAATGGCCAATGTCTGTTCTGACCTGTTAGTGGTGAGTGGTCTGCCTTTTTCTTGGGATTTGGTGAGGGAGGCTAACGAGAACATAATCAAGTCCCTGAACAACACCGCAATCTTGGATGTGCTCAATCCATTCTTCGGAATGGACAAGTTGGAGTTTTTCAATAGATCTCTTAATAAACCAAAGCTGGACGGTGTTAAAATCTCCAATTTGGGTGTCTTACCTGACAAAGTGTTCGGAGAGTCTGAACGAAAATGGAAGATAGTGGACATGGTCTTTTGCCAAGACGTCTTACCCCACTCATGCGAATTCATGTTGAACTTAGTTTCCACAACAGAGGGAGGCCTTAGTGTCGTTCTTACTTATCCACTAGATTCCGAGATGCCTCTCCATTGCAGCAACTTGTTGCAAAATTTTATCCAAAATCTTTACATTCTTGCTGATGTTTAAAATCCCGGCAGTTAATTTAATATTCTATAGAAAGACTAATATATGCATCTACTTCACCAGACTATTTACAATCCAAAAGAACTCATACCAGAGTCCATCTCAAAGATACAGAGGCTTTCGTTGTCAAGAAGTAGCTTCTCTTGAATTATGGAGTTTTGTGTCACTATGATTACTCTAGATGTATAGATCTACTAGATACGTTCTCTTAATATATCAGCGTTATCCCAGAAAATGCCAAGCTCTGGAGAATGGATCAATACCGATGAGATAGAAACGGAAGAATCTTATTCACCACGTAGAAGATCTACTGGAGGCTGGAAGGATCAGGAGTCAGTTTATGAGGTAAAACGATTCGATGAATTTGTCACTATAGACTGGGTGGAAGATAGTTTAGATAACCATAAGAAGACTCTAGCAGTGAAAAGACTAGAAAGTGGATATGCAAAATCTTTAAAGGGGAGATTGAAGTCATATGGATTGAGTTGGTTAATGTTATCGGTAATGGGGGTGATAATTGGCACTATAGCAGGGTGTTTGAACATCATCACAGCATGGTTAGCAAGTATCAGAGAGGGCCATTGCTCGCAAAATTTCCACCTTAGCAAGAATTTGTGCTGCTACGTGGAAAACGGTGATTGTGGAAAATGGAAGTCGTGGACATCTTACCTGTTTTTGAACTATATTGTGTATGTTTGCATATCTATTGGATTTTCATATACTTCTGCGGTGTTGGTAAAGGTATTTGCGCCATCTGCAGCAGGGTCAGGAATATCCGAAATAAAATGCATAGTTTCGGGGTTCTCTATGAGAGGTTTTTTGGGATGGCTGACATTGTGTATCAAAAGCATAGGTCTTCCTTTGGCCATAGCCTCGGGGTTGAGTCTTGGAAAAGAGGGTCCAAGTGTCCACTATGCCGTTTGTGTTGGTAACTGTATTGCCAAACTTGTTACGAGATATAGAAAGAGTGCATTGAAGGCAAGAGATTTTTTGACTGCCACCTCAGCGGCTGGCGTGGCTGTTGCATTTGGTTCTCCTATGGGTGGTGTCTTATTCTCTATAGAGGAAATTTCGTCAGTATTTCAACTTTCCACTATATGGAAGTCATACTTTTGTTCTTTGGTAGCTGTTACCACACTTGCAGCTATCAATCCATTCAGATCAGGCCAACTAGTGATGTTTGAAGTGAGTTACAATACCAACTGGCATTATTTTGAGATACCATTCTACATAATATTGGGGGCATTTGGAGGTTTCTACGGAATAATAGTATCCAAATTAAATATTCGTGTTGTATCATTTAGGAGAAGATACTTGTCATCTTTCGCTGTTCGAGAAGTATTAATTCTTGCATCTTTAACGTCTTGTTTTAGTTATTTCAATCAATTTTTAAGACTTGAAATGACTGAAGCTATGGAAATACTATTCTCTGAATGTGGAAATGATCAGGATCATTGGATCTGTAACAAAGATTCTAGCAAAAGTTTGCTTTTTGTATCTTTGATCTTTGCTACAGTAGCTCGTATGTTTTTGACAATAATAACTTATGGATGTAAGGTTCCAGCTGGTATATTTGTTCCATCAATGGCAGCAGGGGCGACTTTTGGCCGTGCTTTGGGAATCGTTGTCGATATGTTGAATCAAAAATTCGGCAACAAATTCATTTTTGCTTCATGCACTGAATCTGAAAAATGTGTGATACCAGGCACTTATGCTTTCTTGGGAGCAGCTGCAGCATTAAGCGGTATAACTCACTTAACTGTTACTGTGGTTATCATAATGTTTGAATTGACAGGTGCTTTAAGATACATTATTCCAAGCATGATAGTGGTTGCAATAACGAAGACCATCAATGATAAGTGGGGTAAAGGAGGTATTGCTGATCAAATGATAAAATTCAATGGTCTTCCTCTAATAGATGCAAAAGAACATCCTTCATTCCACGTATCTGTAAGATCAGCAATGTCTTCAGTGGTTATATCTCTTCCGGATAACCCAAGTGAGCGTGTGGCAATAGAGACGTTAAAGCATATACTTGCAACATATGATTATAAACTTTTTCCAGTTGTGAAATCAACAAGTGACCCAAAAATAATTGGCTGTGTTCAACGATCGGAGATAGAGTTGACTTTGAAAGGCTATCCAAACGTTCATGAGGATACGTATTGTTCTTTTGATGATGGTAATTCTCAAAATAGCATAGATTTTGGAGGTATTTTGAACAGGTCACCTCTAATTGTAGACTATAATACTTCTTTGGAGTATGTTTGGGCCATATTTCTGAAATTAGGTCCGAGGTGCATTTTAATCGAAAAAGAAGGCAGGCTAGTTGGATTAATAACGAGAAAAGATATTTTACGATATGAACATTCTATTCACGCACATAAAAAAGACGATAGTGATGAAAGAAGATATGACATGTTAGAACAGTTAGTCTGGGTCAAAATGACTACATTCAGCGATACGTGTATCACTCTGATTCGAAGGCTATTTGGTAGGGATGGTACCACATACCAACGAATATAATGAAAATAGTATGTCCATTTATATTCATTCTTGAATTATATATACAGTAATATATTTTATGCATCCTTCCATTTACCATTTTCTTTGTAGCTGGTATAAAGAGTTTTGAAGTATGCTCTTCCAGGGGCATCAAGAGCACTATTCAATAGCTCGAGTTCTTGATTTGAAAGAACATCATATATTTTAAATATGCCATCTAATAATTCAGTGTTCACTTCGTGATGAAAATTGAATTTTAGGCTCAAGTAAATGTAATTTAACAACAATACTGGCAAGTGTTTCCTCAACGATCTCTTTATCAACGAGGATGTTGAATTGAGACCATTAGTACTCTCATCTATCTTTGCCTTCATGGGCTCGCACAAATTTCCAATCACTCTTGAGTATGCAGCAGCTGAACGATGGCTAATAGAAAGAACAGAATTATGCTCTTTCGAAGTTAACGCTTCCATCAAAGAGTTAAATGAAATCATTATTAAATGATGTCTTGAGCTCAATCGGAACCTATGGACCAACAAAATGTTAGACAAGGTATGTGTCAAACCGACATAAATATCAACAGCTATCAGAGTGTTAATTTTATTAGTACTAATGTGATTTGAAATTATAGTCAACGTTGTAATACACGATTCCAAACAATACTGATTGAATAGCCATGCTTTGTTATTTAATGAAGATTTCAAAATATGGATCAATCCAAGCAAAGATTTGTCGCTCAAAGTATCAAAATTTTCAATTACTGAAGATAGAATAGCAGCGAATAAATTGATACTTGTGTCCATGGATTCCTTGGTTAAAGAGTTTATGAAACACCCTAATACTTGAATTAGTATTGGACTTTCTGATTTGCTAAAATCGCCAACAGAAGACAATGTATAACCACAAAGACTCTTTAACACCTCCGTATGAGTACTGACATTAGAAAGATAATCACTCAAAAATGGTGTCAAATCGATTTCATTTTGTAAGTTTAATGCAATAAAGACACTTAAAACATAAGTTCCAGATTTTAAAGACGACGAGTCAATTGTCTTCGTCAACAACTTGAAGAGATTTATCTTGAGCTCAGAGAACTCCTTTGAATTTTGGGATGTGGCATACTTTCCCAAATTTTTGGACACTTTTGAAATATCCGATCTCAACTGTCCCTCATCGATTAATTCGTAGATTACAGTTAAAATCCAATTGAGATTTTCGTAATCCACTTTGATTTTAGATTTCAAGTGCTCATTTAAAACCTTGATGCAATTGATTATGAATTTCGATCTCAAATCAGAAATTTTGGTGCAATATTTTGTATCGAGTATCTTTGTCTTCAGAGTAAAGATTATTGCCGCCATCTCAAACTCTGATGCGAGACTACCATCTGGCTTATAATTCGATAAAAAGTCATCAAGACAACTTAGAGCTGCCTCTACGTAATTAATACTCTCCTTTATTTTCATTTGGTTGCAGTGGTTTGACCAGATATTCTGAACTAGAGCTAGACTCACTGGCTTTGCATCTTGGATAGAAGATTTCAAAACGGTCAAAGACATTTCAAACTCAAGTTCCAATGAAGAAGTATAAGATGGCAAAACCATCAAATGAGAAATGGCAAGCCTTGAATTTATATTTGTTTCCTTATCAGAGGAAACCACTTTTCTCATTAAGGAATTTATCAAGGTCCTCTTCAGTAGTTTATCGAAACATTGAATCGGGACTATCTGTATAATTTTCAATGTGCTAATAATTGACTCGTCATTATTCACCATCTTGGAAAGTATCTTTACCAATGCTTTAGATAAACTTACAAGTTCAAAAAAGAGTGAACCGTCTTCATTTAAAAGGCTTGTGAACTGAGTAGCATCGGACTTTAAGGCCAATTCAACGAAACTTTCTATCAGCTTTTTTGAGAAGGAGCGATCTATCATAAGCAACCATCTCTCATAAAAAATCTTAAGTATCTGAGTGTCATTTGCTACTAATTCGAGTGTTTGATGTTGAATCTTTGTAGGTACTGCTGCTCGTTTCAATTCAGAATATCTAAGAAAAGCAAACAAATAAAACCTTGAGTTGACATAATCGTTGAATAACTGATCGAAATTGAATTCTTGCAAAATTATATCTTCACCGTAGAGACTTAACAAGTAGTATCGAATTTCCCACGAGTGAGACAGGTTGCCTAGTGTAGTAAAATGTGAAATAAATGGTTCTTTGACCTTTTGCTGCATTGAAAAGGTGACACTAGTTAAACCTCGCACAATGGCACACAATAGAATATCTGCATGATCATGAATAATAGAGTTTTCAATGATTTGGTTAATTTGTGAGGTACTCAAGTTCTTGATTTCATCGGCTACGAGTTCGATGAACCTGTCTGATTTCCATAACTCACTTTTTTCAATTATTTTAGGCCATTGGTCAGTGAGAAGCAAGGGTAATTCCCGAGCTTTAGTAATGCTGTCTAGTAAAGTCTCAGATATTTGAAAAAACTTATCTTGGTTCTTTGAGCTATCAGAACTCATGAGATTGAACACCTCTTCAGCAACATTCGATGCAAACTCAACATCTAAACTTATTAAATACTTTATGAAGTCCCAATTGATATCTTTGGTGGATTTTTCCTTTTCTTTTGAGTACAAATCTTGTACAAAAGATGTAGGCAATGCTCTTTTGTATTCTGCTAGTATCAATAAGAGAGATTCAACCACGTCACTGAAGTCACTCTTCTCACGTATAGACACGATAACAGCTTTTGGTAATTCAATGTCTTTGGCGTTTGTATTTTGAATCAACAATTCGAAAAAGCATTTCAAAGCATCGAGCTGCAACAGCCCTTTTGTAGTATCCAACATTGAGTCAATGGATGCTATTAAATACTCGCTGGAGGTCTTGGTAAAGAGAGATCTAACAATAATTCGCTTTAGACTTGAGCCACATTCTTTAGAATCTGGATGCAAAGTGATATACCTCAAAAGAACTGGAGCACATTCGCATGCAAATTTAATGCACAGTTTCTTTGTAGGTTTGAAAGTGGATAGCGTGGTATGATATAATGCCAGGTTCTCGATTTGTATCGTCCAATTGTCTAATGGTGAATGTCTTTCAATTGCCAGGACATAAGCGCAAATCAATTTTGTTGACATCGACTCATCTACTTCGACAAAAGAGTCATTTGAAACCAAATATAAGAACAGAAATATAGACCCTATAAGGTCTTTACTTGGCTCAGATTCCAAAACCGCTATTATTATCTCAATTATTTTCACTCTTCTCACTAGTCTTCCCCTAGCCATTTTGCTTTGGTTATCCTTTTCTCCCAAGATATTCCAGCATTTAATCCACAAATCCCACACACGCTTATCAAACTTCCAGTTCTTGAAGAACTTCCCATTGTCCCCAGCTCTGTCACATATCAATTCAAATACGAAAATACCCTTGTTGGGTAAGTAAAGGTCTAAATCATCATCTAAAAGCTGATTTGCAAGATGAATTACTTCCTCTGAAGAATGGTCTTTTGACCTGAGAAACTTCGTGACCTTTTCTGCCGAATCCATAGTGAATCAAAGTTTCAACAGAGGGTTTAAAACACCCAGTATCCAGTAAAAGTGCTGCTATCAGTCAAAAAGTATGAGATGCCATCGCCAGAAAATAGTTTTTATGTTGGTTTCACAAAAACCCCGAAGAGTATCGAGAGAAGCTAAGAACAAAGCAAGCTACACTTCGTTCAGTGGTATAGTCGGCACCCTCACAATCGAGGTCTACAACTGGTCTACAATGTTTGCTGTATATGCATATCTTTCATTGAATTTACTTTTAATGCATATATACACCGTCCGGCCGGTCCATCGCCTCTAAATAAGCAAGGTCTCGATCTTGTCCTTGATGGCATAGATCTGGTTCTTGATAGAAGATGCATCATTAGTAGTGACAGAGGCTGCAATCACAGGTCTGGAAACTCCACAGGCTCTACCCAACGCAGTCTTCGATGGAACAAAAATGTATGGCACGTTCTTGTCCTCGCACAACAAAGGCAAGTGCAACAAGATCTCAATAGGCTCTGTGTCTGCAGCCATGATGATGAACTCAGAAATACCCCTGTTCAACGTCTTGGTGGCTTCATTGGCTCCCTTCTTCAATTGTCTCAAGTTCTGGGCTTGTTGAACAACGTCCAAAATTTGTTGTGACAAAGCAGAATCTGCTAATGGAAAAGCTTTTGGATTAGTCTCGGCCATGTTATCTTTGTATTTGTAAGGTTCCTTGCAAGTAGCTCACCAGTATGGGAATGATCTCTTCAGAAATAAAACTCTTGACCTCTTCTTATGCTATAGAGAAGCTCATCACAAAATTCTTCACACGACGGATTAGGAATCTCCGGGTAACTCAATATTTGTGCACACACGACCACAATTGACACAAAATCGTATATTGGACAATATACACGACCTTTTGAATTCAGGATGAAATATACTGAGACAGATTGATAATGTTAGGCTTACTAAGTAAATATGAGAACCGGACACTCGAACATAACAACCAATCTTTTTCGAATATTGGGAGAGATAGATTGTTCATTAGATTGTGTAGGCACTAAACCAAGCTAATACATCGAAGAAAGAAGACAAATACAAGCAACTATGTCAGATTTATGGTAAGTAACATAGTGGAGGCAAAAATGAAAGAAGAAAGCGAGATGGAAAGGAGGCTACGGGCGAGGAGCAGGGGAGGTGGGCGATAAACTGGAGACGGGTGGCCCGTAAGCGAGGAGGCCCGCATTGGCGCTAGGAAGGAGGTTTGCCGGCGGGTGTGAGATAGAAGGATTGAGAGAGACGGGAGTTTGTGGAGCGAAGAGATGTGATGAGATGAGAGCCAAATAGAGGTTATCGGCTAGGACTTGGGGAGGGAGCAGCCTTTAAAATTCGTGAACTTTTTCATTTTGCGCCAGGTAGTGGGGGGCGAGTGATGCATACGAGAGAAATACTAACATCTAGTTTAGCCCTGTTTACGCTCCATTTTTCGGATCCATTGGATGTGCTGCAGCTATCGTTTTCACCTGTTTTGGGGCATCATACGGTACAGCTAAGTCGGGAGTGGGAATTTGTGCAACATGTGTGTTGAGACCAGATTTGTTGGTGAAGAACATTGTTCCCGTTATTATGGCGGGTATTATAGCCATTTATGGGTTAGTGGTGTCAGTCTTAGTGTCTGATTCCTTGAAGCAAAAACAAGCATTATACACCGGTTTCATCCAATTGGGTGCTGGTTTGTCTGTCGGTTTGTCAGGATTGGCCGCAGGTTTTGCAATTGGTATTGTTGGAGATGCAGGTGTTAGAGGTACTGCTCAACAGCCAAGATTGTTCGTGGGTATGATTTTGATTTTGATTTTCGCCGAAGTCTTGGGTTTGTATGGTTTGATTGTTGCTTTGTTATTGAACTCCAGAGCTACTCAAGACGTTGTTTGTTAAACAGATTTACTAGTAGTGAGGTACGTTCATTACCCAGACGAAGATTGGAATTTGCCGATGCAGTTCCGTTTGTTTGGGCAAGTCTAGTTCTGCGACTATAAACTATACTTTGGTCGTGATAGATTAGAGCTATCATTTCATAATTTAAAAATATTTCCTTTGATTCTATAACTCACTTATTCGATAGAAGAGCAGAAACAGCGTTATTTACATACATTTTTATGATTGTAGCCTCTATTCTTTTTGTTCACAGTTGACCATATCATTTTTAAATACTCATCTAAATGAATAACTTTTTATTTGACTGCAATATAATCAATTAAATAGGTACCTTGCTGTCGATGAATACTTTACCAATCTTGGCCACTATCTCGTTTCGCACGAACATCAAAAGCTCGCCAACACTTGGTGGTAAAGAAAACCCCCGATTTTTGAGACGAATACGCCAATCATAGGGCGATGTATCGGACTCATAATTATTAATACAGTAAGCATAGAGCTCGCCTCCTCCCTCATCTCCTCGGTCTTTTATCCCTTGTTCATATGTATCTATGATTTCTATCATGACAATTAAATCAGGTAAACCGAAGCTGAAATTTTCATCGACAATAAAAGGAATTGTCTGGCTGAGCAACAATGGGAAAAATTTCACTGGGAGATGGCTAAAACGTAATAAGTGTAACAACCTCGACAATTTATCCATCGCCTTTCCACCATCAAAGTTTTGAATGGATCTGAAAAATTCCACCAATACAGCATATGGAGAGAGACATTGTTTAATCACAGGATGAACTTCGATACTGACTTCATGGTTGACAATATTATTTATAAGCTCGTCTTTGATAGGCCTGTTATTTATCAAGCTGTCCTGGAATATTAAATCCCATACAATATAATGCACCTTTTTTATACTTTCTCTATCAATGTCAGATAAAATTGAGTTTGGATCAAAACAATTTACGAGCATATTAAGACTCTCATACAAAAAGCCATTTTCCAAAGACTCTTGTCCATATTTGTAGTATAGTGTTTTTGCCGTATTGACTAGTTTCAATTTGGCACAGATGGTTAAACCCCACTCTAGATCGTCATTTGTTTTGTATTTGTATTTCGGTAAATATTCTGCGACCACATTTTCGTAATGGGATCTTGATTTTCCAGAACTTGCAATGTCTTTATTGAGAAGAAGTCCTATTCCGACTGGAACAAGATCATGAGTGTTGAGGCAAGAATATGCATGTGATGCCCAAAAGTATTCACTAATTGTTTTCCTATTTTTGAACTCTTGGAGGTCCTCAACCTTGCGAGGTTGAGGATAGTAATTATTCAAGAGACCTTTCATTTCGAAAATAATAGAAACGTAGGATGCGGTAGAAGGGTCACACGCATAGATAGATTTTAGCACTTTCAATAAGTTTCCTTCTATTATGTCAACAAAACATTTTTCACTGAGAGTGAACCAGTCTTCATCCTCTCCAACCACCATGGGGGGTTTTTCTTTCATTGCTATTTCAAAATAGTCATTGTATAACGTAGGATCATCTCTCACTTGGTACATCGAAAGAGCGACATAGATTTCATACCAGGCTTCACTATAACTCGATATTGTCTTCGGTAAACCGGTGATAATTAACGTCAAATCTTGTATTTGATTCAACATGTTCAAATGCTTGCCATCAAAAATCTCTGACTTGAATTGTGGAAACATGTCACGGAACTCACAAGCTGAAAGTTTCCATTGCTTAAACTGATTCTTCAAAGACATACTCGGATAGTTCTCCAATAGTGTTCTAAAGTCAGAAATAACAGAATGCAAGGTAGCCGATTCATTCTCAAGATCATTATACTCTGAATGATCGATTGCGTCAACAGCCTGAGTAAACAATCCACGACATACTAATTGCGCCATATAAGTATTCCAGAATTGTGGATGGCTATATGGTTTGGGAGTGTTAATCATAATTGCCTCTACCATTTCATTGAGAGGCTTCGGATCATAACTATTAATCCAATTAGCGAGTAGCTCGGGAATCAATTTCACATCAGGGCTGAAATAAGAAGCTTCCAAGCATCTCAAAATGCAAGTTAAGTGATATAATCTGTCGACATTCTCGTCGTCGTCGGAAATACTATTGGAGAAATTTTCAAGCGATTTCAAAATATCACTAAATGCCTCATTGATCTTGCTCATTCTATATTCTTTATTCGCATTTATCCCAATGTCGGGAGCAGAACTGATCAACCCGATTGCCTGGTTTCCAAATTGTTGGTCAATCTTGAGAATTTCATCTTGCGTTAACGATTCGATCGTTTTGTACAAACTATTCACGTACTTTGTGAATAATTTACTGTAATCATCACTCTCGTTCAAACTTTCTTTGTATAGTTCCTCATCAAACAGAAACTCAAGCTTTTGGTCCGATTCCAACCATTTTTGCAAGTCCAAGCTTGTTGTTGCATTTTTCAATTTCGATTTTGAATTAGACTGATCATCCGAAATTCCTTCAGTATCTGAAGATATAGAGTCTATGTCGTCAGGAATCTCGATCTCTTCTATTTCGTCAAATTTACCTCCAGAAATAGAGAACTCTACCATGATGTGCTTGTTTACTCTATATTGAATACACATTGATACATTGATGTATTATACAAAATTTACATTAGTAGTGCACATACCAATATCACACCAACGATGCCTCGTAGACAAGTCTTTGGATCAAGTGCTTGTTTTTATGGCAGACCTTCAAGCTCCTCAGCATCTCCTTCAACAAGGAGATGTTTGAGGGTGTCTGGGGATCACTATTAGCTATGTGGTACTCAAATTGTAGCCATTTGTTGAAGATCGAGAGATCAATAATACCTCTTTTATCTATCTTGGAAGGATAACCTGATTCGTCTCTGCGGAGAGACACATAGCTATTTAGGCCATTGATGTGGGTAACCTTGAACTTCTTCAGCTTCCCAATGGTGTCCAAAGTCTGTGAGTATGCTATCAATTCATCTTGTGCTTTCGAGAGCAAGTCTTCTATATTATCATCATTGTCGTCAGTATAGCTCAACAGGTATAGGGCACCGTTGACGGTCCCGAATACAACCAAGGGGATTGAAAGTTGCTGGTACTGATGCCCGTATCTTTGCAGAGTGGCGGGTTTTGTTGAAAATTTTGGGATCTTTTGCATGCAATTAATTTGTTCACCTATGTTGCACACGAATTGAGTGCTTTTTGTTTCTAGATCGAAAGAAAGTAGGTTTCCCATTATGTCTCCCGTAACAAGCAAATTGGTCTCACTATCCACCGAGAATACTTGTAAACATGTTGGGAAATGAAGTTCTATTTCACAGGCTATTCTTTTTATGGGGTATTTGGAGGTATTTGACTGTGAGCTATGATCGAGACACACTTCAAACATTCCTTTGTTTATATCCGCAAGAACTAGGGTTTCCTGATTGACACTTAATGCAACAGGAAGAATGGGAAGTTGAAGCTGAAGATACGGTTCCACGACCCAGGAAAGTTCGTCATTGATCTCTTTTGCAGCTATTGTGAAAGTGACATTTCCGCTTAAGAGGAGTACTCCTTTTTCCTGATCCAAGCATTTGATGTGCAGAAAGGAAATACTAGGGAGGTCAGCGATACCCTTCAAAGGAACGTTTGGTAGCTTTTTGAATTTTCTTCCCTTGATTGTGTATGGTACAATACAATCATGAACATCCACTGTGTTTCTTAATACAAAACAAGTTTTAGGAGGAAACTTTCCAGCGAAATTAGCAGAAACGACTTCGAAATCCACCATACCATTCAAAATTTCGACTGTATCAAGTAATTGCATCTTCTCATTATCAACAAGTTCTAGAGTATAGTATTTTTCGAGATCAGAACTGGAGATATCTGGATTCAACTTGCAGCACATTTTGATAGACAAATCAGTTCCAGGGAAGTTCAAAGACTTCTGGCAAAAATGATTCGTGAATATAGTTGTCTGGAACTCATTCTCAAGAGACAGTTCGATTGTGTAAATATCAATGTTTTTGTTATTTGTGAGCGTAAGTACTTTAAATTCATCCAAAAATACAAAATCGTCCAAGGTACCCTGTGATCGGAAGACCTCACCAACCCTTATCAGACCCAAATGAGGTACTTGAGATACATAAAGTATTCTCTCATTGTTGTGAAGGAATATTTCCGCACCATATGTGGTAAATTTGAACGGTAAGGATTTGAATGGTATCTGTATGGACTTGTGAATATTTGTCTTCATGCTAGAATCGAGTTCGATGAATAATACATCTGCATTAGAAGTCAGAATGAATACTTGGAATTGCTCACCATATTTGAGAATGCTGCAAGAATGAATTGAGGTTGAACTATTGGTATCATTCGTTAATAATGGTGTATGCATGTTTGATGAAAGGGAATGCAACAGGAACTTTCCACTCCAGTATCCCAAGAGTATCAAAAATGTGCCATTTTGGTACAAGAGATCGCAGCAAGAAACCTCATCGGCCGTTGCAAAATGATTGATATGCGAATGTTGGAAGTAAGCATGGACTTCATTTAGATTATTAATGAGTATAAACGCACCTTCAGGGCTTATTTTTGCAGATTTGGTAGCCACAGGTGTGATTGTTTCTCCTATTTTGAAATATGAGTTTGTAATATACACGGCAGTTTTACCAGTTTGTTTTGCAGTAATCAAAAACTTTTCATCAATTTCATCTATTCGAAGATCCTTCTCGTTAAACGTTACTTGTTTGGTAGACCCATCAGTGGTGCTCAAATAAACCTTGTGATTTCTCTCAACTACTGTCAAAGAAAATATGTTGTTAGCTTCTATTCTCTCTTTGAAAACCAAGTTGACTGTAGAAGAAACAAGTCTTTTAAATTCGCCATTATGATAGCCGCCTTGACATGCGTAGATCCGTGTTAGGTCATTGTCATTTTTGATATTGATATCAATAAGCGGAGGAGTCGACGGTAAGTATGAAGTGATGTTGATATAAGGTTCGTGAGATAAAATGTCAAAGAATACCGATCTTGACATGCCGGAGGATACGAAAAAAGTGTTCTTTCCAATGTGATGCAACGTCGTAGGAATTGTAGTCATACCTAACTTGGTAAAGCTAAAGGAATTGACAATTAGTGATTTGCTCTTCTGTGTGATGTTTAGGTAAACAAGGTATAACAACCCAGTGTTAGAAACTAGCAAAATTCTTGATTCGTCTAAAACGCAAAATGTGTCGAAAGACTCCTCTAAGCCATATGAATCGCTGTCCACATTCACTTGTTTCACCACCACATTTCTTCCACTTGGAAAAACGTTGTCCGATTTGTCTTTCAATTCCACGTAACTAATAGAAGGATGTGCAAAATAGTAAAGGTGGGTAGGTGAGAGTACCAACATACCTCCATACACACAGGGAACAATGTTTGAAGGAACACCCTCGAACTCTTCGAATTGTTTCGATAAGCGCATGCCATTCTCCTCGAAGTCTATTTTAAAGTACCGCATTGAATAATTGTAATTGAAGTCACGGTACAAAATTGCAATGCTTTCGTCTTTGTCATTCATAAACACCATTTGCTTTACTGCGACACTTCCTAATGATACGACTTTCATGCTGAGCTTGCTTTTGGTGTGAATACTCCGATTCCCTCGAGATCTCTTCTTCACTGCCATCGTCAGCTCCCACCGACAAACCTGCACTAGAGAGTGGAAGCAGTGAACAAGAAAACAGACCAGTTCTTTCTCATCATCGACAATAATCCGCATCTTCTCGTCCGCCAACTGCTGCTGGCCCTGCATGTCAAATTGCATATTCTCAAGCTCCTGGAACCCTCCTCCATAGTAGCCAATAACTTTCAATTCGTACGTTTTTGTAAGCAAAATCAACACATCCCGTGTCAGTCCTGCGTGTCTGTATTTCGCCATCGCCCCCACGTCTGTCTCTATGGTCAATGTCTCCTGCAACACAATCTGGGGTTTTCCTGATGAATTTTTCACTTCATAGAATTCTAGCCTTCTAAACTTGGCCAAAACGAGCCCTTCTTTATCCCCGTCCACGATGTTACTTATTAATGATGCCTGAACACCATCAGAGGCCACTAATTGATTCAAAAGATAGACCATAGTACCATATTAATCCCATCAATAGTGTAGTATAGTTTTATACTATGATAAAATAGTCGTGCAATAATTACTTTATAGATATAGCCTTTTTGGCTTTTGTGGATTTGATCAGAATCCTGGTATTCTTTTAGGTGTACGGAAACTGGAACATAGCGGAACATTTAAAACATCAAGGGCTGATTAGGCATCGTCATATGGATCAAAGAGGTCTAGGGGCAATTTCCAAAAGAATTTAAATGTCACGAAGACATAGCACCTCTTCCAGTGTTAATGTCAGAAGAACAGATATTGGTTCTGCAAACCAAGATGAAGGAGGTAGGAAGACCAGCGGGCCGCTGAAGGGCATGTTGGGATTGTTCTGGGGGTCCAACAAGAATTCAGCAACGAAACCCAAGGGCAGTGCGGAGTCGATACAGTCAGTGGAGGAAGAGCATCCTGCGGAAGAGAACACAATTTGCAATTGCAATTGCTGCGGCACAATATTGACATATCCATACCCAACCCTAAAATTCCGCTGTTCGATATGCAACACAACGAATATTCTTGAGGAGGTCAACAAGAAGAAGCCCAACTACATAATGCCTCATTTGATATCGTATAAATATGTCAAGGGGCTTGTGGACACTTGCATGAGTGGAGTTGATAAGAATACTGAACTGCATCCTCAATCCATACACAGTATTTTAAAACCTCTTTCAGACTACTTGTACCATGCATTTGGAAGCTATCGGTGTCTCAACAACTCGTTCAAAGAGCGTAAGTTGGATAAAAAACTACATTTCTCCACGTCAAACCTTGATTTGGAGGATATTCGGAAGACCTTCGATTTGTTGACAAAGTTTTCAACCAAAAGACCATTATACAGCGCACTCATGGGTGTATCAGAGCTATTGCGAAGACTACATGTTGTGTCTAGTGATGACCCGCGAAATTACTTGTGGATATTAATAGTATTTGAGATACCATTTTTAAACCGTTCATTACTACCCCCGAATAAGACGGTTGGCCCTATGGTAGACTTTCCAGAAATCAGAGCTTTATGCTACGAGATATTGAAACGATCCATAGGTGTGTTATCGAGATGTCCTCCCACGAGCCTTCACTATATTTCTCACTGGTACTCCAAGTTCCATGAGAATGACTTCACATCGAAAGTCGAATTAATGAACCTTTTTATAACATATCACTTGAAACGCTACTATTCTATGTCCGTCAATCCTCAACCATACAGGCGGAATTCGACCGGGGCAGTGAAGTCTAAACGGCAAAATCCCGACTTGGATTTGGAATATTTGGTTCATCTATCGATCAAAGATGAAATAGATAGCTCGAGTGCTGGAGTATCATCTTATGATGTACCTTTACCTGCTACTCAACAAATGAATTCTCCCTTTGGTAACAAACATAAGAAAAAGAAGAAACAAGAGACAAAAATAAAGTTGAATCAGTATGGAAATGACTGGCAACTTAAGGCAGCATCTCAGCTCCTATCTATATTTGTCAAGGCTAATGCGATGAGAAAGGAAAGCATACCGATAAGCATGTTTTACAATTCACTTGTTGACTATGTGAACGTCAAACTCGATTTTGATAGCTGGCAGAACACAAAGAAAGTAAGACCCACCAATCAAAACGTTCAAGTCCCAGAACTTAACACTGTGATTGAATATATTAGAGGTAATAATAATTACGACGCCTCATCTTATTTCATATGTCAATACCCATTTCTCATTTCATTGGGAGGAAAAATCTCGATTTTGGAGTATGAAGCCAGAAGGCAAATGGAAAGAAAAGCTGAAGAAGCTTTTATCAATTCTCTTGACAAAAGAATAGCAATTGATGTCTACTTTAAAGTGAAAGTTCGACGTGACTTTATAGTGCAAGATTCGTTGAGATGTATTAAGTTAAATCAGAATAACTTGAAGAAAAGCTTGAGAGTTCAATTCATAGGCGAGCCTGGTATTGATGCTGGAGGGTTAAAGAAAGAATGGTTTTTGCTTTTAACCAAAGCTCTATTCAGTCCTCTTGCAGGTATGTTGGAGAATATTGAGGACTCTAATCTTTTGTGGTTTAGTATTGTACCGGCTGACAACTACGAGATATATTATCTATTTGGGGCGATATTGGGCCTAGCGATATACAACTCCACGATATTGGATTTGAAATTTCCAATTGCATTATACAAGATCTTGTTGGACATTCCAATCATTTATAGCGACTACGAGACGTTATACCCTGTAACAGCCCAAAATCTATCTAAATTGACGTCATATACACCACTGGAGCTAGAAATGCTTCTGCTCACTTTTGAGGTTACTTACAGTGACTCATTTGGGAAGTCATACACGAAAGAACTTGTACCAAATGGCTCCGATATTGCTGTTACCAGCGATAATGTAAAGGAGTATATCAACAAGTATTTCATGTTCTTCATGCACGATGGAATTGGAAACCAGTTGTCGAATTTCAAGAAAGGCTTCTCAAATGTGATTGGAGGCAACGCGCTTTCTTTGTTTCTCCCCGAAGAGATTCAGCTTCTCATTTGTGGCAGCGAGGAAACCAAGCTAGACGTGGACATAATCAAGTCCATTACCAAGTATTCTGGATGGAAGGAACGCGAAGAGGCCTTGAACACTCCAGTAATCCAGTGGTTTTGGGAGCATATGGAATCCATGTCGTTCATTGAACACAAACAGTTTCTCACCTTCGTCACAGGTTCGGACCGTGTGCCCGCAACTGGCCCCCAGAACCTCAGCTTCCGCATCAGCAGAGCGGGCAAGGACAGCAACAGGCTCCCAGTGGCACACACATGCTTCAACGAGCTCGCTCTATACATGTACTCCTCAAAGGACAAGTTAGTACAGAAGCTAAGCATCGCTATCAACGAAAGTGCTGGCTTCGGCATTAAATAGCAGGCTATTTGTGTAGTAATAGGAGGACTGACTGTCACCCCGGTCGTAAATAGGAAATGTCAGCATCAACGAGAAAAGCCACTGTAGTGTGCGCTCCAGCGCTTTAGTACCTTCGCATCTCAAAACTCCACATCCGCAGTCTTTAAACAGCAGCGTAAGCACCCCAGTGTCAACATCTTCATATTGCTCGCACCCTAACTCCAACAATCCAAAGCTGGTACTTTCAGTCTTAAACATTTGCAACTCATATACTCCAGGATATTGCTTCGCCGGTTTCCAGCTACTCCAACACGTTTTCCCTTGTCACCTTGGCTTCCCATACAAGCTCTATTTTGCACCCATTATGGTTCCCATAAATATAATCACGTGTTAGATCACGCGCTATAAGTCAGGGTAACCCTGTCATTTTGTAGCCAATAGAAGTTTTGGAAAATCGAGTTTCTCATGATGTAGATTTTTCTCTAGCTCTAACGAACTTTTAACCGCTGATTTCAACTAGGTAAACATAGATTCTCCAAAACATATTAAGTATGTCTTCAGCTATACTTGGTGCACTCAGAAATTCATTGAGAAATGGAGCAGGATTGAAAGGTAAGTTTTTTTTGTTCACGAAAGGGATTTAGCGGTGTCAAGTAATGACAGGTATTGAGTGATAAAAAGAGCAGCAATAAGTAATCGACTACAAGAAAGCAGAAGAGGGCGATCCAAGATCATCAAGATGTCGAGGTACTTGACGAAGAAGACGGGTATGAAACAAAGTGAATGAAGCGGTGGAGGGAGGCGCAATGTTGGTCGAAGGGCATTTGTGAGCGAGCACATGTGGCCGAAATGGATGCCAGTGGAGATGAAATATACTGGTTGGAGAGGAGCTTGTTCGATATGAGACTACGCGATTGGATGTTGTGAGATAAATTATTGGGAATAGGAGTTTACAATGACACTTCGGTTGTTTGTTGCGATTTTTAGAAATTAGTGGGCCCTTTTTTAAACCTGTGGTGGACTTAACAAGACAATGAAGACTCGATGTTTAATAGAAATTTATGGTATGAGCAGCTGACTTAGTTGTGAACTGAATGAACAAACAATATACTTGATTCGCTTACTACCCTATTAGCTATGAGTCGCAAACTGAATACTAACAAATATAGGCTCTGTTAGAACCTTGACTTCTTCTACCAGTGCATTATCAAACTATCAACACCCTGATTATAGCACTTACTTGCATGACAGAGGAGAGGATAAGAACAGAAACTTCACTTACTTCATGGTTGGTTCCATGGGTTTGTTGTCTGCAGCAACTGCCAAGTCTACTGTAGAAGGTTTCTTGTCATCCATGTCCGCTTCTGCTGATATTTTGGCTATGGCCAAGGTTGAGGTTAAGTTGGGTGCTATCCCAGAAGGTAAGAACGTCATCGTCAAATGGCAAGGTAAGCCAGTTTTCATCAGACACAGAACCCCAGATGAAATTGAAGAAGCAAACCAGGTCGAGGTTACTTCTTTGAGGGACCCTCAAAACGATGCTGACAGAGTTAAAAAGCCAGAATGGTTAATCATGTTGGGTATCTGTACACACTTGGGATGTGTCCCTATTGGAGAAGCAGGTGACTTTGGTGGTTGGTTCTGTCCATGTCACGGTTCTCACTACGACATTTCCGGTAGAATCAGAAGAGGTCCAGCACCATTGAACTTGGAGATCCCTAACTACGACTTCACCGATGACGAGACTTTGCTTGTTGGTTAAGCAAACACCATCGTTATGGAGTAAAACGAAAGCATAATATACTTGTATCGGTGTTTCACTCTTTTGTGGGATGCCTTGCACTTGAAGGAAGAAGAAAAAAGAAATCAATGAATTATTTATCTTTCTGATCAACAACAAGGTGAACAATTCTATAAAATAGATTCAATATTCTTATTTAAAATAATCATTCTCAAGCATCAATTTGAGAAAATTTGTATAGTTGAAATACAATGAACTTTGAAAATACTGAAACTTATATATCAGAGTTATTTTTGAGGTAGAACAGGAGATCATCAGGGAGGATTCTCCATATGTCAGATTCAGTATCATTCTTTATTTTCTCGATTGTGAGATCTGTTGCCAATGATTCTAGGTCCGTTTTGTCATACAAGTATCTAAAATTCTCAATCAGCTTTAAGAAATACGGACCCAAATCCTTGGGTAAATTCTTGGGGCGATAATCTTCGATGTAATGTATTCTGTAGAACACACTCCAGTGAAAGGTAGGAACCTTGGGTAGCTTTCTTGGTCGGCCAAAATTTGGCACATAGACCATCTTCCACTCGCCTTTCGTATTCTCTATTTTGTAACCGAAAGGTAGACATTCTAGAACCCACCAACAGATCGGAACTATAATTGACAGGTCACCCCTGGCATCGAATCTTTTGATCGGCTGTGATGGTAGATCAGGAACATTGCTGGATACGCTTGACGTGATAGGGGATATGGTCGACAGAGGCCCGCTGTTTGTACGAGGCCCTATTTCAATTTGCTCCACTCTCTGTTGATAATTTAGTCTGGGACCTGGTGAGCCATTTCGGTAGAGCTTCCTGATTCGGTGAAAAAACGATTCCCTTATATGTTGGACGGGTATCTGACGAGTGACCGAAAGTAGATCATGGTGACACGAAAGGAGGCCACCCACAACTGGATGCTTTTCATCAAACTCATGCAACACGCCGGGTTTAAACTGAACTCCAAATTTTACCGCCTGCAGAACTATCCAACGAAATGGTATATCAGATAAGTACTGCCCATCGGTATCAGGTGGCCATCCGCCTCCAATATCTCCATGATTTCCTGGAAAGAAAAGCTCCATTCGGTCCGCGCAGAATTCTTTGTCTAACCTTTCGTTTTTGCTATTCCCTAGTAATTGCGAAAGAAAATTTGCAATGGTTGCAAAGGACTGTTTTGGGGTTTCTTGTTCCAATAATGGCGACAACGAGTCCGTGGATCCATACGGACTATGATTGAAGTTATGTATTCTACCTTCAGTGTTTTCACTATCGTCACGGTTGTCGCTATAGTCTTCACAATCTTCACAATCCAAATTGAATATGTGGGGTATATAGCTATGGGGTTCAAACAAAACTTGTTTGTATTTTGCCCGTCTTTCATCTATGCTCACAGCATGTCGCACATGTTTGATGATTGCACTTCTGATTGTGAATGGGAACAATCGGTCTCGCATTATCCCAACAGAATTGACTGAGTCCCATAATCCCATGAAATGAATATCAACATTTTTTCTGCAAAAAGTTTCCTTGAATTCATCTATCATAGAGAGAGTACTATCCTGCTGAGCAGGCTGTCCAGCATATTCCCAATTTGAGTAGAGCTGCCAAGCTGTCACAATCATTTCGTCTAAGCCACTATTCAAAAGTCCTACTCGTTCTATCATACCCGCCAACACTCTACCAGTAAAGCTGCCCCTGCTAAGGTTACATGTTAGTACTGAAATACTGATACAACCCACAAGTTAAAACATACCTAAATCCAAACAAGAACACTCTATCTCCTTTCCTATAGAATTTCATCAAAAACTTGTAACCGGCAATGACATGTTTCTCCAATGTGAATGCAAATATGGCGTCTAGTTTATTGGCAACACGCCCAAACTGACTGCCCAAAAAATCCTTATCATGGATATCGTTACTCAGAAGATGAAACTTGACTCCTATTCCTGGCTGGTAATAACACAACTGGCTGCTGTCGTCCTTTTCTAACATTCTGAATATCTTCAATACGTTGGTATATGGCAGCAAACCGAACTCACACTCAGTACCATCCAAACACAAGACCAAGTTCATCTGCCCATCCATTCTATCTCTTTCTATCCCATCCATACTATACGATTTTCCCTTGTACTCAATAACGGGTGGCTCTGTACGATGCCCATTGAATGTTTGATGGATCAGAGGAAATTGACGCCTACGATCCATTTTTTCTTATGAAACTTCTAATCTAATCTAATGGGTATATAAATGCTATACGACTGCTATATGACTATATGACGGCTAACTGTCGGCTTCTTTCACCTTAAGTTAAGAGGAAAAGAACTAAAAAAACAGTATTATAGTTTAAGAAAATATAGTAATTTGGCTGCAAGTGAAGATTAGCGCTGCGAAATTTAATTCCCGATACAATTTCCTACATGGCTCAACTCTGGGGAAGCAAATACTAGAAAAAGACAGTAATGAAGTTCATTGATAGTATACACATTGACATAACAGAGCAATTAGGATATGCAAAGCGGCAGGTCGTAACGAAAGGGGAGAAAATACATTGGAAATGCAGTTTCGTAGAGCTCTAAATCAGACCTGGATTTAATCAGGCTGGTTTTCAAGCTACTAGTGAATGGTATTTGGGTCTTCTCGAGGACGAGCGTCCATATAGGCTATATCATCTCTCTGGGAGTAACGCTTCAGCCTCTATAGGCTGAACCGTGGTGTTTCCCATGCTCAGCAAAGGGATCTTCGTCATCGTAGACTCGAGCATTACCCATTTCTCTATTGCCCATTCCCAGATAACCCTGGTTGTATCCGATACCGTTGTATGGGTACTGACCAGCCGGTGCGTAAGTCGGCGGTGGAGCTGCCGCATACATATTGGGGTTGTTGTAATGCGAAACCTTTTCTGGATGCTGTCCCTTGTTCACTGAGCGACAACAGCAGCAACATAATGCCTCGAGACAGCTGAGTCCCATGCACAAGCATTGCACTATGGTGGTGATGATCCAAAGCACGAAGATCGCAGCCAACACTATTCCAACAATGGCGACAATCTTGCATGTTTTGTTGTCCATACACGTATCCCAGTGTTTGAACGAGTCAGCGGTAGATGTAACGTCGTTGACTGTGTCCCGCGAGAACAACAGACTAGGACAGAAGTTTGTACTAGGAATAAACATTGCGTTCTGATACTGTTTCTATGCTTGGTGAAAGAAGAGTGTAATAAATGATATCTATCCTTTTTAGGCTTGATGTGTAAATTAACTAGTTTCGTGAAAAACTCTTGACGAAAATTGTACCTGAATAATAATACTAGCCTTTTTCTTATTTATATACGATATGCTATCGATATTCTAATAATAAACCCCTTTCGCACAATATGCAAAGCTAATAAAGCCTTTCGTTTGTCGTCCGCCGTAGATCACCAATCTTCCTTTATCTACCTGACTAAGAAACTTTGATCATAGTTTGGCTTCGCAATGCGGCGGAGTTTTGGATTTCGCGCTCAATCTTACCTAGACTACCAAGCCTTAATACAAAGAGATGACTGCGACGCTCAAAGCCTTTAGCGAGAACACGACGAAATTGCTGTGTATAGTAGACCGCAACCTAGTATACGTAAAGATCACGGTAATGACTACCAGAGATGGCATTCAGCCAGCAGCTGTGCTCGCAGAGGGCTATAGCTCAGATGTAAGTAAGGCAAGTGGAACTGTATAATGATGTCCGTTAGGCTAGACCAAATTGATGTGACACAAAAACATGAATCGGGAAGGAGGACCAGCATCTAGAGTGAAGTTGCAGAGATTGTCAAAATGTTTCTCGTATGACCAGAGATAAGCAGCAATACATGGCTTCGAGAAGGAGGTCTCTTCGGGCACTTCAATAAGGGAGTGAGTCGCAGTTCGCTGTTATTTCACTAAAGTTGATTGACTGGCTGCGAACAGAGACAAGGAGATGGTCGTGCGAGGGACGAAATAGACTCTAACGATTGCAAATTGTGTGGCAGAGGCCTCTTGCGGTCAATATCTGGAGCAAGACGACATAGGATCGCGAGTGGAAGCGTTGTATATAGAGGGTGTAGTACTGGGATTTCTGACATTCAATTAAACTGTAAAAGTACATAGATTATTGGATTGGTAGGGCAGTCATTATTTCGGGCAACGTCCGCAACGCAGTCCAGTACGGACGATATATAGTGGCTGTAATGTTGTCCACGCATCTTCTCAATTTGAATTTACGGTGCAAAACAGCAGGGTGATGCAAAATAGTCTCTATTGAATTCTGAAGTTCTTCTATTCTGTCGAACGCGTCTTCCACTTCGTTGATGTTCAAGAAGTAGCATATTTCTTTGGGCCTGTTGAATTCGATTACTAGGTTCTTTTCCAGTGATGCGTCAGACACAATGAGCTTGAATGGAGTGATCTTGAGTGTCCTGTTGTACGGTTTCACAAATATCGAGCCCAACGGGATCATACCCCTGATGAATACATCTAGTTCGTAGATTTGACCTTTATTTATATCTTCCAAAGTTTGATCGAAGCCGAGTAGATGTCGAACACTTGCTCTTGTAACTAGAAATTGTTCGACAGTCGCCTGTTCCAAAGGAAGTAAGCCCAGAGGCTCTTGGGAAGGTAGATTGTTCGAAGGCGATTTGGAGATTTGGGTCTGATATTGACTATCGAACCTGACTTGGCTTGATTGCGAATCGCTGTCTCCATTTGTGGCCTGCGAGTGAAACGAAATAGGTGCTTGGGTGTCATCTGTGGAGGCATGCTGTTGATACATGAGGCCAAATCCCGTTGCTCTTCTGGGAATCTTTTGCGGAGGCTCGCTGGTGGAAGAAGGTTCTATTATGCTTTGAATATCCAACCTTTGACACGCTCGTTGAAAAATGAATGGTGCCGACAATCGCTCGAATCTCGTCAAGAGGTTGACGAGCGACTCTCTCAATCGCTCGTCGCTCTCTGGAAATAGCTTCTGCCAATTGCCATTATTTATCAATGTGAGAGATCCAAAATTACTCTCCAACTTACCTTTGTATACCTTCAAATATATAGAGAGCTTGGCAAATACTCCCCGATCCTCAAAGCTGCAATTTTCCTTGTCTTGAAAGGATATATCTTGTGCAAACAGTGAATCAGCTCTCCGTAATTCCGTGGCTACAGAAGAGAATCGAGCACCAGGAACACTCGTTGTCAATATCCTCTCTCGATCAAGGGGCTGGTGGAGACCTTTAAAAAAGTAGTCTCTCGGAACACTCGGAGAAACCATACCTTCGGAGTTGATTGCAGCATCTCTCACTGTTGTAAAGTCTGTGAACACCAAAAATGCCGGTGCGTTTGGTTTCCACGATGCACCTTTGTAAAACGAGAGACAGCACACCGGCAACGTTACCTTGATGCTATGAGGATCTTCGAAGGCAATGTGCTCAATGGATGGTAGCTGCGATAGGCATTTGACATCAAGATCCTTCGCCATTTCCACTTGACGAGTGTGTGTTTCTTTTAACTTCAATTAACCTTCAGGCTCATACAATCTACGAGTTAGTGCAAATTGAATTTTGGTTCCCGTAGATATGAAAATTGAAAAATTCCAAATTCCTACTGTAATGACAAGTTAAATCGACTATAATGAAGAGTAAGTTCACAATTATTCCATATAATTCGAGATCAAGACTAACAGAATGTTGAGAGGGCTCAAAAGTTTCCAATTTGAACAAAAGATTGGCTGTCTCCAAAAATATGCCTGACAAGGAATCATCTGAACCTTCAACTGCAGAGGAATGGCTTGAGAATGGCTCATTTGAAGAGGAATGTGGAGATAGGTGGTTAGGGTCTGACTTGAACAAATCGCTTAGGTTCTACCAGAAAGCGTTTGACAGCTATGGACGGTCTTTGGAGCTCGATGGGCAAAGCAATCTTGATGCGTACTACAACTCATCGCGGCTCCTATTCCATGTGTATAACCAATACACCAAAGCAGAAGGGGTGAAAATATCAGACATGACTCAGATTGATGAAGTGTTGAGGAGCGAGGCGACCTCTGTCGTTCAAAGCCTCGTGAATATTGTTGTAGCACATGAACAGTCTCTAGATGTGGCTCGACAGAAAGGAAATCCACCTTTGGATCTCCTTTTCAACACAGCTTTGATATACACGGAAGTGATAGAATCTGAGGTAGAAAATGGAGGGTCTAATTATGCGTCTATTTTACAGAAAGGTCAGGTTGCGCAACAACTATTTGGCGAGATCGTGGAACGTCAACAGAGCGAATTAAAGAAGTTCATATCTGATCTTGAAAATCTTAATGAGAATACGAACACCAGTCTGCAACTGGAACAAGTGGCCAATAGCGAGGATACAGAGGTTAAAGAGGAGAGCTATACATCAGAAGAGGTGTTGCAGCCAACAGATATTTTTGAGACCATTATAGAGGCTTACCGGATGAGTCAAGCTCTAATTGAAAACATTGACGATTTTGACTCTCAAGCAAATGCATGTATGGATACTGTCAACCCTTTTTTGACTATCTTTGACAACTATGCCCACGAGTTAATCAATAACTTCAGTGCAGAAAGTAACAGACAACCAGAATTTGTAAGTTCGATCAGCGATAAAGACATAGACGAGTACAAGGTTTTGAAGCATCTAGTAGTTGGATTGGGAATGAATCAAATTGATCTTCTTATCTCTCATTGGAATTCTGCAGATCTTCCTGATACATATGAGAGGTATATAGCAGCTGCAAGCAATTTTGAAACATTTCTTGATCGCAACGATATTGACATAGAGAAAGCTAACTCCAGCATCGAGGCAGCACAGTTGCAGTGGAGGGTATTAACTGTGATATCAAACTGCTATAAGGTAGCTCAAAATAAACTTACGGCCCAACTAAATGAAAAACGGAAGCTGGCTGCTGGAGAAGTTGAGGGAATCGGCTCGCTTCTTGCTCACATAAGTGGCATCATGATCTCACGCTCAGATGTAGACGTTCAAAGAGCATTGATAAGCAATGTAGAAGCAGCAGTGAATAGCAAATCTGTCTTGTCGCAGAACGCGAAGACCTTGTTAAAGAGTGCCATGAATATGGCAAATTCAAAAGGTGGACTTCGAGAGCGAGCAAGCGAAAAGCTTCAACGTGAACAACGCAAAACGGAATGCGTCTTGCGCATGTGTATATTGGAGGGCAAAACTGACATTCAAGAGCTAGACTCCATTCTTGGTCGCAAAAGGTGGATCGAAGAACTTCCCAATCTTAAAAAGTTAGATTTCTACGAGCATCTCGGTGCTTCCAATATCATCATTCCATAATAAAGTTTGTATGTATTTTTAAATTGCATGTATGTATGTATATATTGATGAAAAAGTCATGAAATCATAATCTAAAGTTTAAATAAAGTTAATTATACGGCTCCTCTTCAACCAAAGGTCATTCGGAACAAGTGTCTTCAGTTTTGTACTGAGAGCCTCTAGATGTTACAACAAAGGCGAGCCTGTAATGTTGCTGAGCACAAACGCTCGGTCCAGCTCCTGCTCCAGGTTGCCGGTACAGGACAGTGGCGACTCAAAAAGAGAGCTGTCGATTAACAGTAAGGATATAGAGTGGCCTCTGCTGTTGTGAAATATAACCTGCAACACATTAACCTTTAACATGTAAAGGAGAACGAGGATAAATTTCATATTATATTGAGATCTCAAGTGTCTTGTACTCTCAAATCCTCATTTACTGCCCTTGATAGCTCAAAAAAAGAGTCAAAATCTGTTATTTAAATGGTTTGTCACAGAATAGTAGTTCTGTCAACTGTTTTCAATCGATATCAAATTACGCCGCAGTTACCTAAATAGGAAAATATATTGGTCATCATCTCAAATCTATTTACAAGCTAACGGTCGCTATGACCCATGTGGTGAATTCAATTGATCAACTTATCGAAAGCTGGGATCAAACTCTGTGCCAAGGCGAATGAGAAGACAAGTTTAGGACCTGTAGTCAAAAGCTTGGGGGTCAATCCCTTGAAAAACGAAGAAACTCCCTCGTTCTTGACCATGTTCTTCAAGATGGTAAAACCAGATTCTGGATTGTCAAAGTTTTTGTTTTGAATTCTGGTCTTGATGACGTCCAAAGGTGCAGACACAATCAAGGAAGCAGAAGCACCGCAGATGGAGGTGACGAAATTTTGCGACCATGTAGCGTTGTTGTAGTCCTTCAAGCCGAAAATGTACTCTTTTGCAAACGAGTTACCACCAAACAAGGCGAACGAGCCCGGTGCGTTTCTGGCGGCAGTCCATCCCCATCCTCTGTACAAACCAAAACCTTCGTCGGCCAAAATTTTGATAAACCCACGGCCTTTGAAGGACTCGGGGTTGGTCTGACGCTTGATCTTCAAAACGTCCAATGGCAACAACACAACCTCTCCAATACCAATCAACGATCCTGCTGTCGCAGACATGAGCGCCTTGCCGTTCTTGGCCCCAAACAATGACTCGTAGCTGTCCTTGAAGTTTCTGGTTAAAAACTCATTTGCAAAGGGCTGGCCTCCGTACTTATAAACTCTCTGCAATATCTTGTAGCATGCAGCATACCCCAATCCTGGGAACAACGTCAACAACCTCGAACCCAACTGCTTGCTGGCATGCTCCCGGAAGATCACACTGTTCAACTGGCTGATCGATGCCACTCGACCGTGATTAGACATCAATCTCTTCGAGATCGTGTCTACAGGGTGGAAAACCGCAATTTCACATATACCAGCCGTTGCGGATCCGAGAATCCTGGCCGTTCCCGACTGCTTCTTGTCTTTGGCGCCTACTGGTGACATTTAATCCTCTAAAGTCTTCTTAGTGGAGTGAAATTTTCTTGAAAATTTTCAACACCGCGCTTAAGGCTAATTTTGTGACTACTTCAAATTCATCTCAACAGAAAACATTCAATTTTAAAATACTATTCTTCTCCTGGGAAGAACAGCATTTAATATATTGAATATATCAAAAGCTCAACAGTATGGATGGTGATAACGATAATGTTATCGCAGAAGATTATGCGATGAGTTTGAATGATTTGACTTTCAATTCTCGACCAATAATTGATAATCTTACTACCATTGCGAAGGAGAATACAGGAGTGGCGGATAAAATCTTAGAGGCAATAACAACTCGTATATACAAATGCATACCGGAGTATAAGCTTTATGCGTTGTACTTGTTGGATTCTGTGTGTAAGAATGTGGGTAATCCATACAACATACTTGTGGGAGACGATATATTTAGGATCTTCAGCCATGTGTACATGCTAGTGGGCGAGGACGTACGGCTTTCCCTCCGGAAGGTGTACGAGTCTTGGAAGGTGATGAAAACAAGGGGCACCAATCTTCCGTTGTTTCCCCCAGAGCAGCTCGAGCGGATCGGTGCTTTTTTGGCACAGGCGAGCCATAATCTGTCAAAGACGTTAACCAACCACGCCTTGATCGAGGACATCCAGAATTTGATTCCGATGTATCAGGCCAAGCTTGCAGTGAGCTCTGATCCCAAGCTAATGGACCGCTTCAATGCGTTGAAACAGTTGAAGACCTTGTTGTCGAGCCAGGCAATGAAGCCGAGTGAGCTTCAGGCTGTTCAAGCGCACTTGAACAATATCAAACAACAGGAACTTAACACACCCATTCCAACTCCAGCTACAACTCCGGCACCTACTACTCCAGTGCATACACCGCATATGATAGCCCAGCCTCTGTATAGTAAGGCAGAGAGTCTTTTCCATGACCTTATTGCATCGGGATTGGTCACTATAGACCAATCCCTCAAGCCAGGTGCCACACCTACGTATGACTTGGTCTTACCTAAAACCAAGTACCAGCCTTCTAGCAACAAGCTTTCGGCTGATAATGACCTTCAAGACATCCTCAACAAGTCCAACTTGAACAAGGTTCCAAGGACAGAGTACGAGCGAGTCAAGTTTATAGAATTAACTAAAATCCAAATTAAAGTATCTGAGAATTTACAGTCATTTATAAATTCTAACAGCCCTTCAGCTCATTCGGTGTCATTATTATACGATTCTAAACCTTCCAAATGTGGACTTTGTGGGAAACGATTTACTACCGACGATAATGGAACAAATAGAAAAAAACTACATTTGGACTGGCATTTCAGAATAAATAAAAAGGCCTCCGGTGGGGGCTCTAATGTTCTGGCCAGAAATTGGTACTTAGATGACCATGATTGGGTCGAATTCAAAGATGAGGATTTGTTGGAATACTCAACCAACACCACCAACAACAATCAAGCAAAGAACAATGCAGAACCAGCCGCTAACACAGAAATTACGTTTGTAGTCGTTCCATCATCCACCACTAATATGAATAACAAGTGTCTCATATGTCGTGAGCAAGTTCTGGCCACATACAATGATGACATAGGTGAATGGTGTTGGCTCAACTGCATCCGTCCGCCGGGTGAGAACAAAAACAGTCGCAAAATCGTTCATGCTACGTGCTACAACGAAACTAATAAGAAGCGCAATGCCGATGAAGACCTTAGTCTGAGATTAAAGAGAGAAAGAATTTAAATATTCACATTCAAATACACGTTATATCAGCTATTTACTTCTGGCCCAAACATTTCAAGATGTCTGTCCAGACTTTGGAAGGCTTTTGAGATGCATCGATGCCACTCCAAATACCAGTTTTTTTGTAGTAATCCACAATAGGCTCGGTCTGCTTGTGGTAGGTCACTAATCTCTTCTTCAAAGCCTCCTCGTTGTCGTCGGATCTTTGAACCAATGGCTCCCCTGTAATGTCATCAGTCAACTCCTTCTTTGGAGGACTGAAAATCTTGTGGTAGGATCTACCAGAGGCTGGGTGCACCAATCTACCAGTGATTCTAGAAACTAACAATTCGTCGTCGATCTTCAATTCGACTGCATTCTCCAAGGGTGTCTTTCTCTCCGTCAACATGCCGTCCAATTTCTCAGCTTGAGGAATGGTTCTGGGGAAACCGTCTAAAATGAACCCTGTGGAGCATTCTTTGTTGTTTTCTAACTCAGACCTGATCATGTTGACCATGATCTCGTCCGAAACCAACCCTCCTTTGTCCATGATCTTCTTGGCCTCAACTCCCAATTCCGTCTTAGCAGCAACCTGCGCTCTCAACATGTCTCCAGTGGCCAAATGACATGCACAGAATTTCTCCTTCAAGTTGGGTGCTTGTGTACCCTTACCTGCTCCTGGAGGTCCGATCAACACCATTCTGATCGACTTTGGAACGTTGGGCACAATACCGGCCTTTTCTTCCAAGTACTTGATTCTGTCTTGCAACTTAGCGACTGTTTCCTTCAAATCTTCAACTGACATCTTTTAATCTTACCTCTAGACTAATAATACAGGACAATCCTTCTGAGTTTAGGTGAAATACTATGAATTTCGAACTTTACCAGTACCTATATTCGCAAAATCTATCATTGGACGGTGTTAGATCCAGCGTTGGAGTTTTTGTGTCATTTTAATTTTTGTGTCATTTTAGAAATTTTTCACTCGTCGGCCTTTACCCCATATTTCATGTGGACTCGAAGCCCAAGATAAAGTTAATTCGTAGACTTTTGGCCTTTCAACATTATTTGGTAGGGTTTTGCAATCATTGATTAGTCCCTAGTAAACGAGAGGCTCTCCCATTGTACTGAGACTTCTTGAAGCATCCTTTAATCAGTTTTAGATGTGGACTTAAAGCCGCGGATATATTCCTTTTTAAGTAGGACATAGGATGAAATATCACAGACAAGATGGAGAAATAACTTGTCAGACATTGCTCTTTATGAGAGGGGTGATACAGTAGTGAAAGATATATTATATAGGCCATAATAGAGTTAGGGACGGTAGAAGGTAGACGGTTCAGCAAACAATGTTTAGTATAAAGGGGATTTTGATGATATTGGCCCTTCCGTTGCAGATATTGGGGCACACATTTAGATATTACACCATAGGTGTGAAGAGCAGGAAGTTCAAAAACCTGTTCGTGAAGTCGTTGTTTTTGATGTTATGCAGACAGGTGATTCTGCTTCCTCCGAAGGATTGCAGCAATGTGGCACCTTATACCACCCTGTTTTTATTGAACAAGATTATGAGATTGGTGCATGGTAAGGCTGCAAGCAAGATGAATAAATTTGGTAGCAGGTATGATGAGAACAGTTTGTGGCTTGCTAAGGCACCGGAGAGTAAAGGTACGGATCCATTGGTAATTTACTTGCATGGTGGGGGTTACTGCTTGCAAATACAACTTCACCAGGTGGAGTCCGTGATGGCGATGCATCAACTTGTGAAAAAAGAGGTAAGAGACCGATTGTCCGTTTTGGTGTTGGACTACAAACTTGCCGGGCATGGATATCCGATACCTCACCAGTTGGAACAGCTCCATGCTACGTACCTGAAGTTAGTAGAGGAAGGGCACACCAACATAATCTTGATGGGAGATTCTGCCGGGGGAAACATGGCTTTAGGATATCTCCAGTACTTGAAGAAACGATCAACCAAGAGAGAGGTAGTTTATCCCAGCAAGGTGATCTTGATCAGCCCATGGGTGAATTTACTTGCTTTAGATAGCAACTATGAAACCAGGCGTGCTTTATATGAAAACGGAACTTACGATATGTTGAACTTCGGCGTATTCAATAGTGAGGTACGGAATGCTGTTGTTGGAAAGAGAGATCTCAACGATCCCATGGTGTCGCCTCTTTCTCCAAAAACTAGTCCTAAAGATTGGAATGATATACCCACGCTCAACAATAAAGACCATGATCTCTTTGTCATTTGTGGGGAGGACGAAATTTTTAGGAACGACGTTTTAAAGTGGATGGAAAAGGCACTTGGTGTGGAGCTATTCCTGAAATATAAGTATGGTGACTCAAATAACAAACTTCAAGAAAAACACAAGTATATTAGGCAAAACCAAGCTGGTTCTTGCAATATTCGTTGCTACATCGAACCATGGGGTGTACATGATAGTTTTTGTTTCTTTGAGAACAATGCCATCAATTTGGTAGAATCAGGTAAAGTAAAGTCTGTTGAACAGATAGATGATGTTGAATATTATGGAATGGCCAGGCTAGTTTCTTTCCTTAACGAAACTGTCTAAAATATGTTAGCCCTTTTCTTCCACGTACTTAACTACAATATCTAATAATATAAAACCCAACGTTAATAGAATTGAAATCTAATGTTTGTGTTATTCAAAGTGAATATATATTATTAATTAATGCCATCTCTATTATGTAGTTCAATATTGGAATGTGTGGATTTCAGGAACATGCTGAACTTTTACCAATGGACGGTAAACTGGCTTCCACATTTGTGATTGCACCCATTTGAGACACTTATCAAAGTCTCTAGGAACTTCCACATGCTTTCCGTTTGGTCTCTTTTCATTCTCGACTCTTGCAGTACCTTCTTTCAAGGATTGCAAGATAACTGCAGTGGCAACATAAGCACTGACTTCATCAATCTCCTCCAATTTTGGCAACAATCCGTTTTTAGGATCTTCCATCTTTGGAGACAAAGAAGCTAATTGGTCAACTGCAGCAGACACCATGGTATCTGTAATCGATGTACATCTCGAGAGAACAGCACCCAAACCAATACCAGGGAATGTGAAACAGTTGTTGTTTTCTGAAATATAGTAGCCATCGACAGGTTGGAAAGGCGAACCAGTGGCTATCAATGCATTGTTATCAGTCCATCTCATAATGTCAACAGGGAATGCTTCATGCAATCTAGTTGGGTTAGATAATGGAAAAACAATTGGTTGAGGATTATGTTTGTACATTTCCTTGATTACTTCCTCTGTGAAAGCTCCAGCTTGAGTAGAACATCCAACTAGAACAGTTGGTTTAACCTTCTTAATCACTTCTACCAAATTTTTGGTGTCAACTCCTTCCCAGTCTGCATCTTCATCGGCATACAACTGCTGAGTGATACTGGAATCAGAGTAAGATTTCAAAATTAAGCCACGACGATCCAAACAATGAATTTTACTTCTTGCCGCTTCAGGAGTTGCACCATGTGTGACCATATGGTTGACAATTTGGTCTGCCACACCGAGACCAGCGGATCCGGCACCGTAGATAACGACTTCAGAGTCCAAAAGATCTCTGTTTGAGAATTGGAGAGCAGCAGTCATGGAAGCCATAACAACTGCACCTGTTCCTTGAATATCATCATTGAACGAGGGAATAACATTTCTATACTTGTACAACATATCCCTACCGGTAGAGACTCCAAAATCTTCGTAATGCAAAACAGCACTTGGAAATCTTTGCTTGACTGAATGAATGAACTTGTCAATGAACTCCCAGTATTGCTCACCCCTGACTCTGGGGATCCTGTTACCCATGTACAAGTCATCGGCCCTCAACTTCTCGTTGTTTGTTCCAACATCCAAAACAACAGGCAAAACTCTACCAGGGTGGATACCTCCACAAAGAGTCATCAAAGCCAACTTGGCAATTGCGATTCTGATACCTCCAACACCTTGGTCTCCAATACCCAAGATACCTTCACCGTCAGATACAACAATGTAGTCGATGTCCTTGTCTTCGCCAAAAGATGCTAATCTGTCGTCGATGGATTCAGGATCCATGATATCCAAAAAACATCCCTCTGGTTTTCTGAAACGATAAGAATATGCTGCAATGGCATCACCCTCTGTGGGTGTGTATATTATAGGCAACATCTCCCGGATATGACGTCTGACCATCTCATAGTACAACACCTTGTTCTGGATCCTCATGGATGTGCAGAAATCATTCTTGGCCAAAGGGGTTTTCAAGTATGAAAACTGTCTGTATGCTCTTTCCACCTGCTCGTCCAACGTATTAACCTGTGCTGGCAACAACCCTTCCAAATTGAAAGCCTTTCTCTCCTCCTTTGTGAACGCCGATCCTTTATTGAAGATAGGTGAGTTAAGTAACTGGAACCCACTCAAATCACACTCTATGGGTCCTTCGATAGACAAACGTGTAACCTTTGGCTTCAATGAGTCTATTACAGCCTTAATACCCACCGGCGTCTTGATGGTGTGTGTGTGAATCACTTGCTCTTTGCTACTGCCAGTAGATGCAAACCTGATATGGCATTTATTTATCCCTGTTCTTCTAATACCTTTAATCATCTTTGTTGAAAATTTTCAATGGAAATGACCTTGAGACCTTGATAAGGTTCTTTAACTACGTTATATATAGCGAACAAATGTATGACAATTCCATAAATTCAAGATATGCCCTTCTTTTATGTTATCACCATATGTGAGAAGCTAGATCATAAAACAAAAAAAAAAATTTCGAGTGGAGAAACGGTTGTTCCGGTCAGTTCCGGTAGCGTAAGCTTCCGACATCTGCCTTCGCGAACGAGCAAGCGGACAAGCGGCCAGGGAAAGCGAAGGGGCATGGCATTCAGCCATGCCCTCGCACTGCTTTCGGGGGAGAAGGTCTGCTACTGTTAGGCCACCTGCCACACATAACTACGAGAAGTTCTAGCTTGAGAGGCATTTTTTTACAAAATATACAGCCCACCCCAATTTCAGCAAAAGCTTCTCCTCTTCGGCCCCCGGAAGACGAGCCAGATCAGTCGCGTGATATTAGTATACTTTTGAAGCCACATCCGGTGTCGATGTGACCGGCTTTGGTGTGCAAGCGATCCCGCTGGTCCTAGCAATGCTAGAGAAGGTGTATATAGAGATGTGAGTCATATGCTGCGTACACTCTCAGATCTCGTCACCCAACTGCGACGAAGACCGTCTGGTAGATGAGAGCTACGGAAAAGCTACGGAAAACATCTTATAGCATGGGCTGAGGTGTCTGCTGGTAAAACGCACCCTCGTAATGGGTTGTTCTTCGACTTTTTGCGGTTCCGATAATTCCCTATTGCTAAAGTGCGGGATATCGAATATCAGCCGTTTTCGAGCTCTGTAAGTTACCCAATATACCAACGAGGCCAACATTGGCGATTGGCAAGGAGGGGTGCAGGGTGCAAAAGGCGATCTGAAGCGGTAGCGCTGGGAACCAGCGCTACCGCTCTACGCTGTACACTTCTACTGTTTCCCAACAGCAATTTGATGAAGGCTTCAACACAGCTGGGTGTGTGTGGCCTCTGTGCTTCTGGGCTGCTAGCCACCGTCCACAAATTGTATATGCTCTTGACACAATCTACAAAGCTTTTTCTGCTCCTCACTTGGCTCTCATTTCCCCGATATAGTCCTTCCGCAAACACAAGTGGGGCGGAAACACATTCACACTGTAGCTAAAGCTCTCTTTCCTTCAGACAAAACGATGCACAACACGCCTCGTGTGAGATTGAAGTCGGCAATAAAACATCCCAGTGGCATTTTAGGCTCCAAGCTGCAACACTATAGGCCTTATCATCTAGTTGCAAACGGAAAAAATCGGAAATGCTTGTGGATGAAGAGCGAAGAGCGGGGGTCAAATAATTTTCCGAGAGCGCAAAGGCCGATTCCGGATAAAACCCTATCTCGGAATATCTGTATTACGGTTATTCTTTTATACGGCTGCGAACGTAGACGATCACGAGTTCAAACGGGATGCAAGATCTGGTGTGGGTGTGGGTGTGGGTGCAGTTGTAGTTGTAGGTACTGGTCCGGCTTCAGAGAATAGGAGGAGCTAGATCGTGGCCGTGATCCAAAAAGCACAAATTTGCGGCCGTTCTGCTCTGAGTGTACGGTGCAAAATGCTTTAGATGCAAATGTCAGTGCCCTGAAGCGTTATGGGTGTTGCAGGCTGAGCCATAGGCACAGGCACAATGGGTGGTAGTAGAGCGGTAATATAGAAGATTTGGATGGTGTAGAAAAAAATAGTTGTGCTTCAAAGCTGTGGTATTGGCTTTTGGTCTTACTCGCGCTTGCAATTGCAATAAATATTTCGCAATTATTGAGTAAAATATACATAGAACACTATATTCGTTTTTGTTGGACTTTATTTCACCGGTCAAGTTGGGTTGTAAACTGCTTGATTTGAATTTTAACGCCAGCCAGAGATTACATTATATACTTGAAGCGTGGGAAAGTTGTAAATTACTGTCTTTTTATAATAGTTACTAGAGATGCATTTGGTAACACAAAATCAAGCAAGCGTTACCTCTAAGTCTATGATCTAGGACTTGAGACTCTTTCTTTTCTTATTTGTCGCGGCTCCAATTTCCTTCTTTATGGATACCGTCAAGGGTTTCTGTAGTTCGGGTACAAAACAACTAGTTCTTCCTCCTATTGTGATAAAGTCAACAGTATGGCCATCTGCAGTTTTTGGCCTGGAGGCACCTTTCCTTCTCTTGCTCCATCTGTACAACATTAACCAGTGGGATGGAAACTTAGCCGCTTCTCCCTCTAGTAGTACAGCCTCTTCGCATACATAAATAATCGATTCATACAATTTTTGTATTACTGGGTCCACTTCCCCATCTTCGGAGGGAACTATTTTTTCTGACAAGATCTCGTTGGGATGTATGCGAGCATGAAAGCATATTTCGTCTCCCATATAATTGCCTATTCCTGCAAAATGGCTTTGATCGAGTAGCAAGCTTTTAATCAGTTTTTTCCTCGACATAATAAGCTTATTGAAATCCTCAAGTGAGGGACGTGGACGACCATGGTGATGTGGGTCGGGGTCACCTGTAGTGAATTCTTTTTCTATGTAAGTCGCTGGCTTCGAATAATCTGGTCCCAATTTAGACAATGGCAACTCATTGAGCAAGGCTTCGTTCGTTTGTACCTTTGGTCCTTCGAGATACCTAATCCTACCAAGACGCCTAGGGTCAACAAACGCAAAATCAGATATTGTCGCATCTTTCTCTAGTTCCATTTCAAACTTCACAAACCTGGGAGGCCATTCTTCGTCTTTCTCTGTTGCTTCTTCCTCCAGCACAGACTCTTTGTCTACAGATACACTATCTTCGAGCTCGCTATTCTCAGATTTCATATCTTTCAATTTTGCTTCTTGCTTTAATTTTCCAAGCACTTTCTTGTCCCCACCGTTCTCCATGAGGAGCAAATGTGACTTGACATTCTTAATCTTCACCATACCTGTCATTCCAAAATGCATTAGTAACACACTAGTCTCTTCAGACTTAGGATAGCCAAGTCGCAACCAAAAATACTTGCCATGCCTCCCAGCAGAACGTATCACTTGGTCCGTCAACTTTTGCTTCAATATCTCCACATCTCTCTCTGCATTGGGGTTGTCCTTCAAGAATGGAAATAGAATAGGATCGTTATTGACCTTCAAGTTGCGAATTCTGAATCCTATGATATTGCGTCTCAAAAGAGCGCACACATGAGCCACCTATTAATCAGTTAGTATACAAAAGTTCGCAAAACGGAGGAGGAACAAGAACACTTACTTCTGCAACTTCAGGCATACCTCTAGTTCAACCAATGAAAAGAAAAGAACAATATTTACTGAAGCTAATTACAAATCACCTAGAATTTGGATATCCAAAGAAGAGACAAACAAAAAAATCAATTTGCTCCACGACAGGTTCGAACTATCGACTTTCAGATGTCACAGTAAATACTATGAGACTGATGCTCTGTCTACTGAGTGAACGGAGCAAGAATACTTACCTGGCTGCTGCAACAATTCAAGCCAGTACACCAGAAGCATTGAATTTCATCAAATAATCTATAACAGTGTTCGGTCCAGTTGCGTTGATCTGGTGGCATTAGCATAGTTTTTGAGGAGTCAGAAAGTTCTTCGAGATTTAAACGGTATTTTTTTTTCGTACTTCTAAAACAAATCAGTTATTCTCCATAAGGAGAGAACGAATGGGCCTGACATTGAATACATTCAGAGACTTGCGGAGTCCCCACACTCCGAGAATTACAGCGCTACTGAGACATGGGGAAATATAGCACCCAAAGTCCAAAGCTGTTGCTGGAGCTGAGCGCAGTTTTGTGTCACCGAGTCCTATATACATACCCAATATGACTCCATCATTCAATCTTCAGGGACTGATAGCGTTTAACCCTGTGAGCAAGAGAGATAAACCATGAATAGATTGTTTGGTACCAGGAGTAGTGCTCCCAAACCCTCACTTAATGATGCCATCAAAAATATCGATGAAAGAGCTGGAGCTATGGACGTCAAGTTGTCCAAAATTAATGCTGAGCTTTCAACATACCAGCAGAAGTTGAGCAGAATGAGAGATGGACCAGGAAAGTCAGCATTGAAACAAAAAGCACTCAAGCTATTAAGGCAAAGAAAACAGATCGAATCACAGAAAGATCAACTAGAAAGTCAATCTTGGAACATGACACAAGCCTCTATGACGACTGACAATCTCCAAAATACTATGATAACGATTGATGCCATGAAGACCACCAACAAACAATTGAAGAAGACATATGGAAAGATAGACATAGACAAGATAGAGGACTTGCAGGATGAGATGTTGGACTTGATAGACAAGTCCAACGAACTCCAAGAGCATTTACTGGCTAGCAACGTTCCTGATGATATTAGCGAGTCAGAGCTAGATGCAGAGCTTGACGCATTGGGAGAAGAGATTGACTTCGAGAACGAAATGGGTGAAAGTGGGTTAGGTGTTCCTAGTTATCTAGCGTCCAATGAAGGCGCGGCGAATGATTCGTTACCTACATTCATCGATGAGCAAGAAGAGGAGGGCCAAGAAAAGATTGCAAATTAGTTCTCACAAACGTCTCATATATAAACTAATATTTACATATTTACTCGATTTTCTTTATAGCCATGAAGTAGTTTCCGATGTCAGCATTGTTGGTGAATTTCCAGCCAACAGCTGGTAGATAAATGCAGCCTTTAGTGTCCACAATTTTGTATTTTCTGCTTCTTTCCGAGTCCTTCTCTATCCATGATTTGATTTCTCCCAGATCGATATATTTTTCAACATTATGAGTCCCAACGGGAACAATACCTAGAATATGCTCTCCCATGAATATAGTCGTAAACCAGCTTATAAAGTCCCTGTTTATTGTGGATATGAACAACCAACCACCCACGTTCACCCTGTTCATTGCTTCCAGAAGAACCCGAGACGGATAATCAACATGCTCCAACATTTCGAACAATGTGACAATGTCATAAGTCTCGTTTTCTGGAAGATCCTCGATAGCAGTGAGCTCATACAGCAATTTTTCGTCCTGAGTCAACATAACGTCTTTGAATCGGTGCAATTTTGCGGCCTCTAGGACATCTGCTGAAAGGTCAATGCCTTTCACGCTATCAATAAAGCTCAATCTTGCAAGAGACTCGGCCAAAATGCCACCTCCACATCCCACATCCAATACCTTCAACTTACGTTCTCTTAAAATGTCTTCTCTACGAGCCTCTTGCTCCTCCTCGATGGTTTTACGAATAGGTGGTGGAAGCAAGTCAACATTATATGGTGGAATGTAAACCATGTCCTCTTCATCACTGACATTTTCATTGAGTTTGATATGTTGCCTCACGGTATCAACTATGAAGTCCATTCGAAGCAAATTCATCTTGTGCAATATCCTTTGAGGGCCGTTAACATCCCACCAGCTGGATGCTAAATTGTTGAAATGGGCCATTTCCTCGGCCGAAATTGTGGTGCTTTTAGCACCAGCGTTACATCTAACTGAGTTATTGCTAAAGTATCTCAGGAAGCATCTACTAGCCAGCGATAATGGCCTGCTAAACCTGCTCATCACCTTTAAACTCTAACTTCTTTCTGCTTGGATAGTGGAGTTGAAAAATCGCGATATTTCACTGGGAAACTATATTCAAACCTTTATTTTTTTTTATCTTCTGAGGGCAATAATGAGCGATGATGATAGCTTAGTGAAAACCAGAGCTAGAAGAGCCAATGCTGGGTCAAGATTGAAGCAGCTCATTAGTTTGGAGGAGAAAGAACGAGAAAATCAAATCTTGCCATCACATATTGTCAGTGAAGAAGACCTAGATGTTAATTTATTATTTCAGGAAGATGAGAATGATGAAGAATTCATGGAAGAAGAGGAAGACAGCGACGAAGTGCAAGAAAGCGATGGTGGTGAAGAAGATGGCGAACAAACAGCGGTAAACGAGGATGGCGAAAAGGGGGAGGATGTTGAAGAGGGTGAACTGGGGTCGGAAGGGATAAGCATGAAGGTTGACTCAGATGAACAGCTTTCAGACTCGGAGATATCGCTTTCAGATACAGATGAGAGTGAAGGAGAAAAGGAGCTAGAACGGGAGGAGAAATTGAAAAATCGCCTGAAGAAGAGGAGTCGATTGGTTGTTCCAGAAATCAAGAAGTTTGATAATAACCCTCAGCAAAAAAAACGCAAGAAGAAGGTGTCCAGCTCTGAGTTGTTGATGAAGACAGATAGGAGATCATCTTCAAGAGCTGCTGTCGTCCAAAGCAAAAACGCTTTAGTAAAGAGACTTAAGGAAAATGAGAAAAAACGAGCCAAACTGGCACCCATTGTAAGGCCGAAATATGTAGAGCTAACACAAGAAGAGAGGTTGATTCAAGCAGTGGAAACCGAGAAAGAGAATATATTGGCTTTGAACCAATTTCGAGAACAGGAGATTGTAAAGAAGGAAAGACAGAAACAGCTTCTTCAGCTGCGCCGTGAGAAGTTGAAGAACGTCATCCGTCTTGTCAGCAGAGAGACTTTCATTTCACCCTTGGATGAAGTGAAAGAAGCAAGGCGAAGGCAAGAATTAGCCTTGAAAGCGAAAAAGAAACCAGGAAGGAAACGAAAAAACCCATTGCCTGTTGAAAAGGTTAGGTTGCCAGGTGAGGTGGATATGGACCTTCCTATTGCAAAGGCCGAGTTGGGTCATTTGGTGAAAGAGCCTGAGGAATCACCTAATAGTACTCCTGAAATTAATAACGATAAGCCAGAACAGGTTGAGGATATTACGACAGATCCACCGGAAAATCCTAATACTGACATCGGTGAAAGCGACAATAAGGAGACGATTGCACCAGGCCCTGCTGATGCCAATGAACCAAATGATACTGGGAAAGCAGAAGATGATAACACTGAAAAAATGGAAATAGTCGAAGTGGGACTCGATGCCGATAGGACCAACTTGAACGAGAAAGATGTCAAACCAGAAGGTCCAGAGGAGACCACGATAACGGAAAACTCGATAGTTTCTAACGTTGAGCCTTTGAAGCCAAATACCCCAGATACCGAAGCAGACAAACCATCCGAAGGTGAGAGTCTGTCTCGCAACGAGGAACTGGTTGAAGCAAGCTTGGCTGTGAAGATAGAGAATGAAGAAAATTCTAATTCAGTTCAAGATGAAGAAGTACCAGAATCGAAAGGAGAAGATGTTAAAGAGGAAAAAAAGGTCAAATTTGCAGATCAATCGGACGAGGAGTTACAGGATGAGGTTGATAACACAGAGTCCAAACAGTCATCACCTTCACTCTCTAAATACGGCGAAAAAGAAATATTCGAGGGTCCCTGCCAAAGAATAGCCAGAAATTTGTTGTATTTGATTGACTTTGAGCAAGATAAACAACCAATCAAATTGGATTCATCTGATGTGAAGACAGCTTTATTTGGTAAGGACTCCTTGTTGCCGGCATCAAGAAGATTCAAAGATTTGACAACGATTCTAAGAATTCGAAAGGTCGAGAACCCGTATGCGGTTCTGAAGGACGAGAAAGATACATTATACGTATCTGTATCCAAACTAGATGAAGAGGATCCCATGTTTGAAGACTTGAGAAAGTTACCAAAACTTGGAGAACAAGAGGAGATAGTGGAAGAAATCGAAGAAAATGAGAAGGAAGATAATCCTACGATTGTCATCAACACAGAGGCACCAGCAGGGCTCTACCTCCCAAATGGAAACAAGAAGATTTGTCTTATATCTGGTACAGAGGTCAAGTATTTCGATCCTTCCAATGGAATTCCATATAGTAGCGTTGAAACATACAGATTACTCAAGACCATCGAACAAAGTAATGTCCCTTGGTACTCCATCAGCAGCGAGCTCAATGACGGAGTTGCTACAGAGTTGTATTTAGGCTCTAGACAGGGAGTCAGGCACGCAAAGGGCGTACCTGAAGGATTTGATACATAATTGAAGCTTGTTCTTCACTGTCTTTCTATTCTGATAACGTTGTATATATCTATGTATAATAATTGTAAATTAAATATTTCGAAACACTTCGACCTAAGCGACAGACTCCTGGACATCCTTCAGGTGAGAGTTAATCAAATCGTTCTGAAAACGTATAAGCTTTTCTTTCAAAATCGGAATGAAATGCTTGCGCAACTCAGCCTGCAAACTATCTGAAGTCACATCGAAAACATACTCATCCTCCTCCTGATCATGCACAAACTCAGGCACCTTGACTGTTGCCTTTATTTCGCCATCTTCCTCTTTTTTGTTGGTTCCATTAACTGAAAACTGGAGCCTCAAATCGTAAATGCATATAACCTTTCCTTTTCTTTGACTGACATTACAGTCACCTTCCACATAGTCCACATTTGCAAATTTGAACTGAAAATCATCGTTTTCAAAGACAAGCTCACTCAAAGTGGTGTTAAAATACTCTTTAGACCATGGAAGACAGTTTTTTTCAACCCAATGCCTATACACTGTTAGTCAGATCCAATTCTCAATTAGATGTGAAAAAAAATTTTCGTTTTTAAGGCTACATACCAGTTGTTGGGATTGTTTACCACCATTCTGTATCACTTAATGTAGTCTTGGTAGGTTACTACTCGACACTCGAAGCCGTCCTTGTGGATGCTAAATACAAAAGTTCACCAGAACTCTTCTATGATATTCCAGAATCGCCGGGGCTCCGTAACCATCAAAATCTCCATACAAATTTCAACCGTTAGCATTTCGACATCTAAGTCGTAGAGTACATGTTGGAGCGGGTCTATCGGTTAACAATAACTACAAGGTTTGAGTGCGATACTGATTTGTATTTGTGTGTAGTGCAGCGTAACTTAAGTGAAGGTTGAAGAAAATAGGTGCTTCGAGAAGAAAGTACTCTTGCTACTCAAAGTATTACTGCGAAATTCAGCACTGAGATGTTCCAAACTCTTTTCCTCTTTGAACATCGATTATCACGAGAGATAATGAGCAACACTATGGCGACTTGAGACGAAATGAAGACGATTCAATCATTCATGTCTTCTACAGTAATTTGATGACGAAAAGCGAAAAAAACATATTACCATAAATGAGGGACATAAAGCTAAAGTACTATTTATATAATGAGAGTCATTGAAATGAATTTGTAGGAATAGCAAGCGTAGGTGATGAGCAGATTGAAAAACAGTAGGTGAATACCCGGGGTATTCGGAGGGAGACCTCTAACTCATACAACTTGAAGATCCAAGCCAATTCCTCCATCACAAGATTTCACAGTCAACGAATACTTGTCTGGACCGGATGGGCATGCATAGAATGAATCATAATCCTTGATGACCAAAGAACCATCCTTAATTTCGAAGGAAGGAAGTTTCTCGCTGGAATCGTATTGGCCGACTTCACCGGTCAGGGAATCCACGCCGACATATTCGCCGTCTTTGTCAATCAAGTTTTTACCATCTTTGAAAGACCAAGTAACATCATCACCTTCATCTCCACCTACAGAGAGAACGTGGAGGTGGGATTGAACCTTCTTGATTGGATCATTTTGGACTTCAGAACCCGAATGGATTGCGATGACACTGAAAGCAGATGGGGTGGCACTTGCACTTGCACTGCTCGAACTGGAACTAGCACTGGAACTTGAACTGGAACTGGCACTAGAACTAGAGCTGGAGCTGGATGAAGATGAAAGGGTCGACGTAGATAACGTAGTTGGGACCGTCGAGCTTGCAGCCGATTTAGCGGTAGCGACAGATGTTGCAGCGATAATAGATAATAAGTATTTGATTTGCATCTTTGAGTGTTTAGAAATGTTTAACGAAAATATCTGGATATTGGGCTACGAGATCATACATTTATATACTTTTCTGATTCACATGGAAAGGAGCAATATGAATATGGAGTCATGACTAAGATGAACTAACGACGTATGTTGAGATCGTATCTTAGTGATCGCATTTCCAATTTTAGCAGCAATTTTAATTAGTCTATGGTGTCAATTAAACTGTTTACCTTTAATGGTTAAAATTAGAATTTTTCATACTGCGAAGTCTAAATCTTAGAGTCGATTGATCTTCTCGGATGTGGGGGAAGATGAGGAAACTCACAAAGCAACGGTATACTTCATGGGCTTGAGACTTCTATAATTAAGTACCTTGCATGGTGAATATGGGCTTACGCGCATATTTGAAAGCATTGTGATCATTAAGCCACGGGGATAGTAGAAATCTGCCATGGTGTATTCTATGTGCAGAGAAACGAGATGTAACACAACCTCATGCTTTCAAATAAATGACACTTTAGTGTCAACTTTAAGTCCACAACGAAGGGGTTGCGGTAACACTGGTAGGTAGCCACAGAAATTTTGTGTTGCTTTCAGCATATTAATAGCTCTGTAGCCATTTCTACGAAAGAAAAAGTTCGTAACTTAAAGATTCTCATAGTTACTATGTAAGCCAAATTGAAGGGCAAACTAAATATAATTCCCATAGAGGGGATCATTCTCTTGTATGATGAACCAGTATTTGTATTGACCCTACGCCGTCCGTCTTATAATAGGTCCAAGTTTTTTTTTTTTAACAACTACTGTCTAAATGGCATGCATCTTTTGAAGCTTAAGCCTTCAAGACCCAGATACAGACCGATAAATAAGTGCTTGTGAGAAATACGCACCAATGATAGCAGATTTACGCCATCTCTGTAGAATCCCAAAAAATCATGACTATACCAGTCTACTTCTCACGGAGGCAGCGTAAGGAACGTTGTCTATAGTCACAGACATTGCAGCAATTAAAGTTCGAGCGTATATGATATCCATCTTTAAATATGTGGTGAAAACTATTTCGGAGTCCAACCGCAAATTCGTGCTCTGAACTATTGCAATTGCAAAGTGAAGAACAGTATGTCTACAAAACCATCGCTCAGAGTTGACATTTTAACTAACTTATCATGTTATATTGTTGTCTCTGAGCTTAGTAGCATTTCGGTTACCGAAAGCACTGGAATAAAGAAGCTTATAGATAAAGTATTTTTGCGATTTTTGGTTTCTTAATTAACAATAACTTGTTGCGAAATGTCCATTGATGCGCAGGTCAGCTTTTCTTATTTTACGGACAGATGAGAAGAATGCTCCACCACTGAAATAGATCAATGATACATACAAATGCGTTCATGAACTCTATTAATGAATACATAGCTCTATTTGTTCTATTAAAATGAAGTTAAAAGGTGAGGCGTGAATGCAAAACATTTAGAAAGTTATCAAAATGAAATGTAACTTTCAATACGTGGACCATGTGTATGGACTACGACTTCTCCAGACTTCACCATATTTGTAAAAAAAGAAAGGAATAGGGATTAACAAGCATGCAAAAAGGGCCAAGAAAGTAGTGGCCCAGTGTATTCCCATCTTTTCGTACATTTGGATTCCAAAGAGAGGGAAAACACCTGCGAAAATAGTTCTGGTGAAGGTGTTTGCTGCCATTGCTGAGGCTGCATAAAGTCTATAAGCTTCGACCGTGTAGGTGAAGATACCGTTGAACACAAGAATGGTACCGCATCCGTAGATGGAGGAACCTATAATTGGAACTACCCAGTGAATACTTTTGTATGTGGTCCATGCCAAGATCATCAACCCAACAGGAACGATAAACACACCTGCGATTAAGGGTAGAAATCTGTGCTCAGGCTTGCTAATTCCTCCATTTTTTTCAACCAATTTTTCACCTTGCTTTTGGAAAAATCTCGGGGTTGTTAGTGAAGTCACACCCATTCCCACAATCAATCCGATAAATAACATACCTTGACTTTGCAAATCAAATCCGTAGACCAATTTGAAAGTGTACGGGAGTGAGACAAAAAACAAGTACACGATGGCTAAGGTAAAGGAGGTATAGAAACACAACACCATAGTCATGAAATCCTTGCAAATCAAAAGTATTGGTCTTTTGGACGATGTCAACACAGATTCATACATAGCGACATCGGAACGTTCCAATGGCGCATAATACGAGTCGTCTTCTCTTTCTTTCCTCCACCGTTGCGCTTTTTTCTTCAACAACACAGGCTCAAACGTCTCTGGTACAAATATTATTACCATGATCAATGCAGCAGCAGTCCAGATGACCAAAACATGGAAAGTCCATCTAAAATCCAAATGCGAGTTGATGAAACCAGACATCAAAGGCCCAAGACCTGGTCCGATAAATGGAGACAGTGCGTACAATACCAACGCTGTAGCGAGCTCCTTGTTAACCTTTTTCTTTTCTATTTCATCCATGTATTGCCTGACTTTAAAAAGATCAGAGAACGTACCTGGTGCAACTGACATGAACGCACTTCCAAAGAACCCCGACATAAACCGACCAAAGAGAACACCGCCAAAATTCGAACAGAATGCTGTGAGAAACTCAAATGCCAATGTCAATGCCAATCCTAGTATATACACCGGCCTGCGTCCGTGGAACTCGCTGATCGGAGATAAAAAGAGCCCACCCGTGCCAAGTCCCCAGAGATACAACCCAATTCCTAGCGTGCTCACAGTATGTGATACATGAAAATGTTTCATTATGTTGTCTGTTGCCAATGACCACGAAGACGACATGCTCGTTATACACACAGATGTCATCGACAACACTATCACTATCACCCATTTACGCACACGAGGCAACCTAATTACATCCTCTGCATCATCTTCACCGTCAAACTTCACCTCGTAATCGGCTTCATGTTTTACCTTCTTGTCGGAGTTCTGAAGCCCAACTCCGAGTTCCTCATCTTTTTCCCCAGTCGGAAGATTCGAAGTATTTCCGTCATATTTTGACTGCTTCGATTGGCAATCACCTCCATTTGTATCTGTCATCTCGTCTGTTGATGTGTCAATCTTGAGATCTTGCTGCAGTTCTGCCGGGCTGGTTATTTGCAGCCTATCGATCTTTCGACTTTGTTCGCACTGAGTGGTTTGCGATAGAGAATTTCGTAGTGCGACTCTTTGCCTTTTACTACTAGCGACCAACACTTTTGAATCGAATTTTCCACCAAAAAGATTCCCGTAACACCAGCTCTTATCGTCGTCTGTCTGTCGTTCCTGCCAGCTGTCACTCTGTGTCCGGTGGTACAAGATATAGGCTACCTAAATGCGATGATAAATTCTATAAACAGAGAATGCTGTCGAATATGTACAATGCAATTCTTCACCTCGGGGTATAAAACATACTTCTTCATGTACGAACGGTCTACGCTCTTTTTATATAAACAGCAGATTGTGGTGTAAGTGGGTGCCAATTGTGGAGGTTATAGGATACGAACTTTATTGGACATGCCGCATTCATCAATGACTAATTTGACGTCTAGGAATCTTACAAATCGGTATTAACGTCCACTGTAAAGATCAAACCTTTCCGCTCATCCATTTGCGGCGCAAGAAGTTGCAAATCTCACCATCTCTTCACCATTTCGATTACTGAAGTAAGCTATTTACCATTGGAACAGCACCATCCTATTTACATAGAACCGCTTTCATGGGCCTTAGTAAGATCTGAAGATACGAGATGGGTTTTGTGTTTATTATTACTAAAGTGAAAGTTCGTACTAAAAGACTTCATGGGAGTATAACTAAAGACGAGAGTTGTTCGGAATCACTCGGCTACAACCAGTGGCTTATCGATAACAATACAGAGGACACATTGTAGAAAAGCATAGGACGAGAGGAGGAACAGAAATTTCGAGTATAGCGCTTTACAGGATAAAAACCAGGAAGGCGGACTAGGCTTTCAGCTCAATGTTGCATCTTACAAAGTGCGATAACATTTCTGTAGCACAAAACCGATCGGTGAATGTATTGCGCACTTTATTCTCCGAGTGTATTTTGCAGCTCTTATTTGCAAGATCGCACTTTGCTTTTTTTCATCATATGGTCTATAAGTCTTTGTATGTCATATTATGCTATATATGTCTATGAAATTTTGCAGTCTCTAGGCTGGTGTGATGGCAGACAGTTTGAAGGTGACCGCATGATGGAGAGACGCTGTAGTATCCCTGGTTCATGGCGGCAGCCGCCATGCACAGAGATACCAGAGCGGCATCATATACAGCAGCATCATCTACAAAGCAACTCCTAGAGGAGCTGCAAAAAGTGCGATTCCGGCCGGCCGGCCGTCCGTCCGCCAGTCTGCATGCCCTCCAGAACCCAGTCGAAAGAAGCTGTATATTCTGGAGGCCATTCGATCTCGCACTCGTGATGTGCAAAGTTATCAAAGGCGGCGACAGCCGTATGCCAAATTTCTCGCTAAAAAGATAAATTCTCCGGTTTATAGTACCGTCCAGCTAGCCGCAAATTTGGTCTTAAAATAGAAACCGTACCGCGAGAATTTTCGCTACGGCGGAGTTGAGACTTACACGTGCTCTACACTGTTGTGTCGAGATTTGACAGGCTATATCAGAAATCAACATCATCAGCAACAGATTAACAATCACAGAGACTATTTGAGGAGGGGGTGACAATGGACAGCGATATCCCGCTAGCTACTTTGCGGAAGGAAAGGCATAAGGACCTCGAAAGCTCGCTTCCCATACCAACATACGTGGATAATGGCTTGCTACGCCCTGTGTCCAAGGCTACGCAGAAGAAGATGATGGCCTGTTTGGCGGTGGAAACGGTAGTGTCCGGAGTGATATACTGGCACTATTACATATTGGAATCATTGCATCCTTTGTTGGCACCTTCGCTTCTCGGGATGTGGACCGCGGCACTTGCGCAGTCCATTAATCAGACTATGAAAAAGAAGATCAGCTTCAATCGGATTTTGAAATTTATGTTGTGGGGGCTGATAAATGGATGCTGCACGGTACTATGGCTTGACTGGCTTCTCATTTGGTTTGAGAACCTTTTCTATCGGATTTTGGTGGACCAAATGATCGGGGCACCCACTTTTCAACTTACTTTCAACATTCTCAACAGTCTATGGGACCATGGTAAGCTATCGAGCACCACGCGAGTGAGTTACATCAGAGCATTAAAATACAGTTACTGCTTCTGGCCGTTTTTTTCAATTTGTCTCTTTATTTTTGTTCCTAAAGCCATGATGTTCCCAGCAAACTGTGTGGGGAATTTAGTGTGGAACATCATATTGAGCAAAATAGCATAGTACCATCATCAGGAATGGGAAAATAACATGTTGTATTAGGTAAATACATAGACTCTATACATATTACACAATTTTAATGTAAAATCATTTTGATCTTACTTTCTGGGGTTGAAAGACTTAAGAGGGTCTGCCTTCCGCACACCGGATTTCTTTTTGCCTTTCCCATGATGCTTTTTCTTGTGGAAAGGAACGAACCCAATTTTCTTCATGTTTGTTCTTGCACTCTCAGGAAGCAAATAATCGGGGACTCTCTTCAAATGCGCTTGTACTCGTGTAGGATGAATCTCTTTGTCATGTCTTAACGTTGCCAAATCTTGGGGATTTTCTTCGAAAAACCTTTTAAGCTTTTCGGAATTAACCAATTCACTTTTGATTTCCTTCACTCTGGCTTCTCTGATTGCAACCTGTGTTACAGATCTGAATGCATCTTCAGATCTGTATCTGAATGATTCAACTTGCTTCATGTCGAATTGGTACGGCTTGATCTCGAATCCTTGCTTCGATTGCTGCTTGACAATTCTGCTTAAAACCCTTTCATCTTTCTTTGCAGTCTTCAAACTGGCGACCTTGTGCTTTCCAAATTCCTTACTAGGTATAACAAACGATAATGACATTCCCGCTTTTCCTGCTCTTGCTGTTCTTCCGACTCTATGAACATATGCTCGCGAAGTTGTAGGTAAATCAAAGTTTAACACACAAGCTACGTTTTTGAAGTCCACTCCTCTTGAAACACCGTACTCCTTATCCTTTTTTTGTTTGGATTTTTTGTTCTTGCTCTTATCCTTATTTGTATCTGCAACATTGTCCTGTTCTTGTGTATCTTCGTTTTGTTCCTCTTCCTCATCCAACTCCGTGGTAAAATCGTTTGTTTCATCAGTGGCGATTAATAAATTGTACACATTCTTATTGAATTGATCGACGATATGCAATCTTGAGTTCACAGGTAACTCGCTGTTTAAAATGCAACTTCTGATACCAAATTGCTCCAAGAATAATTTCAACCTGTATCCTCTATCTATGTTGTTCACGAAGATAATTGTCTTACCCTTGATCAAATTCAACTTGAAGATTACATACGCAAGCAAGAACTTATCAAATTCTGTTGTTCTGGCATAAAATTGAAGAAGTTTATTCTGGTTCATGCCTTCATCGTTGAGTTTAAGTACTGCTGGCTTTGAGCAGAATTTGGTCTTCAAGTCGTTCAAGTCATCGTTTATTGTTGCAGACATCATGAATGTTTGATGATTTTTTTTGACGGGCATTAATTTTTCCAATTTGTCAAGATCGTCCATGTAACCGTATGATAATACTAGATCCACTTCATCAATAACAAGGTATTTGATGTCATTCAAGTTCACCAAATCAGATTTGGCATTCTTCTCTATGCACTGAACCAACTTCGAAGGAGTTGATACTATGATATCCGGTCTATTCAAAAGCAACGAGTTAATCACTTGGTCATTAAAATTTGCCGACAAATTGATAAGAGAGATCTTATTGTTACAAAAAACCAACAACTGCTCCAAGAATTGTACCACTTGATTAGCGAGCTCTCTGGTTGGAACCAAAATAATTCCTCTTGTATTGTGCTCTTTCAAGTCTTCTGCAAGCAAGCTCTGAACCAAAGGAATAACATATGCTGCTGTTTTACCAGATCCAGTTGATGCCTTTGCGATGATATCTCTCTTCTCCTGTAAGGCTAATGGGATGGCACTGGATTGAATTAATGTTGGTTTATCGAATCCTAAGTGGTCTATGGCCTGTTGGATTCTACTATCAAGTTCGAAACTTTTCCATGAATTGGAGTCGTCAATGTAAACATCAGCTGCGGCAGCAGTGAACTTTTTACTCTCTCCCATTTCGAATTAATAGGCTTTATTTAGTAACGCTAATAGGATTTTGAAAAATTTAGAAGCTCATCTTAAATTTTTTTAGACTGTATGAAAGAGAAGCGAAGATTGACTTATCAAAAGAGTTGAGATGAGCATCAACACTTGAATGCCCAGACTGACAATTTTGTCTGTATTTGATACTGTTGATCCGGTGTAGACTCGCCTCAATAACTTTGCTGGTTTCATCTCTTGAAGGCGTTATTACTGTTTTCTTGGTAGGATTAAATTCGTTCACTTGGAACATAGATGTCATACCTTCAATATGGAAGCTGTATTTAACGCTAAACGAAAGGATGTAACTCAGAATCTTTAGGGATGGATCTCGACACTTCTTCGATGTCACTGGGAAATGTATTCACTTTAATCGTTTGTTATAAACATCTATCAATAAGTTAGTCTACTTTTTGCAATAATTACCTGCATGGATATTTTCTAAGAGGTGCCTTATATTATGTGAAAAAAAGTTTTAATTTTATAAACTGGGCGTGTGGCGTAGTTGGTAGCGCGTTTGCCTTGCAAGCAAAAGGTCACTGGTTCGATTCCTGTCTCGTCCATTTAATTTTTTTTTTGAATTTAGCAGCAATACTCGAAAGGCTTTACACTAACAAGATCGTATCATTAAGTACATTTCTATAAATCTTGCTCTAGTCTATTAGTCTATAACATTACAATTTCATGGCTTGTTAAATATGCATGAAAATATAACTTTTCATGCTGGCAGATATTCTTGAACTTGAACTGAACTGTCATCAAGAGAAGTATCAGGATTCGATCCGGTATTGGCACTTGCACTTTTACCAGATTCCTCTCTAGTTTCAACTCTCTCCTTCTGTGTGCCCTTGTTGTTCAGGGTTTCTCGGTTCGTCAGTGTAGTCTCTAGTTCTGCTGTTCCGGCTACCTCGTTAGCTGCCTTAGCTGCCTTATGAGTTATACCCAGTCTGCTCAATCTTCTATTAAGTTCTACCTGGCTCAATCTCCCAGGAATCAATCCAGATGATATCCTTCTGGCCAATGAAGAACCGGATGGTCTTCTGAATCTACTTGTCAGGCTCCTTTGGGACTCTATATCGGTGGCCTTGGGACCCTTGCTATTTGCAGAGCTTCTTGAAGTCAAAACGTTCCTGATTTGACTACCGATGTATTCTGCAGATGGTGTTTCCGCGTCGTCGAAATCCTCAACAGGCTCCACATAGTATTCACTGTTATCGGAGTTGAGCTCGTCCTCATTCCTTCCTGATGCAATTGTTCTTTCCCTCTTCAAAGGAGGACCCATTCCATAAACTGGGTAAACGTTTTTCGGGGATCTTACATTGGACCCTGATGAGAGATTCGTAGCAAGAGAACCTCTTGTCAAGTTCGTCTCGACTTTGTCCAAAGGACTGAAGTTTCCGCTACCTGAATTCACAATGCCATGCACTTGGTAATCGACATGGGATTGATCTGTGCTCGAGAAGTAATCTCCTTCTTTTAATGCCTCTTTCTCGTCGGTAGGATAAGCATAGTCTCCGAAGCCTTGTGCTCTATTCATGTTCTGACGTACAACTCTGGAGTCCATATTCAAATCCGGTTGTTCATCTCTGGTATCGTACTCTGGCAATTTCAAGGCCTTTCTATCATGCTCAACGAGATAAAGATGCAAATACCATGTTACAACAACACCAAAAAAGGAACCACCGATGATGTTGCCAATTACACCCGGAAGAAAGACTTTCCAGGCTAGTACTCTTACCGGCACCGGTGCATGATTAATTGACCCTATTATCAACATGTACATGTCCGCCACGGAGTGCGTGAACCCCATACTCACAAAGCAGAACACCGGCATCGCCATCAAGAAAAACTTGACATGCAAAGGTTTTGCCATAAGCTGGAGGTATATCGCTAAAGACACAAAAAAATTACCTGCAATTCCCTTGAGAAGCGTTTGAACAAACGTTGCTGATGCCTTTTCCTTCACAATCTCTGCAGACCCATATATCATCGTGTCGGTGCTAGTAACATGAGAATAATGGAAAATCACGAAGCATGCGAAGATATTCCCCACTAAGTTCATCCACCAGCTCACCATCCAACTGATCACCAAATCGACTATCGACACTGCTCCTCTCACCAACCCCGTGCTGAAAAATAGAATGTTAGAATTGAATAAATCCACCCCCAAAATAACAACATAAAAGAGTCCTATAGGATACAATAGACCCTGGAGCAACTGTGCTAACCCTGGGTTGGTCGCAAATAACTCCCTGCAATTAGACTGCACAAGTACATGGAGCATTCCTCCAGATGTGAAGAGTACCCCTCCCATGAATGAGTTGACAAATAGTGCATGTAGCGGAAGCCGGGCTTTCTTCATCGCAGTCGCAACTACTGCTAATGCTGCTTCATGAGTCGATAAATAATCTGAATCACCAGGCATCTCCTGTGGATTGAGTGCTAACTATTTTGTTGAAAAATCAGCTTGCTATATACCTTTACAGCTGGTTTAATCTTGCGAATTTAGTAGAAATCTATGCTTAAACCATAGAACCATAGATTCTATGAGATGGACTGAAATGTATTTAGCGCGGAATTGAGGAAATTATTGCAAAATCGGGTTCGGATTTACGAAGACACTGATATAGAGAATCTTGCTAATGGATCTGTTTATATTGGCTTATATAAAGAGATATGAGAAGTTGATGTATGCGTGTCACACATGCAAGATATATGTGGTTCTGTAGATGACTTTGGCACATTTTTGCGGGTCCGAAGGCTGTTCCGTAAGGAGCTGTGCAAATGCTTGTAGTACCAAGACCATGGTTTTAAAGCGAGGCATTTAGCAGGTGCAATATGGCTCCGCGATACGGGACTAATTGAATTGTATGTGTGAAGAGAAGTATGTGCTGTCGGTATCCATAGTGCTAATTGGAACAAATACCCAGATCAGTCTTCGGGACTAATAAATAATTGGCTCTCTTCGATGGCTTGTTTGAAGTCCAAAGAGAAGTCGTCCTCTCTGGGGTCGACTGCATGCTGAGGGGCCTTGGGGGTAGTGACTGATGTTGAGGAGTGTGTATCTGAGGCCGGAGTGTGGTCGTTGGGCAAATTGGCGTCTGTGCCAGGCGACTTTGCTGCTGCCGCAGAGTCGCCCTGCGCAGGAGATGATTTTGCTGTAGTGCTCTCTTGTGGTGGTTCTGTATCACCAGCTACATTGCTGTTTTTCGATGCAGACTTCTGAGACCGGATTGCAGCTTTAATGAGTCTCCGATATTCCTTGTAGAATGTTTTCATCCATAACTTGCGCAGAAAGTCTTTATCTGAGATGGACTTATTGTGCAGATATCCTGCGACATCGAAGAGCCCTGGGGTGTTGGATGAGTTGAATGCCAGGTGAGACAGCTCCCATTGACTTAACTTGCTGCGCAAAAGCTTTTCTGCGATTGGTCTGTTGCTGTCCAAATTTGAGTTGTGTAGCACATAATACTGATTGTATCTGAGTTCGAGTTGTAATCTTGTTCCTTTGGTTGGGAGCTTCAACTCTGTCAATTTTTCTCGAAGTTTGGATGTGCTTAATGAGGAATAGTCTAATCTTGGGAGTTTTTTCGTTTCTTTTTTATGAGTGTCTGCCATATCGAAGTAGTACTTCAGATGATCCGTTTTGGTTCTGCTGACAGCCTTGTTTATTTCTGGTGAGCATGAACTCAGACTTTCACTTGTTGAATTCTTGAAAAATGAAGTGATTCCATTTCTAGATGTAGCTTTCTTCTTTGGTGCGTTGATTCTGGACAGCGACAGCGAAGGTCTTTTACCTGATAGACAATTGTCAATGTGTTTAGACTGTAAAGTGTAAGCATCCATAATTTCAGAACATACGGGGCATTCGACCATATCAGATTTTTTTGGCACAGCTGAAGTGATAACGTTTTCTAGTATCTTTGCCTTCTTCAAAGCTGGTTGCTTTATTCCATTGTCAGAGCAGTCATCTGAAAGTACTTCAATTACCGATTCAGATGAACCACCAGACGCTTCTTCCACCTTTCTTTTCTCCCTCCCTTTCTCTTTGTCTTTCTCTTTCTCTCCAGTTATATTGGCTGTCCGTGCCACTTGAAGGTTCTCCAAAAGAATGCATCTCAATGATGAATAAATGGTGACTATTTCCTCAAGTAAAATATCTCGTTTCAAATTACTCTCAAACTGTTCACTCTTGCAGAGGGGACAATGATGATCAACCAACAAATACTCTCGTATACAATGAGAACAGAATGTGTGGAAGCATCCTGTTATCACAGGGCCCTTTAAAAATTCTTTACAAATGTAACACCTTTGCAATGAATCCAACTGCTTTAACTCAGGTATCTTCGTATCTTTCCAGTCTGATGGATCAGTGACACCCTCTAGGTGTCGAGTGAAAGGATTAGAACTCATATAAAATGCCTGGTTATAGCGAGTAATGGCTTATTTGTTAGTAATACGCGAAGATGATCCAAGAGCTTAGAAATTATATAATTTGATCTGATAACACTTTATTGCGACAGAAATAATAGTTTACTGGCTTTATATTAAGATTATACACTGTTCCTGGTTATTATCAGGGAATAAGATTGTCTAATTACAACTCATCGTGTACTATAGGCTTGGTCGTAGATTTTGGCTTTGATGTCTTCAGTCTTGCCTTCTTTTTCTTTGACGAAATCTTCTTCTTCTTCGATTTAGTAGTAGGCTTAGACAGAGCGGGGGAAGTATTCAGCTGAGGTTTTGACGTACTAGACGATTCTTCAGACACTTTTATGCTATCTGTGATTGATGTGAGTTTCGAAGTAGAAGCTGGTGTTTCTTCAACTTGTTCACTTACAGTGCCTAATGAAACAACAGTCTCGATACTAGTTCCTAAATCGATTGTCTCCGAGAAGCTTGACTCTTCAGTTACACTACTATCAGATCCGGTGGTACCGCTCAAGGAAACCTCCTGGGATTCGGGGTATTCATCTAAATCCAAAGTGTGAGTATAGTGATAGACCTCATCAGATGAATACAGTTCTGTACTTGATTCTACTGGCTCCGTCAGCACGACCATCTCTTTATGGTGATCTGATACATTTTCGGCCACTTTATCTTTTTGCGTATCGTCACTTTCATTTTCTTTTGTTTTTTGTTCGTGTGTTTCTTCCACTATATTGGGCTTGTTTTCGGTCTCAATATGATCACCCTCGGTATCCCCCTTATCATGTAATACCTGTTCATCATTTTCTACGTATGCGTCTTGGCTTGAAGCAATGCTTTCCGAATCAGATGCCTTGACTTCTTCCGTAGACACCACATTTATCTCAGGTTTCAGAGTTTCAGGCTCGAGATTCTCTGGTTCCAGTCCTAGTTCCACCAAGGTCTCAGACAAGTTGGCATCACCCTCTTCATCTTTCGTTTCAACATCCTCTTCTTTACTCTCGTCAGATATCGCTTCAGTATCAACTACATCATTTTCTTCCTTCTCTTCCACTGGGTCTTCAATTTTATCTAGCACTTCTTCATTTTCTGTACCCTCTATTTCCTCTGGGACCTCTTCATCATCCACGTTGTCAATTTCCTCTGCTTGATCTTTTTCTACTGCATCTTCTGCTTCCTCTACTTCTTCTGTTTCCTCTTGATCGTCTCCTTCCTCATCTCCTTCCTCATCTCCTTCATCGTCTCCATCTTCTCCTTCTATACCCTCTTCTGCATCCTCTCCTTCTTCATGTTCCTCTTCTCCTTCTTCTACATCATCTTCTACCTCCTCTCCTTCTCTTTGTTCTTCTTCTTCTTCATCATCATCTTCAGCCTCCTCTACTTCTTCCTCTTCCTCCTCTTCCTCCTCTTCTCCTCCTTCGACATCCACTTCCGTACCGGAATTCACTTCAGCATCAGCTTCCATGGAATCATACGATTGTTCTGCGACTGGTATCTCAACAAATTCTTCTTCTTGTTGGGGATGCTCTACATTTACTTCATCATTCTCTTCTCTCACTTCTACTGTTTCATGTGAGCTGGTTGCGGAGGTATCCGTAACAGAGGGTGAAGGGGAAGAAGCGCTTTTTTCCTTTCCGTCATGAAGAGTTTCCAGAGAATTGGAAGTATGAGAATATATCTCTGAGCTAGTTGAACTCAGTTGGGTATTAGTAACTTTCAGAGAACGGTCGGATTGATTCTTTACCTTACTCGAATCTGAGTATTTCGGAGTTGCTTTCTTTTTCTTACTTATGGTCTTAGATTGAGCGGGAGTTGTGGTACTAGTAGTTGTGACAGTAGACGTAAATGATGACTCGGTCGCATATGTGGTACTTGACTGTTCCCTGCTGTCCTCAGAATGTGTATCTTCATCCCAATGATCAACCAGGAAATACTCGTCACTCTCTAAACCATCTAAATTCTCTCCCTTTATTAAATCTGAAATACATTTATATCCCTTATTACCATACTCTTGAGCCAAAGTAAGACCAATTTCTCCATATTGTTTGGAATAGTCGTATAATACTTCAAGTTGGCCATTTTCTTTTCCTGTCTGAAGAAGTATACCCAATCCAACAACGAAAAGTATAGTCAAAGTGTATTGGAAGAGAGTACCCAAAGTCGACTTTGATTGTGCATAATTAGCAGGAAGTTTTAAAACATGCAAAGAGTGAGCAGCACTTCCAGTAGCTAGCTTTGTTCCGTTAGGGGAAAATGCCACGCTCGTGATAGCAAAAGGGTGTAATTTTCGGAAAACCTTGATTACATGAAAATCAGAGAGTCTGATTAAGGACACAGACAAGTCATTTCCAACAATTGCAACAAGATCTCTTGCCTTGCACAAGTCAATGGCTACAATCGAGCTAAATTTCTTGGAGGCAATCTTCCGTCTAATGATTTTCTTGTCCTGAATTGAATATAATAAAAGGTATGCTTCTTTCTTGACACGATGATTAGCCGAGATCAAAACATGGGTGTCATCCACAAACCTCACTTTCAGGAGATTGAGATGTTGCAATTCTTTTGTCACATCAGCACTTTGATCTGTCGAGTCAATCAAATTCCCAGTAACAGTGGAAACGGTTGCAATAGAAGACGATGTGATGTAGCACAAAGTTTTCCCATCCTTAGGACTCAAATGAAAATCTTTGATCTGCACATCTTTTGCGGGCTGGAACTTGAAGCTCAAATCCAATGAATCCGGATTGAAAATATTAATCACCGATGGATAGCTCGACGTCATGACACACCCGACAAGGTTATTCGGTGCTAACCTGATAATCTTGGGGTAGTCGACGCCGTCTCCAGTAACTTCCTCCTCTAGCTGTACTGCGTCAATGAAACGTAAATGCTCGTCAGAATTGTAGACATACTTTCGAAGGTAGTTGTTAATGTTCATAGTTTTAATCAACTGTGATGACTGGTTACACCCAATGAAAACAGAGTAGTCGGTAACATCTTCTCCCACCCTTTCAATATCCATACAGTGCGGAGAGTCCTCATTGGCAGGAAGTGTGATTTCTCGGAACTTCTGAAGCCTACGAGTGGGCTCCTTCATCTTAAAGCTACACTTGACAGCGGTGATCTTATTTGGAATACCATTATTTCCCTCGCCTCCGCCTCCAACTGCGATGATTGTGCCCCCATTGACAAACCTAACATCGTATATCGGATAACCTAAGTTGATTACGGCAGAGTTTTTGAGTGACATCTTAGTCTTGATCTGATTTCTCCCACAGGTCTTCGGTGTCTATAACTTTATACGTGTTCACGGAATCGACTTTTTGTTTACAATGTCGCAGAATGTCTTATATCGAGAAATGTCGTACGACATAGATAACAGAAGACCCAATATCGAGAAGAGATGATGAATCATTGGGCAATATGGATGATAAACAGGCCCTTAGCATCCTGTCTCATGTCTGCCATGGATACGTTGGTAACAGAGCTACTGTATTTCCGCTACAGTTCTGTGGGTGGGACGTGGACGTATTGAACACGACTAATTTTTCGAATCATCCTGGGTATGGAAAGTTCAAAGGGAGTGTCAGCACCCTAGAGCAGGTAGAGGGCATTTTTGAGGGTTTGGGAGAGATTCTTGACTTGAGCAAGGACTACAAGTTAGTTATAACTGGATATATCCCCACGACAGAGATTCTTGGAAGCGTTTTCCAGCACTTGAAAAAGATTCTCAGCGGTACTCCACGGCCGACATGGGTGCTTGATCCCATTCTCGGCGACAATGGACGGTTGTACGTACAAGAGGGATTGGTACAAGCATACAAGGATATCCTCAAGAGCGGATATGTATCTCTCATTACTCCCAACCAGTTTGAGTTTGAGCTCTTGAGCGAGACACCCATCACCTCCTGGGAAACATTGAAATCGGCAGTGGCGCACTTTGGCGAGTCTTACAAGGTCGAGCATGTGGTCATATCTTCGGTGGTCATAGATGGCGAGATGTACGGTGTGGGTGCTTCGTTCACTCCGGATTCGAGCTCCAACACTCTCTTCTTCGTGCCCATCAGCCGTATAAACTGCAATTTCAATGGATGTGGAGATCTCTTCACGGCCATTGTATCTAATGCTTTCTGTGACAACGACTACTCTCTCTCGCCGCGGGTGCTCTCTGATCTGTTAACTAGATTAAATTTGATTCTCAAGAATACTTTGGTCAAGGAGCAAGAAAAGTCCCATTCTTCAGACATCTCGTCAATTAAGGACATCAGCATAATCTCTCTGAGACAGATCTTATTGGAACACATCACCTCATATGACCCTGATACTGTTAAATATCTATAAACGTATATAAAGCTTCAATAAAACCGATATTGTGTATGTTGAGACTGTTCGCACTTATCTAGAAATGACCTATTCTTAATCAATAATCCACTCTTTCTTCTCCAAACATGAGTGAAAAGGATGCAATTAACATAAAGCGCATGAAAGTGCGGTATAAGGCGAAGTCAAGGAAGCCTTTGTATGGATTTCTCATGGTTTTACTAATCGCCAGTATCTATATTTATTTGGATGGATGGTTCTTTAGATTATCTGATTATACGGATTATGGAGCACATTTAATAAACTCGTGGGATGATAGACTAAAGTATGATAAAACAGTAGAAGATACATATAGTGAAGTGGATTCGCATTTCAACAACGATCCTGAAGAACTGGTTGAACCGAAAAATGACGGTGGCGGGTTCCAAATCAAGCATATATTCCATCATGGTGTGAACGATGATTACAGAGTGCACAAGCGATTGGACGTGAAACCGGAGCATAGACGGGTGATGAAGCAGAACATTCTTCGAAGAGAGGAGATAAAAGACGAGTCAAACTTGGAAGAGGTGTATCGCCAGTACGATTGGCCTCAGGCGCATAGGGGCAAGAATCCGTGGGACATCAAGTTGAATATCAAGGCTGGTCCAGAAAAACAGAAGACTATGAGGCTCAAAGAGAGGCATACGCCTGAATTCATTGAGTCGTATCTAGATTATTCCTTGAAAGTGAAGGGGAACCCCAGCAAATTATCCATGATTACTTTAGACTGGGAAGAAGATGAGGTTGTGGTGCCTGACGTAGGAGACCTCGAAACCGTTGTATCGCTCGCCACAATATCGTCTAATGCATATGTTAGAGTACCACAGGATGACGATGAGAAGAGAAAACTGGATTGGATAGATGTAGGTGGTTGGGCCCCCAATGAGGACGATGAAAGTATCGGCTTTGGGTGGTCAGAAAGAGGTGTGAGAGGGCACATTTTCGTAAGTGAAGATAACAAAACGGTAGTGATAGGCGTAAAGGGAACATCGGGAGCAAATCTACCTGGAAGTGGCAGTGAGGAGACGGCAGACGGTGACAAATTGAATGACAATCTATTATTTTCATGTTGTTGTGCCAGAGTTAGCTACTTGTGGAAAACGGTGTGCGATTGCTACGAGAAGACGTACACATGCAACCAGGATTGCCTTGAGAAGGAACTCACTAGAAAGGATAGATATTACCTGGCTGTTTTGGACATATACCGTAATGTAACTGCTTTGTATCCACCAGAATCAACTAATATATGGATCACGGGGCATTCGTTGGGTGGTTCCTTGGCCTCACTTCTCGGAAGGACCTTTGGATTACCGGTAGTCGCATATGAGGCTCCTGGAGAGATGTTGGCCACCAAAAGATTGCATTTGCCTCAACCTCCTGGTATCCCCAAACACAAGGAAAACATTTGGCATTTTGGACACACAGCTGACCCTATCTACATGGGAGTCTGCAACGGGGCTTCGAGTTCTTGCAATGCGGCTGGTTATGCAATGGAAACCGCATGTCACACAGGCAAACAGTGTGTTTACGACGTCGTCACCGACAAAGGATGGAAAGTCAGTATGCTAAATCACCGGATCCACACTGTTATCGACAATGTCCTCTTGGCTTACAATGAAACTGCACAATGCGTGGACCAGCCACCATGCAGGGATTGCTTCAACTGGCGGTTCACCAGTCATGATGACGATGAAGACGACGAACCGTTTCTTCCAAACCCGTTGAAGCCCAGACCGCACCATTCACACACCACATCTTTCGAGGCTACAAGCAGCAGTTCATCCTCCTCGGCTCCGCTGCTGTCGGCCAGTGCACCGCCGAAAAAGTGTCTCAAACGTACTTGGTACGGCTGGTGCACTAGGTGGGGCTACGATGATGACGATGACAACGACGACAACGACGACAACAACGATGATAACGGCAATAAGGCTTCTAATAATTCCTGACTTCTCTCATGTGGTGACATGAAATTGACGTATTGTACATCTGGTCTCTACCCCTGTAGTCCATAGCAAATCGATAATAAAACGCATGTTTAATGATCCATAGTATTTGTAGCTACGTCGGTATTGTGGGTGGGTGTAGGATGTCTTCCACTGTTATACTGTCATTATTCTATTGTCGTACTATGATCTACAATTTACTCTAGCGTAGCATCGTACCCCAATCTTGGTAAATAGCAATCTCCCTGTATATCAAGGCTGCAAATTTTCAACTAAAGCAGAAAAAATACAAAAGCTGGTAAAACTATTGCTAGTAACCGTTATTCAACTCACCACGAAAATCCCACTCCCTGGTCACTCCCACAGCAATGTAATATCACTGCTGTGAGAAGCCACGGCCTGCTGTGCCACTCTGATCACCGCTGCTACTCTCTGATCACGCTGTTCCACTCTGTTCCAGCTTCAGCTCGCTGCACTGTCCATGTACACTCATTCCTATGCCTGCACTTTTAACGTCCCTGGTCACAAAACCGCACATTTTCTGCTTATGACCAGATATCAGGTCGGCTATCTAGATCTGACGAAGTCGCTTTCTTGAAAAGAAAGTGACTTCTACACCGCTACAACACCCACTACATCCTCTACATCCTCTACGTAGTCTACTTCCACTACACCAGCCTTCCATACATCTCTCCCCCTACGTCTCACTCAGTCACATGGCATGAAATCTCCCTCGTCTCCAAATTCAACTCTGTTCGCACACGCACCCCGTCTCTATCTCACTCTTCCGCAACAATCCACCATGCCTTCCTCACATCACCCGTGCGTTTCCCGACCTCCACCTGAACCTCTCCAGCTGTCAACTCTGACCTGACCACATGAGTAGCAACCCTACGCTCATTGTGAATTTCATATGGCATCTCTTGCTTGATCATTTGGGCAACTTCTAAATACTCAAACTGCACACGGAGCCGAATTCTACTCTCAGCCGCTTGTTTTAGTTCTTTTCCTGACTATAATGGGAATGAGTTTCATTTTGAGTAATAACAGCCTCAATGGGTGACTTTATTTGTTTACTGTATGTATACAGTAACATCATCGTTTTGTAGGCCCGTTAGCAGGGTTTTTCCTTCGTGAGATTTTAATAGACATTCCCCCTAAATAAAAATATAGCAAAATTGCTAATTGAATTTTATACTCTTCTCTTTTTTTCAAAACCATCATTCAATTGTCGCAGCTGAAGAATTGACATTTGTTTTAATCATCAGCTAAGTTGAAGAAGATGAAGATTGTTCGTACACTTATAAATTTATTCTTTCTCGCTGGAGCAGTGTTGTTGTTGATATTGACAGTTTTGTCAGGATCGTCAAGCCACTTTCCATTGAACAAGTTTTACTGGCTCTCTGCAGACACATCGGACATCAAGGGAGCACCCAACAGATCTGCGTGGACATTCTGGGGAGTTTGCGAGAAGAACAACTACAAGCAATGTTCTTTGGGACCAGCTTACCCTATTTCACCAGTAGACAACTTCGATACATCGGACCATGTTCCCAAGAAGTTTGTGAGTGACAGGGACACGTTCTACTACTTGACCAGATTCTCATTCAGTTTCTTGATTGTTTCTTTGGCATTCAGTGCGTTTGCCTTAATTGTGGATTTATTGGGATTCTGTTTCACTGTGGTTGACAGGGTTGTGGTTGGTTTGGTTTCCGTGGCGTTGTTCTTTTTGGCCGGTGTTGCTGCTTTCCAGACGGCTGCTGTTGTGATGGCCAGAGATGCTTTCAAGGACTCCAATTTGAGTGCCAAAGTGGGAATTAAAGCGATGGCTGTTTTATGGGCTGCTGTGGTTTGTTTATTGATTGTGTGGTTCAACACCTTGTTCTCTACAATTGTACATTCCTACAGAAAACACATAAACAGAGTCAGAGGCTCTCCTTACGACAAAGAAACCCAGCAAGGCTCCGAGTTAGCCGGCGACGAGTCTTCATTCACTAGAGCTCCTCCACCAGTGGAGGAAGAGAAGGAAGATAACGGTGGAATCAGGTTTTTCAAGATAAAAAGAAACCACAAGACATCCGACGACGAAAGCGTCTAATGACCACCTAACTTCCATCCTATCGATTCGCACTAAATGCTTTTGGTCTTTGTGAAGGTCACCAAGCTGAGGGTAACGCAAGGCCTGAGGCCAAGCATCCTAGCATCCAAAAGGTCGACATCATTTAAACTCGCACATCAATATCCTAATGATGTTTAGACTCTGCTATGTGCCTTTGTTTTATTCTACTTAATTACACCTTTTACATACACTGTACGGTCTAATAATAATGTTAACTTAGTATGACTGAAATCCACGTAGTTGACACGGCTGCGATTCTTTTTGTAAACAACAAGCCTGTGTTGCTCTTTAAAAGGCCGGGTGGCCCGATGGAGTACGTTGAAGTTGTAAAAATAGATCATTCCAGCCAATTTTTTTTGTAGATCAAATAATTGCGAGAAGACACATCAATAGTTTAATCCCAAGCCGAAGCCACGATGTTTAACAGACGTTGAAAAGCTATCCTGTATCGTACATAGAACTAACCTTACTCGATTCCATTGACTGCCATTCTACTTCGGTTCTGACGAGTTTGGATTAAGACACCTAGGTCGCAGATTCACCGTAGTGGTTGCGAATCCAGCAATGTGTCAATGCTAGGAGGCATGCCCAGAACACTACAAGAGCAATACCCTACAAGCTACTTTGTCTCTACACGTTGCTCCAACTTTACATCCTGAGTGTCCTCAGGTCGTTGGTGATTTGTAGAAAAGTTCATTCCTGATTGAGGCTTTGATAAGGGTCCTTTCGCAGGCTACAAATTTTTCATTCACAGTCAATGCACATATTTGCATGGTTATCTGTATTGAACATTATGTATGGACAATATGGCTTGGTAGGGTCGAGCACAATCGAAAAGTAAGATGCCACACTCACCACAAGTCGAAGAGAGCAGTATTGTAGACGAATAAATAGTTAACTAGTGGAGGCTGTAGTTACGATGGGCTTTTAGGTCGCGATTCCTATAAAGGTGAAAAATTATCTAGACCAAGGCAAATTTCATTTCTTCTTTCAATATTACACAGTTATACCATGACGAAGAGTGTTGGAGGATCTCGATTCGTGAAACTTAGTGGGTTCAAAGTAGACTACGCCCCAGCATCTATTTCTAAGTGGAGATCTGAGAGAACAGGGTTACAACTTACCTATATTGATCAAGAGTCGCCAATTGTGAATGGGTATTTTGCCGTCGCTACAGAGATTCCAGATGACTCTGGATGCCCTCACACGCTAGAGCATTTGGTGTTTATGGGATCCAAAAAGTACCCGTACAAGGGATTGTTGGATAGCTTGAGTAATCGGTTTTTCTCTTCTACCAATGCCTGGACCGCGGTGGACCAGACAGTGTACACGTTAACTACAGCGGGCTGGGAAGGATTCAAGAGGCTTTTGCCGATATATTTGGACCACTTGTTCAACCCCACCTTAACTGATGAAGCGTGTTTGACAGAAGTGTATCATATTGATGAAAATGGTGCAGAGAAGGGTGTTGTTTTCAGCGAGATGCAAGGACTTGAAACCGAGTCATGGTTCATCACATATTTGAACCTGCAGAAGTCGTTGTATTCTGAATCATCGGGATACTCATCGGAAACAGGAGGTTTATTGCACGAATTGAGAAAGTTGACAAATAATAAAATAAAAGAGTTCCACAAGGCTTTCTATAGACCAGACAACTTATGTGTTATCGTGACAGGATCAGTTGACGAAGAAGAGTTGCTCGATGTCATGGGCGAATTTGACGAGTTACTTCCCTCTTTACCGGAGAAAGTTAACCCAAGACCATTTGTCGATTCGGTTCCTGATTTACCCTTGACGAAGTCATTGGTAAAAGAGATACAGTTTCCAGATGAAGATGAATCGATAGGTGAAATGTTGATAACTTGGATTGGCCCTAAGGCCAGTGACACTTTAGCTAATGTGGCGGTTGATATACTTGGATCTTACTTTGCAGGTAGTGCTATTTCCGTTTTCAACAAGGCCTTGGTGGAAATTGAAGATCCACTTGCTACGGAAATTGACTATGGTACTGATGATTATCTCAGAACAGCAATAAATTTCACAGTCAGTGGTATTGCAACAGAGAAACTCCATGAGATAGATTCCAAAATCAAGGAACTAATCTTACGACAGAGCGATCCTGCTAACTTCGACCTCAAGTATATTAGGCAGGTTCTCAATCAAGAAATGCTCAAATTTATTTACAAAACAGAAAAGTCATCCACTTCTTTCTGCAACATTGCTATATCAGAATTCATATACGGTGAGTCTGATGGATCTGATCTTAGTAGATGGACCAAAGATTTGAAGGAATACGAAATTCTCCTTTCCTGGACTGAACAAGAGTGGTGCTCTTTATTGAGGGAACAATTTGTTGAAAATAAATCTGTGAGTATTCTCTCTCGCCCCTCTGTGTCGTTGAATAAGAATTTAAAAAAGAGGAGAAAGGAAATTCAAAAGAATATCAAGGATAAGTATGGCAAAGATGGCTTGAAGGAACTAGGCGACAGGTTGCATAAGGCTAAGGCAAAAAACGACACACCAATTCCGGATGAACTTTTGTTACAATTTGGTAAACCAGACCCTTCGAAAATCAGCTTCATCAAAACCAAATCATACAATGCAGGTACTAATAGTATCGTTTATCCGGGCTATTTGAACGACAACTTGAAGGAATTGATAGAGAAGGATACTCCTGAAAAATTTCCTTTGTTTATTCATTTTGAAGACTTCGATTCTCGATTTTTGACAATCGACATAGTAATGTCCTCTCTCAAAATGAATGAGGAATTATTGCCTTATGTTGTCCTCTTGCAAGAGCTTTTTTCCTTCTCTCTTCAATTACCTTCTGGAGAGTTTATTCCATACGATGAAATGATAAGCCAAATGAATGATGACTTACTCGAATTCAGTGTTGACGTGGGATTTGAAAGTCACTTCTCAGAGCTTCTTAGTGTCAGGTTAAAACTAGAATCGAGAAACTACTCGAAAGCAATAGACTGGATCATAAGAGCAATGAATTATTCAGTTTTTGAAGAGTCTAGAGTGAAAACGATAGTAGAAAAGATCATAAATTCTTTGCCCGAGAAGAAGAGAAACGGCGATCTCATGATGTACTCTGTTTTCAATCGATCCTTGTTTGATGATCGCTCCTTGAAAAAGTCGCAAGATTCTTTGCAGACTGAACAATTTTTCAGGGATATCTTACAGCAAATTGAAGATGGAAAATTTGATTCAATAGCAAAGAATCTTGAAACTGCAAGAAACCAGTTATTCAAACTTGAAAATTTCAAGGTTTTCGTTATTGGTGGTGTCAAGGAAGTCAAATCACCTGTTTCTTCTTGGGTCCCTCTCATTGAAAAGTATGAAGTGAATGAGCCACAAGATATTCATTCATTGAGTGGGTTGCCTAGAAGTTTCCAGTTTCAATCGAAATTGGGTAAAGAATGTACGAAACAAGCTATACTTGTTTCTGCTACTACGGCAGAGTCAACTTACCTCATCGCAGCTACTCCAATTCCAACAGACTATGCGAACGAAGATATAAGCAAAATTGCACTAGTCAGCGAGATCTTGAGTACAGTGGAAGGTCCTTTTTGGAGAGGTATAAGAGGTACTGGTTTAGCATATGGAGCAGGCGTTCGAAGTAACGTTGAAAGTGGTTATTTGTTATTTTCAATTTACAGAGGTGCTGATGCTCAGCAAGCATGGGAAACAGCAAAGAACATAGTGGAAAAATTTGCATCCGGAAGTGAAACGATTGATAAAATAAGCATGGAAAATGCTATTGCTGCAATCATAAATGATCTTGCTGATAGCGAATCCAATAAGTTCAATGCTGCGACTACCAAGATTGCAGATGATTTATTCAAATCAAGAGGTCCCGATTACGTGGAAAAGTTTTTGAAAGAGTTGAGTTTAATCACTCCAGAAGATTTGGTTGACATCATTCACAAGTACTTTATACCCCTTTTCACAGCAGCCAGTTCAGTTATTATCTCCTGTGTGCCCCCGGTCAAAGTAGACTCATTTGCTGCATACCTTGAAAGTCAGGGCTATAATACTAAAATAGAGGAAATTAATACCGGCAGCCTTGAAGACGAATCTAATGTGGATGAAATAACAAGTGAGGGTGAAAGTTCAGGCGATGATGGCAGTAGTGAAAGCAGTGATGAGAATGATGATATTAATTAAATATAAAAGTACAATTCAAGTATTTCTTCCTAACCTATTCAGTGTTGATGAGTTAAACGTATGTATAGACCTAATTATCCAAGTAATTTAATTTTTCAGCATCTAAATCTTGAGAATCTTTTTTCAAAAAATCCACATACTTAGTGGCCTTATCACATACTTCACTCTGTTCTTTTTTAGCCACTTCTTTCCAAAACTTTTCGCTTGTAATAGCCTTGCAAGCAACCCATTTGGAAACTGAATGAATTTTCAATTCCCAATCAGTCGTTCCAAAATGTTCTTTATAAGCATTTGGCAAGCCTAAATTTCTTCTTGAATATATGTCAAAATTGTCTCCAGCACTTTTCACAGGATCAATTTTAGGTTTGTGGATGTGAAGAAAAAGGATTCCGGGCATTTTATAAGGAACTTCTTTTGTTGTTTCGACTCCCCTCTCATTGTAAGTAGGTTCAACCTTTTTATTCTCTTCCAAAAACTTACCTCGCAAGTCATTAGTATAGGGATTGTCTTGAAAGGGCCAAAGTCTGGTATCCATGTCTTTTTCTCTCAACCATCTTCTCCAGTCTTTGTAGAACTTGAAAGATTCTTGAGGATCGTATTGGACTATAGTAGTTTCTTGAAAGCCACCATCCTGCTTCTCACCTTCACGATATCCAGCAAGCCAAACATCATGATTAGATAAATGATAAGGTTCATTAAAGACATGTAAGGCGTGGATAAAGGTCTCTCTATCGCCCTCACCAGGAGTTCCTTGAAACATCAACCTATAATAGAAGTCATACCCGTAAATATTGTAATATAATGCTAATAGGAAACTTTTATAATGCAATCTCTTTGAGAATACCATTTGGCCCGTTTCCACTGACTGTGTTGAAGGAATGTTCTCAAAGTCATGGTATGCAATATCTTTATTTTTATCTTTTTTAATGTAATCATGATAATCCCAGTCGTTTGCAATTCCCAATCTATCTACTGGCTCGCCAACTTCAATTCCTATTATGTCGTACAAATGTGGAGATGTAGCCCTCGCCCAAATATCGGGCCACATTAACCATTTTGATGAAAGAAAGGGTTCTTCTGCAACCAATTGATCAACATCTTTAGTTGGGAAATTATCTGCATCTAGCAAAATTATATTGTCGAACGACGATACCAATAATCCTAATGTTTTCAATTGGAAAGGTTTTAAATCGAGTTTCCGAAGAATATCCGACCCTAGCTCATCCTCAATAATAATACATTTACCATTAAGCTTTTTTGGCAATAGTTCTTCACATATTTGAGAATCATATTCAGTGCGAGAATTCAAGATCAATTCTATTGGAAGACGTGAGCCCATCTCTCGCAAGTGTCCTATGACAACAAGAGCATTGGAGAAATACGAGCCACCGCCACTCACTACAATCCCACTTCCACTGAAGTACTTGTGGGATGGCTCTTCAAGATTTTTCAAAATGTTGACTAACTCGCTATGTTTTTCTTTCAAGTTTCGAATCTTCTCATCGCTCAACTTGACATGATCGTTCAATAAATACTCCTTCGAATACGGGTCAGCTCTGACATGTCTCTTCAAATAAGCATCAATGTCACGCCCTCGCTCTTCGTTTGTCATCTTTTCAACGGTGGGTGCATGCTCGATCAACAAGTTGACAATATGTTGCAAATATTCCTTTTTGTTGTTCTTTTTACCCACCTTTTCGCCAAACTGTTCATCAAGCTGGTGACTTGATACCTTAGGGTTCTTGTCAATTATTTCCTTTACTTTTTCCAATACAGATGAATCTTTCAACTGCTCGGCATGGTCAGTGATGTATTTAGCCTTCAAGGACTCGAACATAGTCATATCCACCACCTGTTCGTCAAAAATGCGATTCGTGAATTCCTCTTTCACTTTGCTCCTGATCTCCTCTTCAACTTCACTCTTCACTTTGTCTCCGATCTCGTGGGTCATCACCTTCTTCAAATGATGTTTGATGTTCTCTTCATTTGTCTTGCGGATATCTTCCTCAAGTTTTTCAAGAATCTCCTTCTGCTTTGCAGCCTTCAACTTTTCCATGGTCTCCCGGGAGAAGTCATCGCTGTTCAAGATGTCAGCGGAGAGTTTCGAGTCTCCTTTAGTGTTTGCCAGCGAACTCTTTCCCGACTTGAAAATGCTCCTTTCAGGCAGCACCTTAATGTATAGTACAGCGTTGAACACTATGGTGAATATCACCACCGACCCGATGACCAACGCAAGTGGGGATGCCAAGCGTCTAATGACCATCCTCTCTTCTCTATGTCGAATTATATGCTGAGTCTTTCCTGGATGAAGTCTTTCCTTTTCACCAGTATGCTTAATATCCTTGATTTGTGTGCAAGCAACACCCGATCACTTCTGCAACTATAAATCTTCCTACCTTCAGCCAGTAACGCTGCAGTTTTATCTCAATAAAGCTCCGTCTGCCAGCAAAGCTATTTCTATAAATCAAGACGTTTCTATTAATCTATCGGCTATCGCCTTCTTTAAATATCACAACACCAGTGGTCTCTTCCACTATGTACACCAGATATTCTTTCCTCTCCTCTCAATTCTAGTTTCTTTAGTCAGCTTTCTACAAGCTAAACATAAACCTAGAGTTATCTCTGATACTACTAAATATATAATGATGGTAAACACACCGATAGCGACAATAATATATAAAGGTCTATATTTATCTTTAAAGTCTTGGTCATAGTGAAGATTTTTTTTTTTAAGTATTCCAGTAATACGACTTGCGATGCATTTAGGATATCCGAAATCACATACTGCGTTCATCTCTATGTACAGCTTTGTCCACAGGATAGGATGTTCATAGTTAATGACCCGAGTATCAATGCAACTTGCTGCCGTTATGTACATATTGTTACACACTATAGAACCTTATTAACCGTATATATGAAGGACCCAGAGGTTTGCGCCAATGATGGTTTTTCCAGGATTAACCACGTAAATAAAGATGACGTAAGTACAGATAAGCTGCATTGATCTATTTTTCCCGAAACTCAGGTACAAAGCTTTATTAAGGGGCCTGTACTTGTTGAAAAATGCTGGACTGCACAGGGACAGGGGAAGCAGATAGACGGTTTGACGAGGAACAAGAGGTGGAAGCTAGACGATCGAAAGCATTATGACCAGAACTATGGAGTTTGTTCACAATGTAGCAAGTCTACCAGTACCGGACATGGTGGTAATCGTCACTAGGTGACGATTACCGCCGGTACATGGAAGCGGTTGCATTTTGCCGTCCTGTTTCAGATGCAGTATCCACCAAAGTGGTAACATATCACACCAGCATGATTAGGAAGGAGCTCGGACGAGCAACGAGGTATTCTGTTCCATAGATAAGGCCAGGTTTCTGACTCACCATATTCCCCAGATGCGTGAGGTACATCAGATGCTCCAAAGCCCCAGAAACAAAAGGCCGAGGAGGGATATTTGCATTCGCGAATGTAAGGTCAGGACGTTTTCGATAACCCACTGGTGTAGAGTGGTGCGGAATGGTGTGGAATGATATCGTATTCTTGACCATGTACAAGCCGCGAGGAACGACGTGAAACAAAAGATGTTACATGGCTGATTGAGACTTGTCAATTAGCCATTTAGGGACCCGTTGTTTGAGGCATGACCGAGGCGGTTTTGAAACGGTGGTTTATCAGTAGTTGTTAATGTAAGAGTAAGCTGCTGCTGCGTACCCTCTACTGCACCAATATATGACCAAACCACCACACGGAGACTTTCGACATATGTTGTTAGTGGAAGCACTTTGTAGATAACGGATGGACGCACCAACTGTGTGTGCTGTGAAATAGATAAGTAGTGACTTTCCGTGCTCTGTCGGTGCCTCACGTCAGCTGTGGATGCGACACACAAGAATGCAACAGCTTGGGAGGTAAGTCGAGGGGACAATTTCTGTCAGCATGAAACAAGCCGTACAAGGAGATATGCACGCTGTCACTTGGTGTGAGTACGTATCATCGATACCCACTTGACCTTCTGGTTCTCCCTTAACAAACCTCTATGAAAGCTGGCACTGGATGCTCAACACTGCTAAATATTGTGATGGTATTGTGTGCAGTATCGGCGATTAGGCAATATGGAATTTGCCACAACCGTAGACTCAGAATAGCAAGATCGACACTATGAATGGGTATACCAAGCGGTATATGCGTATTGTTGAGAGCAACGAGCTTCCTATATATTCAGACAGAGCAGTTTTACCGGCGGGGGTTCTTTCGCAGGTTATAGAGACGTATGAAAATGATCTTCCTCATCCGATGATTTTTAGAATCACAGATGAGCAGACAGGTAAGCTAGCGTATGTGGGGGTCAAAGAGTTCACGTCGCCCGAGGAGGACCTTGTAGTTTTACCAAAGGCTGTGAAACGTCGATTGGAGGGTTGTGAAAGCGTGCTGATCACTCTTGTAGAGGACATTCCTAAAGCAACGTTTTTGAAGATTAAACCAATGCACTTTTACTCGGAGATTCTGAACTGGAAATACTTTATGGAAAAGAAGCTCAACCAGTACTATACTGTGCTCATGAGAAACGAGACTTTTGTTCTTGAAGACAACAATTTGCGTTACGAGTTGAAGGTAGAGGAAACCAACGAGGAAACGGTATGCATTATTGATACCGACGTGGTGTTAGACATGGTACCTTTAAATGACGATAAAGCAATGGAGCAGTTGGAATTCCACAAATCGAACCAGGCTTTGGAGAATATCCAAGAACTTGAAGGTGAGATTTATGTCAACGAATTGAAGCCTATTCTGGATGAAAAGTTTACGCCCCAAATTTTCAAAATAGACATAAGAAAGCATCCTGGGAAATTCTATATACAGATAGAAGACCGCATTTATAAGAACAGTGATTCGGTTTTCAATTTAGATATCGTTGCAGGGTTGGAGAAGCTTGTCAGTCTTGAAAACTTTCACTGGACCACCATGAACCAAGACTTTGAAATACAAAGTCACTTAGATAACTCCGAAGGACCACAAAAAAAGTACATAGAAATCGACCCTACCAGCAGCTATATCAAAGACAGAAGATTGATGGATGAAGATGACGACGACAATCATTTTATTTTTCTAGTGCCTTTTGCGTGGGAGACAGCGGTTGACGTAAGCATATCAATCACTTCAAGAATAGAGGTCAGCACTTCCAAAGAATCAAAGACCCCGGACAATCCTTCTTTACAAACATGTACCAATTGCAATCAATCAATCTCAAAAGATAAGTTCCCCCTTCATGAATTGTTCTGCTTACGAAACAACATAAGATGTGTATGCGGACAGATATTCTTAAAACAGATCCCACTGTATCACTGGCATTGTGAAACCCTGCCCTCGCATTATGGTAACACATCACTCCTCAAATCCAAGCATGCTAGGTTATACCACCAAAATTTTCGCTGCAACCAATGTGAACATAGCGACATATACAGCACTTTTGTGGATCTCATAGTACAGCATAAGGCGGAATCGTGTCCTGCAAAGTTACATGAGTGCCGTTTCTGCCACCTAATAGTTCCGCAGGAACAATCAACGTACCAAGATCGCTTTGAGAACTTGACGCACCACGAGAATGAGTGTGGGAACAAGACCACAGAGTGCTACAAGTGCAGCAAGGTTCTCAAACTCAAGGACCTTGTCAAGCACGTACAATGGCACGAGCTACAAAAAATAGAGTACAATGAGCGTCACAAGATCTTGTTCCGCAAATGTGCCAACGTCAACTGTGTCAACCCTCCTTCAGATAACGATCTCGACCTCTGTGACTTTTGCTACGGTCCTCTCTATGTGTCGCAACTAGACCCCACCAACATCAAGCTCCAGTCCCGCATTGAGCGCAAATATGTTATCCAGCTCACGAAAGGTTGCAACAACGTATGGTGCACCAACGTCTACTGTGCTTCAGGCAACCCTTCATCGCCATGGAAGCTGAAACCACTCAGGGAGACTCTTTCCTTCATCTCCCTGGACCTTCTCTCCCACGTATCCACCCCATCACTACCTATAAATAGCAATCGCCAGACTTCTCCCAACACCTTTTGGTTTTGTGTCAACCAGTCTGTTCTGCAGAAGAAACTCATCCTGGACGTCATTATCCTGGAAGGCCAATACGACCCCGAACTCGTCTACAAGGCTGTATCTCGCCACTCCGACGAGACTGCTATCTTGGACTGGCTCAATAACAACGCTGTGCAGCGCCCTACTGCGCTGTCGGCTTGACAGAAGAGACGGGAACCCGTGTCTTCTGTCTCTGAGTCATTTATCGACCCTGATACTTCGCTACCCCATATTTCCTGGACTGGCTCCACACTCACTCTTTACTATAGACACCTACATAGAATAAAGCATACACAGTCGCCCAACCCCGTCTACGTTGTCCGCCATCTCCCACGATCCACTCAGACTTCACCCCACACCCTCATTTTCCTCGACCTTATCGCATCCCGACTATCAGTCATGATGTCATGCGACCGCTTTTTGCGACATCTCAGTTGTGCTTTTGGTCTGTCCTCGGTGTCACAAAATGTTTATCTACTATGCCTGACTCCCAAGGGGCTGGTTTGGGCTCAAATTATATAAAAAGGATTCTTATCGCCACCCTCAATTTTAATACTTATTCTTTATCACAATTTGTATTTATTATCATTATAGACGTTTATACTATCAATCAAAAGGTATATCTGTCGATAAATACAAATTGGAAAACATTTAGATAGATAATAGAAAAACCGCCGTTATAAAATGCTTTTAACAAAGTCAATTGCTCTCTCCATCTTGGCAGCAGCAGGAGCTCAAGCGCTTTTGTTGCCAAACATGGCACAGGACGCAGATGTGTTCAAGGTCGAGAACATCAAAGGTCACACCGAGATCGTTACTGACGGTGTTGGTGCTGGGCTCCAGGAAATTAAGGAGGGCGCCAAGAAGGTGTTAGACGCGCTCAAGATTGAGTTGACGGAGAAGGCGGCACCTATTGTGAACGCCATGACAGACAGACAAGTGATCAATCACAAGTACATTGTTGTGATGAAGGAGCTGGCCAAGGCTGAGGAGGTTGAATTCCACCGGGAGTGGGTTGCTGTTCAGCACTTTTCTTCTATGGAAAACGTTAGCCCATCGCACGAAATCTTCGCCTCTATCAAGGAGCACAAGGGCTTTGGAGGAATTGTTGACACCTTTAACATCTCAGACAAATTGGTCGGTTATTCCGGTTTCTTCTTGGACGAGACTATCGACTTAATCCGTAGACACCCAATGGTGGATTACATTGAAAAGGATACCGTTGTGCAAGCAAATGAATTCGAAGTTCAGAAGGGCGCTCCATGGGGTTTGGCTAGGGTTTCTCACAGACAACCATTGAGCTTGAACTCTTTCAACCAATATTTGTACAACTCAGATGGTGGTGATGGTGTCACATCCTACATCATTGATACAGGTATCAACGTCAAGCACGAGGAGTTCGAGGGCAGAGCAAAATGGGGTTCCACTATTCCTACTGGTGACGATGATGTTGACGGCAATGGTCATGGTACTCACTGTGCTGGTACCATTGCTTCCAAGACCTATGGTGTTGCCAAGAATGCCAATGTGGTTGCTGTCAAGGTATTGAGATCTAACGGTTCTGGTTCCATGTCCGACGTTGTTAAGGGTGTTGAGTTTGCAGCAAAAGCTCACCAAGAGGCTTCCAAGAACCCTAAGAAGGGTTTCAAGGGTTCCACTGCTAACATGTCGCTTGGTGGCGGTAAGTCCCCTGCATTAGACACTGCTGTCAATGCAGCCGTCAAGTTGGGTCTTCACTTTGCGGTTGCTGCTGGAAACGAAAACCAGGATGCTTGCAACACATCCCCAGCCTCTGCCACAGGACCAGTGACTGTTGGTGCTTCTACAATTTCAGACGCAAGAGCATACTTCTCAAACTACGGAACTTGTGTCGATATCTTTGCTCCTGGTTTGAACATCTTGTCTACATACATTGGATCAGATTCTGCCACAGCAACCTTGTCTGGTACATCCATGGCATCTCCTCATATTGCCGGTTTGTTATCTTACTTCCTTTCCTTGCAACCAGGCGCAGGCTCCGAATATTTCTCTGCCGTCAAGGGTGTTTCTACAGAGCAACTCAAGAAGAACTTGATCCATTATGGTACTAAGGGTATCTTGTCTGACGTTCCAGACGATGGAACGCCAAACATTTTGGCGTTCAATGGTGCAGGTCACAACCTTACTGAATTCTGGGATGCATCTGAATCCGCTTCAACACTCATTTAAGCAGAAAGAATGCGGACGCCGATGATCTTAGCCTGTCGGCAGGCTCAGCAGGCTGCTCGTCTGAGTTTTTTTTGGGGCAACAATCTGAAGTATCCAGATGCCCAGGGCAAGTTCTATACTCCCATTTAACTTTTTTTTATGTATACAATCAACGTAAAGAAACTAGCTTTTTGTAATCCTTGCTATCTCCAGCTGATCCCAGCCATACCTATGGGTTCTTGGGTAGCTGACTTGCTGACATATGATCTTGGCTGATGCTGTGGATTTTTCTAGATCACAAAGTTCGAACTCGATACTTTGTGGCGATTAGGCTTATAATTACTAAGTTGAAATCTCAAGTATAGACTTCACATATTTCTTATAGACGATCAATAGTTGCTAGATTTCTGTTACAACAAAGTATTGCAATATGTCAACGCCAGCCAAAAGAAGACTTATGAGAGATTTTAAGGTAAGAATTCATATCTGAAGTTTTGAAAATTGTATAAGATATACTAACATTTATCAAGCGTATGCAACAAGATGCCCCTAGTGGTGTATCGGCATCGCCATTGCCCGACAACGTCATGAGTTGGTAAGTGTGATTCACATAAGAACATGGAGTAAAGCTGAAGTTGTATACTAACAGATATAGGAATGCGGTTATCATAGGTCCATCCGACACTCCATATGAAGACGGCACTTTCAGATTGGCGCTCCAGTTCGACGAGCAATACCCCAACAAGCCTCCAACTGTGAGGTTCGTTAGTGAGATGTTTCATCCTAATGTTTACGCTTCGGGAGAATTGTGTTTAGATATTTTGCAAAACAGGTGGTCGCCAACTTACGATGTTTCCAGTATTTTGACATCTATTCAATCGTTACTCAACGATCCGAACATCAGCTCTCCTGCAAATGTCGAAGCAGCCAATTTGTACAAGGATCACAGGTCGCAATATATAAAAAGAGTCAGAGAAACTGTCGAAAATAGCTGGAAAGAGGACGACGAAGAAGAAGACGACGACGATGAAGACGATGAGGATGATTCAAACTGAATAATAGAAGAATTATAGTTAACACGATTGACGCCTATGTAAAATATGTCATGCCTTGCATCTATTTTGATTGTTTATATTTATATACGTAGATACGTTCATGTAAGAATCAAATGCTTCCCGAAACTATGTACATCATTTAAGCCACAAGTAATACCACTTTCTATTCGATTTGGTCTTCTCCTCGAGCTTGCGGAGCAACTCTTCTTCTTCTCTGGCCTTGCGTTCCTGCTCATATGTGTCTACTATAAGCACCTCTTTGGGAACACCGGCTTCACCAATATTTTTGTCCCTGTAGACTGCAAACATGGCTATGAACAATGTTAAATAAATGAAAAACTTGGAAACACCATCGATTCTTTTCACATCAAACTGCTTGATTCTGACTGGTGTTTGGGATAGAATCACTGGAGGATTGATTTTTTTGATGACTGTTCTGGCCGATGGAGTGAATGTTTTCACCTTGGACGGAGTAGGAAACGGTAAATCGTACGGAGGCTCTGAGGTGCTCCAGTTGTCGAAATTCTCTCTGACCCCCCAGTTACCATATGCAATGTAGTATCCTAGTTTCTTGTCTTCTAAACTAAGCTTATGCCACTTTTTATCAAACTTCTCTTGAAGCACCTTTAACACTTGACCTTGATGTAATAATGACAAAGGAGGAAACAACTTTGGATCTTTGAAAATTGGCTCTGTATTTATAGGCTGCGTCGCATCATCTGAATCGGCTGATGAGAACATCAGTCCCATATCCTTTATTGATCTAATGGCTAGCTGTGCTGCTTCAGTCTGTGCATTTTTATTTGGCTCATTTTGATCAGTTGGTCTAACTTTCTCTGATTGTCCAAGAACGTACGATCTGGATAGGTTTCGACTGAAGATAGTCAGAAGTGCTTGCTTGCTCGACAAATGTATCATCTGGTTCATTATCAAGTATATATCAACTATCTTAAGATGATACGCTACTACATCAGTTAAGACTGAAAAAATGAATTTGAATCAGCACGACACTCTTTCATCATCCGAAGAGAACACTCTCGATCTTTTTGGGACCGGCATTACACTAATGGGAGACAGGCTGCTAACTATCTGTAACTACTTATCTTTTGTCCAAGCCTGGACAATGCGGAGTCGAGTTGTTTGCCTATAAAACGGTTTCTTCTATCATTATTGAAGCTATTCTATAACTGCAAAATTCTTTCCAAGCATGCTTGAAGGATAAAATGTGAGATAACGAAAGAGTCGGCAGTGAAACTACGAGTTATTGTTGTATTAATATTCCTTGTCTAATTGATAACCAATGTAAATTCTTGAAGTTCTAGTTGAGAAATATGTATATTGTCTTTATTAAAATATTGTGTCCTTTAGTACACTATGCGTTCATTAAAATGAGTTGTTCTGAGAAAGTATTGCTAGCACACACTTGTCAGGCGATTTACATTATTCTATTCATAAATCTTCCCATAGCAATCATAGGAGCACAAAATGCCTTGACCATCATACACAATGCATCGACAAGTAAACTCAATTCATATAAAATCCATATGAATATTCCGAGCTCGACTATAATGACGACAGTTTGGAGGTTCGGAAATGTCTCACCTATAACATCTATGGGTGCAAAAACAATTCTCATAATTTTTATGTTCTTGATCAAGGAATTGATGTTGGAAATGATAGCTCTGGGTCCGTTAGATACATCTATCATCCCAGCAAAAAACAGACCTTCTTTTTCTTCCTCTCTCATTGCCATTTTGAAAAACGATGGCGTAGCAGATGTATCTAGTGAGGAAGAAGACGTCGGAGGTGTTCTTTCGAGCTGTTTTGTGATGGGATTGAAGTATAACTCCTCGTCAATGTAACTGCCCTCTTCACCCTCCTCGTCGTCTAACTCAATCACTATTTCTTGACTTTCCGAGTCCCCTGCGATGATAGTGGGTGCCAAGGTTCTTCTAGTCGATAAGTTTGATGAGTCGGAAGGTTCGCCGATTGTGGACAATTGCTGATAATCATTATTGAAAAGATGTGTAACAGGCTCATTCCATTTAGACTTTAACTGCTTATATCCAGTTTTCAATTGTTTGAAGCCAATTTTAGGAACCCTATCTGTAGAATAAGATTTCATCTTGCCTTTTTGTGGTCTCGTAGTTACTTGCTGCGTCTCGCGATGAGATTTTCCGGCACCTTTCCGTTCCTTAGACTTTGACGATAACAATGAACGTGATGTATCTGGCTTGTCGGGCTTTTCCATCTCATTCTGGTTCACGTCAGTTTTCGGTGCTTCATTCGGTGCTTCATAGACTAACCAAGATAAAATGTAGTTCCATATTGGATTGAAGTCTTCCCGTGGGCCACGATTGGGTGCATCTTCTGGCTCTATGACTATCGGATCGTCGACAACATCTTCACCTGCCGAGCTATTGGCAATTTGAGTTCCTCTCTCTCCATCTAAATCATCCTCTCCGAGTTCTTCAATCTTGGCTTGCTTAAGTTCTTTCTTTTTCTGAGCTCTCATTCTCTTGAGTTGTCTCTGCCTCTCGGTGCTTTCAATATAATCTCTACCCAATTCCTTCTTAGCTTTCTTTAACCTTCTCTTCAAGAGTACTCTAAATTTTTTCTTTTTTTCTCCGTTGGCATCACTATTGTTTACGTACAATTCAGCTCCCTCTTCGTACATGCTGTCGGAATCATCGTCACTTCCATGATCCACAAATATTTCGGCTACAGGATTCAGTTTCTCTTTCTCTTTCTCCTTCTCCTTGGTTCTGTAGTAGTCGTAATCATTATAATCTGGCCTCCCCATCTTCAGTTGAACGGTTTTAAATGCCTTTTTCAACTTCTTGTCTTCTGATTCCTCGTCGAAAACAAACTCCATTGGATTGTATTTTCCAGTATGCTCGTCAGAATCAGCAAACACGTCTCGAAATGTTTTGTGGGTGTACATCTTCGGCTTGTACGGAGAATCTTCGTATCTTTTCTTTTGGTCAATGTAGTACCCATCGTAACCTTGATGTTGTGGTTCTTCTGCCGGTTGTTCACTGTACACAATATCCCCTGTCAGCGTACGATACCTATGCCTGTTTCTCCTCCGTTGTAGAATGTTAAGCTGGGCTGGTGTGATACCCTGCTCAAGATAGTCGGGATCATTCTTTCGTCTGCTTATATGCGTTTCTGCCTCGTGTGTTAGAGATAAGGGGTCTCCTTCAGAATAAAGCGAAACGTCTTCCCTTGCACCATGTTCAAGAGATCGCGGTACTTCACTGTGTTCCTCTGACATCACACGATTGCCCCCTGACCTATGATGGTCATCTTCATAATGGACCTGATTCATGTACTGATACTCGGTTGCATCCATCGATGGATGATAGTAATGATTTCGATGGCTGGTCTTATCTCGCCTTTCATCTAGATACTGAGACGTATAATACCCATTTTTAGTGACATTCATGATGCTTCAATGTCCTTCTTTGAAACCTTTACTTCAATTTGTATAATCAAAGGTGAAGAAGAAACCCCAGAAGAGATGGCTGGTTAGGGAAGAATTTATTAAATATGGGTGTTGGGGTGGTTTTATAGATATCAAAATCATTATATCTGGAATTGCGATTTGTCTTGCAAAATATCACCAACGATGAGCCTTAGAAGACGAATTTTGGGACTAGGTCCTCTATATTCGCGTCGCAATCATTCTTCTATAACGTCTCATTCGTACATCGACGATGATTTTCTCTCTGTGGTAAATAAGCAAGAAATAGCGGAGCATTTAAATAACTTAGGGCCCTATCCATCGTACTCCAACATCCTAAACCCGCAGCATTTCTACCAAAATAAGGTCCTTATGGAGTATCTGCAGAAACTGCCACATCCTGTGTCTTTGAGACAGCTAGCCGGGTATGGGAAGACGCTCACCAAGCAAAAAATTCTACATAGTGCCAACTTCGTTCGAATAGAGTTGCCGATACGATTAGCAATGAGGATCCGAGATTTGCAGACATTACCGTTTGGTATAGTTAACAACTTCCACCTTGCTCAGATTTATGAGAGTTACTACCACCTGTTCAATGCATTCAGAAAAATCTCTCCGATAACAAACCTTGATGAGAACGACAAGTTTTGCGAAACCTTATCGGGCTTGTTGGACGATCATTCCTTCAACTTGTCTCATTTGATGATGGGTGCATTAGAGGTGTCTATTTTAGCTGACTTACCTCCATCCGAGCTCGACCTGTTCATGTCTTCGATGTTGAGATCTCGAATAAGTAGACGGTTAATTGTTGAAGAGCATCTATCTCTTAGTGAGAACTACAAGGTATCGCCATATTCTCTGAAGCCTCCGGACTACATTGGTGAGATCTTCCGTCATTGCAAGGCAGTGGATCATTTACAAACTGTGGCCGAATTGGTCAAGTCTTCGATGGTCAATATGATTCCAGACGAGAATCAAATGCCTGATTTAGAAATAGAGGGCGACACAGATACCCAATTTCCCTTCATTGAGCCTCATCTTCATTATTTATTTGGTGAGATACTAAGAAACTCTTATGAAGCCACTGTCAAGACTCATGCATTCAAAGCATCAGGTAAGCTTCCACCTATCAAAATTGCAATTATCAACTCACCAAGGACGATTACGTTCAGGGTCTCGGACCAAGGAGGTGGTATCACCCACGATAGATTACAGAACATATGGTCTTTCGGCAAAAGCCCGGACGCTGCACGACAGAGTCTAGCAAATTTTCACAGAATTCCTGGCCTTCAGTTATACTCTAATTTGAAGGTTACTGCCTCTGGTTCCTCCATAATCTCACCACCAAACTACGACTTCTTGAAGAACACTACTTTGGGCGACATTAATGAACAGATACCTTCCACCAAGACGAAAAAATCAACCCTAGAGACTTTGATTACTAGACCTCACGAATATAAATTGGGTCTTGGCCTTCCTATGTGTCAGATATACGCAGACTACTGGAATGGCTCGCTCCTGATGAATTCCTTGAATGGCTACAGTAGCGACACATGTCTTACTTTAAGTAAATTGGGCAACTATTCCAATACCATACAATTAGATAGAGCTTAAGTAGTCTATATATTTGTGCGAACATAAATACTTAGCGAAAATAATCGTACATTTTCCAATAGTTAACATCGTTAGTTGAGCATTTAATCATGTCCAAAGCCAACAATAATGTCCCAATTGCTTCATTGTTGGACTCTGGTAATGTGAAAAGTGAAGCTTATCAAGATAATCTGCTTGGTTCAGTCGACCAGGCTTCTGCTTCATTACAATATATGGTATCTAATTTTCAAACTACGGTTGATGTCTCGCCTTCAACAACAGTAAGGAGCAGTAATGTGATCACTAGTCCAATAGAAGTATCAAGGAGGCTCAATAATAGCAACTTGAAAGATCTAATCAACAAAGAAGATACGGAACAAGATGGAACTCTAGGTCTGTCAAAAATGCAAATTGAGTCGACTACTGGCACGCTGTCTGGTCGCCCTCCCTCAGAACAACCGCAAAATACTAGCGGACAAGGAGATATAATCAACCTTATTCATAATAACCAAGAGAGGAAAACCTCAAGTGTTGTGAGTGAAAATATCAAAAAGTTCCAAACAAGCTTCGTGATGAGTGAGTTGGATCTGGTAAATTCCTCTCCAACACCCAGCAAAACTTCCATAAATTCACTTATAAATTCCTATGATGATTCTGAGAATAATGCACCGATAGAGGAAGTTGCATCAAATTCTACGACCAAAAAGAGAAAGGCTCCGCCTAAGAAAAAAAAGACCACTGGCGAACAGAACGAACCAGCAAATAAAAGGAAAAAGGCTGATAACGAGGTTACTGCTGAAACTACTCCGGGTCAAACATCAAGTAAAGCATCGACACCGGCAGCAGCCTCTGCAGGTGACGAAAAGAAGAAGCCCAATGAAGAAACAAAAAAACGAAAGCCGGCGAAAGCAAGACAGACAGATGCCAAAACCACCAAAAAATCCACTAAAACCAAGAAAAAGGCCAGTGATGACAATCAGACTCAATACACTACAATTCTGACCGCATCCTTATTAAGTAATCCAGTTATTCGTCCAACAATGACAACCGATAGAATGGATGATCCACCAGATTCTTCTAATTCCATCTCCCCACCAGAGATCATCGAGATTGCGCCGTCAGATAAGAACCAAAATGAGACCAAGCCAAATGAAGAATCGAATGGAGATTCTGATAAAACTAGTACATCTATTTTGACGAAGGCTAGACTGGATACCCCAGCTGTGGAAAATCAAAAATCAGACTCTCAGACTCCGAAAGATCAAACAGGCAATGAAAAAACTGATACAGAGAAGGCAAAAGAAAAGGAGAAAGAAAACGAGAAAGTGAAGGAAAGAGAAAAGGAAAGAGAAAAGGAAAAGGAAAAGGAAAATACTCAACCCCCAATAATAGCATTGAACGTTCCTTTGCTAGATCCGAAAAAGCCAATGCCAGGTAGAGCAGAAGTAGTGGTTAATGTGCTTCGGTTGGCAGAAGAAAAATATGGTTGGTCTGTAATTCATCCTTCAGCTGAATCTGCGATAGATTTGATGGACGATTTGATTGATGATGATGAAGATGGGCTTGATGATGAAGAGGACGATGAAGTACTTGATGATGAAGAAAAGACTAACAAGAAAAAGAAGGAAGAAGAGCAATTAACTGAAGAACAGCTAGTTCGAAGACATGAAGCTAAGATGAATAGAAAAGTTGGAAAGTATGATTATGAAGATCCCTTTATCGATGATGAAGAATTACAAATGGAAGAGATTGCTTCAACCAAGGAAGGATTTTTTGTTTACTGGGGTCCTTTGGTTGATGACCGGTCTTCGGCGAATTCTGGTTCTAAAAAAGGATCGAAGACAAAGAAATAAGTGGAAACAAGAATGTATACGATTAAATATTGCAATATATAAAACCTAAAACCAACATATTATGCTTCCTTGATTCGGTCTAAAGCTATTTTTAACATGTCTATAGCATTTAAATCAAATTTTTCTTCTGGATCATCAGTTAACTCAGTTCGTGAGTTTGTCAATATCTTACTAAACCTATCTATCATTTCTTTAAACCTAGTGTTGTTTTGTAGAAATTCGTCAGCCTTCACTGCAACCAAAAAGTTCAAGAAGGCTGACAAAGTAGGCAATTTTTTCACCACTAACTTAGGCGAAAAACCCTTAATCTTTTCCTTTTCTGCTTCTGACGATGTGGCATTTTCACCAATAAAATGCTGAAAAACATCATCGAAACTCTGATTAATCAATTCCAACAAATCTGATACCCTTTCTTTAGATAAAGACATGAGTTTCAGCTTTCTGGGGGCATTTCTGGGAGGCAAGCTAGGAGGTTTCTTAGAATCATCCGTGCTAAGTTTCGAAAATTCTTCCACGTAATCACTACCGTCTTGTTTTCTGATTAACAACTCTTTCAATATGCCAACCAAGATTAAATTCATTTGCTCGAATGGGCATTCTTTCAAAGAATGTAAGATGAACTCATAAGTAACACTCTCGGGTGCTAATGCAAATACCCTTGTCAATAAAGTGAGGACAACATATCTCAAATTTTTCCTTGGTTCTGCTCCCTCTATGCAAAGGAACAAGAGAGTCTGGAAATACATTGTCAAAAGCACTTTTGGGATTGAAGCTATTTCCAATTCCAATCCCTTCTTGCTTGTGGATGAGACGTGAAGAGCTATCCAGGACCAAAAAATTGCGATGTCAGAAATCCCTACCGACTTGTATTCTGCTTTTATCACTGAGGGAAGAACCAATCTAAGTAGCAATACTAGAGAGTCTTTAAATGTTATTCCTGCTACCAGATATTCCCCCGAAACTATAACATGATCGGACATTAAAAAAAGACATCCAATTGATGAATCCTTGATTTCACTGGCATTCTCTGAAATTATAACACCATTCAAGTTTTGGTCGTAGTCTTTCAAGACCTTTTCGTATATGGATACACTCAAATCATCATCACTTGAGTTTTGGTAGTTAAATGAGTGAAACAAAACATGTGAATCGACAATAAAAGACTTGAAAGCCTTCAACAAGTCGAGGTCAAATGAGTTTGCCAACTCCACCATTCTATTCATTACTCCAGAGTCGTATACATCAGCAGAATATTCTTCTCCTGGGATTTTCGGCTTCTGCATATGTGCAAAGTAAGCAATAGAGAATTTTGATGCATGGTCTTTTACCCCCAAATAAGTAGCTTGTGTTATGAAGGCAGTCAAGAGTTTTCGCTGTAAATAATCCTCATCTTCCTGAATTTTCTGGAGCTCTTCCTTCGAGAAACCGTTCTCGTTTTTCTCTGGTCTACCAGGTGCCTTGTAATTACGTGCGAAGCTGAATACCCTCTTCAATATGAAAAGATCACCGGAATCCAAAGGCGCATTAGAGTACATGAGATTCATGAAAGAGGTGACCACCATTGACAAGAACCTGGAAGGGTAGTATGTCTTTATTTTCCTTAGGCAACTGTCAATCAACTCCACGAGACAGTATATCTTCAAAAAGCTAGCTTTTTCTGCTGTATTGATTGTTATAGTGTCATCGGCAGCCGCTAACTTCACAGTGCTGAGAAGTTCACAGCTCTTCAAAAACAACTCTTTTGGATTCCCTTGTAACGACAAAAGTTCAAACAACTTTATAATCTTGTACACCAATGGAACTTCTCTCAACAAAGTTTTATATCCCGTTTCAGCAGATGATTCAATATACACCAAAAACAACCCTGGTAAGTCCCATCCAATTTCATACACCAATTCAGTGTTCTCTTTCAAAATATTCGTCAAACATTCCATTAACTCTGTCCTTTCATCCACCGTGTACTGATAGGGGTCATTTAGGTAAATATCTAGCAACGTGCTATAAGACAAGTAGTCTTTAGTCTCAATTGCGTCCTTTGCTGCTTGCTTAATATTGTCAATGACTTGGTCAAATGGAATCACTTCAGACTCAGACTTGCTATCGTGAGAGGAATCGTACTCAGTCATGCTTTCTTGTTTATACGATTATAATATAAGTTAAAATTAGGACAAGAAAGATATGGTTATAATTTTAGCTAAATTTTTATTCTAATTAAATTTCATATAGCAAAGTCTATCTTATCAGAAATGAAATGTCTTTAGTGTTCCAGTCAGACGACGATGATTCATCCCTGACTGTTCCGTCTGTAGAAGACAGAGAGGACGAAGAGGATAGGAAAGGCAGGGAGGACAAGGAGGAGATTGAGGATGCTCTACAGTCAGAGTTAGGCCATTCGGTGGCAGACCTTGAGGTGGTAAAGCAGAATTTCGTGCCTCTGGTGCTCTTCAATAAGGCTGTGGAGCAATTGGGTAACAGCAACGAGAAAATCACAATACGGTTTAAACCGATAGGTTCGACGCCCTCCATCACTCCGGAAATCTTTACTATAACTGCAAGTCAGACAGTGTCCACGATTATCAAGTTCTTGATCAAACGGCTACGGCTACGGTCCAATGTCATCTATCTATACATACAAAACTCTTTCCAGCCCAATCCTGACGAATGTTTGGGAGACTTATACAAGATGTTCAAGTCCAACAACGAGCTAGTGGTTGGCTACTGTCACACAATTGCTTTTGGTTAACTTTCTTGATAGCGATTTCGTTTAATAAATTTACGCCAATTTATGACAGCCCTGTAGATGCACCCCAGCCGCTTCCATTCCTCTCAGTTCTACAGGCAAATTAATAAGAGTACAAGTTTCAATTAACAGAGGTATCATATAAAACTAACTACATAGAAAACAGGACTGAAAACTGATTTTTATCTAAACATCATCAGTTTTAGTAGAAAACAAACTTGGCCTTACCAGAAGTAAGAGTGAGGGTACAACCGTCACTACCGTGACCGTTGTAGTTACCGTCTTCATATTGACATTGACCAACGGTAGATGCTCCATTGGCACCAACGATCTTGATGTTGTAGTTTGGTGTATCCTTGTTGTTAGGGTTAGGGATCAAAGACAAGTAAGTCTTTCCGTCAGTGGTACCAGCACCCAAAACAACAGGAGCCCAGTTACCAACACCAGAACCATCAGTTCCCCAAATACATCCGTCCTCAACAGAAACACCTGCGTTGTTGACGTAGAATTGGGTAGAAGTGGAACCTCCCTTCCAGGTGTAGTAGTCAGCAGAGTCAACAACAGAGACTGGCTTAGAACCACCAGCTTCCAACCAGGTTGGAATGTTCATGTTCTCGGAACCTGGGTAATCGGTTCTACAGATAGCAACACCCTTCTCGATTTCAGACTCGAAGGTAGCACTGTTGGTACCCCATTCACACAAATAGTCTTTGTCGGTGTTGGATCTGTGCAAGTAACCATCCTTACAGATCAAACCACCAACAGAGATACCGTTGGATGGTTGTTCTGATGGCCATTGGGTCTTCGACATACCGGCTTGACATCCGTATGAACAGTAGTAACCGTCCTTACAAGTGGAGGAGGTGTCACCGTCCTCGTTCATGATGGAAGACCATCCACCGTTCAAACCGTCGATCCAGTCAATTGAAATAACACCTTCGCCAGTTGGAACTGAGTCACACTTGTACTTACCGTCCTCAAACTTGGTGCTTGGGTCAGCGAAATTTTCCAAATCACCCTCGATTCCACCGGAACCACCAGAGCCACCAGAGCTGGAAGAAGTGCTTTCACTGCTAGAGCTGCTGGAAGCAGAGGTAGCAGCCTCGTAGGACGAGGAAGCTGGACTGCTTGAAGTCCAGGCTGCTTCAGAACTGGACACAGTGGTGACGGCAGAGCTGACAGCAGCAGTGCTGGAAGCTGGTGGTCCAGAAATGGTCTGTCCTTGACCGTTGACGTAGACAACCTCGGTCACAACGTCTCTCTTGTGCAAGTGTGCGTGGTGGTGGTGCTCCATAGGTGCACTCATAGCCACGGCAGCAAGTGATAAAATAGAAATCACGGAACTCTTCATTGCGAACGAACGTGCGTTGATTCTAGCTTTATATTCTTCTTAGATAGATCTCTTGAGCTTACGCTATTCTTTTCAACCTTCGACTGTACGTTTACCGCCGATTGATATATTAAGCTTTTCTAGTCTGTAACAACCGCTACTAGTATTCTATCGAAAACTAGTGTAACACGAATAAAAGGAAAGACTGTAGTTGGTAAAACAACAAATGAATGTTACTAACGATAAATGTCACTGACGATGAACGTTAATACTAGAAACTTATAAAAGAAAGTATAATTTGTTAAAAGGAGAGGTAAAAAAAAACAAGAGGAAAACTTTTGGTTTTGAGGGAAATTAGGCACTAAGAGTGAATGCTTCAAAAATTTTAGCCGCTGTTCTTTTTCCTCAACCCGAAAAACATTCTCGTTTCACCGCTCAGTGAGTGATTTGAGGCTGTAGAAGCGAATGTTTACAGATCTGACAGGAATGGGCAATGCGGCTCAGTTCTGCATGCCGCGCTGGGTATAAACTTGGTTGTAAGCGGCATTATTACGTAAGCCCATAATGCATGGGGAGCAGATCTAGACTTTTGGAGACGAGGGTGCATGAAAAAGGAGGCCGAAAAGAGGGAAAATTCGATTTGAGGGCGGGTAACACGGCGAATAAGGGGGGCCTTATGGTTAGGAAGTGCGGCCGGGGCAAGGGGACGTGGCGACAGGGATAGCTCGGAAACGCGCGTGGGTAGGGAGGAATTTCAGGGAGAGGTTGACGGGAACCGGGATTTTTAGTGAGAATCGTAGGGAGAATCGAAAAGAGCAAGCGCTCGAGGGAGAGCGAGGACGAGGACGTGTACGATTTCCAGGAGCATGTGGTAGGGAAGACGTTGCGTGCCCGACAGACAGACAGACAGACGCGGTAGAAAGTAAATAGCAAGTGACAGGAGCATTGGCGAGTGTACGGCAGCGAAGCTACAGTTGCAAGGTGACGGTCTCAGACGAAGGGAAGGCCAGTGCAAGAGAAGGGAGTCGGTTCACCGACTCCCTTCTCTGGCTGCACTCTGCTAATACCCCTTGGTCTGGCGATGAGCTCGAGACCAGGCCTAGGCGTTTCATCTGAAGGCGGTGATTCATAGAAAAGTCTTCTATAGGGGCGAAAAAGTCCTTGGCTGCAAGGGAGTTGCAACTTGGAAGCTAGTGTTGGCGCTGTGATGATGAGATGGGAAGGGACAGAGCATTTGTAGAAGGCCAATCGGCTTCGATATGTTGTCAAGAGATGATCTACCGCGGCGGTTATGATATCGGTGGTAGAAGTGCTAAAGAGAATGGGTTGGTTGGTTGCGTGTGTACGATCTTGCGATGCTTAGATATTATTTGCAGACTAGTGATCTAGTGCGAATTTCCAGTCGAGGAAATGCAAAGAGGCAAATATGACGCGATGATTGGATCTGGGGGTGAAAATTTGGTGAAAATTTTGATGAGTAGACCGGGGTCCCTAACAGCCTAACAGCCTAGGGACATGTTGCTTGCCCCGAGGGTCAGAGATGTAGGATTTTCTCGATGTAAGATTGATGTAGTATTTGCAGGTTATGACGGATAGATGCAAGCGGTTGTAATATCCGTAACTAAGTGAGATCTATTCTGTGCTCTTTGTGAAGCATTATCTTTGTCAGGTGTCTTGATCTTTGTTAATCGAAGTGGGCAAAATTGAGACGAAACCCCATAGTGTTTTTAACTTGTTTGAGGTTTTTGTACGTTTCAGAAACTCGTCAGCAAGGCTTTGAAGCAGTGATTGCGACTGTTGACTGGTTTACAGAGAACTTGCAAAAGCGAAGAATGGCTAACTTCTTTGAAGATGCTTTAGACCTCGCTGCAGATGCGAGCTGTTGGTAACTCAACATGGACCTTCAGCTGAGCGCACTCCCGACGCTGTTAACTGTCTTTATTGGCTCGGGTTTATTGCAACGGCTTACCTGCTGATGCACTTTTCTTTTTTTCGGATAATTAGTTACATGGTTATTTTTTTCCTAATACGATTAGAGGACTTTGTGATTTGCGAGAAAAAGTACGATCAAAAAGTTCAAAGATTTCTCATTCCAATTCCTGTCGCGGTAATTTTATTGGTTAGTAAAAAATGACATATTCGTCTACTCATTTTTGTAACCTCTAAGTATTTGTTATACCTTTTGCAAACCGCCCAATTACCTAAAAAGTTACCAAATTGTCTATAGTAGTTAGAACAGAATAAAGCCAATGTTCTGGCTTCAGCAAAAATTGCTAACATAGCTCAGTTTATGCCTACAATTTCCTTTCTGAAAAATTCAAACTATCCACACAGAGTAATTATCTATCACGAAAAATTCAAAAAAGCCTATAAATTTGAAAAAATTATTTTAATATCTTGAATCAATCTCCTAATAAACCCTTTACATTCATAATCATTATTAACACATAAATAAATCTCGTTACAACGTACCTTCGTCCTCAATACCCAAATTAAACCAAGGATGCTCCATGGCTTCCTGGGTCGTAAGCCTATGTTCAGGGTTAATTACGAACAATTTTCGCAACAAATCGATAAAGAACCACCAGAAAGTGAAGTTGCCAAAATTTATCAAATGCCTGTTTTTTTGATAGTTCACAGATAGAGGATAATCACAATTGATGTCCAATCCAATTCTTGAACTTATGAATATGTCAATTCTCGAGAGTTGATTGACATTATTGATATGCCTCGTGGTAGTTGAAGGGGAAGGGAATATCAACGACAATGAGTTTCTGGCAGTACTCTCATCATCGATTATGACATCATCATCCAGTAGTCCTTCATCTTCTTCACGGCCTTTATTGTATTCGTCTGTGAAATAATTCAATCCACACTCGTTTTCTTTCTTCTTTGATAGTCTCACCATTTCCTTATCAATTTTGTACCCACAAATTTTTTCTATCATCGCGAGATGTTCAAGATTATCATGAGTCTTGAACAAAGGCTCACCAATTATGAGTTCAATGAGTATACATCCCACCGACCACATGTCACACGGAAAGGACCAGCCCACTCCAAGGACAATTTCGGGTGCTCTATAGTGTCTTGTAGATACTATAGAAGAATGGTATTCGTCATTGAATATTGCACTTCCAAAATCAATCACTTGTATGAGCGGGTCTTTCAAAACCTTGGAGACCATTGGTGCTTTTCTTTCCGTTCCATTGGTCAATTTTAAGTATGATGCTATAATCGTTGAACTATGAAGATTCTTCTTGACATAAGAATCATCATGTAAAAGAATGTTCTCAGGTTTTAGATCAGTGTGTATCAAATTCAAGTCATGCAAAAATGTCACCGAACGAATAAGCTGTTTCGCTATTGCTTGTATATGTGACCCGGGAAAAGAAATGAATTTGTTTTTCTCCAAAAAGTCATACAAGGAGATCTTCAACAAGTCGGTGACTATGCAAATATGACCTCTATAATCAAAGCATTCTCTCAAATGAATACAATGGTTATGGTTATCATTATCAAATTGTTTCAAAGTGGAAAGAATTCTTAGCTCAATTTTCGCAGCATCCCTATACTTCGGAATGTTCCTTATGATTTTTATTGCAACATTCTCTCTGTTGACCTTGTCATAACACTCCACAACTTTTCCGAAAGTTCCTTGTCCTAGTAGTTTAACGATAACGAAACGGTTCGCAAACAAATCATTTGGCTTTATAATATAATGGCCATCTTTGTTATCACAAGGGGGTAAATTGAGTTGGTGAGGTATGATATTAGTTTTGACATTGCCAAGTTTGGGTTGTTGCAAAATATAATTGTATGGAATTTTGTTGTAAAAGCATCTGGCTTGCGGTAGTTGGGGCAAAGAATTTGTTCTCTGCTTTTTCACCGAATTGCTGACTACTCCAATCTTCCGTTCGTTAGCATCTAAGTCGTTATTGACGTTAAACATGTTGTAAGCCGCAATAGCGTCATCATCAACGAATATTGCAGAGTCAGAGTTGTTTCTTTTTGCCTTGTATTTATTATTGCGCAAAGGGTCAGAAACTTGTCTTTCTTCCAAGATGATCACATCATCATCGTCATCATCATCAACATTTTGAAAGTCAAATTCATTCAGGTCCTCATCAATGGGATTGTTACTAGTGGGGTAGTTGGCTTGTGAATTCCTCAGAGAGAAGTTGATCGTCAGCTTTCCTAGTTTGGGAGAATTAACACTAGTATTCATGGTCGATTCTGAATCATCATTGCTCAAATTTATGTTGATGTTCATCTGGCGAGTGGGGGAGGACTCAGTATACATTGACGTGGACGATGATGAACCTGAGCATGAATTCTCATAGCTCAAGGGTATTGTGGTTGCAGTGGCTTGGGATTTGGTTGATGACTGAGCAGCTTTATTGTTTTCGAATGATTCGCTGAATCCTCTCGGTCTCTTTCTGTTCGATATCAATGACATTGGGATTGACTGTTCTTTCAACGAATAGTATATTTCACCTCAGCCCTCTGAGTATTCCAAATTTCTGTCTCACCAATATCAATAGTCACGTAGCTCGTCGGCTAGACTCACAATCTAGACAATACACCGCTGGGCACTTTGTACCCTTCTCTTCTGCCAGTCAATTCGAAACAATTACTGGCTAATACTTAGCTTTCGCGATCGTTATCTTGTCTGCTACCGCTAGTTTTCAGGCAGCACAATCTCTTCTTCCTCTAACAAGGCACAAACACTCGTCTGGCTCTCTTCTGGCTCTCTTCTCGCCCTCCAGCCTCGATAACTTCAAATCGCACCGAAGACTAATTTAAGCTAGTATATTCCAGCAAATTACTATCCTCTTTCGATATGTGGTGATATACACAAAGTATCAGCACAATCTACTATCAATGCTATGTTGTGTTGTTTTATTTATGTGTTCCGATAAACTGTTTGTCACTATGCTAAATACAAGGGGTTTTATTAATTAGATTAGCTTTAATTTTGATAATCACTAGAGCAATACAACTCGCCCTTATCTAAGGGTGTGTAGGATGCTTTCATCACTCGCACACATGTCCAGGCACTGGGTTACCCTGGTCAGAATTGGAGAGCGCACAGACAAAAGTTAAACACAGGACATCACACTCAGAGTTGTGTCAGGAGATCCCTGTGACTTTTGTGCGTGGTCATCTAAGTTGTGTGAAAACACCGTGTAGCTGTTCCCTGATTGTGTATATCGCACTTAAACTTTTGCTTGAGGACTCACCAGTCTCTCCTCAGGCGGCCATGCAGAAGTGAAGCCGATTACATAATCAACACCAGTGACCGGTTTCTACAAATTATGCTCGTCCTTGCGACACAAAAGGAAGTGACCTCGAAGAAAGTCGAAGATCGCGATGCAAATGAGTTAAAAACATGAGTGACTAATCACGGATCCTCGCAGGTGGTCTCTCCAATCCCGCCGTAGCCCCTCGGACCACTAATGTGACCGAGATTGGCGCTGACGAACTGCTGATCTCTCATCACGAGCGCTGCAGGTGCACCATTAGAGAATATGTGGGATTCATGATCTGTAATTGTGTACTAGAAGTAGAGACTAATGGCAATGCGATTCTTCTACTTCCTGCCGGACTACGAGCACAATAAGAACCCTATGTCAATGGCAGGCACTTGAAGGCACGCTTGTTCTGCGACGAATGTCGAGTAACCTGTCTCAGATTTACGAGGCCCTGATGTGTTGAATTTCACTGTAGCTCCTCCATCAAGCGCGAAAACCAAGTCATTTTGATTGCAACTCAACTCAATTGCAACTCACATGGCCCTTTTACTTCCAGAACAGGTGTTGCCGTAACTGCCGTAGTGTCGGATGCGACATGAAACCAAAGTTCAAGAAGCTTCGTCAGTAGCGGGTCATGCGTGGAGCACCCTGTAGACTTTTTTTCAGTAATGGCTCTTTTTTTTTTTCAAAGTGCTACCTAAATCGTCAGTAACAAAACAAATTCACTAGCCACTTATCCTACATAATGCTTGACAGTCACATACGTGTTAGACTTTCTCACGGATGTGGAACTCTTCCGAAGTTTAATTATTGACTGGCATCAGGTTATGACCAGAGTGACGGTGGGCTCATCTAGAATATTCTCCCCCTGATAAGCGTATACTGTAGCGATGCCATAGGATTACCCCATGCTAGTCATGATCACCGAAACTGCAGAGTCGGTCATCAAATCTGGTACTTTCGACCAAAATCACCTGCTTTTTGAGCTGGACCAATGACCGGAAGTCCGTCGGACCTTCAGATTACATAACTAAAGACCAAGTATATTTTGATATATTTTAATTAGATTGCCATTATTCAAGATCTCTCCGAGAAATACGATTTATAAAATTCTTTTAGACACACCTAAGTGGACGCCAGTAGGTAAGGCAACGTAGTTCCACACGAAACATACAATAATCGAGGTTCACATTGAATAAAGATTTTTAATTTGACTTGTTTTCGAGCTGGTTAGTACGGTTGGTCAGGACTACTTGAGTTATAATATGAGCAAGTTAATCGCAACTAATATGGAGGCAGTTGACCAGCCGGAGAGAAAGTCAGCAAAAACGGACGAGTACAGGGTTGTGTCCGAGAGTCCTATGGGTCGTGGGTCCATCTCATCGGGAAACACGAGTAACAAATCGATGTCTTCACTTAACACTGGCCTGCTGACTCTGAATCTGTCGTCTCCAGACAATGTGCTGCCGGAGAGTGGATTGAACAGAGGAGGTGCAGAGGGGGTATCGAATGATAATATTAATTATCTGAAATCACCGTCAGAGATGGCTGATACAGCGAGTCAGCTGGGCGGTAAGCTGCTCACAAAGAAATACCTTTGTCGGGTATGTAAGCAAGGATTCACTAGAAAGCACAACATGGTGTCTCACGAGCTAATCCACTCCTCGGTGAAGCCTCATGTGTGCTCAGTGTGTGACCTGAAATTTCGCAGGATTCATGATTTGAAGCGACACGAGAAGTTGCACACTGGTGAAAAGCCATTCACCTGCGATCGATGTTCGAGAAAATTTGCTCGCCCTGATGCCTTGACAAGGCATCAGAACTCGTCCAATGCATGCTCTGGCGGTCTTAATACTGTCAGTGATAATATGGTGATTTCCTCGACCCCTTCTGAATCCTCCCAAATGCATGAAATTATCCGAGAGGGTTCACAAGAAAACAAGAGAAAATTTTCGTATAATACTACGACCACCACGACCACCACCACAACCACGGTTATAAGCCAAGATAAAGATAAAGAATATAGAGAAAACGAGACCTCTGACCAACTGCCACCCAGGCCTAGAAGACCTCTCATTGATTACCAGCCCGCAGATGCTGGCAACTATCCTCCACAATTTTACTACACTCAAAATCAAAAACCTCATTACACACTACCACATCCAAATCAACACTCACAAGAATATGTATCTGTTGCAAGGTATGAGAATTTAGTTTCGTACACTCACCAGTTGGAAGATAATATAAGCAGAATGAATTCACGACTTGAATATCTAGAAAGTAATACTTTGGCTGGAAATAAATCAAACGAAGAACGGTTCTCGAGCTTTGAGGATAGTTCTTCTGGTGGCAATGGAAATGCAGGGGGTAACAAAAGTTCACTGAATTCCAGTATTTCAAATTTACAAAATATTTCCAACCCTCGAGAGAACCAAATAATCAGAATAACCAAAGGCGGACTGAATGAGCTGTCTGTTCTGAGTGTGCCGTCAGCACAAGAATCGTCCAATTCACTGTCCAACGAGAGAGATGCTGGCTCCCTTCCCCCCACCAAACGGGGCTCGAAAGGCTCTAAACACAAGGGTTCCAATGGTCCCAATTGATACCAGCTACGTTTTAGGGGAATTCGATCTACATTTGGTATCATCAGATGCAAGCCCAAAAACTGCTCCGGTGTGTACCGATCTGTGTCCAAGTACGCAGTATAGCTTTGCATGTTGCATTTCATATGCAAGCTGGTCTGATAATTGTCGCTGATCAGCTTCGACCGAGCTTAAAAAGCTACAGAAGACACATTCCAGCATCCATATGTCCAGACCACAAGACAAGAACATGCTCTGTGGTCAAATAAAATTTGTGCTATATTGAAATAAAAAAACATTTGGATGTGCTTAATGATAAGAAATGATAACGTTTCATGAAATTTTATGTACAGGCAATCGAATTTTATTTGTGACATAATCTAATAATTAGTTTGATTTCACATACAGGGATAAATAAATTAGGGTATTAGTATATAATTCTAATAAGTACAATAGTAGTAGTTTATTCTTGGAAACTAGCGTAAACACAAAGTAAGTAGGGGCAATTTTGCTGGATCAAATTTGAGGGAGATTCCTAACGTGAAAATCAGGATAATTCGAAGTTAGAGATACGTTAGTTATCTCAAAGTTAAGGATCTGATACAATACTTTAGCGCCATTAGATTTAAAGAGCTACGGATTGCAAGTCGGCACACAGGAGTTATTTTGGTTACGAAAGAAACAGATCGTTTTCACAATAAGAGGTTTACACGATGAATGACGAAGACTGGTCAATTATCTCGTCTTCCTCAGATATGGATGAGGAGCAGACGCCCGGAAGTCTGAGGGAGGTGATTCTGGATGCGGAAGCACAGAGAAACAGAGAGATGTCGTTTTCTAGTGTCGGTACTTTGAAGGTACCAGTAATGGAGACACCCCAGAGGAGCAATAATGGTGAGAAAGACGAAAGTGCAAGTGGCAAAAACGATCTCCCGAAACAGGTTTCAATTAAAGTTGATGAAGAGCCAGATGCAGAAGGGTACAGGGTTAAGAAGGCTGTCTATTTCTATGAGAGCTTGTCGCTGTTAAACGACAGCATCAAACAGAAGTCCACAGATTTCTATGAGAGTGTTGCCCGTTTTAGGCTTCAACAACTCCAAAGATATATGCTGCCCATTGAGATATCCCCAGATCGGGTTTCAGAACTGACCAAAAATGACGGGGAAGATGCGGATAGTATATGCACGGAAAGTACAGACGATCTGCTGGTGTCTTCCCAGTCTGAGACTGAGACAAGACAGGTTGTTGAACCACCTCAAAGTTTCGGAAGATTTGTGGCAATGGAGGTAAGTTCGATGGTCGATAAATTTCTGAACACTATAGAAAATAATTCAGAATATCTTCTCTATTACTTCTTGATGGTGGTGCTAGGAAGTATACTGGTAGTCTATATAAGATACAGCCAGATTGCCGTAACACCCGTCGTCGAGGAACCGAAACCTTTATATGAAGATTACTTGAAACACACAAAACACTTAGTGGAGAATCTATTGTATGATCAGACACAAGAACCTAGGCCGGGATATCTAGGTCTTTGGAAACAACCGTCAAATCAGAAACAATTGAAGATCTCTAAGTATTGGAGACATGTCGAAGAGAATTTATATGATGCCGTTATAACCAAATTCAATCCTTATGTAACAGAACTTAAAAATGCAATCAATGAAAGGGTACCTCGTGACACCTATAACAAGTTGTTTTCTTCAATAATTGGTGTCAGGCATTACCTTCAATCAAACCTTCCAAGACATATCTCCAATGCCCATTCGGCAATAATAATCGGGAGGAGAAACGCAATAGATTCTTACCACAATATCGCAATTATTACCCGACGTCAAATCTCGTCTGAGTGGGAAGGCATCAAGTCTTTCTACAACTCCCATTACATCCGTTCAAGGTTGAATGTGGCCAAGGCTCATATCGACAACACTGCAATTTTTGTTTACAGGAAGTCTTCACCTCTTAGAAATTTTGTGACCAACTTTACAAATTATTCCTTCCAGTCATTCTGAACTTCAACACCAGGTGAGCAGCCAATCCGATATGTTTCGTGGTAGGCAGCTCGTCACAGCTCAAATGTTTCTCTTCTACTCCTTTTTTATTTTATTCATGACATACCATGTAAAGGTTGGTTTTGCCAGCAGTAGCGCTGGCATGTGGTGGGTTTTGGCTGGTGGGAGGCTTTATGGTTTTATTATTGATTTTGTTAGATTATTGAGTTTTATAAATTTTTATGAGAATACAACCATGTATTATTCACCGTGGGTAGCTTGTAGGATACATCTCTATAATCTTTTCCTTCTTTCATGTTTCTGCTAGTCTCAAATCTCGTCTCGAGTTTATCGAAGTAATGCCTGAGAAGTAGTGCAGGGTTCAATACGTTGTCCAACATCAAGTGAAATTTAATCGCTACCTAAAAACCATAAAAGCATACATATAAAGTGTTTCATTAGAACTTTACTAAAGCTGTAATAGATTGAAAAACAGTAGATAGATACCGAATAGTATTTGAAATGGGTAAGTAATTGTATACAAGCTGATATGAGCTAAACTAACATGCTTAGGTATCCCAAAGTTTTTTAGATTCATTTCGGAAAGATGGCCATTAATCTCCCAATTGATTGATGGCACCCAAATACCAGAGTTTGATAACCTATACTTGGATATGAACTCCATATTACATACGTGTACACATTCAAATGATGATGACGCTTTAGCACGAATGACTGAAGACCAGATGTATGCGGCCATCTTCAAATACATCGAACACTTGTTCGAGATAATTAAGCCAAACCAAGTATTTTACATGGCTATAGATGGTGTAGCTCCACGTGCAAAAATGAACCAGCAAAGAGCAAGACGTTTCCGTACAGCATACGAAGCGGAAGAGAGCTTGAAAAAGGCCGTAGAGCAAGGTCTTGAAATACCTAAAGACGACCCATTTGACTCTAACAGTATCACACCAGGAACTGAGTTTATGGCAAAGTTGACGGACAACTTAAAGTATTTTATTCACAAGAAAATAAGCGAAGACTCCAATTGGGCTAAAATCAAGATTGTCTTGAGTGGGCATGAAGTTCCAGGAGAGGGTGAGCACAAAATCATGGATTACATTAGGACTATGAAATCTCAGGAAAATTACAACCCGAATTTGAGACATTGTATATACGGATTGGATGCTGACCTTATAATGTTAGGATTGGTCTCCCATGATCCTCATTTTGCATTGTTAAGAGAAGAGGTGACGTTTGGACCTAGAAATGCTAAAAAGAGCAATGAACTCACCGATCAAAAATTCTTTTTGTTACACATTTCTCTTTTAAGAGAATATATCTCGTTAGAGTTTCAAGAGTTGGAAAACCAATTGAGCTTCGAGTATGACTTCGAAAGAGTTTTGGATGATTTCATATTAATTATGTACGTCATTGGAAACGATTTCTTGCCCAACTTACCCGATCTCTTCATCAACAAAGGTGCTTTCCCATTATTAATTGAAACATTTAAACAATCATTGAGATCTTCAGATGGTTATTTGAATGAAAATGGAACAATCAACCTTAGAAGACTTGGAATCTGGTTGAATTATCTTTCTGAATTTGAGCTCGAGAACTTTGAGAAGCAAGATGTGGATGTTGAATGGTTCAATAAACGTTTGGACGACATTTCCATCACAGGAGAGAAGAAAAGAGAAAGAATGGGCAAATTAGTTATTTTAAAGAGTCAGAAAAAGTTAGTAGGCTATGTGAAGCCTTGGTTGCTTGAGAACTATTCCAAGAAAGCAGAGGAAATAATTGAGCAAGAAAATCAAGGAAAGCTACCCACACTCAAGTTACCCAAAGAAGAGACAGAGAAATATCTTGATTTCATGAAGCAGTTTGCTTTAGACGTTGGAATTCTTATAATTCATTCCAAATCCAAGGATACTTATGAAGCCAAGATTGATGTAGATGGACTATATCCTCACGAAACTGATGATGATGTTATTAACAGACTTACGAATTTGAGAAAAGGCCTTAAAAAGTACGAATCTGCTAATTTATTTGAAACCGAGGAACTATTGAAAGATTCTAAAGACATATATGACGAAAAGTTTTTATCATGGAAAAATAATTACTACAAAGACAAATTACACTTTTCAATTTATGAAAAGGAAAATTTGATTGATATCACGGAGCATTACTTAGAAGGATTGCAATGGGTGCTTTATTACTACTATAAAGGATGTCCATCTTGGAATTGGTACTACAGATACCACTATGCCCCAAGAATATCTGACATATCGGTAGGATTGAATGAGCTTTTGAACTCAAACACGGAATTGAAATTCGAGAAATCCCAACCCTTCAAGCCGTTTGAACAACTTATGGCTGTTTTACCAGCAAGATCACGCAAATTAATGCCAGTTGTTTACCGTGGCCTTATGACAGATCCTCATTCCCCGATCATCGAATTCTATCCTAATGAAGTTGATATTGACTTGAATGGAAAGACAGCATCTTGGGAAGCAGTTGTTTTGTTGAGTTTTGTTGATGAAAAGAAATTACTAGAAACTTTGAGACCAATAGAAGCTAAGTTGACTCCAGAGGAAACAAAGAGGAATAGCGTTGGTACAGATATTGAGTTTGTTCATAATCCACAAATAGATTATGTTTATCAATCACCTCTTCCTGCCTTTTTCCATGAGATCGAACATGACAGATGCTTTGAGAAAGAGTTCAAGTTGCCACCAGTCAAGGAAATTAAAATAGGTCTACCTGAAGGGGCCAAATTAGGTAAGGAAGTGCTTGCAGGATTCCCCACCCTTAAGACAATTCCTTTTATTTCCCAACTTTCTCGTGAAGAGATCAGGGTCTTTCAAAATCCTTCGAAGTCTGAATCAATAATTTTGAAAGTGACAAATATCTGGGATGATTTAACAATTCTGCAGTTCAGCCAAAAATTTTTAAATAAAATCGCCTACAGTAAGTGGCCAAATTTGCGTGAGTGCAAAATTTCCAAAGTTATGGATAAAGAAAATAACTATGAAATAGTTAAATCAGGAAACTCCAAGAAAGTTATTACCAGTCCCTTGGACTCTGACGATGTTAGACTTTTCAGACAAACAAAATCATCTTTGTATGAGACCTACGCAAAAACTAAAGGTGTACAATTAGGAGAAATACAAGCCATAGTTTTCGTACAACCGGTAACTGGTCTTATTAGGAACGAAAGGGGTGCTTTAGTGAAGACTTTTTCTAAACATACAGAGATATATCCAATTCAATTGATTGTTGAAAAGGTCATCAATTCCGACAAGAGGTATGCTACTAGAAAACCGATTCCAGTGGAGGAAGAGTTTCCTATTGATTCTCAGATTATATTCTTGGGTGATATGGGATATGGAGCACCTGCCACAGTTGTGGGGTACAATGAAAACGAGAAATTGAGTATTAGAATTTCCAAAATCCAGTCAGCAGCCGAACCAGCTATAGGAAAGCAAAGAGCTGCATCTGAAAAGAAGGAAATCAAATATTATCCTTCATTTGAAGTAGCCAAATTGTTGAAGGTGAACCCCTTGTTCTTGTCAAGGATAACCAGTGGCTTTATGATCGAAGAGAAGGGTAGGAAAGTCAATATTGGATTAGATTTGAAGTTCGAAGGAAGAAGAGAAAAAGTTTTAGGTTACACGAGAAAGAACGGAAAGTTTTGGGAGTTCTCTGCATTGGCTATCAAATTATTAAGCGACTATAAGAGCAAGTTCCCCAATCTCTTTGAGAATTTAATCAAAATTCAACAAAAGGGTGACATTCCTACTATATCATCTGTCTCGAATGAAGAGGAGATGAAGAAGGTAAAACAATGGCTCAAGGAAGTTAAGTCTCAAATGGTCAGGACTTCTTTAGAAAGTGAATCTTTGACTAAATTCAGTTACCAAGCAATAGAGAATTTCATGGAGGGATATGTGAAATCATACCCCCCATCATTCAATAAGGATATTAAAGGTGTACCCAAGGCTGCAATTTTGAATCCAGGAGAGTCTTATCAGATTCTTAATGATCAGAGATTTGACTTAGGTGATCGTATCATTTACATTCAGGATTTCGGTAAGGTTCCTAAGTTGTCTAAAGGAACAGTAGTCAGTATCACTACTCATCTCACGAAAACCTCATTAGGTGTTATTTTTGACGAACCATTCATCAGCGGAAATACAATGAATGGTAAATTGAGAACTAATCGTGGTATCATTTTGGACTCATCCCTTGTGCTTAATTTGACTAAGAAACAGTTTGTCTATCATAGTAAAGCTTCAAAGGAGAGGAAAGATGTAAAACCAAATGAGATCAAAAAGAAAGTTGCTGTCAAACAGAAGCAAGCTGCCCCTGTACAACCACCAACACAAAACCCGCAAGCTGGGAATGGCGTCAGAGACACTAGCAAAGAGCAAACTGTTAAAAAGCCTAATGAGCTACTTAGTTTACTAAAGGGTGGTGGATCCAAGTCTGAAGGTAAAGAAGCGGAACCTTCATCTAAAGAAGATGATGGGTACGTCAACAACCAAGCTGCCAAACATATTTTGAGCCAAATTTATTCTAATGTGATGAACGAGGGTAATCCTACACCACCATATGGATTTCCACCTCAACCTGTCGGGCACATTCCCTACCAACAACCCCCAATTCCAGGCGCCGTGGCCCCAGTATTAGCCCCACATAGTCAACAAGTATACCAAAACCAAGTGGTAGATCCATCTAGCACAGCAGGTGTACCAGAAAGATCACACAATGGGCATTCAGAAGGAAGAGCACCTGGCAGAGGGAACAGAGGAAACAGTAGAGGTACAGGTAGAGGAGGTGCTAGAGGAGGCTCCAGAGGAGGCTCCAGAGGCAATAGCAGAAATGCCAGTAGGGGTGGCCAGAGAGGCGCTAGAGGAAGAGGTCACGAGGAAGAATGAGAGTACACTGGCAAAATCCTCTTTGTATGGTTATTAGTTACTTCTAGTTCGATGTCGTATTTTTATTACACTATTTACATGATATTAAGCAGTTCAACTTATGTAGTGCCGTCGCCCTTGCCATTCGTATTCACAGGTTCTTCTTGTGGGTGGGTCGTTTTGTCTCCTGGGAGATTGACTAGCCCCAACGAATCCCAGTTTGATTTCTCCATCAACTGGTTATCCATTCTGCATTTAAGGTATTCCTTAGCCAAAATTCGACAGTGTGGTGCATTTTTGTTCTCAGTGTATTTCATGCACTTCAAATACTTGAGCATCTGGTCCTTGCACTCGCCGTCATGGTCCAAAGGAAATGAACCTCTTTCCGGTGGTGTGGGGGTCCATGTACGGAAATTTCCTCCTAATCTTGTTAGTACATCTAAACCTAATATCTATATTTGACATCAACGAGCCGCCTCGAGGATCTCTCAAACAGTATCCAGCAATCTGTAGACCGCATGGTTACCTGAATATATAGACTTCTATGTTTTACTACATACCTGGTGCACCTGAGGCCATAACTAATTATTCTCACCTACTGAAGCCTTGAAAAAATAGTGAGTTGATAGTCTAGTATCGAATGTCGAGATGGATCATCTGACAAAAAGTCGACCCCGAGGTTCGAACTCGCCCCAAAATCAAATAAGAACGAAATCAAACAAATTTTGTAGACAGACCCGTTGAAAACACAGACCCGTTGAACACACGGATCCAGGATCACATCCACCAGTCCGCGAACTGGCACCAATTTCTTGAAATTGGTGCCATCTGCTTGTGTCTCTTCAGTTGCGTATCCTGTAGTCTTTCGTGCGACATCGTCTTCTACAACAGATGCTCTCAGTGCGCATCCTATCACTTCCGTTATAATGCAGCAGATATTCCCCACCTTAAATCGTCTGCTCGAGTCACATAGTTGTCTCGTGAAAATCCTTATCTCAAATGCCAGCATCAACAAAATGTCACCAACTCGTACTCTAGCGGACGACAGAACGCCAGACAGCTACAATAGGGTTCGCCCGGATCCCAAGAATTGAGAGATTCTCGCTAAAACCGAGTTTCATTCCCCCGCCATGTGCTCCATTTGTTCCACGGAAAGTCATCTTAAACCCAGAGGCTTCCTGCTTCAACCGGTAGGCATGTAGTCGCGCCCGGACTAATGGAATGTCGCGTATGCTAGCCTGATGAGGTCGATCTTTCGAGACAACAGGCCAATCACCACTAGACTAATATGAAGAAGACTCACCGTTATCGGGTACGATGACAGCACACTTCTTGGAGCACTCCAAGAAGTGTGATATTACTCCGCTATGTCTTGTTTACAATCGAGCTCGCGACTGGGCTCTATTCTCTACTGCGCGATTAAACGCTGGATCCCGTCTTTTGCAACTGCTTCTCTCCCAGCTACTCCCAGCTACTCTAAGTCTCTGGTCTGGGGTTTCTCGTCTCTCTCCAAGTGTGCCCGTTACGCTGTCATGCTAGTATCCGAGCAGCAGCATGCTGGCTGCAGCCAGCATGTGCAGCTCTTCGGACCATACTAGTAGAGGTCTACTTTCTACTCGCCTCAGAATGCTACGCTTAAAAACTACACTAACAATGTCGCATTTGGGGCAAAATGCCGTTTTGGATATCTGCGTGAGTCAGATGCTCCACTAGACCAAGGTCGAAAAGAGTCTGATAGACCAGTATTCCTACAACCTCTTCGTAGACCAATTCTATGCTGTCTGTACTGGTCAAGCAATATCTCTGGAAGATCTCTGGCGCATTACACTCAGCTTTATTGTCAACAAATCATTTTGAATTGTTTAAAGCCGACGAAAAATATTTCGGCAATTGTGTGTGGAGAAATGATTCAAAGTCAGTTACCCTATATAAACTCGAAAAGCTCCTAACATATAGTTTTAATAGTGATTTATTAGTAGCTACAGGTTCGGCAACAGAATCAGTAAACCAAGATACGTAAGCATATACGATCCAAACTGGACAAGTCTGGATTGTTGCAACTATTTCAAAAGACATCGCTGTAAAAATAAACAGAAATAGCCGCTTCCAAGGGAGACGGAACTAGAGTGTTTGACGTTTCAAAGCATTGCGGCATTTTAATAGTACGATTGAAAGTGTGGGTCAGTGTAGGAATCTACTCAGCAGATTGGGGACCAGTGATATAGCCACATTGAGTAAGGAATCGGAGGACTGTAAAGAACATAGATTCGGTCGACAAGATGTCAGTTGAAAATACTATATACTCTGAGCTGAAGGCCAGGGAGATTTTCGATGAGTTTGCAACTTTGAGTTCAAGCGATGAGAAAGTTTTGACACTTCCGAGCTTTGTCAACATTTTGTCGCCTTTGGAGTCAGACCTTCGAAAACAATCATATGCCTTGTTGTATTTGGCTGCTGACAAAGAGAAGAAAGGATACGTGAATGAGAAGGATTGGGTGGATTTTATTTCTTTGTTGACATCTAGGGATGGAGAATTCAAGATTCTCTTTAGTATGCTCTCACAAGATGGATCTCTGCTCGAATACAACAGATGCGTCGACGTTTTAAGTGGATTGAACAAGTCAATTGATTCTGATTACCACCCGAAGAAGTACAAGCTTAATTGGAAGTATTTGGAAAGATTTTTTGCTCCAAGTGGATCAATTGAATATACAGATTTTGTCAGCTTGTTGAACTACTTGCCTGTGACCAAATTGATTGGAAGTTTTGAATTATTGTCACAAAGAGATGGCCTTGTTTCCAAGGAAGACCTTTATACACTCATTACAAACAATTTGAATCACAAGCTCTCTTCACAATTAAAGTTGAACCTCTCTACTTTGCATGAGTACTTTGGCAGGGAAAAATTTAATTTGTCGAATGTATTATTTATTTATGATTGTCTAAATAAAGTTGATATAGTCAACGAAGTGATTGCAAACACCCCACCTACATTAAAAGACAAGGATGATATTCTCATAGACAAGTATGATTTATATGACCATTTGAATGATCATTTGTTGAAATCGTCAAACTTTAAACCAGTTTCCATCCAAGAGTTGAATTTGTTGTTTTATTTAATCAATAAGAATGAAGAGGTAATACCCAGAAAAGAGTTGATCTCAATCTTGAATCCAAACTATGTAAATAATGTGAGGTCAGCTTATTCAATATTTGAGCACCCAGCCTCTCAACCGGTGCAATCAGATAATTTTTCATTGTGGCCTATTTTTGATTCAATGTATTCCTTCTTTTTGGGTTCGATTGCAGGATGTATAGGTGCAACTGTCGTATACCCCATTGACTTGGTTAAAACCAGAATGCAAGCCCAGAGAAACAAGGCTGTATACAAGAACTCCCTTGATTGTTTGAAGAAAATCTTGAAGAATGAAGGTTTCAAGGGATTGTATTCAGGACTTGGAGCTCAGTTAGTGGGTGTTGCTCCCGAGAAAGCTATCAAATTAACTGTTAACGATTTGATGAGAGGTATTGGTACGAATGATGATGGATCGATTGAAATGAAATGGGAGATTTTTGCAGGTATGTCGGCTGGTGCTTGCCAGGTTATTTTTACCAATCCCTTGGAAATTGTGAAAATCAGACTTCAAATGCAAGGAAACAATAAAAATTTAAAAGATGGTGAGATACCTCTCAAAAGATTGACAGCGGGCCAAATCATAAAACAGTTAGGTATAAAAGGTTTATACAAAGGTGCATCTGCGTGTTTGTTGAGAGATGTTCCGTTTTCAGCCATATATTTCCCAACATATGCTAACTTGAAGAAGGTCTTGTTCAATTTTGATCCTAACGATCCAAATAAAACACATAGATTGGATTCCTGGCAACTTTTAGTCAGTGGTGCTTTAGCTGGAGCTCCAGCAGCTTTCTTCACTACGCCTGCTGATGTTATTAAGACTAGATTACAGGTTGAGAGTAAGCTGCACGAAACCAAGTATAGAGGCATCGCACATGCTGGTGCTACAATTATGAAGGAGGAAGGGTTTGGTGCATTCTTCAAAGGATCCTTGGCAAGAGTTTTCAGATCCTCTCCCCAGTTCGGTTTCACTTTGGCCAGTTATGAAATCCTACAGAGCTTGTTTCCTTTACACCCCCCTAGCTCTAAGGATTCTAACTTCAAAGCTATAACTGGTTACCCTAGTGTGTACAATCTAACTAATGACCAAGTTTATAACTCACAACACAAGCGGATTATGCACTTGAATAAATCGCAAATTACTGGGGAGGGAGCTTTACAAACACCATTGAATGATGCTTTAATCAAATTACCAGCAGAGTACGTTTACAAATCACAGGATGCCGTGAGACTATTGATGGATGTTGACTATAAGTTTGGCAATTTCAACCAAGAGGCCTATTTAAATTATATTAGAAAGAAATAGATCTAACATAGAGTCGATGCTCCATGATGTTACGCAACGTATTTATTTTAATCATTCTAATTATTTTTATTTAAATACTTATAAGTTATAAATCATAGCTTTGGACTTTTTTTCAGTATCAGCGTAGAAAAGAAAAATAATCAGAGAATGCAGAATCATCATGATATCGATCAACTCATCCCCCGGATCTATCTCTAGTGTAATAATGTCAGTTTCAAGTGTTTTCAAATTGTAAACTTTGATCAGTGTGTTGGACTCGTTGATTAGTAAAACATCATGAAAAACTGTCGCTATTTGGCTCACAATATTGTCGTTGTGGTATGCAAGTGAAGTGAAAGTTGGTTCCAGCCCAACATATTTTAAAAGATCGACCAGTTTGAGTCCTATTAGTACAACGTATTTTCCAGACGTAACGATTAGCTTTTTGAGTGGCTGCCTCGTCGTTGTGCGATTTTCTATGGTTCGTTTTCTTAAAGTAATGATTTGATTATCTGAAGCGACATAAGTATGATCTCCAGTAACATTTATGCCAATTACAGCACTCTTGAAGTAGTTATAATGATTGATCTTGTGGAACTTGAAATCGCCATCAAACAAAAGTCGGATTATTTCACCTTTGTTTGTGCCTAAGATTAATTCCTTATCATCAATAAATGATGATGTGATAAAGTAGTTAGACTTTTCAATCGCACTCAAGATATAATCATAATCGTAAGTTATATTATCATGAAGTATCATTTCAGTGGCTAACAACATGCTGAGTTTGGTTTTCCATTTGCTTTCAGATAACAGATAAACGAACTCGATCAACTCAGTCGACTTATCTTTAAAAATTCTACCATCGTATTTGCCCAATTGAAAGAAATTAACACATGTACAAGAAATCGGGTCTTTTGCATCAATGTAAGCAAAGTAATTGTTTTTGTTGATGGAGACACTAGCGATTTTGGGACCAATCAAGTTTATTCCCACCGTTCGAATAGCTGAAGTCAACTGGATAATTTTACGATTCTCCAATCTCAGTTCGTAAACAATATCACCACTTTTCAAACAATCGTTTGACACGATGCCGACACACATATCTTTATCTTCAATTAGTAGTTTACCTTTTAACTTTGCGCAAACTGTAAAGCTCGACGACAAGTCTTTGACTTCTCTAGATAAGGGACATCTTATTGACTTGAAAAAAATGTCTGAATAAGTGGGAGCAACATATCCTAGTTTAATGTTGTTTATACTATATTGATACTTGGCTTTGACAGTTTGTATTATCAAATTTTTGAGTGGAGCAGATGAGGCAGTTTTCATGTCATCTCTTGATTGATTGACTCTTCTTCTTTTTGCCTGAACGGTATTGTTATGATATTTCACTGTAGATGCATTTATCCCACCATTAGTAACCTTGAAATACCTTTTCTTTACCTCATCGTAGTAAAACCCGGGAATATCTGGAGGTGGCATCTTATGGTGAGATCTGGTCTTGATATTGATTTAGATAACTTTCGCGAGATATTTAAAAAAGTTCATTACAATCCATTATATATACATAAATACTATGCCAAAATTAGTCTAAGTCGAAGTCATAGCTTTCGTCAACAGACGTCTTGAGCTTCGAGATATTCTGCTGTTCTCTTTTTCTGACAATTTGAGTCTCAAACCCGTTCAGTCGATCCACACCGTCCCAAAAGTAACCTGCCTTTATGTTGAATCTGTTTCTAGGATTTATACCTTTGTTGTAAGTATACCTTCCAGTACTAGTGGTATTGTTAGTGGTCTCTGACTCATGCTGAAATGTGATAATTGGATCCTCCATTCGTTTTTCTCTTTTCAATTGGTCATTGTATTCTCTGTCATTTCGACTAACCAGAAACGTTGCAGCACTTTTCACTTTCTTTTCATTTGCCTCCTGTTCTAGGACGTTAGCCTCACCGAGATTAATTCTATGCTCCTCCTGTTTCCTTTTCTCCTCCTCTTCCTTCTTTCGGGCCAATTGTTTCCTTTTTTCTTCTATATCTATTCGTTTACCTGTTAAATCACGGTAGATGGTTTTCTGCTCGAATTCAGGAGTGGAGGCTGGAGATGGCACCACTCTATCGGTCATCTCCTTGTTATCAATCCTCCTGAATCCCATAAACTTCTTAGAGGTCGGAATATCAACTTCAATGGGGGTTTCTTCTATATCTTCTGCGACATCATCGTTAGGTTCCTCATCGATTATTCCAGGTTTTTCAATAACAACAGAGACAGCTTGCTCTGAATGCTTATTTTTCTTTTTCTTCTTCTTTTTAAGCTCCTCCTTGGGCTTATCTAGATATTTCGAGAGATATGAAGCTCGTGAAGACATAGCTGGTAAAGAGTATAAAAAATCTAGGTGATGAGCTTGATTTTCTTCGATATATCAATACGAGAAACTATGTAGGACGAGACCTAAATTTTTTTTATATTAAAAGATCGAAGACGTTAAACATCAACTATGCTACTTACTGAGTTTACTAACTTGGTTACGTAATTGAGCCATTGTGTCACACAACTCCATGAACAAATTGTATTGACCTCTTATAACTTCAACTACAGTGAAAAGGTTACCAAAACCCTCAGTGCAATTTCTCTCCAACCCGTTTACAATTGTACCGGCTTCTTCCACAAGGGCCTCGTACTTTTTCAATATCTCGTGGTACTTCTTTATCTTCTTGACGAAAAACTCATTCAATTGCAAACTGGAGCTGAGCTTCGTACCTGGTGTCGACAACTGTAGTATCAATTGCATTATTTTGTTTAGATCTTCACTTAATTCATTGTTGAGACCCTTCAAACTGGATAATTGGTTTGAATCGAATTTTAATGCTTGTTTAGTGGATAAAAGTTTGTTGTGTAGGTAGTTGATATCTTTAGGTAACGATTGTATCAATTGATCATGTTTTTTGAAATCAGCTTGTAATGCTGAAGCAATTAAATGTTGTTTGTTTATGTATTTATCAAAGTCTTCGAGTTCTTTTTTCATTGCAGGAGGCAAATCTGCAACTCTGGTCATCGCAGTAAGCTGCTGAGACACATTATTTTGACTGTTTTGGTTGTTAGACAAGAGTCCGCTATTTTGTGTACCATTGGCAGACGAGAAGAGGCCACCAGAAGCATTCAGATTATTGTTGCCAAATAGACCCCCAGATGTATTTGTGTTATTATTACTTCCAAAAAGACCTCCTGATGATCCTGGTGCATTGCTGTTGACATTACTGCCTAACAAACCGCCACCGGTGTTGTTGGAACTCCCACCAAAGAGGCCACCAGTGGTGGCCGGTTTGCTACCACCAATCGCGCCAGAGGTATTACTTGGGTTAGATCCAAACAAACCTCCCGATGTGTTTCCAGCAGTATTATTAGAAGATCCAAACAAGCCCCCGGAGGTGCCTGTTCCTGTGCTGTTACTATTGGTGTTGGTATTGGTGTTCGACGAAGCACCAAACAAACCTCCCGAGGAAGCAGTGTTCTGGTTATTGGAGGGTGCACCAAAAAGGCTCCCTGATGTGCCCGAGCTCGCATTATTATTGGATCCAAAAAGACCTCCAGATGGTGCTGCTGGCTTGTTGCCAAAAAGCCCCCCAGAAGTATTATTGGTATTGTTAGTATTCGACTGCCCAAACAACCCTCCTCCAGTATTGGTCTGACCACCTAGTAATCCTGTTCCACCAGGATTGTTGTTATTCGTTGCATTGCCACCTAATCCTCCTCCAAATCCGGTGCCTGTGTTGGTTCCTGTAGCACTCTTGTTCCCAAATAATCCTCCTGACGTTGTGTTTGATGAATTATTGTTACCAAAGAGTCCTCCAGAATTGGTGCTATTATTTCCAAATAACCCTCCTCCTGAGCTCGTTGTGTTGGAATTTGCATTATTGCTACCAAACCCACCGAATCCTGTTCCAGAGCTGGTATTGGTAGTAGAACCAAACATTTTCTATGCCTTTTAGTAGTGAGAACAGCTTTGAATCGTTGTTTTTTATTTTCTCTGGGCTTTTTTCGAGCTAGTATATACATTACACAAACAATTTCGATTTGATGAGCTCAGTAGAAGACGAAATCTTTGATTAAACCAAAAGTGTTAGTTTAGTCTTAAAGATCCATAGGAGTGGAGCTGGAATCTACCAAAGTGGTTACATACTACCACGTTAATTTACAAAATTGATCAATTATTAATGAAATTACACCGATATTTACATGGTACGCGTAAGAGATGTCTGACAAATTCGATAGTGCCATACGAGAGATTGTCAAGGAACACGAGACCCTTAAAGGTCGTTATGTGAAGTTGGAAAAGGAGAACATGGAGCTCCAGGGTAGAGTTAAGAAATTGGAGAAGGATAACAAGTCATTGGAGATAATGGTGAGTGAACTCGCACACAGCGAAGCGACATCAACAACAAATATAGACCAACAAAATGAAGCAAGGAAACGTCAGAATGTAGAGTGTACGTCACTGCAGACCAGCCAGGGCAAACGGAAGAAGAGGAGCGACAAGGCTGTCGAGGACAATGATCCGTTTTTCGACTTTGTAATGCAGCCTCATTCAGAAAGCGAGAGCATAAGGAGCAGCGAGGGTGAACTGGAAGACGATTACGAAGGACACAAGTCAAGTCCACGGCCGGGACAGTCTGAAATAGGCATTGCGGAGTTGCAATTGCCATACAAGCTTATTCCAGTGACAAAAGCAGACGATGATGCCAATCGCTGCACTTCACCGTGCTATAACTCCCAGATCCCAACTCAATATTCAGAAAATTCATCACCCGTGAAACCGAGCAATATAGAGAGCAGCATTGAAATGTCGAAATTGAAGCTGGAAGTCATAAAGAAAGAGCCAGTGGCGCCCGAGGAAGTTATCGAGGATTCGGAGGATGAGACCAACAGTCTTATTTTCGTAAAGTCGTCACCCCTAAAGGAAATCACCAACAAACGTGATGTCAAACGACTAAAGCCGCACACCACTCTCCAAAAACGATCACAGATCATAGAATATTATACTGACAAGTTTCACAAGGACAATAAGTACAAAATTGATCTCAGTGCGAATCCCATAACCGAGTCCAATTGGGTGCTAAACGATTTCAAACCAAACCCCCATTACTGCAAACCCAAAACCACTAATAAAATACCATATTCCAGACAGCAGCAGCAAGCGATGGACGCTTTCTATAAATTAGCAAACACAGGGCTCCCCAATCTACGGCACCCTGACTATGATCTCCCTGAGAGCCAGGTCTTAGATAAGTTCCCTTCTCCTCCAGGCTTCATGGTCAGCGATTTCCCAACCACCCAAGAACAACAACAACGGAAAGAATTCATAAAGGAACGGCAGGCAGACAGATTGAAACGCAGGTTGAATCTGTGTTTGACTGTGAAACAACGAGATGCCCCTATACAAATAGGAGAGTTCATATTCGTTCATGATATCTTGAATCATTATGTCATTAGCAACCGCTATAAAACTTCCTAATTAGGCAGGCTACAACATTTCGCTACATCCTGTATAAAATTGCAGCCATTTGAACCAAACAGTAGCATTTATTACTTATCTACACCTTTGCTATTGAAAGATCTAGATTTAGAATCCGTCCCGCAATATATAGACTCATTAAACAGTAACATGACTATGGAGGGTGTAAATAATGATCTCACGAACTCTAGCCATTTCCATCGGCTGCACTTGCATGTATGCTTTCCTGATCTCGATGGGTGCTTGCTGACAGATTTACATCGACTGCCTATGCTCAGTAATCTTCAATATCGCTTCCTTATTCGTACATACCTCCTCCGTAGAATGTAGGTGTTTTGCGTGCAGCATTTAACTACACGAGCGACACTCACACCCGAATCCACTCAAAGCACTTTCAGGCTCGTTTACGAATAGCAAGCACACACTTACTCTCCATGTCGTTTCAACATGGCTTTGTGGGTGAGCGTGAGACATGCGCTTTGAAACCTTCCGCTCCTGTTAACTTTGTACTTTTCCCGTGCGCACTATTTCTATTTTTATTCGGAGTTTCTCGATTTACGCAGATGTCACAGGGACCATCGCAAGCGTTACAAGCAATCCGAAAAGCACAAGCCCCACGACATTACGTAGTTCCAGCTCTATCAACACTCGTGTATTCTGTGTGGATCGGGGTGGGCTGCGGTCCATCGAGAGCCCCGTCTCGTTATGTAGGCGATACTATGTGGGCAGCGTCCAGCTTCTGGCCACCTTCGAGCCCGTCGCTTCCCTGTCTGTGGGAACCTCAAAGCAATCGCCCTTGAAACAAATAGACACCTTCCGTCCATACACGAGAGGTACACTCCATCTTTCTTGCTAAACCTGGAGCTGATACACTACAACACACCCAAGTGCTCAGAAAAGATTTCATCATGCCCCACCTGATCCGCAAACACCGACATTGTGGAAGCGGCAGCAATTGCTGCCGCTGCAACCATATCGTGTCACATCCTCCCGCTAGCCCTCGCTCCCTCTCTTACCACGTGAACACATCTCATTCTCCTCTACTCTCTTCTGTCACTCGTTACTTATCGGTGCCAGCAGGAACACAGCACTTGACTACTCTCTTAATATTTCTTGAACAATGCAAAGCGTCCCGAAGCTATTTGCCGTAGTTTTGCGCACTCTTTTAGATGCATTATTTGGTGCAACCTCTCTAGTACACTTCGCCATTTTACTCTTTATGGCCTTCTACGAGAATCTTGACCTTCATCTCTCTACACTCCTCGCTTCTTCCCGTTGGCCAAACCCGTTCTCGTTCTTGTTCTCGACCTCCCAACACTCGACTTGACCCAACTCTGCCTTCCAGTCAACATACACCTTCGCCCGCCCTCGCCTATATCTGCCCAGCCCCTCCTACGTCTCTCGTCAACGCTTGTATCATCGAGTGCCGCCTTATCCACCCTCTCTTCGTGTACTGTTCTAGCTTTCTTGTCGGCTTGCGCCCCAAAAAGTGACCGTTGCCGCTACCGCCATCTGCTACCGCCTCCCGCTTCAGTATGCCTCCCTAACTCCCCTCTTTTAGCGCCCGCAATACCGCGACTTTTGCATTCACATCCCTCGCGACGGGCCGACCGTCGCGAGCAAATTATTTTGTTAGCGTTCTTTGTGCCAATCTTGTATGATTTACTTGCATTCGTCATAGTGGAATGTCGCATTTTCGTTCCGATTTCCCACCACCCTCTTACTAAAATCACCTGTACTTGGGAATGAAGTATTGTCAAGCTGGCTTATTATATGGGAGGCAGTATACAGTTTGGTTATGTGATCCATACTGTACACATGAAGGTGTAGTATCAGAGTTTGCGACAGTGTGCGACAGTGTGCGAACGCTCACCCAATAAAGCTTATTACCTAACATAAGTTGTCCTGCTTTAAAGGTCTTGATCCTCCTAAATCAGGATTTAGTCGTTTAACACAGAATAGCCTTTACTGGCACTATGTACAACTTATATATAGTTTACAATCCCTTTTAAAATCTAGTTGCTTGTAGCGTAAAAGAGAATTTTTCTTAGAGTCTGTGAACGTTGTATAGTTATTGGTCTCGTTTGCAACCCAAGTGAGTCAAGGACTAAAGAGCACACAGAAGGACGCTAAAGAAAAATCAAAGACGGAAATCGTTGGACTAAGAAGGACAGCGGGCAGTGGACACAAGGTAAGCGGGAACACAGAAGTGAGGACCCGAGAGTATTTGACTGAGCGGGCAGCAAGCAGAAGCATCGGTACGCTTGGAGCAAGGATCGTCGTGATATAAGGAAGCTTATTGTATAGACTGGGAGATTTTGGGTCTAGCGCTTACGACAGACAGACCGGACACAGAGGGAAGCAAAAGCCAAGAAGCACATCGGGCGCCAAGTTAGGATCTGGATAGAGTGAGACAGGGTATGAGCAACAACCGGTACCAGCACCATCACAATATTTCGGTGAATTCGATCAATTCGATCAACTCGCTCATTGAACCTACTACACCTCCTAATATGAGCAACGGGAAGTCTGTGCTTTGGGAGACCAACAAGCTCAACAACAGTTTGCACCTTCCGAACTTCAGTTTGGACAATGGCGTTGGAAATGGCGGTGGCGTTGGCAATGCCGGATCAGCATCTACCAATGCTATTCACAGGCGCCAATCATCGAATGATTCGAATATTGACAAGGAGAATTCCTCTGCTAATAGCGTGGGATCCATCGGTAATAATGGTGCAGCAAATGGACATTTCACCTCTGTTGCAAATGTTACGGGTGCGAACACTGTATACTCATCCAAGGGTAAAATTGATAAGGATTATCTTCTTTCCATCAATAAAGTTCCTTTGGCCAATTTGAAGCAGGATATTTTGAAGCTCTCTAAAGACCAATATGGATGTCGCTTCTTACAGAAGAAGATTGACGAGAACTTAGTTCCTAACTATTCTGCAAGGTATTCCAATTTCGAGATCATTTTCAAAGAGATATATCCTAATCTCTATGAGCTTATCATTGATCCCTTCGGAAACTACTTGATCCAGAAGTTGGTTGATTATTGTAACGAGATCAACATCAATTTGATGCTTGAGATTTTGCAATATAATCTATTTCAAATTTCAATTAATCAGCATGGTACCCGCGCTCTCCAAAAGATCATTGACAACCTTAGTAACTCGTATCAACTCGGATTACTTATCAAGGGGTTGAAACCTTACATCATCGAGCTTATCAAAGATTTAAATGGTAACCATGTGATTCAAAAGGTGCTCAACAAGTATTCACCAGAGAACTGTCAATTCATCTACGATTCAATTGTCAACGACTTGTATACCGTTGCGACTCACAAACATGGCTGCTGCGTCTTGCAAAAGTGTTTGAACCATGTGACACCAGATCAGTTAGTTAATTTTTCTGATAAAATCTTGAATTTTGATGTTTTCATGAAGCTCATCAACGATCAATTCGGTAACTACGTTTTACAATACCTTATTTCAATTGACTCTATTGATATTCACATTCGCATTTATCAAAACTTTATCTCATTTGGAGTGAGCAGACTTTGCAATCTTAAATTTAGTTCAAACGTCATCGAGAAGTTTTTGAAGAGTTGTTTTAAGAATGAAGTCTTGTCAACCGGTTTTACGAATTTGAAATTTGACTTGATCTACAGGATTGTTCTGAGTGATATCAACAAATTGATCAACGATCCTTATGGAAACTATGTTATCCAAACATTGATTGACGTCTTAGTCAATAATGAGATCAATTACACGGAACCTCTACCAGAATGTCTTTTAGTTTTGTTGCCTCCGAATTACCAAAACATGAACGTATCTTTGAATATATTAATTATCAAAAATTGGTTTCAGAATTGCAAAATTATTACTAGCTTTGGTAAAAGAATTCAACTGAAGATCAACACAGTTTTGAATGGCACAGGCTCAAACCCTCAAGTTTCGAAGGTAAGATCAAAGAGTTCAACAAGTCATCAAAATATGAATGCAAATGGTGAATTTGTAGTCAGCGACAATTATCAAATGCAGAATGGAGGTCCAAACAATCAAAGAGCTTCTGTTAGATCAATGAGCTTTTCAAGTTCTCCAGCACATATCCAAAGAACACAAGGCCATTTGAGAAATTCATCATTGGGAAATGGTTATTACCCTGGCCATTTTTCAGAAAACTACATCTTTGGTAATAATACTGATATGAATTCAGCATCATCATTGGCTTTGAACGGTGTTAGCCCTTCACATCAGTCACAACAAATAAATGTCGCCCAGCAACACAATTTTTTGTCACAGAACTCAAACCCACCTGTGGCTAATGATTACATGATTAACGATTTTAAATTGCAAACTCCTTCGTCCTTTTCAAACTTCACTGCCTACCCTGATACAGCACAAGTTCAACATGTCAACAACAAGTATATGTATTACCAACAACCCCAGCAGCAGCAGCAACAATTTCAGCCACTACTTTCTGAGTTGAACAATCCGAATAATCTTACTGCAAGACAGCAAAGAACACATGGCTATCAGGGACCTATCAAGAGGTTTCCTCAAAATCAACAACTGGAAAATTTCTCCATCCCGAACACGAGCAACTTTAACATCTAGAATGTTCAAGCTAGCATATAACTAAAGCTCAAGTCTACTCCCAAGGAAATGATCGAGGGATCAAGTTTGTATTTTTTTTTAATGAAGATATTTAGAAAAGCCAAAAAAGAAAAAAAAAGAATTGAAAAAAGGAACAGAAAAGATCAAAATATAAAGTAATGGAAAGGAACTTTTTATCAAACATTATCAAAGCGGTCCTAAGTATTGATCAAATCTAGCGCTATGTCTAAACAATTGATACTTGTGAATTTGTTACACTATTTACAGTCATTTAATTATTGACTTTCATTTTGTTTTTTATTTTGAGGAATTAAACGGATAAATTTTCATATTTTGTATCGGTTGGACCCATCCAGTTTTTGATTTTAAAAAGTTGAGAGGATTACACTTTGCCTGTATGTTTATGTTTTATTATCACCATAAAATTTTAGTCGGAGTATGGAGATTAATGTTACGACACGGTTATTTATCAAAAGTCGATAGAGATACTTTTACACCTAGTACACGATACTTCACTTTCAATGTCTATAGTTTGCTACAGTTATATCTTAAATGAATAATATGTTGTCTTGAAATATAATGAATTCTACTATGTAGTGTTCGATGCAATTAATAGGTATATGATGACTCTTCAACTCTTGCTTTTCTTAACTCTGTCCCACACTGACTTACTCTTACGCTTTCTGGAGGTAGATTCATTTAAATCGCGGGAATTGTGGAATATAGACCAGTTTTCACCTGCAAAATTGTTAATGCGCTCTTGTTGCTTTTGCTTGAAAGACTTCTTGTTTTGAGATTGCGGCAATCTGATGAAATTTGATTCTTCATAAGCTTGGATCTCTTTTTCTTTCTGCCTGTCTAAATGAGTTTTCACACCTCCTCTACCATTATCTACAATAGTAGAGCCAATAGAAGCTTCCACAGATGGCAAATCTGAGTTTTCCCTGATAAACTCTTCCATACTTTGCAATTTGCGCTTACCTGACTTGTTATCCTTCGATGTTTCATCAAATTCTTTTGTTGGTGGTGCGATTGCAGATATTTTGGGAGGTCTATATACGTCTTTCTCCACTCTGTCATCGGGCTTCTTGTTTTTGTCCTGTTGGTTGGCTATCGAGTTTATAAGTGATTTTGTATCAGGTCTATATGCGAGTTCATCTTCATCGTCAGAGGATGATTCAGAGTCCTCTTCTGAGCCTGCTTCCACCTTCTTTGTCACTTCGGACTTCATCTTCTCCTGACCTGCTTCCATACGATTATATGCACCTATCATTTTCTCGAGTTGATAGCTGAGTTTCTTTTCCAAGGGCTTGATACCTTTCTCCATTGCAACTCTTTGTTTGACAGACCTCTCCACAGCAGCATTTCTGTACTCTTTGACATCTTCAGCCTTTTGCTCTTTCTCTATTCTCTGTATATGTGATAATATCACCAATACCAAATTGTTCAAGTAGCCTGCTAACACATCATTTTTTAGCGACAACAAGGACACTCCCTCAATTGTCTTCGAATTTGTTTTGTTTAAGATGTCCTGGATCATCGCAGGATAATTTGTCCCTGTTATACCATTTCCAACAGAATCCAATGAAGAACTAACAGTGTCGAGCAAGCTGCCTATGCTCTTGAGTATTTCATCCACAGATGTGTCACTCATGGTCAAACTATCAAACAAAACAGTCGATATCAACCACCTTATATATAAACGAATTTTTTTTTTCAGTTCATCTACTTGATGAGGTTACTAAAAGGGAAATGATTTTTTTTTTTTTTTTTTTCTCAGCTAGACTGAAAATTTAATCTCATCTCTAATACACCTTTAAGTATATTCTTTTGAAGCTAGAGATTTAATATATTTACTCAAGATGCCGCAAAATGAGTATATTGAACAGCACATAAAGCAACATGGTAGGAGGTTGGATCATGAGGAGAGGAAAAGAAAGAAGGAGGCCAGAGAAGGACATAGAATTGCTAAAGATGCACAGACTTTGAAAGGTTGGAAGGGTAAGCAATTTGCTAAGAAACGTTATAGTGAGAAGGTTGCTATGAAGAAGAAGATAAAGGCACATGAAGAGTCGAAGGTTAAAGGACCTTCAACGCCCAAGCAAGATGACGGTGAGGCATTACCCACGTATTTGTTGGACCGTCAGACCAACAATACAGCGAAAGCCATTTCATCTTCTATTAAACAGAAGAGAATGGAGAAGGCAGATAAGTTTTCAGTCCCTTTGCCAAAGGTTAAGGGTATTTCAGAAGAGGAGATGTTCAAGGTGGTGAAGACAGGAAAGTCTAAGAGTAAGTCATGGAAGAGGATGATCACTAAACATACATTTGTGGGTGAAGGATTCACACGTAGACCCGTTAAAATGGAAAGAATTATCAGACCTTCTGCATTGAGACAAAAGAAAGCCAATGTCACTCACCCTGAGTTAAAGGTTACTGTTTTCTTGCCCATATTAGGGGTTAAAAAGAACCCCCAGTCTCCTATGTACACTCAATTGGGTGTTTTGACCAAGGGTACTATAATTGAAGTCAATGTATCTGAATTGGGATTAGTTACAGCCGGAGGAAAAGTGGTCTGGGGTAAATATGCCCAAATCACTAATGAACCAGATAGAGACGGATGCGTAAATGCTGTTTTATTGGTTTAGATAGATTTTCACTGTATAAGTTAGCATTATGAATACATCATTTTATAAACTCATGAAAATATCTGATAGTAGTACAGTGAAAGAGGAATTTCAGATTTTGGTAGTGCAGAATATGCACAAGGGTATCAACTAATGGATGTAGTTGTTTTCAAAGACATTGCAAGTTGGATCACGTTTACCAATAGAGCGAAGCCCACAGTTTATAACCAACTTTGCGTTTTCTCTGAGAATCTCCCAAGGGCTATTGAGTAACTTTGTACCGACTAAAAAGCATAGTCCGCTAATGTTCTGCTTGTTGGTGATTCGCAGTAATAGTTTACAGTATTTTTCAACTATTTCATGAGGCCTATAATTTTTTGAATTGTATGGATGAAGGCTTACTACTTCATGTGAGGTTTCTTCTTCCAACAAAGTCATAAACTCTTGCCGTATTCTATACAAATAATCGTAACCTCCTTCTGCGCTGAGTTTAAGTAACATTGAGTAACTGAATTCGGTACATTCATGTTGTGGGTCGAACCTTGTGCTTTCGATTCCACATACTGAATAAGTATAAGACCACAAGACAAGAGTTGCGACAGTTATAGCATAGACACCGTCGAAAAAATCGACCTCAAAATCCCAATCAATGAAAGAACTTTGGTTATCCGGATGTCCTTCAGATTGCTCTAACATTAGCTCCCAGAGGATTAAGTAACAATGAATGATTCCTTTGAAGTTAACAATACCATTCGGCGAGTGATTTTCAGAATTATCTCGATATATGGTCTCCAATTTTCTATGCACCAAATGTATGTCTAGACTAGAAGCGGACACATTCATGTTTCCTGGAGAACCACCATATATGGCTATATCGTAATGATTAATATCACTCATGCCAATGATTTGTGTGAGGTGATATATTGCAAATTTGCACTGCGAGTTATCAGTCTCAGTTAAAATTTTGTACTTTTTGTTGCCATGTAAATTTGTACAATTTGCATATACGTTGAAGCAGAAGTCATCCAAGGCAGTGGTTAATATATCAACGCAGTATTCAACATAGTGCCTCATATGATGTGAAGAATTATTTATCACAAAACTGCTAGTATTCAATAGACTCATTTGTTGAACTTGATACATCAAGGATACCAAGCCTCCGTATAAAAGTCTCTTGCTGAACATCGATGTCTTCGATATTTTGACATCGCGAGATTTACTATTAATCAAGTTTTTCAAGACCCTCAAGTAATTTATATTACCATCAAAGGTGTTGATCGAACTCAATATATCATTTCGTAGTTTCTTTTGAGCTTCAGCAACCTTATTAAAAGAACCGTTAACCTCGTCAGAGTTCCAAATATTTTCGTCATCACAAGGAAGATTTAGCATTTGTAATTGATATAATGTTATAACTGGACTATGTCTGAATTTGATATAGTCAATTATATCCAAGTAAAAAGTCAAAAAGGTTATACGCTTGAAAGACTCTGATACCACCCAATCCCCAAATAAGGCAGAATCATTAGCTGAATTTGATTCAACATTTGGGTTGTAAAATAGTTCCTCTTCATTATATTGCCTACTATAGCTTGGATCGAAATATTTAGATGGATTCCCACCTAACAAAGGTGAGCGCATCAATAACTGAACAGTTGTCGCATGATGAACATGGGCTCTTTCATGCATATGTCTCAGGAGAAAGTTTTTCTCAGACCATTCGAGCATATTAAGACATTGTAAAACCCATAATTTTACAGGTGATTTGAAGTCCTCGTGCTCAAATACCTTATAACGCAAAGGAGATGATAGAGACATGCAAAATTCGTAAGCTGGAAAGTGCGTTTTTCCATGTCTACTATATCTGTCTGAACATGAGGTATAGCATCCACCTACTAGCACCATTGATGCTAGTAATAATGGGTTAGCATCCTTGGTGTTGAAGGAGGGCTTATGCAAAATAGGAAACTGTGGATGGAAAATCAGCCAGTATAAATTTAGGTAGAAAGACAATCTGTCTTTGATTGATATGGGTGGTTCACAGTATGCAAATTTTTGATTTACTTTTGATGAGTCTAATGTAAGTGACTCGAACATTGCATTAGAGATATTTTCATCGACAAACACATGTTTCATTGCAGCCTTATTGATTTTCTCGGAGCTTTTCTTAGCAACACCATTGTTGAACCTAGGACCCATTGAGTTCGGGATTTCAATGTCATTTAAAGGAGAAACAAACTGCTCATTTGATAACGATGGTGTATCGGATGATGGCAACGAAGAAGTCTTCGTACCGTTGGAGTCGATCTCATTTTTCGAATCCAAATCATTGTATCCTTTAAAAAACAAATCATCAAGAAGATTGTCACTATTGGAGAAAATATGAGAATCATGTATCTCATTCAATGTTTTTAAAGATTGTTCTCTAGTGGGTTTTTCATTTATTTCGTAACCCTTCTTTATTACATGACCCACCTCAGGTATCTCATGATGCAGAGTATCGAAAACTTGATGTTCCTTGGCAATATTATATGAGTCCAGATTGTTAGTAGGCGTAGGAATTACGTTGTCAATAACCAAATCTAAATTGCTGGAAACGGGATTTGAATGTGACGAGTTAACTGCTTGCGTAGTTTGCTTCGCAATATGAGCAGTGGATTCGTCCTTACTGAACATATTTGGTGTAAAATTGCCATTATCAAAGAAAAACCATGATAATATATCATTCAGGTTTTGAGGCATCTGATACCTCGCTGAAGAGTCGTCCAATGGGATCTGTAGTTCTGGAAATTCTGGCATCATCGTTGTCGTAACTGACAGCAAAGGTGAATCCACACCTACCTTCCCCGTAGGTGTCATTGGCTTTACAAGATCTCTTTGGTTTTTGCTTTCAAAGTCAGCTGCAGATGTCTTCTCTTTCATCTGTTTGGATGGCCTCCCAATACCAGTGAAGGGGTGAATCAAACCATCGCTACAGACCGCAGATTCTGTAGTCAGTTTTTTCTTCAGCCTATTGCCAATGCTAGTCTCATCGACTTCGTAATGCCTCTTTATATGTCGTTCTTTCAAGTCTTTCCTAACAAACGTTTTCCCACATTTTCTTTTATTTCCAAACTCATTTATGACAAAATCGCAATAGAAGACCTCCTTAGGACGATGATTCAAATAATGCCGTGAAAGATGATCCGATCTTGAAAATATCTTGGGACATTCAGGGCACGGAAAATTGCCCAACGTTCTCTTCTTCTTCCTTTGCGAAATGGTTTTATCTTGGGATACAGCTCCATGTTGTTCTTTTTCTCCTTCAGTTGTCTCACTGCGCATGCTTCAAGGCCTAATAAAACACCTCATAAACAATAGGGTAAACTGTACAACTTACAATCTGGGAACCATTACTTAGAACCTAGATATGGATTAACTGCTCCTCCCCAGATCACCGATGGAGAAATTCATGATGAGTCACCTGACTCACTTTTGCATTTCTCTTCCTCTTGATCTGGTTACTCTCTTCTTCTTCTTCCTTACTTTAAAAGCTACAGGAAGACCAGCAGGCACGCTTGAGTAACTATAAAATCTAAACTATGATGGGTATTGCTGTCCTATAAATAAAACAATCAGGTAAATGAAAAGATAATAAAGTAAAACAAAAAAAAATAAAGTAATTCAAAAGGAAGCAATATCAACACTGTGTACTATTACACAGACTGAGAACAATAAATATTTAACCCCGGGTACGGACGAAAATGTTCAAACCCAAACGGCATAGACTAAACCTGGATGGTCTCACAAGCAGGTCTCAGGCGGTCAATATCGATGACTGTTGGGAATTCCACGAACGAAACTCTCTTGTCACATGAACGAACAGGCAGACTCTGCTTAGTGAAGCTTTGATAAATGTTTCCTGTCTCACACGTGAGGATGGATTGAGTCTCCGAAAACAACGAGTTTGTTTCCTCTTCGTCATCCGAGTATATGCTAGAGTCCAACAGCCCGATATTGAGACCCCTGGAATAGTAAAATTGAAACTTGTCAAGATTCATGAGAAATGCAGTATCAGCATACAAATTGATGAGGTATTCGTGAGGAACAGCCCTGGAAAATATATGTTTACTGGTGAGCAAGTCTATCAGAGCGCCTTTCCTATCGTAGTACAAATACTGCTCATTATCGAGTTTCCAAATCTTGAAGTAGGAGGAGTAGTCTCTGGGACACTCCAAACTTTTAGCACACTCAAAGGATGATACCTGTGCAAAAAGCCTGTCATAGAAAGACTCAAACTTCATTTCAATATACTTGTCAGCCACCAACTCTTCAATTTTTCCCAGAAGATACTCACGGTTGTTCTTACCTATTATCTTATTGCAAACAGAATTGATATCAGAATCGGGAAACTCCTGCAAAATGTTGTTTATCACAAAGTTCCCCAAGTCTTTCGAGTCTGTGTCAAAAGAAGACGACTCGAATATCTCATACATCATGTCCAAGATTTTGTTTTTCGCCACAATGAGCGAAACGTTTGAGCTCGACAAACTGTCGCCATCCTTCATGTTGGACTTCGAAGGCGATTGCAGGAGCTTGAGGGACAGAACCAGTCGCACTGAATCTGAGTCTCCGCCATCACTCTCCTCGTTGTCGCCTTCTGCCTCTTCGTCCTCAAAGTCTTCATTTTCGTCGTTACTGTCATAACAATCATCAACCCCTCGTCCATAGAGAGCCTGCTTGTCTGACACAAGCCATCCATACTTCTCACCCTTAAACAAGGCCCTCTTAATCTCTGCGTTGTTGTTACCGTAGTCCAATAACGCATGGCGTACGCCCATCTTCACCGTCCGTCTGCTGTCCCGCAACTGCTCCATATCACACTCCCGCATCGGAAACTGCAACCCGAACGGCTGCGTCGCCGCTCCCCCCGGCTCACTGGTGCCATCTCCACCATCTCCTGTCTTGCTTCCACTGTGCTCGCCTGATTTCCAGTCGGCAAGGTTGCCGCCAAGTATGTTGCCCCACGACGCCATTTCTATAGAAAATAAACTTTCAAAAAATCAATCCAAAAACTATACTAAATATCCTTGACTCATTCACACTATATTAGAATCTAACACCACAAATCACTAATGTATAACCATAGCTTTTCAGATATAATAAATCAAAGATAAAATAAACGTAAATATCTATTTGTAATATTAAAGAAGGGGATAAGATTTTTAATTTTATATACATTTACAAATTTCTATTTGTGCTCATCTATGGTTGCGAACTTGCCTAAACCAGATCAGTTTACACAACAGAGCTATGGGGAAACCATTGACATATGGGATCCGGAGGAACCAGGCCATCGGATATGCTGCTGTTGCCCTATAGGAAACGGTCAGCTATGACCGGAGGGGGTGTTTGGGGTAGAAGAGCTGGAGCATTCACGGGAGGAAGGTCGGGTTTGATTGAGTCATCATGCGAAATTGGTCCGCCGAAATGAAATCTTTTGTAGACTGCAAAAATGCACCTTTCGTGACCGGCAAAAGCGAGCCCCAGCACATTGTAGTATGCTACGTAGTGCTACAGCACTACGTAGCTCATCAAATGATGACCTTGATGGTGGATGACCACACCCTACTCGTGGCTGACACAGTCCTTTGACCCCCTTTGCAATAGATCCCTTGTGTACAGAGTGTACAGAGTAGAGAAAGTGCCGCACTTTCTTTTGGAGCCTGCACATACACAGTCTAAAAGTGCGATCTGCTCGACTCATCGAGCAGTAGTAAAGAATCGACTTTTAAAGGCAGGGCTAGAATGGCAAGAGCATCTTGGAGGCGGCTGGACATTCACTTATCTAATATCGGCTCCATGCTGCTTGACAGGGTTGGAGATGAAGACGTTGAGCTGTGACAATTGCAGCTTGTGGTACAAGGAGTGCACAACGTCTGAGTAGCTTGAGTAGAGGGCTGTGATGGTCCGGACCCTTGGCGACTGGCGAATGATGTGTCACTGGCGTGCGTGGACGGGGTGCGTGGCTGCGACTCGCCGCCAGGTCTATATCTCCCTGCGAGGCACAGCACGATACGCTGACGACTCCCTAATCGCACCGCGAGCGTCTCGCTAAATGCGCTGACTCAGCGATTACATAAGCATAATTAGCGACACCAAGAAGAACACTAGGGCCAAATAAACCTTTTGTTTCCTATGCTACGTGATCTCTAAGCTGTCAACTCTTTGAAAATGCTTTCAACACGTAATCTCCGAGTGGTGGTGTCTGTGTTGGCGATATTCGCTATCGTAGCGTTCTTTTCCACCACGCAGAATTCCCTTAGTGGGTCAATCCAGCGAGTCAAGGCGACAGAAGAGACCTCGCCCTTTGGAGAGACTGATGAAAAAGAAGAAGCAGACAACACGTTATTAGGAAAGCCACACAAGGGTACCGAGCCTCCATACGCGAACAGCGGAAACAAGGGAGCAAATGGAGCCACGGGAGCAAAAGCGGACCTGAAACCTGTGATAGCAGACAAAACAAGTAATGCTCAGCAAAATTTGAACGAGGGAGCCAAGGAGAAGGGAGGATCAGTCGACAAGACGGGAGCCGAGAAGGGAGTTGTAGGTGCGACAGATGAAGATGAGGGTTCGGGCGCGTCGTCTCTGAAGGGATCAAGTGAGGGATCAAGCTGTAACGAAGCCAGCTACGTGGTGATGATCGATGCTGGATCTACTGGTTCGCGTGTTCATGTCTACAAATTCAACACATGTCAAGCACCTCCACAGCTATTGGACGAGACATTCGAGATGTTGAAGCCTGGGTTGTCTTCGTACGAGAATGATCCTGTTGCTGCGGCCAAGTCCTTGGACAAATTGTTGGACAAAGCTGTAGAGGTTATTCCAAAGGAACTCCAAGGGTGTACTCCTGTATCTGTCAAGGCTACTGCAGGATTGAGACTTGTGGGTGAAGAGAAATCGACTGCTATTTTGAACGAGGTCAGAAACCACTTGGAGAAGGATTACCCCTTCGCTGTCGTTTCTGGGGACGGTATTTCGTTGATGGACGGTAAAGATGAGGGTGTCTACGCCTGGATTACCACCAACTTCTTGCTTGGAAATATAGGAGGTGAGGAAAATCTCCCAACGGCTGCCGTTTTCGATTTGGGTGGAGGCTCGACTCAGATTGTTTTTGAGCCTGAGTTGGATGAAGGCACGCAAATGCACCCTGACACTAAATACGAATTCTCGTATGGAGATAAAAAGTTTTCATTGTACCAATTTTCTCACTTGGGTTATGGTCTCATGGAAGGAAGAAACAAGGTGAATTCACTCGTCATCGAATCGGCGTTGAAATCCAACAAGCAATTGAAAGATTCGGTCTACAAGAGCAAAGACGAAGCTAAGGGTAAGAAGGGATCTGTAACCATTAAGCATCCTTGTGTGCCCCCAGGTGTTACAGCCTCTGATGTCGTTGTCAAGTTGAAAGAAGATGAAGTTTTCGTTGTGAACTTCGAAGGCCCTTCAACCGCAGGTGGTGCCCAGTGCCGCTTCTTGGCTGAATCGGTCCTCAACAAGGATGCTGAATGTACCATGAAGCCATGCTCTTTCAATGGTGTACACCAGCCATCTTTGACTAAAACTCTCAGAAAGTCATCGAACATGTACGTCTTCTCCTATTTCTACGACAGAACCAATCCTTTGGGATTCCCTTCCTCTTTCACTGTGGAGGAATTGACAGAGTTAGCCAAGGTTGTGTGCAATGGTGAAAGTTTATGGAAAGACGTTTTGTTGGACGAGCATGTGAAGGCATTGAACGAAGAGCCTCAGTGGTGTCTCGATCTCTCTTTCATCGTTGCAATGTTGCATACTGGCTATGATATCCCATTGCAAAGGGAACTTAGAACTGCAAATAAAATCGATGGTAACGAGTTAGGTTGGTGTTTAGGAGCATCATTACCTCTCTTGGACAAAAAGTCATCGGGATGGGAATGTAAGGTTAAGTCCCTGAATTAGCATCATGAACATTACCATGGATTTGTAGTCTCTATATAGTCAATAGATTATATCTTTGTAATCATCTCTTTCTTAATTTTGTACTTGCTCTAATCAGAGAGTGCCTAAACGATTTCGGTTCCTGGTTATATTTTCGATTCAGTTCTTTAAACAGTTCCAGACTAATCGACACATCTTATATCAAAAAACTTGAATTGAAGGCGAATAAAGAGTGTCAGAAGAACTCTTATCAGTGGTATACTCTATAAACGAACTATTGTTGATAAAATAAGATGTCCCTGGCATCTAACGATGGAGATGGAGCGGTGAACTCAAATATTTTATCGCCTCAACCCAAGGGCAACAAAGCTCCCAAGGAACAAAATGGGCCAGAGATTTCCCGCAAAACGAGCGGGGGCCGATTCAGAAAGAAGTCCACGAGCAAGGGCAAAGATAGCAATGGCAACCAATATTCCCGAGAGAAACCGTTGATACATAACAAGTTATATTGCAAAACACAATCTCGCAAGGTACCGAGCACGGTTCTCCTGAAGCTTGGCAGTGAGGACTTGTCGTCTGTCAAATCTCATGCTGAATTGGCAGAAACGGCGAATGGAGTGCTTATGCTTGCACGTAATTTGGCTAAGGCAACAATACATTTAGATGTAAGGAACATAATGATCGTTACGAAGGCAAAAGATAACTCGCTCGTCTATTTGACTAGGGAAATAGTCGAATGGATACTTGATAGAGAGAAAGATATTACAGTGTACGTGGACTATCATTTGAAGCGGTCAAAACGTTTCCATGCACCAAGTATACTTGAAAACAAGCCCAAAGCTAAAACCTTATTGAAGTATTGGGACAGGAAATTAGCATTGAAAAATCCAGAAAAGTTTGATTTGGTGGTAACATTGGGTGGAGATGGAACTGTTTTATACGTCGCAAACATGTTTCAACGGGTTGTTCCTCCCGTTATGTCCTTTGCATTAGGGTCTTTGGGCTTCTTGACCAATTTTCAATTTGAAAACTTCAGAGAAAATGTAACGACCGTCATAGAATCAGGCGTGAGGGCCAATCTTCGAATGCGTTTCACATGCAGAGTCCACAAAGCTGATGGAAGTCTAGTCTGCGAGCAGCAAATATTGAACGAGTTAGTTGTTGATCGTGGCCCTAGTCCTTATGTGACTCAATTAGAGTTGTACGGTGATGGATCATTACTCACAGTCGCTCAGGCCGATGGCTTAATAATAGCAACACCTACAGGGTCAACTGCTTACTCTTTGTCTGCGGGTGGGTCGTTGGTCCATCCTGGAGTCAATGCAATAAGTGTGACGCCCATTTGTCCACACACGCTCTCGTTCAGGCCTATCTTACTTCCTGACGGAATGTTCTTGAAAGTCAAAGTTCCTAAGAGTAGCCGCTCTACTGCATGGGCTTCTTTTGATGGTAAAGTGAGAACAGAATTGAGCAAAGGCGAATATGTGACTATACAAGCAAGTCCGTTCCCCTTCCCAACAGTCATTTCCTCCAAAAATGAATATATGGATAGTGTCAGCAGAAACCTCAACTGGAATGTCCGCGAACCCCAGAAACCACTCACACTGTTCCTCAGCGAGTCCAGCAAAAAGAGGTATCATAGGAACAACGAGATCGAAAAAGAACTCGAAAATTTGCACATTACTACAGCTAACACAGAATCTTTCGATATAGAATACGAAGGAAATACTGTCTCTTCAATCTCGCCATCAGATTCGGGGGAGGATGAATTGCCGTACTTGCCGTCGCCAGGAAGCGGACTCAACACTCCCCCGTCTAACAACATCTCGTTCCACGACTTCCACGAACGAGCTTGCTTCGCACACCCTAAAGCACTCATCACTCTTGATGAAGGCGAACTCGAATCTGATTCTCTCGCGGCAGAGCGCTCCCCCGATTCGTCCTAGATAGTATCTACACCGCCTGCTAATGGGTTGACGTACGTAGAATGACAATAATGTATTATTCAAGATGATCTCTTTTCCCTCTTCCAGCCCTTGTATTGGCTCGCCAGTGCTCGCCCACCACTGCCGGCTACCGGCAGTTGTCTGTGCACTGAGAACCTCACATTTGTTTATCTACACCGTAGAAAATCACTCTGGCTGCAACTCTGCACCCCACAGGAATCTATTTGGACCGCCTGGCTTGCTGTGTCTTTCTACAATATGCTTTCTACATTGCGAATTGCCAAACCATTGCACCCATTCTTGATTCATATACGCCAGGTGAGCCTCCACGCTGGCACTCTAACTCCCTTCTGGTCATCACCGTCACCGACTTTCGCCCAACCCTCGCATCCAGATCTACATGGATACATCATCACTCTTATCGTCACGTGTAGTGTCAACCAGTCAGCTCTTTTATCTCATCAAGAAAAATTTTCATGATGTTTTGTCGTGCTGTACTCAATAGACTAGTAAGAAGCACCAACAGAAAAAGAAAAAATCACCAGGAATATATAATTGCGATAAATTCTAGTTATTCTCTAAGAGTATAAGGAAAACTTATAACAAACAGAAGAAGAATATGGCAGACATTACTCAAAAAATGAGCGACCTTTCTGTACAAGGTAACCAAGGGGAAAACACGTCCAAACGCCAATACGTTCCACCACATCTTCGCAATAGATCAGGCGGTGGTGATAATGGAAGACAAGGTGGATACGGCGGTGGACGCCGTGGAGGCTATCAAGATGGCGAATCTGGAGGCAACTTCAATAATGGTGGACGTCGTGGCGGATATGGAGGCTATGGTGGCGGCGGAAGCTTCAACGGAGGCGGCCGCCGAGGAGGATTCGGTGGTGGTCGTGGAAACAACAAATATCTGAGACCGGGCGTAGGTAAATGGGTTGACGGCAAGCATGTGCTTGCTGCCAGCAACGAGAAGCTAGAGACCGAGTTGTTTGGTACGGCTGAGGACCTGTCTTTCCAGTCGTCTGGTATCAATTTCGACAACTACGACGATATTCCAGTGGAAGCTTCTGGAGAAGGCGTTCCAGAGCCAATTGATGCTTTTACAGCACCACCATTGGACGAGTTATTGGTTGAAAACGTCAAGTTGTCCAGATTCACAAAGCCCACTCCAGTTCAAAAATACTCTGTTCCTATTGTTGCAGGAGGTAGAGATTTGATGGCATGTGCCCAAACTGGTTCCGGTAAGACTGGTGGGTTCTTGTTCCCAGTGTTGTCTGAATCATTCATGAACGGACCAGCACCCATCCCTGAATCAGTTGGAGCTTTCTCATCCCATAAGGTATACCCAACCGCTTTGGTGATGGCCCCAACTAGAGAATTGGTCTCTCAAATCTTCGAAGAAGCAAAGAAATTTTCATACAGATCGTGGGTTTGCCCCAGTGTCGTGTACGGTGGTGCTGACATTGGAAGTCAAATCAGAAACTTGGAAAAAGGCTGTGACTTATTGGTTGCTACGCCAGGTCGTCTTAAGGATCTTTTGGAAAGAGGAAAAGTCTCGTTAGCAAACATCAAATATTTGGTTTTGGATGAGGCTGACAGAATGTTGGATATGGGTTTCGAACCACAAATCAGACATATTGTGCAAGAATGTGATATGCCAGGAGTTGAAGCAAGACAAACTTTGATGTTTTCAGCTACTTTCCCAAGAGACATCCAATTGTTGGCTCGTGATTTCTTGAAGGATTACATTTTCTTGTCCGTTGGTAGAGTTGGTTCTACCTCTGAAAACATTACACAAAAAATATTGTACGTTGAGGAAGAAGAGAAGAAGTCTGTATTATTAGACTTATTATCTGCCAATGAGAACGGATTGACCATTATTTTCACAGAGACCAAGAGAATGGCCGACAATTTGGCTGATTTCTTGTACGATCAAGGATTCCCAGCAACTGCTATCCATGGTGACAGATCTCAATATGAGAGAGAAAAGGCTTTGGCAGCTTTCAAAAATGGTTCGGCTCCTATCTTGGTTGCCACTGCTGTTGCTGCTAGAGGTCTTGATATTCCTAACGTCTCACATGTTGTTAACTTCGATTTACCAAGTGACATTGATGATTATGTCCATAGAATAGGTCGTACTGGTCGTGCTGGAAACGTTGGTATCGCTACCGCTTTCTTTAACAGAGACAATAAAAATGTTGTCAAGGGCTTAATCGATTTGCTCAACGAAGCAAACCAAGAGGTTCCAGACTTCTTGATCAAAATTGGTAGAGAGTCTTCTATGGTTAAACCTATGCGTGGTGGTAGTTCCCGAGGAGGAAGAGCCAACGGACCTGTAAGAGATTATAGAAGACAGGGATCCAGCTTCGGTGGCGCCTCTAACTGGGGAGGTGGCAACAACTGGGGCTCTTCTAACGGCTACTCTAGTGGTGGTGGCGGTGGCTACAGCAGCCGTGGATACGGCGGCGCCAGTGGCGGTGGGGGTGCCGGTGGTTCATCCTACGGTAACCCCTCATCTAGCAACTCCTGGTGGTAGGTGCTATCCTAGTTTGCCTTTTCAATGCGTGTATTGAAAAAGGCCAACCTCTCTTTTTTGTCAAGTTGTTTTGGTTTCAAATCACTTGATAGTGCATTTATCAACTGTTCGATGTCTTAATCTCATTGTACAAGGAAAGGAAAAGATTTTTGTTGTTTATGATTACTATTTGCATTATTCATTTATGTTTTTTGTTCGAAGTTAGAAATTCTTAGACTTTTTCTTCAGCATTCAAATTCAAGTGTTTGGTATTTGGAGCTTTTCTGCGAAGAAAAAGGGTGTTGTCACGAAAACGAAGGTTACACTACTTCCATTACCCACTATCATTCATGTTTTGTATTAATAGTCTGGTTTGTTTGAAATAAAGGTGTATTTAAAGAGTGACTCATTGAAAGAAAAACATATAGAAAACATAAGTTATTAATCGGGTCTTTATAAATCTTTTAGTTTTCTTGGGGGTGTTGAAAAGTTATTTACGTCATATTGTGGATTTAGACATTGTTTTCTTTTTTATATATATTTATCTCTATCGAAGTATAAATGCATTAGTGCAAGTGTATATAATTTTAATACATCCAAGTATAAGTTTTAAAGGAAAATATTAATGCAGGAATTCTATCTAGATATTTCAAACGGAAAGAAGCACAAGACATTAATTGCTTTCTTCATCCGCGTAGGAAGACACCCACTATGAAATCACGACAGATCAAAATTGCTGTGGTGGTATTATGCGAACTCTACTTGTGTATATTACTTTTCAGGACGTTTTTTGCTCCTCAGGAAAAGATTTCAACAGAGCATAAATCAAATAAGGCTAAACTTATTAGAGAGTTGGAAAAAAACAAGAACTGGAATCGGTATGGGTTTAACTTCAGGCCCAATTACAAGCCGAAGCTTGAGAAGGTTACTACGGTGAGACAGCAATTAGCATTTCAGTTTCCATACGATCCAAAGGGTGCATATGAAAGAAACATCTGGCAAACTTGGAAGGTTGGAGTGGACGATCCTACATTTCCCAAAAACTATAAGAACTATCAACAGACCTGGGGGGAGCGCAATGAGGGATATAATCAGTATCTAGTGTCAGACGAAGCATGTCATGCACTCATTAATCAATTGTACTCGACTGTGCCTGATGTTGCTGAAGCTTATAATAGCATGCCCAAAAATATATTAAAGGCTGATTTTTTCAGGTATCTCATTCTTTTTGCCAGGGGAGGCGTTTATTCAGATATTGACACAGTAGGACTCAAGCCCATAGATAAATGGGTTTCCAATAATGCAACTCTCTACGGTGATCCAAATGAATCGGGGTTGGTTGTGGGAATCGAGGCTGATCCCGATAGACCAGATTGGAATGATTGGTATGCAAGAAGAATTCAATTTTGCCAATGGACTATACAAGCGAAGCGAGGTCATCCTATGTTAGGTGAGCTTATTGCTAGGATTACCGATATTACTTTGAACAGGAAAAAGAAGCGCCAATTGAAAAAGATCTTGGGGAAAGATTCTGGAGATGACATAATGAATTGGACTGGTCCAGGAATTTTCACCGATACTGTTTTTGAGTATATGAATAACTATTTCCACACTGAATCTGAAATGAACATGAACTCAGACGAAAAATTAATCTCATGGAAAACATTCACAGGAATGAAAATGCCCATAGCTGTTGGTGATGTATTGGTACTCCCAATAACCTCATTCAGTCCCGATGTTAATCATATGGGTTCCAAAAGTTCAAGTGATGTTTTGGCATACGTTAAGCATGTTTTTCTGGGTTCTTGGAAGCCTGAACAAAAAATATAATACTGCTTAGTTTGCATGAAAATCGTGAATTTCTCAAAAGTTATCTTTACTTTTCTGAAATTTTTGTTATGCTGTACGAGTCAATTCACTCTCAAAATGATAATAATTGTCTAGGTTTTAAGGTATTCTGTAACTATGGTTTGCACCTATGACTAGCATTAAAAGCTCAATATCTCTATATAAACATTACACGGTTCAAAAAAATTTGCTTGAACTGTTCTATATAAAACTATGAGTGATGGTACCTCAAATAATAATGGTTTCGGTCGTTTGAAGAAAATCCGCAAATTATTTAGGAGGGTTGAAAGCGGTCGATTGAACACGGCAGACACGAGTAAAAGCAGAATAATTAACCAAGTAACGCGTACAGATGAACATCATAATCAATCCGAAATGGAATGGTCTGACTTTTTCAGTCACATCTCTGGTTTGAATAAACGATTTCCTGGTTCGGTTGAACCTTTTTTCACAGATTCCGCAAGAACAGATAGAGGTTTCACTTGTTTGACGGTTCGAACTAATGACGAAAACAATTATAGCGATGACCAACAGATTGAAAATCAGGATTCAGAGTTCAGTGAAGAATATTCTGTTGACAACTCCTCTCACTGGAGCTCTGATACGACATTTCTCACTGAAGAATCAGACTATTATTCAATATATTCAGGCTCTGTCATAAATCTATACTTCACCGGTGAAGAGCCGGTCTATTAAGTAGTATTTATAAATAGATGAGGAAACTTTACCCAATAAATTTCACTATGGGAAATTCTTCGAATCCCGATCCATCGTAAATGTGAGTTACCAATCAAAGTGACTAGTTACTTCACTTTCTAGTTTCAATAAACTCTTAAATTCATTTTTAGTGCGAAATTTTTTGTAATAAATTTTGCAACTATTATTTATGCAATGATCTGTTGTATCCTTCAGTAATCCAGAAGCTCCAATTTTCAAGTTTTGGTTGTATTTACATATATTGCAAAGCGTATCAAATCGTAGTTGTTTTAATTCAAGTTCTCGCTTCTCTTTCATGAATCTATTCACAACCCTCGTGTCGTTGTAAGTGCAGTTATTACATACTTTGCTAATGCTGTCTTCTTCTAACTGATTTGCACATAAAACACAGTGCCTAGACTTGGCTAACTTTGACAACAGTGATTTTGAATCAGAATTCAAACTTTTAATCGACTTAGGTAACTCTAGATACCACGACTTGATATCAACACCTATCAAATTGAATATTCTTGCTAAGGGAGGAATCAATACCCTAGTGATGTAGTATTCATGGTCTAGAAACATTGGCTCTATCGATGTGTAAGATTCTACAAACTCCTCTGGTGAAACACATCTATCTTTTACTCTTCTCTTCAAAGGGTTATTGATTACGACGTATGGAATCCGCTCTTTGTACTGGGGTTCTTTTCTGGGGTCATTTGACATCAGCCTTTGAGCCACAAGAGCACCAGGGGGGACACTCTTCTCGTTTTTATACGCCCCGAGACGTACCTCTTTAGCAAAACAGAAGTCTCCAACAAACACTTGGCTCTGAATGATTTTCTTAAATTCACCTAAAGTATACTTTTTAACTTCTGAAAGGTTTTGTGTATTGAAAAGTATACGCAATGCCTTCTCTACTAACATTTGCTGAGCGGGTATCCCATCGCGTCGAACTGTCTCGATACCCTTTGCATCAAACTTGGGTTCCTGTTGTTCCACAAACTCATAAGAGTAGCCAACATATCGTTTTTTAGTTAACAAGACACAAGGATGGTAAACTTTTTCAAACTTCAACTTGATAGGGTCTGGAAACCTATCTGTCAATGACTTTGCTATCATCTGGCCAATTTCGAAAGCATCGGATCTTGATTTTCCTGGGAAATAAACGAATAACGAATCCGTGTCCCCGTAAACGACTTTAGCTCCGAACTCTCCATTATTTATGTAATCAATTGATTGGTTTAGTATTTCTCTTCCTGTCGCTACAATTGCATCTGACAACTCAGTACTAGGCATTCTTCCACTAAACGTTGCTGATGTGTACCCGTATGTAACAGCTGCAATCAATTTAAGGGCAGCTTGCTTTGAGTTGTAAAGTTTTAATAATTCTGAATCATCTCTAAACTCATGCATCATTTTTTTAATTTTGATTCTTATATCAATTATCTCCAGCAACATCTTAGCTAGTAATGATTTACGAACAGATTTTTTAACGAAAACACAACCGTTTGGGGATACATTGACACTATTTTCCTTTGATAAAAGATCAACCAAACCGCTGGGTAATGATAAATTAATATGACCAACCTTGTTCTTAGACTGTTTGAAATTATCAAGCTTACCAAGCAATGTTGAGTAACAATAGTTGTACGCTATTATAATGGACGGATATAGAGATTGGAAATCCAATACTACCATAGGTGATTTGTAATAATTAGATTCGGGTTCCAAAATTAAAGGAATGTATTCAATTGGTTTCAACTTATGCACCTGCTCTTTAGATGGCGAGTTCAAAATCAAATTTTCCAGTTTTGCAATTCTTGTTAATATGGACTCCACTTTAAATTGAGAACCTCTGTAAAAATTCGAATCAAAATCTATCCCAATAAGCCTTGAATTTTCAACATTTCTTGTAATGAACTCTTGCACATCAATAATTTTTATGATTACATCCAATCTAGTTAAATAGTACTGTACAACTAATAGATTTTTAGAAAAGTCAGCATCATCTAACCATTTGGTTAAATCCAAGGTCAGATACTTGGGTAATGTTTTGTGAAGTAAATGATAAGAAACATTTTCTAATGAATAGTTCAGTAAGCTTAAATCTGATTTAACTAACCTCCAAATATTGAGCACAAATCTTCCGTTTATTTTGATATTAGATGTATGCGAATAACCCCACCTATCTCCTAGCTTTCCATTACCCTTCGATATACATCTGCTTAACTGTGGTAATAGGTTCATGTCAAATACATTACCAAATCTTTCAATCAAGTATCCCCAAGAGTTGGCATTAACTTCATAGCCAGAAAGTATATCTGGATCAAATACCTCGATGATTCCCAATAATCTTTCAATCATTTCAGCCTCAGATGAAAAGACCTCGATGGATATTCCAGTAGCTGAAGACAATCTGTTTATCTTTTCAGATGATGTTCCGTTATTATTGTGGAATAAAATCCCTTTTTTAAATCCTGGTGGGGCTAAGTTTTCATTTGCATCATCAAAACCATAGAATATGAATGTTAAACAGTCACTATTAGGATTTGGTAACAAATCAACGAATGTGTTAACATGTAATTCTATAGTCATATTAGTCAATTTTGAAAATGAATTTGGTTTTCTCGCAACTTTTTCCGAGTTGTAAGAAAACTTGTATTCCTTACTAGAGAAAACTGAGCTCCCGATTTGACTTTGAAGCCTTCTTCTCTTCTCCCTTATGCCTATTTCCTCTTCTTGTACCCATTTTTTTATGAAAAGCTTGGATGGCGGTTCTTTAAGGTATTGCCATTCTTTGGTTTCCCTTCCACCAGTAAACAACTTTGGGCCGGTGACAGATCTAACTGCTTCAGACATCGGTAGCCTCGGTAAGCATGCATCATTCTTGCAAGGTACAACTATTTTTCTGTTCGCAAATACATAAGACCTTTTAGAGACATTCAAAAATTCTTCATAAAATGGGTCATTATAATCTACTCTCAATGATTTATCAATATCGAAAAGACGACTTATATTGCCTCTCAAAAGATGAGTAGGAACTTTATTGGAATAAAAGTAATCAGATGCCTTATAGCCTATGGGCTTATCATCAACTTGCGTGGATTTGTCAGTTAAGGTCAGACAAGATGTAAAAACATCGAGATTAGTGCTATTTCGGTGATTCGTTTGGGTGATCTCAAGCAAAGTCTCTTGGTCATTTTGAATATTTGATGCGTCAGGTACATCTATATCCTCATTATCTGTATCTGTATTGATCATATCATCATTATAAAAGTCATTATCGTCGCTTTTTGCGAGAAACTGATCATCTTCAAAATTCGAAGTATTTCTTTGGGTCACCGAAGGCTTCAGAGAGTTGAAAGATTGGTCTATAGGGGGAGTTCCTATCTCTTGTGTTTGAGACGTAAGAGCATTCTCATCGAACAAGTTATTATAATTTTCCCATATTAAAAGATCATCGAAGAACTGAAGCGATTCAAACTTTTGTGAGTGTCTCTCCAAATCAATTAATTCAAACGAAGTAGGATAATTGAATTCAGTATGCACCTTCTTCTCCGCATACTCAGAGTAATTCAAATTTGTGTACGAATTCAATTTTCTAGCATAGTCCAACAATTCCATTAACTCTCCATCATTTGACCACACCGTGGAATCTAGTTCTGGATTTCCAGTTGCAAGACCTGGTGATTGTAATAGATGAAGCGAATTACGCAACTCGCATTGATACTCCATGTCGTTTTTGAGATGCACCAATGACGGCAAATAGATGGTGTTGTTTTTCACTTTATTTTTGTGGTCCCCAAGTTCCTTGAAGTTATTGTGCAAGATGCGGTGCTCCAAGTAATCGCGATTTAGAATAAAGGTGGTGGTGATATCTATCTCCAAAAGCATTTTCCCCATTCTTTCATATTTGCGATTATGAAGAATGTTCCTTGAGTTGATAAATGGCTTCAACCCTTCTTTTAACGCCTTAATGCCATTGTGTTGGTGATTGAACAATAACGGGTAGCGAAAGTAACATTTGTCTGATTCCATCCAACCACAACCAAAAATATTGAAATCAGTCGAAAATTGTAGCAAATAAGGAATATGAGCTTCATAAAGTTCAATCCTTTTCGACTTGAGTGGCATTCCATTCTTTTTTCGTACTTCATTTAAGGTGATTTCTCTTTCATGAATCAATTTTATCAACCTACTTTTGTAAACTGGAGATAATAGAGAAATTTTGTAAAACAAGCTGTAACCAAGATGATAGCCATATGCCGGTGTGCCCTTGCAGACCTGTACCTGAGCTACGTACTTTCGTTTTCTAGTGCCCCCATTATTCGTCTCTTCGTGCCCGTTATCGAAGGGCAGAGCTTCTTCGAAATACTCATCCCCATCTTTTGTCCTTTTAAACGAATCAGATAGCTTCTCTTCTATGTACTCTTCCAAATCTTTTAAAATAGCATTACCTACTTCTTCCTCATCATCATACTCTATGTAAACATACGGGTAATAGTTATGGATATGAACCAAAACATTGTAACTCTGTTTGCTAATTACTAATGAACCGTATACCCTGATAATAGGTACTTGATATACTTCATCGCATAATCGGTCTAGATGGGTGGCATTGCTCTGATATGTATCGAAATTGTTCACCTGAATCCGTAACTTATCATCATTCATGTATTTGTTTCTTATAGTAGTTATTCGTTGCTACAACTAAAGGCTATCTTAAATCACGTCAAGCAGAATCTCTTGTCTATTATCAGTGTGCACGTACCACTATATAACACAAAAGCGCTTCACCATCGCTATTCCATCGTAACTTTATGTTTTGATGATTATCATTCAATCCTTTACTATGGGTAGTTAGTATACGAAGGGGTTGTGTCCACTCATCTAGTTTTCCCTGTAAAATAAAGAGCTAGGTTGCAACTGGTATTTGGATAGTTGTTTTTTTTATGATAATCGAGTGATCAGATCTTTTTTTTGCATCCTATGATAATGAATACGTGATATAGAATTTGAGAGGCATATACCAATTCTGTCTTCAATCTACGTGTGAATTGACTCATAAATACTTGGGCGAGTACGTTATTACTCTGATTAGTTTGTAGATCTTACTTGTAAATTTTTAGGGCTTAGCACTTGGATGCAAAAAATGCAAAATTTTTTGAAATTTTATTGAATATGAAGCTACTAGTGTCACACAGTTGAAAATTAAAGTTATTCTACTTCAATTCTAATTTGTATATACTCGAGATTAGTAGAATTTATGCAATACTTTGCAATGCATAGAGAATTTGAGCTGCGGATGAGTTATCCATGAATATTTTTTTCGTTTTTTTCGAAACATCATTGTCACAGTGATTTGAAGAATCATCTTGAAAGTCTTTATCAGCTTTATACTTTTTGGTGAATCTGTTGTACATTTTCTTAGTTGCTGATGTTGCAGAATTATAGTAGAGCAGATCGTCATTAGGGTCTTGCAAATAGTCAATTACGAACTGGCCCTGTTTGATGACTTCATCTTTATACTTTGAGAAATCGCTTTGCCCTCCGAATTCTCCAATTAAGTCCGCAAATCCATCGTAAAGTAAGTGGACGTATTGAAGCTGATTATTCCATAATCCATTGTCGTCATAAAATGCACCTTTCAGGTTCGTAGCTGCACTTGCTAGTTCTTTTGCCTTCAGCAACCAGGTAGAATTGCCGTCGTTTTTATAGAGCAACGTAAGGGTACTCAAGGCGCACCCTACTGTGTAAGACAACTTGCCCTTGTTTAAGTCCTTGTAGTTTTTCTTATCTAATCCGTCGTAGAACAATTTGTCAGACGGATCTTGAAAATAATCAAACATAAATCGCATACACTTCTCACTGAAATCCACAAGATCCTGATCTTTGGTGATTTGAAACAACCTCATCGCTGCCAACGCAGCCTCTACAGTTGATATGGATGCTATATAATTTGCTTGATACTTCCATATTATTCCTCCATTTGAATCTGCTTGAGTCTTGAGAAATTCGACTATACTTTTAGCCTCATCCAAATATTCTTCATTACCAGTAGTGGAGTATGCATCAATGAAAACCCATGCTACCTGAGCGTTATCATCAGAATAAACATCATTGTCACCATTTGTAGAAGATGAAAATGCACCCAATTCGGAGTTTTTATACTTTTCAATATTTGCGGTAGTTTGGTATATCTTACCAATATCCTTAGAGAAAGTAATCGCCCTACCTGCAACTGCTTGATCCCATACAGCAGGTTCGTTATATCCGCCACATGTGGAATCAATACTATTCCATGCAGATTGGTCTTGACTCCAAAACCTATTGTATACCTTTTGAACGTTATCCAGAAAATCTGAGCTAATATTGATATCTATACCGATGGAAACATTTGCATCTTTAGATGACGAACTTGCGGTGGCGATATCACTACTTGTGCTGCCAGCCGATTCCGTGGCCTCTCCCAGAGAAGACTGAGATGGAGTGCTCGTCAGTGAAGACAGTCTAGTATTAGTGGGATTAGCAGTTGAGATGTTGTTGGTAGTACTTGCCAACGTGGTGCTCGCTTTTTGCATCTTATTTTCTATTCCTTCTGAAGGAGCTGCGTTGGTTTGATAAACAGTATGAATGTAAGTTTGGTAAACTGTTTTGACCTTAATGTCTCGCTTGTTTACAGGAATCGATTCGACTATCGCCGCAAGAAGCAATATATATGTCCATATAATATGTGAATTTGCAATCATCCTGTGTGATCACGGGAGGTACACATCTTAATTTCGTTAACTACAGCTATCATTTTATACAAAAGCATAGAGGTGTGGGTCTGAGAAGATATGAGATCCTAGGTTTCATCCTAAAACTTCAGCATATTTGATACAGAGTAGATTAAAGCATCAATCTGCTTTAGTAAATTGAAACAAAATCCAAAACTGATTCGAAACTGAAAAATCGCACCTCAACGTCTTGTGTCAAATATTCATGTTAACAAATGATTCAAATTGTAAAACATCCTATATTGAGTAACCCTTTGAGGTATTCTAGATCGCGCAGGTCTCATGCCTCAGTTAACTATATCCATGGTGTATATGACTGGGATGCACTAAATTCTGACCCAGTTGCAGCTGGTCTTGTTGATACAAAAATGGATGGTGTGAGAGTGCGATTGCCAAGAGGTAACTTGATTCGACTAATAGTGGAAAAGCTGCAAAGTGGTCTACAGCTTGTACCAGCTTTGAAAAAGACTAAAGAAAATTCCCACCTCCCATGTCATTACATCATTAATAACAGTACATTTGTCAATTTCATACTTGATACCAAGCAATGGAGAAGATACATCCCTCAGAAGTTCAAGTTTTACAACACTGGTTCCTTGGTGGACAAGGTTGAACTTACTTCTAGCTTGGATAATACCATCAGAGAATCCTATTCTAAATATATTAGAGAAGAAATGGCTAACTATAAAAAATCAGCAGGTAGTGCTGGACTTTTACTCGTAAACGAGGGACCGTTGATAAAATTCAATGCATCTGAACCAGTGGTCAATTTCACTCGTATTATTGATAGTATAGATGTCGAGTACCCGCTACGTATTGACTATGATAAGAATCCAGCCTTGTGCCGATATATTCTACAGTTTGTTGATTATATTTCCGAATGAAACGCATTAATCTATGAAGGCCTACTAATAAATATTAACATCGGTTGCATCCTAAATCGAATCAACTACTTTACTAATGTCATTGAAAATTTGGGCCAAAGAAGCGAAATCCAATAAATTATTCACATTAACAGGGCATGAACTATTTTTAATGTCCGATTCGTAATATTGATCGTACAAATGACGACCTTCACGCACCAACTCGTTTTTGAAAAGTTGATATGCTTGTCTTTGATACCACGATGACGGCCAAGTTTCTTGGAGCAAGTCGACAAGACCAGTGTAAAAATTGTGGGAATGATTCAAAGTGTCTGTTAAGTAGCCATTTGAATAAAATTGAGTATCCAACTTTCCACCACCCATAGCTCTGACACCGAATTCGACTGCTATGGCTTGCCAATCATATTCATCGTCGTATTTGCTCAAAAGAGCCGATGTTGAAATTGCCACTCCTATTGTATAGGTCAATTTCCCAGTGTTCAAGCTCCCATCTTGGTTCATACCATCATCAATAAAACCAGTACTTGGATCGACAAGGTGATCAATTAACCACTTCATTTGGTACTTCGCGAAGGATATAAGACTATCATCTGAGTTAATTTTGTATAATTTCACTGCTGCCAAGGCAGCCTCAACAGTCGATATCAGCGCTATATAGCCACCTTTGACCGACCATGTTGTTCCTCCTCTCTGTGTATTATTATAGCCCTTGATGTATTTCATTAAATCAGTGGCATAGTTCAAGTATTTCTTCGAATCAGTGGTATCATAAGCCAGGGTGAAAGCCCACATAACTTGGGAATCATCATCTATGTAGATGTCAGATGTTGCAGGAGTTGTTGCAGAGTATCCTCCTGTCTCTTGGTAGTGATATTGTCTTATTGCTGCGATCGCGGATGCTGTACGAGTGTCGTTGCTTTGGTTGCTGATGACATTTCCTGCGACTGCAACTTCCCATAAATCGGGTGTGTCTGACAGGCCACAGGACCCTTTCCAATTTTTTGTACTATTGTCCCAAAAATTGTTCCAAAGCTTTTCATTGATCTCTTCAGCCACCAGAGACACGGTCGCTGTGGGAAATGGAGTAGTAACTGGGGTTATGCTGGTTGTATATGCTTCCACCAGGGACATTTCCGTATCTCGCCGAACCTTCATGGGTACTGCAAGAGCTATGCTCAACAGGATCAACCCGAACACTAACCTCTGCAACAACATTTGAAATCAACTTCAGACCTTTCAGAAGTATAAAACATCTCGGCGATTGAGCTCATTTATACCATGTGTTGTGAATCATATGTCTACCTGTGTGGCAATCTTCAAACCCAAATTGTCAAATCCAATTGTTCGTGCTAGGTAAATCTTTTTTTTGTTTCACTGTTACTATTATGTCAGTGAATTGTTCATAATCAAATTTCATGTAGACCTTGCCTCAATGCGACAGCAATAAACCCTTTGTTCTTTGATCTGTCCTCGAGTTTGCTCGACGTACTATGCAAACCGTTCACTTTATCTAAATAGCTTAAAACCATCCCCTTTCGTATTCAGTCTTGGCTCTGTCTCCAGATACAGCTTAGCTACATCGAAGAAAGTTACGATATGCGGAAAAAATATGAAGTGTACGCACGATCACGTCAAGTGTCGCAAAGAAGCTTACATATACAAAACTCAAAGAGAAGCTGCGCGCATTAATGTCACCTTAAGCACAATGTTTAGAAAGTATAGCATAGCGGAATCGACGAAGCCGTACAGTCAACCTCTACCATCACTCTCATCCCAGCTTCGATGCTGTTTACTTGCGCAATCCGCGGATGAAAATATGGTGTTTTGATGGTTTCGCCGAGCCGTGTACAGCATGAAAACCCTGAAGATAAACGTCGCGGTCAACAATGGAATAATCCAGCAATCAGCCGAATAATGGGATTGTCCGAAATGCCTAGTAAACTGCGGGTTTCTACGGGTTGACAACGCCAAGGTAAGTCAAAATCTATTTTTATTAGGTAAAAAGTCCATAGCCTATATAAGTTATGTTTCTTGTGCCATTGGTATTAAAAGTCCGAGAGATTATAGTGCCCAATAAATAATACTGAAAATTGCGAAAAGAATGCGGTGAAGGTGGGAGTCAGAGGCACCCAACGAATTTCCGCTACCCTTAGATTTTGAGCTGGAACTAGAAGATGCTGCTGTCACACTTTTCAATTCGTAATTGACAGAATTCCCTGCATCATCGATCCAGCTGTTGACATCGGCTGCACTAATCTTAGAATCGAAACTTGTAGAGTTGGACATGAAAACAATCGCGTTTCCATTTTTATCAAACACGACACCGCCAGTGTTGGTCGCACTGTAGTCTCTTTTAATGTATCCATTTGCTGCAATTCCCGTCTGTATGTCGCCTGTTCCCTGGTAGTCATGAAGCGTCGAGAAAAGATGAGTCGATTCCGTATCATTCAACACCTCGAAGATGTCAAACTCGCCGCACCCAGATCCCCAACAAGAACAGTTGACATTTTCGGCATATTGGGATGTTCTTGGGATGTTAGCGTTTAATAGCCATATAGCAGGCATATTATAGTTTGTTGTCTCTTTATCAAGTGTATCCTCTTCTGGCATTTTGAACTCGAACAAGAACATTTTTATTTTACCGTAGTAACCATGGTAAGCAGGAATGCCACTTCTATAGACTCCACAATCCTTGTCATATCCTGAATCATCACACGAAATGTTGGAAAATATCACGTACTCCTCGTTTGAGTAGATCAAAGAGTTCTCTGCCAACACTGTTGCCTCGTCAGCCTTAGAGGTACCGTTGGATCCTGCGTAGGTCAAGGCCTTGCCCAAGCATGTAGAGTTTTTGCCTGCTTTCGTCAAAAAGGTGACGTTCTCGGCCGTTGAAGAGGATGCTTCGTAATAAGCTAACCTTTCCCAATCAGACGCAGAGTCTTCACCGTGTTCAAAATCTTTGGAAACGTAATATGCGAAACTATTCAATATCAATGGCCCTCTGAAGTGAACAGAGACTTCCTCATTTAGAGGAGCATTCGAACCTGAAAAAGATATAGCCTCATCGCCTACCTCACAAGAACAATCATCTGAGTATAAGTCACTCATTTTGCTCACCATATTGTAGGTTCCGGAGAACCCCAAATTCTCAAATTCGATAACATTCACTTCCGAAGAATAGCCTGATGAAGAAGCTGAGGAACTTGATTGCGAATTTGAGTTGGCGTTGGAGCTGCTTACGGCGGAGTGCTGACCGCTCCCGGTACCTTGTTGAGAGTCTCCCATAACTAACAACGGTAACAATGCCTGACATAAAATAGATATTTTGAGCACCTTCATCACTAACTTTTATTCAGAGAGATTGCAAAAAATTTCACAACTAAATGCTTTCAGGGAATTCAGTTTTAAATACTGTAAATCACTAGCAAGGCTTTGGTTTTGGATCATGTCATTTGTGAGAAATAAGTGCGCCATGGACTAGCCACTGTCCGGAAAGGATACCTCAAGGAATTCGGAAGGGAAAAAGAAGGCTTATTTCTTAGTTAGTCCGGATTTCATACGCTACTGAACTATATATCAATAATATCTTCTGTGAAAACCTTCCTTTTGCTCACATGTAAAACATCCTTCTCCAATGCAATGTCTGATCTTACATAGACTGAATATCCTACACAAGATTTCCAAGATCGCTCGACCATCCAAAACTCCTATTAAAAATAATCTCTTGTGCTCTACCATGGTTTTCTTCACTCCGCCCGGAAATTCTACATTTATTCTTGGCTTACGGTTAAATGCTACACTAAGTGAATAAATAACCGGTTCAAAAGCATAGTATCTTTTGCAGTAATGATCCTTGGTATTGGTGGAAATCACTTTGAGAAGTTTGATCGTAACTCGAGAGAAGGCTCGATGGTAAAAGTTTTGAAAAGATAAAAAGAATAAGCAGAATCTGTATGCATCTCATCAAAGTCGATTCCAGAGCTAGTTTCAGCTGTCTGGAGCAAATCCCAGAGATCCACTGCAGATGCTGTCAAATAAGACGTAATATATAGGCGTGGATTACATTTGAAAGAATGCACAGTCCCAGTTGGTCTATTTTCATTTTCTCGTCATAAACCGTGTCAGCTTCGATTGATTCGCACTTCAGATCGATACAAATACAACCGATGGATTTGATAATCGTCGTATATATTACTTGGTCATAATCAGTCGGGCATTTGTATAGAGATAGGGGATATTTTGCACCTATTTTTTTTCACTCTGCTATCTACATGCACTGTTGGCGTGTATAAAAACCTCAATGACACAAAGATGCCATGTAGCAATTGCCATCTTTAAAACTTGATCTATGAACAAGGTCGCATGATCTTTCAACCGTGTGGAGCAAAATAAAGGTTACGTCATTGTCAAAGTAGTCTGAACGTGAAACGGCAATCTCAATAGTTTATGCTCAGCGATGCAAAGCTTGGATTGCTAAAATTTAAATTTTGCAGCTTTAATTAATGCAATAGTTTAATCTTAAGATAGAGAAACAAACAAACATTGCCTAAATAGTCTCAATACACCTCGTAGTCCTCATATATTTAGACTGCTGAGAATTAGAACTGTCAAAAAGGCCAAGGCGAGAATGGAGATATTTCGTCATGTACATTACATTCTACATTCAGTTGGGTACAAAGTGTTGCGCAATGCGTTTAAAATTTTGCAACGAATCAAATTAGGAAGCAATCTACACTCGCGTGTGACTCTAATTCTATCATAGCAAGATGTATAAGCACCAACTGCACCTTCCATAGTTTATTCAGCCATGCCAACAAGGTTATTCAGATTGAATCCCCGTTAAACTTGTCCAAAAAAAAGAAAAAAAAAGTTTTCATTCACTTCATTTCCTTTTTCTGTCTCCTTTCGGTAAGAAGTCTTCTTGACTAACACTACAAACATTAATAACTGTCTTCTGCATTGATTGCTTTTTCTGAAATCAACTTCTTGTACAATATCTGTAGATAAATATTGTCTTTATCTCTTCTCGCATTTGCTTCTATATTCTAGATGCTGTTCTGAATATTTACGTCAAAGAATCACCTGTTGAGGATAAAGACAATCTTGCAGTCACTCTATCTACAAGGGTTGTGAACCAGATATACATAAGCACAGCTAGTAGAGATGTATTGCTGCGATGAATGTTGAACAAGGTCATCTCGTCCTACACACACCCTGGCATCGTATATTTAATCATCGTAGTCGTGCACACGTGAAAAACTACACCCAATTGTTCTAAGCATTTTTCAACCGATCTGTCGAAATCCATTAGATTATCCACAGTGTAAGTATGGATGTTGCGAAACACCATCCTAAAAGTCATAACCATCAGCCCCGGAATATCTCCTCGACTATTCTACCGGCTTCGTCTTTAAGGGATATCATCTCATTCATATTCATCCTTTCCGCACTTCCACAGTCCATTTCATTGATTTTTTTGATTTTCCATATTGCCTTGAATTCACACTATTCTGGTGGAAAGATCATATCTAAGATTCTCGTTAACAATGGAAGGTCGATATCTGATGGATACAAGGAGATAGTTTGGAGTACAACGAAGGTTTTGGTGGTAAATTCCACGCTATACTATATTCTCAAACATGTGTTTTTCAAAAAGAAAGCCTATATCTTCCAGTACTTGATATTACTATCAAAATCAATAATATCCTGTGACCTTATAGGTGTGACACATGTAAGCACATCCATTTCCAACAAGAAATTTCTTTCCAAGATATACTACGAAAATAAGTTTATTGATGCTCATTTGATCAACTTGATTACGTGCTACATAATTGTGAATTACATTCGTTCTTTTGTATTCTGGATGAATTTTGGAGGCTTTTTCGCGCGTCCAGGACACTACAACAAATACTACGTTGTTTTATCATTGCATATCATAACTTCGTCAATCGCTGAAAAAATATTGAACCCTAGAAATGTCGAGGAGATTTCTAGTAAAATTGTCGACAATACATACGACTCGGAAAGGGTTACAATAGTTGATGCATCAAAAGTTCTGGATATAGCGTCATCGAATGATAAGTCAAACAGATCAGTAATCTTCGAAAATTTCGAAAACTTTATTACCAATCCAAGCAACAATAGATCCTTACTTTTCAGAAACAAATATAGCACATCAATCAGCATCAAGTCACAACCGTTTTGGTCCGTTTTTGCTGGCATAAAAGCAATAATTCAAAATCCAACTTTATTCAGTGGAAAAAAGACTAAATGGAAAAATGGCGGTGGTGAATTGATACCTTCTCCCGCACCTTCTGTACGGGTTTCAATATTATCGATTGACGATTCTCGGATCCTCTTAGAATTTTTGGATAATTTCCAGCACGAGAAAGGGCCACTCTCTGTGCAAGTGAACAAAGTGAGTTGGTCTTGTTTTAAAGTACTCAGGTATAATGAAAAACTGCATCTTCTCATTTATGGACTTACGTCCTTGTTTCAATATGAAATCGATTTGATTTTTGATGGCACCACGATAAACCATCTTGTAATCAATACCACGGACCAGAAAAAGGTTTTGAATAAAAGTTTAAAGGACAATTCATCTTTAATGACTTTACGAATATCGTTGATGAGTACAATCAACAACTTGAACGAAATTAAATCTCATTTTTTGAAAATCAAGAGGGAAGAGAACAAGAAATTAACGGATCTCAAAAACAATATAGATACTATCAAGGGTAAAATTACAAAATACAATGAAAAAGGTGGACATTCTAATACCCGATCATTTGGTAGAATGAAAGGATTGATGCATGTGACCCAACAATTAGAGGAAAATATTACTGATTTGAATTCGCATTTACATAAATTGAATCAGACAGAATTAAGCTTAAGACTTGATTTCGAAAGGCAGGAAAAAACGAAACTTGAAGAAATTTCCGACTTGAACGCAGAGATCATTGCTCATGAAAATGAGATAACACTAGAGAAAAACAAACTCAAAAAGTTGAACATAGAAGAGCAGTCTCTATTAGTCAAAAAGTCCAAGTTATTGAGCAAGGAATACCATAAACAGGAAGATATTCAAAGACTTCAAAATGACTTGAAGAACCTCAAAAAGGTTGATATCATATCGAAGTTTCAAAAGCGTTCAAAAAAGAATAGCGAGAGGTATGAAAGCATCATACCCAAGGTTTTGAATGCTACTTCAGAATTACAAGAAGAACTTGAGGAACTTTTGAATGCATAATGATGATGTAAATAGTCTAATAAATTAATCCTATAGACGCCGATTATTCGTTTACTTTTTCCCCTACTCTATGGAATGCTCTGTCGAAGTATAGGATGCCTCCTGTAGGAGAAGTGCCTTTGATGCTTGGGTTAGGTGTCAAAATATCTAGTACTTGGGCGACCCATATTTCATGTTCGTCTATTTCAATATTACTTTGAGCTTTGCAAATGAATACTTTTTCACTTTCTTTTAATATGGGAATGCTAATGTCATGTTCTTTTATTCTATGCAAAAACCAATCATCAGATTGTATTTTATCAAAAGGCGTCGTCATCTCGTGGAATATTTCACCATCCTGTAATTCGCCTTCTGTTACTTTCAGCAAACCATTCTCTTGTTTAATTCCACTAGCAAATAGTCTTCCAAGATACGCAGACTTGGGTGTGGGGGGCATTATGTGAATTCCCATGTATTTATACTTATGCAATGTTGACGATGTGTAGGACGGTAAATGCAAATTAAATTGAAGCAATGGTCTTGGGTATATAGATAGCGATGAGACAGATGAGAGAGTCATGCCATGCAAACGGATGTCGTCCTTGAAAACACCTCCAGAAAGAATCATTGCCTGTGACCCAATCCCAGACATGGTATTTCTGAATATATCTTTCACCGCACTCCCACTTTTACTGAGCACCTCTTTACTCATTTACGTATCCTTATCTTTCAATTGCGAACTAACAACCACAACTTTATTCGAGTATAATGTCTGCAATATATTTCTTTATGTTGCGTTTTGAAAACCTTCCACCCGAAAAAAAAAAAAAAAAATTAATTCCCATATAGATGGAAGCTTTCAAATTTTCAACCACCAGAAAATCGAAAACATCAATTCACTTAGGCTGCGTAAAAATATAAGAACATAACCTGAGCAACGTACATATATCGGAAAGGACAAGCTACTCAGACATTCCGATGGAAAGATCCTTAATCAACCCCTTCTCTATTATTTACTCCACAGACATCTGCTCCTTCTTATTATATTTCACAAACAGACACCCAGTATATATTATCATATACATTAAATACTATTTTCCATGCTCAGAAGGCTGGAATCAGATTAACGCATCTATAATCATATCATACCTCCCGGACCTGAACACTCACAAACCACCACAAAACAACTCTTGGCTTGGCTAGTTGAAATTTCATGCAACTTGCATTGCGACAATGCCCGAATTTCACTATACTTAGTGATAGCTCGCTTTGACACACCCGTACAAGCGAATTGTCTCCACCTTTTTGACAACTGTATTGGACTAAACCGCAACTGATTACGATGTCTACTCACATTCATCAATGTCCTATAGAAAATCTTATCCAAATATCCACCCCACTATCTCACTTCTAACCTTATGCGAAGCCTTGCCACATTTTCATGTCTTGCTTTCAGAAGCATCGTCTCGCCTTGAAACGTCCACTTAGATCATCTTTGTTTTCCTGGTCTCTAACTGTAGGGACGCCTGACCCCTTTCCCATCACCTCATAATTCCATACGTCCTGTTCCAGATTGCTTGTTTACTCTATTCTTAGTAATTTTCTGAAGCTAGGCATCTATATTGAGGGCACAATCAAGATTATTTTCTCATTAAATACCGACTACAGACTCTCTCATATAAGTAAATTTATCTTAACTTTCGCTACACTTCATCTACACACCATTACTCCTACTGGTTTACCTTGTCTACACTTCTTCCACTGTGTCTTAACGGTTGCAAACTGACTGCTTTTGCCTAAAACAGAAACATGGCTCTTCATAAACTAAAGGGAAAATTTTTATTTTGATTTGACAATTCCCGTATTCCGTATGCAATATTTAATTCTCAGATCCTTTCTAGGCGGTTAACAGAGACCAGTCACTAATTTATTTTATCTTAGTATATAATACTGGACATTCACTATCATCCTTGTGATCCACATATTGACATAGTGGGTGTAGCAGTTTGAGTATTTGCTTTGGAAAAAACCAAAAAAATTCATAGAAACAAAAGATGGCTGAGTTTGTGACAACACTTGATCCTAGTACATTGGTACAACTCTATGGCAGGAAGGACACGTCCACGATGTCAGACGACTCGGATGCGATGCCGACGATCAGTGACGGTGATTCATACACAACTCCACCGGTGACAGTGCCGGCTAACAGTAATAATCCATACATTATCCGTCAGAAAGATCCGCTGGGAACGGTGTTCATTGCTGTGGGCTCGATAGTGGCGTTCCTCTTACTTGTGTTTGTCTTATTCCATCTCATCAAGTCGTACACAGCAGCACGTTTGGCTAAGAAGACGTTTGACTCCGACAAGTTGATGTATGAAACATACCACAATAACAATTCTACAGCATATGGTAGGTCCTCGCCAGCCAACGACATATACAAAGCAGACATGGCGCCGTCCATCAATAAATTGCCTTTAATGTCGCATCAACCTAGCAAGTCTGTGTTGAGCGGCTTGAATTCAGGCTCTGTGAGTGGCGATACGTCCACCTTATATGCATCTGAGACGGGCGCTACTTCCAAGCATGACTTGACTAAGATGTTCATTTCACCCACTGCTGAGGCAATGCATCAGAACAGAAACAGGTCATCGCAGTTGTCAAACTCTGTGACTAATTTGGCATTACCAGGAGCATCTTCGCAGAGTTTCTCCAATATCAACTTGTCGAATCCGTATGCGGTGGGACAAAGACACTCGCTGTATCTTCCCAATCTTCATATGTATCATGATACTATGACTAGTGAGACTCTTTCAGAATCTAGCCGCATTGCTTCCAATAGACATTCCAGTGTTAATGATTCTCCGGCAAATAACAGACGTGTGATTCCATCCATGTACCTTGAAGACTTAATTGATAGCCCCTCCAAGAGTCCTTCTAAAAGCCCTTCTCATTATTGATCAACACTGTCCCCCCTGGTGCATGTCTAGCCGCAGACAAACAGAAGAAATTTAAAAGTTCATATATTTCCAATTGCACATAGAGCATGAATATAATTTCCGGGTTTTATGTACTCAGATCCAAATCTCTTCGACATACACCATCCATTGTGTCCTGAGCTCTCATGAGCTTGCTACACCTTCTTAATCGACCTCTCCAGCTGCACTTGCTTAATATCCCAAAACGGTAACTGCACGTATGAAAACATAAAAAAATTCATGCTCGTCTGTTATAATCGTAGCGATAGCTTCATCATCTACAAAGCATCCCCTTAGAACTAATTTATATTAACATTCATTACAATCCAAACTAAAATGGCTCTTTGCGGAAGTAGACAGAAGACAAGTATGTAAATTCTATGTTAACAGCTTTTGATGCGTTTGATTCAAATGAAACAAGGATTAAATTTTCGATACTAACTAGATAAAGTCCAACGTAAGATCGTTATCTTAGGAGATGGTGCATGTGGTAAAACATCTTTATTAAATGTTTTCACAAGAGGTTACTTTCCCCAAGTATATGAACCCACTGTTTTCGAGAACTATGTACATGATATCTTTATCGATGGGCAATCGGTACAGTTATCTTTGTGGGACACTGCCGGTCAAGAAGAATTTGACAGATTAAGATCTCTTTCTTATTCTGATACACACTGCATAATGTTATGTTTCTCAATAGATTCACCAGACTCCTTAGAGAACGTACAGTCCAAATGGGTAAGCGAAATCGCAGATCATTGCGAAGGTGTGAAGTTGGTGCTTGTGGCTTTGAAATGTGATCTCAGGTCAAACGAAGATCCGGATGAACAAACAAATAATGAAGATGATTATCCTAATCCATACTCGAATTCGCCAAATCCACATCACAACAAGAGACTTATAAGTTACGATGAAGGTCTAGCAATAGCAAAAAAAGTCGGTGCCTTGAGATATCTCGAGTGTTCAGCAAAGAAAAATAGAGGTGTCAACGAGGCGTTCTCCGAGGCAGCAAGATGTGCACTCAATGCGAAGCCCAAGGGCGCTAATGACAATGAACCAGAGAGAAAGGGTTGCATTATAATGTAAAAATAATGTGTATCTCTAATATTTGGCATTCAATCGAAATATGAAAAATCTACTGAATGTTTTTATCATCGTATATACAAGTGCTCCCTTTCTTTCAACCATGCGAATTTTAATTTGTTATTCACTTAATGTGAAATGATTAGACTTTTCCTTAATAGACACTGCTTTTTTCCACTATAGTTCAGTAAATAAAATTATTCCCCTTTCTTATACCCCTTGAATGGATTGGCTAAAAGACTCTCTCGTTCATCCCATATGTCTTCCGAACTTCCTCTGGCTTTGTTTTCTAGTGTCTGCTGTTTGTAAAAATTCTGAATCTTTTGTCTTTTCTCTATATCTTTTGGTGTTAATTCCTCAATGCTCTTATTGCTATTGTAAAATGAACCGTTTCTGACCGCAAACCAGAATTTTTTACGTTCACGCTCACAAGGTGAGTACGTTCCATATCTGTAATAGTGCTTTAATTGTCCTCCCAACGAGAAACATCCCATCACAGCGTCAAGAGATTCCATAACCGTAAGCTCATTTGGCCATGAAGATACATTATTTTCATGAACCATTTGAGTAATTTTTTGACGCTTTTCTTTTATGTCATCATCCACACCAGAGAATAACTCCCATATCTGCTTCAAATCCTCGGACTCTGTCCCATCGTCAGCCATTTTTGCTTTGAAAGACTTAATCTATGCTAGTATTAGACCTCAGAAGTATGGTTAAATGGGTTTTGTGCACTACACTACGGATGATTTTTTTTCACTTCCAACCAAAGTTACGATTTACTTCAGGAATAAGACATTAAGTGATCAAGGATGTTTAACTTCGGGAACTTGTTGGCTAACAAGTTCAGTTCAGGTATAAACACAATAAATTCTATACGTAATATCTCGTACCTAGGCAGCTTGAAACCCAATAATGGGGCAGTTGTAGGCTACAAAAGACTAGGCAGAGGTCCAGCATCAGGTAAAGGTAAGACAGCCGGAAGAGGTCAAAAGGGTCAGAAAGCAAGAGGGAAAGTGCCTAGATGGCTTGAGGGAGGTCAAACACCTTACTATAAACGGTTCCCGATCATTGGTTTCAAGAGACCTCACAGAAAGGAGTTTCATAAGCTCAACTTGGAAAGAATTCAAACTTTCTGGAATGCGGGACGTATCCCATTGAAAGAGGGAGAGTTGTTGACGATAAAGATTATGAGAGAATGTGGGCTTATAACAGGCTCTTTGAAGGACGGAGTGAAAATCTTGGGAAACGGAAAGGAAGAGTACTCTGTTCCGTTGAATATTGAAGCTTCGCAAGCATCAATAGCAGCAATCAGCGTGATTGAAAAGACTAACATGAAGTTTTCTGCTGTTTATCGTACGAAACTTGGATTGCTTGCTCATGTAAATCCAGATTATTTTTACCTCAAGAAAGGATATTTGCCTTTGCAGGCTAGACCCACGCATAGGAGAGATATTGAATATTACTCTAACCCCGAAAAGAGAGGATATCTTTTGGAAAACAAATCACTCTTATTAGATTACAGAGGAAAGCAAGCCACATCTACAAAAGCGAAGCGTTCCAGCTACTTAGAGAAAGAAGCAGTAAACGCATCTACAAAACATTTCTCTGAATTCCAAGAATCTAAGGTTGTTACATTGGCTGATCTTGTGTAATTCATTCTTGTATATATATTAATCGAATGTATTGAATCATGCTCTATTTGGATGACGAAATGCTCGAAGGACCTGCTTCGTTGACATCAACAAAGATTTCGAGTAGTCTTTCTACGATATCTTGTATTTCGTCTAATTTTATCGAACAGTTTTTCAGTTCGTTGAAACTGTAGTTGAATTTCCTTAACGCAAACTGTGTTGCCTTCAATGTCATTTGGTATATTTCTTTTATGGCCAATTTTTCATTCATGCTTTCCGTGGAAGTTGTGGAAAGTCCGCGTATTCTCAACCCAGATAATATGACTTTATTCACCGCTCTATTTATTTGTTCTGTGGTGGTCAACTTCAGCGATGAAAGCGATATACTGCTGCTCTTGTATTCGCTGTTGATAGGCGTAGACCCTCTTCTCTTCTGCAACACTTTGTCAAAAACAGATACATTGGGACCACGGGTCGCTTGATCAGTTAAATCAACGAAGATATTAGTGTCCAACTCACTTAGAACAAGCTTTTCTTCTAAACTATCACTGTTCCTCTTTAATCTCCCCAAATCCATCACTAGGCATCTGATTTGACCACTTTCTCGGTGAAAATAGAATACTAAGTAACTATGCTGCTCATTTCTATACAATATCCCCAACCTGGCACCTCTGCCTATGCTTCTATTCACCAATACACTTTCAAAGAACGACCCAGTTTTCCTATCTTGACTGTACACTATACACCATCGGTGTTGTAGCAAGCTTAGTGGGATCTGTTTATAATCTATGTCTACCGGTATTCTCTGGTAGACAGACGTAAAGCCATATTTATCAGCCGAGGCTTCACTATCCAGCCAAATCTCTACATTTTCTATCTTCACATCAGAGTCGTCTAGCCGTATACTTGCCACCTTATACATCGCTGTCTCTTGGCATCTGTCTTCCTATGTCTGCCATATATATGCTAGCCCAAAATTACACAAACATTTGTTTCGAATTTAATCTCATCTCGATAAAATCGATTCACTCATAATTATCAACACCACATTCTACAAGAGCGACTCATTTGAGACAGTTTCGACGTATTAGAAATCACTCTAGATTACTTATAACCCAATGAGTGTAAGTGTAACTACTAGGGTATATTCAACGGCTAGGGTTTATGCAGATGTCAATAGCGTTAAACCCACCGAGTACTGGGATTACGAGAACCACAAGATTGAATGGGGAGACATCAAAAACTACGAGATCATAAGCAAGATTGGCCGTGGTAAGTACTCAGAGGTGTTTCAAGGAGTGAATATTCTCAATGATGAGCCATGCGTGATCAAGGTGTTGAAGCCTGTCAAGATGAAGAAGATTTTTCGGGAGGTTAAGATCTTGAAGAATTTGACTGGAGGACCTAATGTTGTCGGATTGATGGATATCGTGAGGGATGAGCAAAGTAAAATTCCAGCACTTATATTCGAAAAGGTCAATAATGTTGATTTCAGGGTGTTATATCCAAAGTTCACGATTCCCGACATACAATTCTACTTCACAAAGCTTTTGATTGCATTAGACTACTCACATTCAATGGGAATTGTCCATAGAGACGTCAAGCCGCAGAATATCATGATAGACCCACTCAACAAAGAACTCAAGTTGATCGATTGGGGTCTCGCCGAGTTCTACCACGCGGGAATGGAATACAACGTGAGGGTGGCATCACGTTATCATAAGGGACCAGAATTGCTCATAAATTTACAACAGTACGATTACTCGTTGGATTTATGGTCTGTTGGGTGCATGCTTGCTGCGATAGTCTTCCGCAAGGAACCTTTTTTCCGCGGTGCATCTAATAATGATCAACTTGTGCAAATCGCCAAAGTCTTGGGAACAGAAAACCTCATGAAATACGCCAACAAGTACGGTATCAGGCTCAGTGACGACTACGATAGCATCCTTGGCAACTACCCTCGCAAACCGTGGAGTCTGTTTATCAATTCGGAAAACCAGCACCTCATAAGTGATGAGCTCATCGATTTCATAGACAAGCTTTTGACTTACGATCACCAATTGAGACCCACTGCGAAAGAGGCAATGGAGCATCCTTTTTTCAATTTATAGATAGTCTTAACTACATACGGGCGCGTGATGTACCTCACCTACGTGTGGTACATCTGTTTACTACGTCCATTTTGTTTGGTCATATATCATAAATCTACCGGGGCATTCACCGTGCCACGTTCTTCCGTACAATGTTGGCTACCATATTACGTGCTTTCCCTTCCTCTGCGCTCTATCCAGTGATCCCTTCGGATCCTGGCAGATTCAGTGCGGTCTTCAGTTAAGCTAGGTGTATAGTGATGAAAAGGCACATTAAGTGCCCACCATTTTTAATACGATTACGTAGCTCAACTAAACCGAATATAAGGAAAATCTACTCGTGTCATCTGCAGAGTATGTTTCTACTTGGTGATACACATGTCCACTACATCGGTGTTCACTACGTCGCAACTGCTACACCTGCGTTCTTTAGTTCTACATACACTGCATCTCTACCTAACTTATCACTCTATAGCTCGTTGACACGCTACCCGTGTTACATCACAAAGCACATCCGCGCTTTTGCCTCGAGAAAGAAATCAATTCTAGCTACGCTACTATGTTGCCACGCTGCTTCACTTCTATGCTTCCACGCTTCATATGCTGTATGAAATTGGTTCCCGACTTCGCCGCTGATGCCGATTTTCCTGTCCGTAGATAATCACTAGTTCGATTAATTCTGCTTAAGCAATATTTAGTCGCGTCAAGATTGTCGAATATGTGTTTTTATTTTGTTTCAATTATACTGTACATCGACTACACGATATTGAAGTTTCAACACTTTACAATGGTAGCGTCGTGTAACCGTATATATTTACATAGTAATATATAGTAATATATTAGACGAGATTTAATTTATAAAACCAAATTGGTGATAGATAGACAGATCAAACTACAACAAATAGCTGAATAAGGGAGGAATACTCATAGGACTGTGGTAGTGGGAAGTTAAGATCAAGCAATAAAAGGCAAGTAGTTGGGAACTTAAAAAAAAAAAATAGTTCATATATCTAGTGCGATTAAAAGCTTCTGTTAGTACTGTGGAAAAAATTTTCAATTGAACAGGCACAAGGCGCCAGGATCGAGGAAAGGGATTCGGTAGTATAACACACTGTGCTGGTGAAGATACGGTGCAGTTTTAGGTGACAGAGTAGAAAAGATCGGATTGATAGGGCACGGAAGCGGTTGGGTGCAACTATCAGGAAGAGTAAGCTGGGTGTTCGGAAACAGGAGCAAGACAGAACGCACGCGTTGTAAATACGTTTGGCATTGAAGGACACAGTAGAACTCGAGAACTTGTACTATGATCAGGAAAAGAGAGCCTCCAAGCTGGGTTGCAGCCCAGCACAAGACGCTCTTGAGGTGGGTGAACAGTAAACTTCGCGAGCGACAAATAAACGACTTAAGCACAGACTTGCGGGACGGGATAGTGTTAATAGAGTTGGTGAATCTGATATCTGGTGGAGGCAATGCACGAGATAGCAGGCAGAAACAGTACATGTTGAAAGCATTGTACCCGAAGCCCACATTCAAGCTTCAGATGATCGAGAATTTGAACGATGTGTTGAAGTTTTGTCAATTGATCCTCAAGATCAATATTTTGAATGTGAGTGGAGACAACGTATACGAGGGCGACTTAAAACTCATTCTTGGATTAATATGGTCATTATTTATCTTCTCCACGAACACTTCGATGTTCATTAAAGAAAGTGCATCTTTTTCAAAGATCAAGGAGTTATTGTTGGAATGGGTAAATGGTATTGTGAAAAAGAAGAACATGTATGTCACAAATTTTAATCGAGATTGGTCTCTCGAAACAAACAGACCCGACACATATTTGGCGCTGATTTTAGAACATTACACTTCTTTCAAAGCTTCTCAAAGTGATAGACCAGTGCAGAATCTCAATGATGTGTTACAATATGCAGAGAACTTGGGAGTGTCCAAGTTGGTGGAGGTTGATGATTTCCTTGGTTTGGTGACTGAGGAAAAATGCATCGTCACCTTCTTAGCTGAATGGTATACTTTCTTTGAAATTGAAGGACATGGTGATGCCCCAGAGGCAGAGGTCACGGTATTAGACCTGTTCGTGACGAGCGTCGTCATATTGAAAAAATGGAAAAATATTTATGAGACGGAGTCCTTGAGGTCTGTCAATCGCATCAACAAATACACTTATGACCTCAATTCGAAGATCGACTTCATCAAAAACACATCTGACAGTGTAATTGCACATTTGCAAGAATATTTTCGTCTTCTTTTTGAGGCATACGATAATTTCGAGAATGTGGACGAGTTGATGGGATCATTTCATATGGTCAGAGGTGATCTCGAGAGGTTGGAAAAAGTATTAGACGAATATCAGCATTTCAGATCCACGTTGAAACCTCGTATGCAATATAAAGATATGCCTGACATGACTTGTCTTTACGAGCGTATCAACATTGGCTTAACACAGTATGGCAACTCGTTCAGCTATATACCAATAGGTACTCTTCAAGTTTCTGCGATACTGAATAAATTTGACAAGTTATCAGATGTTGATTCCTCGTTGTTGTATTCCTGCAAGCAGTACATTAATCAAATTAACGAGAAAACAAAATTGAACGAAATGAACACTCTTCTCGATTCCATGAACGAAGTGTTATCTAAATTCAACGACGAGACCAAGAGTGAAAAGAAAGACAATATTCTATTAATCATAAACAGCATCGACTATCTCATTGGTGTTAATCATAAGTTTGATTTTTATAAAAGAAATTTGGGTATCAAACGGTCAACTTCTGAACTTAAAGAATTGTTGGACTCAACGAGTCGCGGAGAAAAGCAAATTGTTGGTATTGACTCGCTGGTATACCGTTTTTTCAAGAAAAAATTTGCGAACTGTTCAAATATGTCTATCACTGAGCTCAATAAGGCTGTAAAACCTTACCTCAGTTCTTCAATTCCAAAAAATATCTGGGATACATTTGTTAAATTGATTCCCTACACAATCAATGATAACGATGCAGACTTTTCTTTATTAGATGTTTCTGATGAAAGCGATGATTCGTACTCCATGTTCGATGGCATACAGAAGAAGCTAGATTCTAAACTCCTAGGCGATGATAAACTTTACGATATAGATCAATTCATTACTCATATTGAAGATGGGTTCAGTATATAATGTTAATAATACAATTTCACATAAAAATTTGCCGATTCCCGTCTACGAATTAGCCTTGAATTGTTCATTGCAGATGTTCACTTAATGGCTGCAAACTGAGAAAATATGAATTTTACTAAATTGCACAAAACTAAGTTTTAATAAGAATAGTGGTTAAAAGGCACTTACGAGAGAGCCAAGCACTTGAGCTTGAGTTATGACCTAGCTCACAGTAGGGAAACCTTATTCAACCCCTTATATTTATATTTTCGTCTTCAAGAAATCAAGTATACAATTAGTTTTGATGTTGATTAATACTCCTCCGTTCTTCAGCTTTAAATTTTAGTGAAATTTCATAAAATTCATGATAAAAGCCTCTGAAACAAGGTTACCTTTTAATATTGATATTTCATTGACTAGATTACAACATTGCCAGACTAGTGCAAGTCAACTGACTCAAGTGTATTGAAGCTGAAACTAAGACTATCCCTTTAGTAGGTATAGAATTCTACAGTCATTGGAACTTCTTGGAAGTATCTTCTGATTCCTGCACAACTTGATCTATTCAGTACGCAAATTTGAATAGAAGGCATCGACTTTTATCTTAACACCACATATCAATATGACAGACCTCAACGTCGAAGAACCGTTGATGACAAATGTGCGTCCCGCCACAGATGCAATCTTGACTGTTCGTATCGTCAAATCTTTGTCTTATAGAAGTATAAAGAACCATATCTTGAAGTCCGTCAACCTCAAGGAGACTACCCCGAAGCAGCTCTTGGAGGAGATGAAAGATATAATAAACACCACAGGAGCATACAGACCTTATAGAAATGTGGAGTACGATGCCATAAAGATATACACCAAGGCGCACGGGTCCAAATCGATGAACTTGGCCATAAATTTGGACAACGACGACTGGGTCATTCTTAACAAAGACATTCCGGGTGATGAAAAAACGCTCTGGGACTTGGACATCAGAAATGAAACGGAAATCAGCATTTTCAATTGGGCAGACTACCTCGCGTTCAAAGCAAACCCAGAGGAAAAGTGGTAGCACTGTTGCCTCTAGCATTTTGCATTTTTCAAATGCATCTTTATAACTAATATATAATCAAGCATAGTATACAAAGTCACTACTGAGAACTGTAGTATGCTATATAGCACTACATCTACGTCTGCTTGTAGTTCATCGCTTTACGCACCAGTATCTGGCTTTACTGAATATGTCAGTTGAGTCAGAAATTGGTTGACCAATTAAACTAACCTTCCGACAGCCAATTTTCTCTCTTGCTGCGACAATATACTCCAGAACATCAGTGCTACCCTCTACGACCATCAACCTCCGTTATCTGATACCAAATGGCCCCATAGTGCCCTCAGAGTCCCGTCGTTGTGCCTAATCATCTGACCTCTACCTATAGTTGGTAGTGTCTCTCACATAATTTTCAGCCAATAAACGAACACCTTTTCCTCTTATACTTTTTTTTTCATTGAGAAATTCACTTACTAAAAAGTCAATAGATTTATAGTGATTCTCTATTCCAACTAAATTGTACATACATAAACCTCAATTCAGTGGACGCGTAAGTGCTTTGCAGTCCTTTTGAATAGTGTAATTGAGAAGACAGTTTATTAAAGGAAGGAAGTAGTCTGAAAAAGCAGAAAAAAGTATGTTTAGACTCGCATCGAAAGTCGGTAATCCATTAATGCAGAAGGCTGTTGCTGGAGCTGTGGGAATTACTGGGTTGACAGCATCATACATGTTGTACCAGGACTCAGTGACGGCCAGAGCTATGACAGCAGCAGAACACGGTTTGCACCCTCCAGCATACGGATGGCTGCACAACGGTATGTTTGATACATTTGATCACGCATCGATCAGAAGAGGATTTCAAGTCTATAGAGAGGTGTGTGCATCATGTCACTCTTTGAGCAGAATTGCATGGAGAAACTTGGTCGGTGTATCGCACTCAACTTCTGAGGTAAAGGCTTTCGCCGAGGAGTTGGAATACGACGACGAACCCGATGACGAAGGTAACCCAAAAAAGAGACCAGGTAAGTTGGCTGACTACATTCCTAGTCCATATCCAAATGAACAAGCTGCAAGATCTTCTAACCAAGGTGCTTTGCCCCCTGATTTGTCTTTGATTGTTAAGGCCAGACACGGTGGATGTGATTACATTTTCTCGTTATTGACCGGTTACCCAGAGGAGCCACCAGCGGGTGTTTCATTACCCCCAGGATCGAACTACAACCCTTACTTCCCAGGTGGATCTATTGCTATGGGTAGAGTTTTGTTCGATGAATTGGTTGAGTACGAGGATGGTACTCCTGCTACCACCTCCCAAATGGCTAAAGATGTCACCACATTCTTAAACTGGGCCGCCGAACCAGAACACGATGAGAGAAAGAAATGGGGTTTGAAGGCTATAATCCTTATTTCTTCGTTGTACTTCCTCTCCGTCTGGGTCAAGAAATTCAAATGGCAACCAATCAAAAACAGAAAGTTCAAATTCAACCCCCCAAAGAAGTAAGCCTCTGAATGACCTACAGCATTACCAGATAGGTCTCGACGTTCATATATGTTAGAAGCGTTCTTCATATTCTGATTTTTGAAAACTAAGGACGTGATTGGTCGGGTATAATTCCCAGACAATTTAGAGCCGTCATATGTCTTCCGGACTCAGAACTAAAAACAAGTGTCCTCCCTCGTCATAATTATGAACGATTAGTAGGGGATGGTGATTGGTGTACCATTCACTAAACCTCTAATTGTTCGTACAGGTTTTTATCTCTAGTTATTTAAGAAAAAGTAGCCCATATTTACAACATACATTAGATTACATATTAATTGATTTATGTTTTGTAAACTTCAAACCTTCTATCTACGAGCACTGAATTCATTGGTATTTTCGATTCGTACTGCTATGTTGCAATTGAAAACTTCGCTCAGCTCTCGAATCGACTAAAAGAGTCTCGAGTCGCCTTTTTTGACCAACCACAAAGTTTCGCGGTAATAGCAAATTGCTGGCGCATCAACTGGCTGGATTCCTGGATTTCCATAATTTCTGAGACATTGCTCCTTACACATACACCGTATTCTGACCGACATAAGTAACGTAAATACTTCAACAGCAATAACATCGTTGCTGTTGGTTGTTCCCCACACAGATGGCCATCCTGGCCATCTGGGGGGGACAGTTGTTTACGCTGCGATAACTACACCACCATCTTGCTATCTGACCTACAGCCCTCTGTATACCTGATACAGCTTTCAACCTCAGCAACTCCTCGAAACCACCTGATTCCTCTTGCCTTCACCCGCGCATTAAGTCTCATAATCTTGTCCTTCTCATCTTCTTCATCCCCCAACATAACGCCTGCACATAAGCCACCGTTATTATTTCCTCGCTGCTCTTCCCATATTTCGCCGGAAAAACTGCCCACTACACGAGCCTCTGATAGCGTGCTTTAACCAATACAGGATTAGAAATGAAATATTGCTCCTGAGAACACATCTCGCCGTCTATCGCCTTCCAGATTGATCTATCATAACACCGAAAACGCACTCACAGTCGAATTTCTACGAACCTTGTCGCATTCCGCTCTTGTCAACCGGCTGCCTTTTTGACAAGCGAAACAAAGATCTTGATCATCCAAAATGAGAAGTCTCAGACTGAGCGCATTTGCGCGCCAGAGACACAAAACAAAATGGCGAAATACAACTTCCTATTGGTCAATTCACCGAATTTTTATTCTATTCGGCGAATCTCACCGAAGCAAAAGATTTTGAAGGAAATTCGCATACTACAGCGATTCCATATAAATTCAAATCAAAATCCTCGCACTATATGTTTGTACATTAAATTCTATTTCATTTAAATCAAATATATTAATTGTATTAGTCTTATTATTCCTATAAAATATATTAGATCATTCTCCTCATAAAGCATAGGTTTTAAAAGGAAAGATATCTAATAAAGAACAACAATAGTCTATAGCTTCTAATACAGCGCAATAGATAAATATATGCATATTAGATTGCATATATAGGATAAACTTGGTACTCAAACAGAAAGCAAATAGAGGTAGGGCTTTATCGGCTAAGACTGAGAGCGAGAAATTGAAGCACTGATAATAAGGTCATTCAGTGTAAGTAAAATAGAGATCTGATAGCCTATTGATAGAATCGAATTCGCGTGTGAGAGATTCGGAGTAAGATGAGTTACAACAAACAAGACAACAGGCGCGGGTACAGCACAGAGGTTGACGTGACGAGAATGAGCTCGGATACAGAGTCGAATACATCGGGACAGGGGTTGTTGCCGGAAGAGTCATCCCTGGTGCTGTTGGTGAAGCCGTCTGATGTCTCGTTGGCTCGGCTGGGCTCGATGTCTGAGGAAAATGCGAAGCCTTCGAGCATGGTGATACTATTGACGTTGGCGTCGTCGATATCTGGTTATATGTTCGGATATGACACCGGTTACATTTCTTCTGCATTGGTGAATGTCGGGACCGACTTGAGCAATAAGTACTTAACTTCGGGAGAAAAAGAGTTCATTACATCTGCCACTTCCTTGGGCGCATTAATAGGTGCACTAATTGGAGGTGTTCTTGCGAACGTGATTGGTCGTAGGAAGGTTCTTTTGAGCTCCAATGTTGTATTCATCATTGGTACCATTGTTCAATTAGTTGCCAAGACTGTGTGGACCATGATTGCTGGAAGATTCGTCTTAGGTCTTGGGGTAGGTATAGCATCAATGATAGCGCCTCTTATGTTGAGCGAGTTGGCTCCCTCAAAATATAGAGGAAGATTGATCGTTACAAATGTGATGTTTATCACTGGAGGTCAGTTAATTGCATACTTGATTAACTGGGCATTAACCGGCGTTAAGCATGGTTGGAGAGTTTCAGTTGGACTTTGTTTGGTTCCATCTGTATTGCAAGTAATCTTGTTCTGGTTTTTGCCAGACACACCCAGATTTTATATCATGAATGGTGAATATGCCATGGCAAGGAAAGTTTTAAAGAAGGTCTATCGTGACCCTTCAGAAGCTTTTATTACAGCCTCGATTGAGGAGATGATTGCATCAGATAGTTCTGTTCCAGGAAATGGTCCTATTAGTCGTTCTTGGAATTCAATCAAAATTGTTCACACTGATCCAGCAAACTTTAGAGCATTAATTTTAGCATGTGGTTTACAAGGTATCCAACAATTTACTGGTTTCAATTCCTTAATGTACTTTAGTGCAACTATTTTCGACACCGTTGGATTCAAAAATCCTACTGCTGTATCAGTGATTGTGGCTGTCGCTAATTTTGTTTTCAGTGGTTTGGCTATGTGTTTGATAGACAAGGTTGGCAGGAGACGTATCTTGTTGATTACCGTTCCTTTGATGTGTGCTTTCATGGTTTTAAGTGCTATAGCATTCCATTTCTTGGGTGTCAAATTCACATCGGGCTCTGACGTGGATATCAAAACGCACGGTATTTCAGGCTGGGGTGTCGTCGTCATTATGGCCATGATTGGTTTCGTTGGCAGTTATTCAACTGGTATTGGTAACAGTGCTTGGACCGGTGTTGAACTATTTTCCGATGTCAATGTTAGATCTGTCGGAGCAATGTATGCCACGGCTACAAACTGGTGTGGTTCTCTTGTGATTGCTTCTACATTTTTGACCATGTTGGAGAATATTACGCCCACAGGTACATTCTCGTTTTTTGCTGGATTATGTTTCGTTTCTTTCGTTTTCGTATTTTTCTTATACCCAGAAGTTTCTGGTTTGGAATTGGAAGAGACGACTAATTTATTGAAAGATGGCTTCCATGTCAAAGAAGCTGGAAAGTTATCGAGGGAAAGGAAAAAGAACTCTAAGTTCGTTAGTGTTGCAGGTTCAAATAACGCATAATTAATTGTTCAATTTTTCATAAGTCGAATTGGTTCATCCAAAAATTATAGAAAGGGTGAAACTTAATTGGAGACTACTTAATAGTATTTTACGCATATACGTCATACAATATATCCTTTGCATTTATCTTTCATAATGTAGTATAACAGAAAATTGTGTGACAGCCATTGATGGGCGTGTCATATTCAAATATCAAGTATCCATTTCAACTCTTTTTGAAGACTTCATCAAGATTTGGAATAGACTGCATCGTTGTCTTTTGCGTCTGAGGAATCTCATAAACATGAGTGAAGAAAGATCTCATAGTGGCAAGTCTCACAACCTGAGAAGGCACAGGGAGATGAATTCCCTATCTAGCTACGAAATCATCCAAAAACTTGGACAAGGCACATTTGGAGTTGTCCAAAAGGCAAGAAATAAAAAGACTAAAGCATTGGTGGCAATCAAACAGCTCATTAACCATTCTGCAAAGGAAGGGTTTCCAATAACTGCATTGCGAGAGATCACAATTTTGCGACAACTTGACAACGAGAATGTTCTTAAAATAGTGGATATGATTTATGAAGAACCCAAAGTGAAAAACCCACTGGAATTAATACAACACAGAGGCTGTTTCTACACTGTTTCACCCTACATGGCATCAGATTTAGTTGGTTTGCTAGAAAATAAAAGAGTGAAGTTGGAGTTAGCACATATAAAATGTATCATGCACCAGCTATTGAAAGGAATTGATTATATACATAGCAAGCATTTTTTACATCGAGATATTAAGGCTGCCAATATTATGATTGATCACAATGGAGTGCTAAAGATTGGAGACTTTGGCTTGGCGAGACCGTATCATGGTAGGACCCCGAGACTAGGAATGGGACCCGGAGGAGGAGAACGTGCATATACAGCTTTAGTAGTTACCAGATGGTATAGACCACCCGAAATTTTATTAGGTGAAAGGAAGTACACCACTTCAGTTGATATGTGGGGCATAGGATGTGTTTTTGGCGAACTTTTCACTCATAAACCAATATTGGCAGGCCAATCAGATTCTCACCAAGCTCAACTTATATTTAGCTTGATAGGTTCTCCTAGTGGTTGGTTAGATGGTGCTACACTACCAAACAAACAGGATTTTAACATAGGTTTAACATGCAAAAGGTCACTAGAGATGAGATTCAAGGATTTGATGCCCAGAGACGGTGTCGAACTTTTGGGCATGTTGTTAGCTCTCGACCCTTACAAACGTATCAATGCACAGGATGCACTCAGTCACGAATTTTTCACCAATGAACCGAAGACGTTGAAACCAAGTGAACTACCGAAGTTCGAAGAATCTCATGAGATAGATAAAGACAAATCTAAAACATCAACGAAGACTGACAATCGTCAAGAGAATCCCTATCCTCCGTTTCCAAAGGGCCCATCCAATGGTCAGCATAGAAACGCAAGGCCTTACCCGTCTTCTCACAAACACCACGCACCCGAATATCACCCAAGGAAAACAGATTCATACATACCACGTAGCTCATCCAGCTCTTACCAAAGCATAAGAGATAGATCAAATTATCTGTACAATTACAATGGCAGGAATTTCAATAATAGATATGATACAAACCAATACAATTCGAGACCCAAAGACTCGAGAGAAAGTACGCATGCAATTCGCAACAATTCACAAGAAAAAGGTGCATCTCAGGATCTGATTGTTACCAAGGATACGAATCTGAATCCGAACGGCTTCAGCAAAGACAGAATAACTCCGACCGATGCTCCCAATGCATTGCGAGATACGGATCCCAAAAAGTCTCAAGATAAACCAGACGCAGCTTCTATGAGCCCGCACCACAACAAACGGCCGCCCTCTTCAACGCATGACTCAGATGGATCTTCAAATACAAAACGTGCTCGTTCCGAGCGAAACGTTTTGGAAACTAACGGTTCCAAGGATGATAAACCTTCCCAATAGGTCAGTTCACATAATTGTCGTCTACGGAAAACTACCTTCTCTGTTCTACGTATTTAAATTTTTCACGTTGTATCTTAGATAATCCAGGACATGATGTCAGCATCGAAGTGTATGTGCGTACATTACTCTTCAATGATGATGTATCCGCAAAATTTCTTCGCTGCCTGACTTGCATTATATATTGAATAGATAAAATTTTATTCCCAAAAAGTATAGAACTTCGAAGTCGGACATGGAAGACTGAAAATCCGTAACTCGAAAAAAAAGGAGATTCGGGGTTGACATTGGAACGGTATTCAAAATCACTAGGCGCAGATCAATTAGATAATCCTGAAGCGGTGCCTCACATTTTAACGGTCTTAACGACTTACTTATATATGCGAGGTATTTCCAGGTTTCTAGTTTAAATAATTCTCATACTTTTGAAAGCCATCATTTGAATCTTGACTCTTTGTTCAAGGACCATACGATCAGACGTTGTACCTGCATAATAGGCTACTATTAAATACGGTTCAGTTATGGTTGAAAGTAAGTTCGAGGACTTCTTTTCGGTGCAGGTGTTCTTGATTGTGCTCAGAGAGATACTTGAGCTGGTCATTATCATATCGGTGCTATTGACATTCACTCACCAAAGTTTCATTGGGGATGGAGGAAAAAAAGGCTTAGAATATACGACCAGAGAAAGCTCGACAGAAGCTTATGATAGCACTACTAATACTTCAGTCGAAGGGTCCAGTGCTGGAGGAACCCCCACAAAGGACAGTCTAGATGATTCATATTCCATCTACAAGTTTTTGAGGCTTCAGATTTGGATTGGAGGGCTCCTTGGACTAGTGTTCTGTCTTTTGGTGGGAACTGTGATTCTCAGTGTGTTTTATGTAGTGGGTAATGATTTATGGTCATCCACGGAACACTACTGGGAGGGTACTTTCTCCATTGTTGCAAGTATCATTATCTCTATCATGGGTGTCAAGATATTGAGGGTGAACAAAATGCAAGAGAAATGGAAGTACAAGTTATCAGCTATGATTCAGAACTCTGATTATTTGAATAAAGCAGTTAGCCATCATAAACTGAACAAACAGAGACTCACCTATTCAGAGAGAATTTCATATTTGTCAGAAAAATATTCTATGTTCATATTACCATTTGTAACCACAATGAGAGAGGGTATGGAGGCAATAGTTTTTGTTGGAGGAATAGGAATCAATGAAAATACATCAATTTGGGCCATTGTCAATGCCGTCGTGCTCGCCGTAATAATCGGATTTACTGTGGGAGTTCTTTTATACCGATCTGGAAACACGTTACCGTTACAATGGTTCTTAATCACCTCAACTGGATTTTTGTACCTTATAGCAGCTGGTTTGTTTTCAAAAGGTGTCTGGAATTTTGAGTTACAAAGTTTCATAGATGCATGTGGTGGAATGGATGTCAGTGAGACTGGACATGGTCCTGGCTCTTATGATATCACCAAAAGTGTTTGGCATGTAAACTGTTGCAACGGAGAACTTCAAGAAGATGGTGCATTCTGGATGATTTTCACCGCTATCTTTGGATGGACAAACTCTGCCACATATGGAAGTATTATAAGCTACAATATCTACTGGATAATAATAATTCTCACTTTCTCTTCCCTAATCTACGAAGAAAAGTATGGTATACTTCCAATAGTACCAATAAAATGGCAGAAGAGAAGGATCAAGAAAAGATTGAGAAGTTATTATACACAATTGAATACACCCGAGTCCGAAACAGTTGATACTGTTAGAGAAAGCATTGATTCAGTAGATTCTAGCTCGCGATTGATTCAGTAGAGTAATTCGACCATTTTGTTTATGACACAAAGAACCAAGTATACTGAGCTATACTACAAAAAATTAACACTAATGAACGAAAAGAAGTCTATTATTGAGGGCATTACATAGTTTCATTTATAAAAATTCTAACATTAAAATATAAGTTTTGATAAACTTCATTGCTTTTCTGCATCTATATCCTTGAACATTTCATCAACCGAAGCACCCAAATACAATTTGAGGGTCTGCCTCGTGGCAGGAAGTATTCTACTTTCGACCAAGGGCTCTTCATTGCTCTCGGCACCAATTCTATCGTAAGCCTGGAAACGATGGCATCCACCAAACGCAAAATAGTACTCTTTCCCTTGCTCTTTCACCTTGAATACATCAACTGGAGGAAGTTTCCCAATCTCTATGTCCTCAACCTTACAGGTAGCAGATGCCATCGGTTGTCCTTTGAGCGTAGACACCATGGCATCGATTTTCTGGTAGTCCAAGACTGGAGGAATAGGCCTCCTAATCTTGCTCAATGGTACTAATTCCGTGCGAAGATTGGATGTTTGAATTGACATGTTACTGAGCTTTATTGAGAGGTCTCTTTGATTGTTCTTTGAAATATATATCTCGATAAAGTTTTAGCAATTCTATTGCTCGTCTTAAATATCTCTCTGTCTCATCGCGATTTTGTAAGCCATTCATTCTGGATTCCGAGATTATAAAGCAATCATTTTCCAGAGGGTGTCTGCTTATTAAAACTTCATATTCTAGCTACGTCTCTACATTAGTATATATAGTTTCACAAACCTCATAAAAATCGAAGAAGGGCATATTCTGACTTAAACTATTCCAAGGGATTTTACGATGTGAGATCCAGCTCTGTGTCCCTTGGGATGGTTTTCTACCCACTGTGAACCTTCTTACGTACTGTGCAGTATCAATCGTAACTTCATCTGAATTTGAACTTACCGATAAGCTTGGCAGGTCACATCAATTTGTATAATGACATATGAACAGTAAAACCCGAGCTCCCCTGCCACAGCACATGTGGGAAATCCGTACATAGTCTGTTTAGGGACTTTAGGTTACTAGCATATGACAAACCTTAAAATTACAGTTAATGACCTGCACATAAAATTATCTAAACGATCATGAAGGGATTATCTAAAGGATCAGCTTGAACTAGAAAATAATTAGGGATCCGATTCGGATCCGATATTAGTAAGTACTTGCCACTTAATACACCCACAAATTTGTTAGCATACAAAAGATGGTCCCGCGATAGTCTCTGACGGGCACACGTCTATTGCATACTTGGATTGCAGGCTGGAATGACATGACTAAAAGAATGCGACCGGGATTCCTCCAGGGTCGAGGAAAACCGGAATCGATCAAAAATGCATTTCCGGTCACAAAAGTTTTTCTTCGAATAACCAGATTGTACAAGCCTGAGGCCGATCCAACAAAAGTTATTAGTAAGGAGAAGGTACTATATAAAGGGAGCATCAGAGTGTGGGAGATTAGAGTGAAGTTTCATCGCAGAAGTATACCTATAGGTACAATATAAATCTGTTGATGAACATCGTATTTTAAGTTTCTTGCTTACATTGGAATGTTTGTGTCAAGCGTTTATATAGCATTAGGATTGCTAATACTATTGACTCCCTTCTTAATACCTGTTAGGTTGAAGAACCGCAAAGCAAAGAGAATAAAGACTGTGTTGAGCATATGCCTTATAGTAGTGACATTGAATGCCATAACTCCGAATAAAGCGGTTCAGGGTGCACCATTTGTACTTATGGGAGAAGATAGCAGGGCCAAGATGAGTTGTGATTACAAGGTTATGATAACTGCAAAATTCTGCTCCGACGGAGTGTCTCCAGAGAGATGCCATTGCGAAAATCCTAATGCTTTGGCCACTATTGCCCATTGTTACAAAGTTGCTTACGAACATCAAATAGATGCTTTTCTCAAAACTTGCAAAAGAGACTATAATATAGAAATCAGCAGAAAAGTATTTGAAGATATCCATGATAACTACACCAAGTATTCGAAAAGCCTCAATGATGACTATAATTTTTCATATATTGTAGATCATCCTGTCAAGGTCGATGATTCAGAGTTGATGGTACTAAAGAGATCGTACGACCAATTCTTAGGAAACTACGAACGGTCCGTGTATTATGGGATGTATCTACTCAGCTTTTGGCTCATAGTATTCATTTTGGCAGGATTAGGCAACTGGTCCAAAATATTATACCCAAACTTGCAGAAACGAATGACAGGAAAGTGCACTAATTGGATCAGATCAAAGGTTACGTTACCTGCTGCTGGTGGCATGCTCAAGACACATGAAAAGGTAGTTGCCAAATATGTAGAAATGTTAGTCCCTACCAGAGCAGAAGTTTTAATTCTAGTTGCATTTTCGGTCCTTTGCGCTTACTTTACTCAATATCGCATACAATATCAAGAAGGGGACCCATTATTTCACGAGAAGAATAATGCTTTGTTCAGATACATTGCTGTAAGAGCTAGCATTTTGTTGAGCCACTTGATGCCTCTTATGATTCTTTTTGGTGGACGAAATAATTTTCTTCAATGGATTACACGGTGGGATTATTCAACGTTTATCACGTTTCATAGATGGTTGTCACGAATAATAATGATATTACTAACGATACATGTCGTGTGCTACATACTTTACATTCAACAGTTCGCAAAAAAAATCGTGGAACCATACATGATTTGGGGAGCTATTGCTACAATATCTGGTGCTTTAATTATGGTACAAGGTCTTCTTGTATTGCGGAGAAGATGGTATGAGCTTTTCCTACTCCTTCATATAATTCTTGCATTTGCGTTCATCTTGGGTGCTTACATACATGTTTATGACTTGAAATGGTTATGGTTCTATTACATTACTGGTGCAATTTGGGGGTTTGACCGGATAGTGAGAGTGGGTCGACTAATGAGTTTTGGATTTCCAAAAGCCGAGGTACTATTGCTTGCTGACGAAACATTAAAGGTTGTCATTCCGATCCCGGAAAATTGGGAAGTTATCCCTGGAGGACATGTCTTCATCCATTTTTTGCGACCTTCTTGTTTTTGGCAATCACACCCTTTTACCTACACTACGGACATCAGTTTGGACAGTCATATTATTTTATATATCAAAGTCAAGCAAGGTGTCACTTCATCATTATACCAATACTTGCTAGATCACCCTGGGAGAAGTACACACATTCGAGTTGCGATAGAAGGCTCTTACGGCGAGTCAACTCCAGCTGCAAAATACGAAAGTTCAGTCTTCGTTGCGGGTGGAAATGGTATACCTGGTATTTATGACGAGGCATACCAGTTAGCAAAGAAACTTGAACATTCAAATCAAAAAATAAAACTCATTTGGATCACAAGGGAGTATAAATCATTATACTGGTTTTACGAGGAGCTTCTTTCTCTAGCCGACACGAAAATCCAGACGGAGATTTATGTGACCCGACCAGATTCCTATTCGTGCTTGGAGGAGTTCGAACGTCGTGTACCTCTGCATGGTGATAGCGAGGAAGTGTCGAGCTCTTCAAAGCAATATGTGGACGAAAATACTCCGTTAATGTCTATGGCTCATGAACTCAATTACGTTGACCCCAACGACAAACTGAAAAAGGAAGAAACAATTTCTAAAATCAAATCGGAACTTTCTCATATTTGTATCAAAGAAGGACGACCTACAATAACCAATATAGTTAGAGATTGCATTAAAGAATCTACAGGAGCAACGTGTTTTGTATCTTGTGGACATCCTATTATGGTAGACAATTTGAGGGCTTCAGTTGTCTCCAATATTACAAACGACGAGCATAAAAGGGTAGACTATTTTGAGCAATTACAGGTCTGGGCGTGAAGCATTCATACCAAACCCCATTGACTTCTTCTACTCTGATATTTATAATAACGCTAATAACAATAGATGAACAATTACTTTAGACATCATCTCTTCTGTGTAAAGGAATTTTTCGATGCGATTAATTTTTTTTTTTTCTAGATGAGCACATCTCTTCAAATTTTTGTAGTCTTTATAAAGCAGAGTGTTTGAAAATGATTAGATCTATGTATGTACCTGCCTATGTGTTTCATTTGCACTTGAAAAGAGAACCGTACTAACAGATTTATAGCAAACCAAAAAATGCTAGATCCAAGAGGGCTTTGGCAAAAAAAGAAGCAAAACTAGTGGAGAATCCCAAATCGGCTTTGTTTGTACCAGGAACCACTAGCAACAAGCTTTTACATGATGTATGCTGTGATTTAATGGGGTTGAAGAAGCCATTAGTCAAAAAGTTTTCTAGAAAGAACGAAATAAGACCATTCGAAGATGCATCTGAATTAGAATTCTACGCAGAAAAGAATGACACTTCTCTTTTGGTGTTTTCTTCCCACAACAAGAAAAGACCAAACAACTTGACATTTGCTAGATTCTTCAACTTCAAGTTGTTCGATATGATTGAATTATCAATCCAAGGAAATTATAAATTGTTGGCTGATTTCAAAAAACTTACTTTCACCGTAGGATTGAAGCCTATGTTTGTTTTTAATGGGCCAGCTTTCGACAACCACCCTGTTTTTCAACATTTGAAGTCCTTATTTCTTGACTTCTTTCGTGGAGAGGAGACAGATTTACAAGATGCGGCTGGCTTGCAATTTGTCATCGCATTATCTGTAGGTGAAATCGAGGATCCTAACTCGAGCACCTTACCTTTATTGCATTTCCGTGTTTATAAATTGAAGTCATACAGATCTGGCCAGAAGCTCCCTAGAATAGAGCTCGATGAAATAGGTCCAAGGTTCGACTTCAAGATTGGCAGAATAACTACTCCTCCCCCAGAACTTGAGAAAGAGGCATACGCAAAACCTAAACAACTCCAAGCAAAAGAGAAGAAGAACGTTTCCACAGATTTCATGGGAGATAAAGTGGCTCAGATCCATGTCGGTAATCAAGATTTGTCTAAGCTTCAAACAAGAAAAATGAAGGGTTTGAAGGCTAGATATGACCAAGATAGTGATTTTGACAATGAGGATGATGTTTTCATGTCTCCTGACGAGGAACCACCGGTGAAGAAGGCCAGAGCGTAACTGCCCCTGTCTTATCAATGAACAACTTGTCTTCCCTTAGCCTTGGTCCTGGTGATGGGAATCTATGTATTACATAAGAATTACGATAAAATTACGTAAGTAGAAAGTGAAAAATATAACAAACTTACTGTAAATATACTAGAGAATTAGATCTATATAACAACATTTGAATAAAATTGAGTGGATGTCATCCCATAGTGAATCCATATTTAAGGCTAGGAAGGTGGGGGATCCATTGCCGCCTAGTAGTGGCTCTGAAGAGAAGAGTCTAGGTACAGTCTCCGGTGGTTATGCTGCTTTGGAATTGACCAAGACAAAGAAGTTTTGTGTTTCCAAGTTACCAGCGCTTCCTTCTGTGTTGGAAAATGCGTCAAAAAGTGGTGTTTTGAATGGATACTCTGATAATGAGTCCAGTTATGCATTGGTGGTGGACGAATCAACGATCCATGTGTGGAATTACAAGTCGACTGATTCCTCACCTTTAACAATCCAATTTCCACTTGATATAACTCCAGGTGAATTTCCTCCGTTGGCGATATTGACCAAGCCCTATAGTGGGTCAAATGATGATCCGGGGATCATGATAATTGATTCTGAGAAAGGGTTAATAAAATTCTACGAGAGCGTACAACATGCACCTGCATTAGGATTGATTGACAATAAACTCCTCGAGTTGACAATCAACTTGAATGACAAGAATGGAGAGTATATTGCATCAGCTACAAATGTTGAGCCTGCTGGAATAGTTATCACAACTTCTTGGAAGAGATGCATTTTGATTTCTTTGAGGGATCTAAAAGGAAAGCCACGTTTGGCCACTTTCGATCTTCTAAGCACCAATTTCAGCAAGGGGCTCATTTCAGGTATATTCAATGGATTCAGTGGTAAACCCAAGAATGATTTTGTGGACAACGAGATTGTCAGCGTCAGGCTGGGTAAAATATTCAATCATGGAATGTCACAAGAAATAGTTATACAAGATTCTGTCGGCACATTTTATTTGTTCACTTATCATTTAATGTCCGCAAATGGTATGCCATTCATAGATGAAAAGAAGTCTTTCAAACACAATTTGACTCCATACTTAGAAAATAATATGCATGGATTTCTTCCTGGATCAAGTATTAATATAAATTTCTTGGATTTATGGCCTTTGAATCCGAAGAAGCATGATGACAGGTATTTGGTATTGTGTCAACTTGATAATATGTTCAATAAAGATAGTGAAAGGGAGTTGGTATTGGCGATAATAAAGATCGACAGCACGGGTGTCCTTTTGATGAGTTCACACAGAGTGCAAAAGTTACCATCTTCAATTGCAGATATTGAAAATAAACCTCAATTATTTTTACCTGCCGATTATGGTACAGCTTTTATTACTATTGGAAATTCTGTGATGCTTGTCGATCTCGAAGAGGCTTCTACGAGCTCATTGAAGACTTTCCAGTACTATGAACCAAGATGGGAAGATGTAATTAGATTCAAGTCATCAATCAAAATAATAGGCCAAGGGTACGAAGACAAGGTTCCCAATTCCAATTCAGCAGTTATTTTTATTACCGAAGGATCTGGTATATTGCGAGTCGAAAGGTTCGGTCGGAGCCATGATTACACTGAGATTGATAACTTTCGACCTGACAATGCCTCTCAAAAAGTTAAATCACAGATGGAACAAGCTATATTTTATCGAGCCTCCTCAGAGATCGATTTTGATCTCTATGATGATTACGAGAAACAGGATGTAGTTGATGCAGTAAAGAGTGTGATTGGTGAGATTTTGAGAGCATCTTCTCCGTATTTTCCACTGTTTCTCCCTTCGGTCCATGATTTTCTATCATTGAAATCGAAACTATTGCATGGACTTTTGAAATATACTAACAAGAATTTCCCTGGGCTTACGCAGCGACTTGTGCCGGTAATAATTGAGAAACTCGAAATGAATGAGGTCGGTTTAAAGTTGTGGGAAATTTTGGAGAATGATGGCTCTAGCTCAGTACATCTCAAAAAGGAGTTTGAAAAAGTTCTATCTTCCAGTGGTGCATCAACTTCCAATAACGAAGACTCATTAAGAAAGTTTTTCTGTCAAGATATAGAAAATATTAATGAGACACTCAATGGTTTTGTCGAGAAATTAGTTTCTGAGAATTACTCTCTGGCGAAAGTTGTTGAATTGATAGTTGAGACAATTTACAACGGATTTTATGAAGTTGAAGCGAAATATATTATGGGAAATTCACATATTCCTTCGACTAAGCTCTGGATATTTGATACCACTTTACTTATAACGATTGAACAAGTTTTCACAAATGAGTTTTGTGAAAAGGAAAACGAGCACTACATAGTGACTCAAAAGACACTCAGTAATCTTGTGAAGTTATGCAAGGTTTTGTATTATCTTGTGAATTATGCCATAACTTACATGACGTTGAACGCAAACTCAAATGGTCAACTCAAGGAGTATATAAAATGGTATCATTCTCGTAAAGCAGTTTGGATTAGTGCATTACTCCGTGAAAATTTGTATACCGAAGCCATTCAAATTGCAGAACAGTATGAGGACTTTTCTTCACTAATCCACATTTTGGAGATTGAAAGGCAAAAAATAGTTGACAATAATGGGGAAAGTAAGGACGATATAAAGAACTACATCACAGAAAAATATGAATCTTACTTTGAAAAGTTTGGCTACAGCTTTGCTGTGTGTCTATATGATCATTGTCTCAAGAATGGCAAAATTCAAATTTTTCTCTTAGGATTTCCTAACCATACTGATTATTTGGAAAGATATTTCGCAGAGCACACGGAGAGATCCTCCCATGTCTCCTGGATAAAATACTTACTAACATCTGATTTCACCAAATTAGTAAGTGCATTAGTTAATTCAGCAACACTAAAGTCAAATGACAGTTTGGATAATTTGCAGGTAAAGTATTCCTTGGCAAAGCTTTCTGTTACAGCTGCTCGAAGCCATACTGACTTAGATGGTTTGGGATATCTTGATGAGATGTTGACTGTAGCAGAAGATAATTTGACAGTCATAAGAGCTCAGGACGAGTTGTTTCGGTACGTTTCCAAATATGTTTCTGGTCAAAGGCAGCTTTTGACGATGGATTATATATTAAAGAATTTTGTTAATGATAATTTAGACTATACAAAAGCCAAGGGTATAATCGAACCCAGCTTACTGAAGTTTGTGAACAATATTCGCTTGCCTCCACCTGAATTGATCAACATACTCACAACGATAAAGCCAACTTCAGGGTTTTCTCAAGGTTATACTAAAGCCTTACATGTCTGTTTGACCATAAAAGATAAACAATTATTCAAGAGTTACTGTCAAACAGTATGGTTAAGGTTATTAACTATTGTCGACGACTGGCCATCAGTCGCAGTCACAAAATACAAAGCGGATGCATTTGTCAAAGAAAGTGCTCGTGAATTGATATTTTACAAGACGCTTTCATCTATTGCAGGCTTAACCGAATTGATAGAGCCCTTAGACGAACTTCTTTCATCGAAAGACGTAATTGCTCCGTCCGGCAACACAAATATAGATGAATTACACCGTGACTTGAGGACGTTATTGAGCACGAACGTGAAAGAGCATGATTTGGTTGCATGGGTTGAGGCAATAAAGGAAGACATTAAAACTCGTAAATAAGTCATTTGTATACATACTAGAGCCTGCTAGATCAAAGTTCATTATTAATTTATTCATTTTCTCCTTGTATGCTTTCCTCCGCTATTTTGTCTTCCTTTTGAGACGTGTTTTCGCTTTCATCTATGTACTCATCTTGGTCAAGTTTTATCCGCACCAACGGCTCTGGCAATGGTGCTCCTCTTCGATAATCATTTTCGGAATGTTTCATCAACCCTATCGACGCAAGAGAAACGGATCTTATAACATTCTGCCAGTTGCTCAAAACAGCCCCTATGCTTTCGGCTCCATCGTTCATTCTGTCCACCTTTTCTTCGACCTCTTCTAGATGGTCTGCTAATGTGGCCGAAAGTTTACGAAATTCCTGCAACTTCTCGAGCTCTGCTCGCTTTTCTATTATCTTCTGTTGATATGTTGTGCTTCTTTGCATTTCCTAAGATTATTTCCTTTGTAATAGTCTACCAATTAGTCGATGATGAGCAAAACAGCGTAAACATCCATATCTATTGGAATCAAGAAAACCGCGATTTTTATATCGAGTACAAAATTGATGTTCCAAAATTTTTCAGTTTCAAGGGAACCTTTTCAACAGCATTTTGAATAATGTTTCCAGGTAATGCTCGATGTCGTAGATACTCTGTACCTTAATGGCCATCCTGGTAAGGAAAAAGAAAAAATCCCTCTCCAAAACAGCAGATATCGGCTTCGTCAATGGCGATACATTTTTCACCATAATCTACCCAAGACAGTTTCAAACTACCGGAGAGTTGGTACACCTTAGTTCCAAGTGATTCTAGATCATTCAGAAGAGCTTTATTGTATTATATCTCTCAGATAACACTCTCACTGCCCGTTATCGATGGTGGTCGAGCTGAAGATAATCACGTGTTTGTGTTTGTTGTGTTTGTGAATTCTAGATCTTGATATGTTTACTTTAGATAACAACTATAGTGGACTAGGATGGCGAGGAAATCAACAGACTTCTCTCTATCGCTCTTTCGGTACCAGAACGCAAATAAGGAGAAAGCAGATGATGGGCGCGAAGTTCAACGCAGTGATAATGAGGGAAAACAGGAGAATGAAGCTAATGATGAAGAGATGATGGATTCTCTCAGGACCAAATACACACTTCAAAACAAGGCACTTGCGAAGAACAACTCGCTCATGTTATCAAGAATCTCTGACATGGAGTCAAAGATCAGCGATCTCATAAACGAGAACATGCAATTGCGAAAAACGAGAACTAACCGAGATCAGAAAGCTAAACACCAGATGGAAGAGAGGCTACAAAGAATTGAATCAAAATTATACAGTAAGTTTGCTGATATATTCGAGTACCTTAAGCAGTTGAGGGTTGAAGAAGGTCTACTGGTTAACCCACAGTTGAGCATATTTGATGAGAGCTTTCGGCCGATGACATCGACTCCTAAAAGGGCCAATTCGCCTTTTTTCAATCATATGGAGCCTGAAACTGCATTTTCATTTGGCGGCAACACAGAAAAGGCCGTAGAATATAATATTGGGGACAGCGCTAAGTCAAAGTCCGTAATACAGGAGACTACGGAAGATTGCGGCAATCTGACAATCATGGAAGTAGACGAAAACAGCAGTATGCAAGGAAAATCTACTGAAATAAGCGAACAAAAGCAAGGTCTTCCCTTGTCAGATAATAGGAGAGTGGGTTCTTTTGCTGTGTTTTTAGATGAGATTCCAGAAGTAAAGAAAACTGAGTTCCAACCAAGTCGGATTTTTGACCAAAACCTGAGCCTAGAACGAGCTAAAAAGAAAAGGAAATCAAGGTTTGATGACGACGACGAAGATGAAGATGACTTAAATGTAAAAGTAGCATCTGACACATATCAAATACAGCAAGAACTGAAAGAAAAGCAAATCAAAGAAAAAGAATCAAAAGAACTCTCAACGAACACCAAATCATCCCGATCTACGAAACGGAAGAAGGCAGTACTTGATTCCTCTGCTACAAATATTGATACGGATAACCAAGGTGATGTGCGAAGATCCAGGCGCACTCGAAAAGAAGTAAACTATGTCTCTCCTTCTTTGAGAGCAAAAATGAGAAGAGAGTCTGAGAAGTTGTTAGATGCTGTCGGTGATGATGTGTTGATCAACGGTGTATTAGTAAAAGGCCACGCACTGAATGAATTCACCATTAAACAAGAGGAAATACCAACAGATTTAGGGAAGGCAGAAACCACCGGCGATGAAGCAACTAAAAATAAAGTCACAGATAAAGTATTGGTGAGAAAACCTTTGAGTAATGTTACGAACCAAATGAAGACAAGTGAAAAAAAGGACAAGGAAACAAAAAAAAGCCCTCGATCAGATTTATCGATTTTTGACTTTGTTGATAAACCATCTAAAACGTACGTTGGAAGACTAGGTGTCACAAAAAAACAGAGAAAAAGACATTCAATGTCATTTTGAAATATTTAAACGTTACATTTTGCATTATATAATTTCTAGACAACATTTGTAATGGTAATTTATACACTCATTTTCATCTTAATCGGGCCATATGGATTGTAGTCTACTATCTTGAAGTCTTCAAAGACAAAATCATCAATTGTTTCGATTTCATCCTTTCTCTCTTCTTTTATGACAAGTTTGGGGAAGCTTTTAGGAACTCTCTCTAACTGTTCCTTTAATGCATCAACATGATCCAAATATACGTGTGCATCGCCCATTGTATGAATAAACTCACCACAATCCATGTCCACTATATGGGCAATCATCTTAGTTAATAAAGCATAGGATGCGATGTTGAAGGGTACCCCCAACCCCATATCGCACGAACGCTGATACAACAAACAAGACAATCTTGGACGTGCCGTCTTCTGCTGTTTTTCAGAATTAGAGCTTGGCGAAGAGCCTGGGAACAGGACGTAAAACTGACAGAATACGTGACATGGAGGTAACGCCATCTTCCGAAAATCAGGAGGATTCCATGCTGACATGATAATTCTTCTATCGTATGGGTTGGTTTTGAGTTTCTTGATAATGTCTGCAAGTTGATCGAAGCCTTGCCCAGTATAGTCCGTATCACAATCCTTGTAATCTGCACCGAAATGTCTCCATTGGAACCCATATACCGGTCCCAAATCACCCTCTCGGCGGTCAGTTAAACCCAACAGGTCCAAATACTCTCGAGATCCATTCCCTTCCCAAATCTTAACTCCCTTTTCTGCAAGCTTCTTACCATCCGTACATCCCAGTATGAACCACAATAACTCATGTATAATAGCCTTGGAAAATACTTTCTTCGTGGTCAAAAGTGGGAAAGACTCATTAGACAAGTCAAATCTAAGTTGCGGTGGTGCAAAAATCGATTTGGTTCCAGTTCCAGTTCTATCCGGACGGACCTCTCCTTCGTCAATTATTCTCTTGCAAAGGTCAAGATATGCTTGTTCGGCTATGTTAGCTGACACTGTCATGATTATGTGGCTATATAATGTTTGGTTAGAGGAAGAAGTATGTTGATAAAGAGTGCAAATTTCGCGTCAATATCAACGCGTACAGAACTTTGAGACTAATCTTCGATGGATTTGATGAGCACGACATCATGAGAAAGATTGGTCTGATTTTGTGATACAACTAATCCGTTCTGAATACATCCTTGTTATGTCTATAACTTCCTACCCGTAGTGATGGGTTTTATGATATAATGCTTTACAAATTTGACATTCAATAATTTGAATTTTACAATTACTATAGACAATAAATTTAACTGTAAACATTTATTCCAATAATAAAAGCTATATAGTTACAAAGGTCATGCCTCACTTCTTGTTACCGAAGACTTTATCTGATGCTTGTTGGGCATAAGATTTGTCGGCCTTAGGTGTGCTATCCCCAACAGCATTGTCGAGGGAGCCGGTGATCTTGTCCTTCAATTTCTCGGCACCAGTCTTTTGCGAGTCTGGTTTCAAGCTTGAGGAAATTTTCTCTGAGATATCTTTACGTCCTGTGTTTGACATATTTTAATTACTTAATGATATTAATTAAACAATTCCAATGGTAAGAGAATTTCCCTCACTTTTATAGTTTTCATCGACGAACTCAACAACCACCTAACATTGCTGTTTGAATGACACTATTTCCCAGATCGAAGCTCAACCACTTAGAGAAATTCGAACGAGTGATAAATGCAGATAATTTTCGAACATTAATGCGCATCCATTCTAAGCGTAGCAACCATATAGACTAACGTAACGTGACACTTCCCCCTCTGCGACCAAACGCAAAGATATTACGATTCTTCATAGCCTCAATTACCAATAGAGCATGCCAATAACCTTAGAGGCTACATTCAGTTGACCATTGCTAATTAGTTACGATAATCTGAGCCATTTAATATACTTCAACCATTTTGGCTCGACTAGCACACATTCCGCATCTGCTATGTGAATTGGTTTTTGCTTATTTTCCTTCGAACCGAGAGGTAACGTCTCTAGTTTTCCCTCAATTACGACCTTTCTGCCTTTACTCGATTTAACTCTTGCCCTTAGGATCACTGTGCTATCTGGAGGTGCTTGTTCTTTAAAATCTATATCCAATTTCGCAGTTACACCTCTCTTTGATGGAAGTAAGGGAAAACCAGCCGCACATAAACCCTCGTCTAAGACTGTGGATATGACACCATTGTGTATTTGTCCATCGGTGCTTGTAAGTTTTTCTCCTAGGTGATGAAAGCTGATAAGTTCTCCCTTGCTTTCGTCCATAAAAATGATTGGGTCTATTTCAAACAAACTAGGCCCGAAAAGTAAGCCAGTACTTATATAATTCTTATGATGTTGTTCAGGAACTACCTTACTGTTCACATACATCCTATAGGAAGGGTTGGCTTCTAATGATTTATATTCTTCCGTGCTTTTAAGTTTATTCAATACCGTTTCATTTATATTCGTAAGCTTCGATCTACTCGGATCAGACTTACGCCATTCCCTTGGTATTACCAGTATACCAACTCCGAACGCAGCAAGCGATACGGTTGTCCTTACAAGTGCCTTAAACATGCTTTTGTTTCTAGCTTTAATATCTGGAATTAAAAAACTCTTAAAAATGTGCAGGTTATACTGAAGTACAGTTCAGTCAATGAGCTCTTGGAGACTTCGTTACAAATTTCTACATGGTTCAGTTATTACTCTCTAAAATAATTCATTTCTAATCTAGTGGAATGCTAGGTCAGAAATATGAATATTAAAGAAGATGCTCTGATGTCAAAATAATCGAATTAGAATGGGAGTGAAAAAAAGAGTGAATACTACATCGAGATTTCTTGTCTTATCAGCAAAGTGAAGATCTAATCTATAATCGATCACCTCTCACATATCTTAAGAGATCGGAACAAAGATACAAGCTTCCACAAAGCACAATTTGTCTCGAATCTCCCTTGCCCTTCAGCTCAGCTAAATATTTTATAACCTTCTCTACAGTTGGATGATCAATATCTGTGACGACGTCATCAATGCAAGATCTGGCAATGTCGGCAATATTCTTTGGATTGCAACATGAAACCCATGGCATATTTTCTGGGGTGGAAAAAACTGCTGGTACTAATTTGTCATTTTCACGTAGAACATGTTTTAAAAGCTTCTCTATTGGTTTTCCTTTAGTCATACCCACGATAAATACAAGCCCATTAGACCGTGAAGGCAACGAATCGAGGTATTTGGCGAGTGCTATTGCCGCACTTTCATTGTGTGCACCGTCAATCAAAATATTTAAGTCAGAATTTGGTATGGCAACATTCAGTAGCCTACCCTCCCAGGATACATCACTAAGTCCCCTTTTGATACTCTCTTCGTTGATTCGTGAACGGGAACTTTCACTGAGAGTATCCAGATTGGTGCGTAAGAGACTTAGTATACCAATACACACACTGAGATTTTGCACTTGGTATTCTCCTTTCAATGGATTTAGTGGTCGTAACTCCCTGGGGGTAGAGATAAAGCCATTAGGCATGCAATACTTCGAATTTTCCTTAGCTAAAATCAACTCTGATTTTTTGTCTTCAGCTTGTTTTCTGATGACCTCCAAAACGCTTTCCTCGTTAGAAGCATCGACTACGCATGGTCTTCCTTCTTTGATTATACCTGCCTTCTCACCCGCTATTTTAGCTATAGTATCTCCTAAGAAGTTTTCATGATCCATTCCTATCTTTGTAATTGCACTTATTACAACACCACCTTGTACACCATCCACTCCATGGGGCTCTAGAACATTCGTCGCATCTAACCTTCCGCCTAATCCAACTTCAATTAAAGCCAATTCGACTTTTTCAAGCTCAAAAATCTTGAAAGCAGCAGCGGTCATAAGCTCAAACTCTGTACAACCTAACTTCAACTCCTCATCCCTTTCGTTAACTAGTTTCATCACTCTCTCAAATTTAGTTAGAGGGTATACATTATTGTCTATTAAAATACAATCGTGGTAGGACACCAAATGTGGAGATGTAAATCTTCCATTCCTGATATTGGAACTTGTCAATACCGAAGATAATAATGCTATTGAAGAGCCCTTTCCATTTGTTCCAGCGACATGGATAGACTTGAATGATATCTTATGCGGATTACCGAGGCTCTGAAGTAGCCTGGTTATTCTGCTCAAGCCTAAATCAATCGGCATCAGCGTAGATAAGATATTTGACTGAAAAATTCGCAGAAGTTCTTATTTACAAAACTTTACTCTTACTATATCATTAACAACTTAACGATGGATCCAGATGACAAAGTGGATGATTTCGTCCAGGGAAGACTCGACTCGCTTTTTGACATAGACAGCAAGATAGTCTCACTTCTCGATGGATTTTCCAATTTGTTTCAAATGTACTCTAATTCGCAGAAACTTGGGGAAGACGAGTTAAAAAAGTCATTCGTGGAACAAACAGAAGAGATATATGAAAACATCAGTAAAATAGCCATTGAGCTTCGGAAAGAAGTGAAGGTGATGGACTCCAACATCGGCGTTTACGACAACAATAGTGAAAATCTTATGATACTACCAGTGTCTGTGGACCATAAAAATACTGAGCTGGGCAAAAAGAAGCTAAAAGAGGAGCTTGATGATTTAGAAGGAATGTTAAAGGAGGAAAATAGTGGGGCCAATAATGCGGAAACCAGTGAGATGGAAGGAATAGAAAGTGCCACTCCGTGAGTGACGTTTGAAGGCTAGCTTTACGAAAAGTGTCGTTTTACAAGTAAATCGTATGGCATTAAATAGGATTAAATTCAGCAACAGACATTATGAATTATAAATGATATTATGGATTTCTATCATTCTTGGTCATATCTCTTCTAGGTACCCTTGTTGTATTAATCTTTCAACGTCAGATTTGCGGACGTAGAATTGAGAATCTTTTATGAGATTGAACACCCCGTATTCAGTTTGCACCTCTCCACCATCTTTGAGGACTCTAACATCTATGAAAATGTTTGCTGGCGGCTCCAAGTCGCCCGACAAGTCTATATCTGTGTAGTGACTTTTGAAGCCCATTAATAATTCTTGATAGTTTTTCAAATACTCTTGCTCTGCATGGTTCAAATTGTTTAGCGATAGGTCACTTGTATAGTTTCCTAAGTAAGTCTTAGACGTTAGTACGTTCTTGTTCGATTCGTCGGGCGTTACTGGGTCTTTATTCAACCACGCAAACTCATCAATCTTGTGCGCTCTCAACTTCTCGTACGCCAACAAACACCTCTTATTTCGCCTCATGGAAAGATGAGTCACAAATAACTGACACTGGTTTACTTTTTGGCTCTCTTCAGTATCTGCCAGGTCATCACCTTGCGCTTCTTGAGTCGATTGAATCTCAGCTAAATATTCGGCATCTTTGTTGAGGTCAGATATTTCTTTCAAAATGTCCTTAACCATCCCTGATTGATAAAGGGGCACTTCAGATAGCTTAGATGCACGTTTAGCATCGAGTATCAACTTATTTGCTGTTTCTCCAAACATGTTAGTTGAGATTTGATGTCTTCAGTATACTAAGAATCGTGAAATTTGATATTGGTGATTTGATATCAACATTGATATTCGCGTGCGACCAGAACACTATTCAGTTCTTAGATTTTACTAGCGAATATACAAAGTGCTGAGGTATTTAGGTCATTCCGAGTGCTACATATCTCCTCTTGTAATGCAAAACTCTTTTTCTGTTTCGATCTGTGGCTGCTGGTTGGCGATTCAGCGAAGTTTACTATCCCAGCCGTCCTATACTCATTTACAAAATTGACAAACCAATGTAATAGTGCTTGAATTACCAATTGACTACACATCCAACCCGCAAATAGCAGAAGTAGTCAATCGTAAGTGTACGGTGAATATAGAGTGTTTTGCGAGCACGAATGACGAACGTCATTCGTGCCAACACCCCAATGCCTAGTTTTTTGAGGCAAGATTTTCCCCGAAGTCCCTGAAAACACGCTACAAAGAGGTACAGAGTAGATCAGCTATAAACTCCTTTGAATACGGCAGCCTTCTGTAACATATCTAGAGCAACCCGTCTGGCAAACAATTTTGCACCCTATACTCAGTTAAATCTTCAACACCGTTTCACCTCACCATACACAAATCAAGGATCCGAAATTCACTCCAGAAAAGCAACCACACACTAAACACTTACCAGGGAAGTTTTTGGGCTTCTTTGCGAACTCTTCTCCCTCCTTTGGCCCACCTTCTCTTCCCATATCACCCTCCCATACAACTTTTTAGGTCGTGTTGTGACGAAGTTTTACGGGCCAATGAAATGTTTTCATCATACTCGTTCTTTCGGATACCGATTACTTCTCAACTACCAACTTAAAGAATTCGCTTTTTCTTGAGTGTTAACTTATTCATTAAAAGAAGTAGAGAGATGTTTCGTTCTGGAGCAATTCAAGTAGGCCGTTCTATCGGCTCAAGGTATGTTTATTGGATTATGGCTCTGATCGATGATGGATTTCAAATGATCCCGAATGAAATGGTGAAAATTTTGAAGGGAGTGGAGAGCGGAACAGATTATCAGCAAATAAGTGGAAGTTCTCGGTGATATACATACACACAGGGATTATGCGAAGCTTAGTATAGGAGAATTGAGTTGTCGGTTACAATGTTTAGTGGAGGGTATCAAAATTGGGCAATGTGAAGAGGACAACAAATACGAACATAAATAAGAAGAGTTTAAATCCGTCTGATTACAGCCGCTGAGATGTTATTTGGGATTGAGTACTAACATTCTATAGAAACTATGCAACTTTGCGTGAAATTGAGATGCGTCTTAAGTCGATCAAGAATATTGAGAAGATCACGAACACAATGAAAATTGTTGCCTCTACTCGTTTGAACAAGGCCCAAAGGGCTATGACTGCTTCCAGAGTCTTCAACAAGAGTGATTCGGATTTCTTCGAGAATGCAGAACCAGAGAAGGCAGAGAGTGACAAAACTTTGCTTGTTGTTGTTTCTTCTGACAAAGGTTTGTGTGGATCTATCCACACTCAAATTTCTAAGGCTGCCAGAAGGAGAAGTGATGAATTGAATGGTGCTGTTGACATTGTTGCTGTAGGTGACAAAGTCAAGGCTCAATTATTGAGAACCCATGCTGACAAATTGAAATTAGCATTCAACGGTGTTGGTAAGGAAGCTCCAAATTTCACCGAAGTTTCTCTCATTGCTGATGAAATTCAAAAGTTAGGAAAATACGAGAATGTTGAAATTTTGTACAATAAGTTTCAATCCGGTGTTTCTTTCGAGCCATCCAACTTCTCTGTTTTCACTGCGGATGCAATTGAAAAGGCACCAGGTTTGTCCAAATACGAATTGGAGTCTGAGGGTATCACTGATTCTTTGTCCGAGTTCTCATTGGCCAACTCTCTTTTAACTGCTATGGCTGAAGGTTACGCTTCTGAGGTTTCTGCAAGAAGAAACGCTATGGATAATGCATCTAAAAATGCTGGTGACATGATTAATTCATACTCCATCTTATATAACAGAACAAGACAAGCTGTTATCACCAACGAGTTAGTTGATATCATTACTGGTGCTTCCTCTTTGGATTAAACAGACTGATCTATTCTTTTATTTCTGACTACATTAGAAGTTATTTAACTTTAAATAAAAATAAACGTCTTTTATGATAATTACAGGATTTATTATACGTTTACGATGCGAAGTTCTTTCCTTAGTCTACCTTCAACGATCCAAATATTCTTCTTAGAAATACAAATCCAGTGACAATGCCGATTGCACCTCCAACAATACCGACCAAAGAACTAACGATCCCCATGTACCCCAAGTAAAGTAAAATACTTACCACGTCCCGAATTTTGAGGTATCTGGCAAAATAGTAAATGGAATATCCAAAAATATACCACCCTATGCTAGACCCGACGCGGAAACACAACCACTGCCATGCAGGGTTATTGTAGACAGCTAATGAAGCGTAAGTTGCAACGATAGAAGACTCGGCGATCACAACAATTAAAATTATAGAAGTTGTGAGCAAAAATCCGTACATATAGTAGAAGGTAGTTTTCTCCAACCATATTGAGTTAAGAATGAATAGTAGTTCGACGTACACCACCCAAAAAGGAACAAGTCCAAATATCAACACGCTGGGTATAGGAGAGAATCCCCAACCACTAGTGCGTTTAGGCCTGAGTTTGAAGTCTTCATGTTTTTTTCCGTGATTGTAATCGCCTTTGGAATTATGAAGTATCGCATCTAAATTAATAGATTTCTTGTTTCCCATTGCACCACCAATTATTCCAAGTGGAACTTGGATAAATAATACTAAAAAAAGAAGTATTATAATTGTACCCAAAGGGAGAGCATACGAAGAACCTTCAGCCCACACGAAAAAGTTGAAAACCAAGACAATTGGCAATATGACACCGGAGATCACTCCACTGAATAAAATAGAAAGTAAAATTGTCTTTGACTTTTCATATGGCTTGCTGAAGCCAGCATTTGAATTTATTTTGTGTACAATAATTCCAACGTAGCCTGCCACGGAGCCTGACAAAATAAACCATAGCACTGAAAGCGAAAAGAATGCACCACCGTGATTATCAAAAAATCTAGTAGACGTTGTTGATTTGCTTATTTTGAGATTTGTGTTCACCACAAGGATTATAATGACACCTAGTATAACAAATAACATCTGAATTCCACTAACGACCAATATTGACAATATATTGGCGAGCTTAGGGCGTTCGAACACTTCATCTGCCAAATTCTTCCAATTGTTGTTGTTGTCAACATCATTCAATGGAAGGTAGCTGGACAGTGATTGAAACTCTTTCCTCAAGACTCTGATCATCACTAAAGCCACTACTAATGATAACAAAAACACCAAAACTAATGAATTGCCGAATGATATCCAATGCATTTTATGATTTTCTCTGTTGGTTTCATTCTCATAAAAAAGGTCCCAACGGGAATCGTAATCGATTGTAGCATCTTCTCTCCAGTATACTGAGTATGTGTAAGGAACACGGAGCTTCGAATCTTGTGTCAGTTCATCTTCCCCATTCAAAACTAAAGGCAAATTGGTGTAGTCTTTAGACGAGCCCGGGCAATGGTCATCACTGACACTCTTGGGGTATACTTCAAATCCCACAATTGAATGCAAGCCTGTCTTTTTATCTTTGTTGTATCGAATTACCAACATAACATGATTATAGATGTAGCTAACCTGATCACGAACAAAGCCCAAAGAAAACCCTGCTGCATAGTATTTGATATTGTGGTTGCTAGATACAAATGTTGTAGCCCCTGGAAGACCATCCAATAGCCAATGAGCAACATAGCCATTCTTTATTAGAGAATCTGCCTTCGCTACTCCAGTAGATTTCAACATCATATCACAGAGACGGAGACAATGTGAATCCATTCCAAATTTCAAGTCATAGGAACTCTCCCAAAGTCTATCTCCTTTGAGTATCTGACCTATAGAGAGCCTTTTGGGCTTATTCCTGTCTGAAGGAGGGCAAACAAATGGTAAATCAACATAACTGTATGGAAGTTGTGTATTGTCTGATTCAACTTTATTCAACAACAATTCCACCTTGTCGCCCTTTTTATAGTAGTTCGGTGATCCAAACAACGCGGCCAGCGTCAAATGTAGATACCATGTTAATAGTAGCACTATTTGAAACATTTTCTGACCTACGGACCTTTTGTTATGGAAAGATTTACAATAGTGAACGTTTTTAATGCTATAAGATATTTCGCGATCAATGTATATGAGAATTACACGATATATAATTATGAAGTGATTAGACTACTTTTCTTTGAAAGATTCCATTGCCTCTCTGATCAAATAATTGCCCTTGGGATCCAAGTTTAATGCTATGGTAAATTCTCTCACAGCTTGGAACTTATCCTTTTGTATGTTGTACAATTGACCAAGAAGGAAATGAACAGAAGCCTCGTCGGGTGCAAGTTCCTTCAAGGTTTCGAAAAGCTTCAAGGCTTGCGAGAAATGCTGCATCGAAAATAAGAGTTGGGCCTTTTTGAATAACGGTAAAGGATTCAATGGTTGTAGCTTGCTAGCGAGTTCATATTGCCTCAACGCTATACTCTTCTTGCCGAGCTTCTCCAAAACCATTCCAACACAACAGATGAGAATAATATTAATCGGATTAATCGAAACTGCTTTTCTAAAATGGTAGTCAGCCTTCTGGTAGTCCCCGAGGTTGATGTAGACCATTCCAATTCCATACAATGCATTGTAATGTCTTGAGTCTAATAACAAAGATATACGGAAATTTTCCAAAGCCATTTCGTAATTATCGTTACTGAAGTACTCATGTCCCTTCAAAGTGTATGCATATGTGAAAGTGTCATCTAACTTGATGGCTTTGTTGAAGCATTTAATTGCCTCGTCTGGCTCTCGAGTGAGAGAGAAAAGGTTTCCTATAACACACCAGGTGATAGGCGATTCGGAATCAATGTCATGTAATTCATTAGCCAAGTATGTCAATTCAACTTTTTTGTGGAGATGCCATAATAGAGTTGAATAGTACTCCATATCCTCCGTTCTAGTTCTATCGAGTTTTCGTAACTTGACGAAATAGTACTCAGACTGTTTGTAATTGACAATCTCGTAATGAAGTCGTCCTAGTTTGCTTAAAACCCATGGAGACTCCTTTTCTGTCTCAGAAAGTGATTCCAAAATCCTTATAGCTTTGTAACAGTCATATTTACACATGGATTTGAAACTTTTAGCAAACGTCAAATACAAACCCAAAAGGGCATTATCACTTTGTTCAATTTCTTTGGCCATAATGTTACTTGAATGAGACTGATTGTTCTCATTGATTGCTGGGGCGAATGAGTTTGAGCTGTTTCGCTTTAATCCACCTCGAATAGCTTTCTTTCCATTTCCCAGGTTGTTTTCAGATGAATTATTTTGATTCGAAGGTTGGGAAATCAACCTAGAGGTTATTTTGGAATATGTGCTTTCCTTTTTAGTCGGCTTTTCAATGGTCTCAAGAGGAAAACTTGGCTTCGTAAATTCAAATTGTGCTGCATTATTGTTTGGTCTTCTGATGGGTGCATCAGGTATAGTCACCGGTGCAATTCTGGGAGTGGCTAAACCACCAGAGAAGGTGTCATCAGGGTTAGTAGATGTATAGTCAGCAACTGCTGTTATACCACTTGAGAATGGGTTTGACAAAGATTTGTGTTCTTGTGGTCCACTGTTGGTGACAGATGAATTTTTACTCTTCAGAAGCTCGTTGATGAGCTGTTGATTTGACTTGAATAGTGCCTTAACCCTAACATTCACTCCTAGTTTACATAACTCCTGAAAAGCCTCAAAGTCAAATGGGTTAAACTTCAAACATTCTCCATAATTTAACGCACAATTCTTTACATCACCAATTCCTCTGTATAAATCACCTAGTAAGTGGTAAATAGTCGAGGAATCAGGATAAATCGACCGTTGATGTTCATATTGAAAACGATTTTTGGGAGTAGTGAAGGAATATGGTACTGAACTGTTCTCCTGGACAACCTCGTTGTACAAGAAGTTTATTTTGAGAAGCTGGTAAATTCCCTCTTTGAACTTCTTCAACATGTAACAACATTTCGAAAATAAAAAGGAACATCCTAGGTTGTCTGTGCTCAAATAATCCACTAGAACATTGTAGCATGATTTGTACTTTTCCTGTCGAAATAACGCTAAGCAATAGAGGTACATAGTGTCTGGATTCATGGAATCAAGAGAGATTAATCTCTCGCCTGCGAACTCCGCATTTCTGTAGTTGAAATTGTCAAGCGAGTGAATTATGACGGACCGCAACTGTTGTTGCATATATGACTGGTCCTGAATCGCCTGCATCTTCTCCCAGAGATTCCAATCAACAAGAATATCTATTGTATTGCCCAATATTTCTCTCTATAGACCCTAGTATGGTTAACAAAAACCAGAGTACAAACAAACATTACTCTTCACGTGACTTAATATTTACAAACAACTCGACACTTATATTAACAACAGTTTTAAGACTATATAGAATAATACAAGGAGCATAACATCGTTCGAAGCAACTAATTAGCGTATTATTAATTGGTTACGTTGATTACAACTCAATTCTTTTTACTCTTGATAACAAAAGTATGGTTTCCTGAACCATCACTACTGTAGGCGAGCATCTTCTCCGAGTTCTTTTTGGGACCGCTTGGTATTCTTCCGATAGAATGGGAAACGACAGACTTGGGTGTAGTCTCTGATGTATTGGCGATGTTCGTGAATGATGTTGCGACCGGCGAGTTGCTTGCACTGCCTCCGTTCAACGACTCTAAGTTGGAGCGCAGAACAGAGGCCGGGGTGTCAACCACAGAAGAAGACGTTCCATTACTGTGGCCCGACTTTGGGGATAAAATACCTGATGCAAGAAGATATGGCGAAGTGAAACCCTGGGATGCAGAATGGAGTGGTGTTGAGGGATTCTTGTGCAGTTTCAAGCTAGTGTCGATGGAAAGCTTAGGGTGCTGAGACGATAAAGTTGTGTTATCGATGGACTCCATATTAGGCGAAGCAATGCTATCGTCAGAAGTCTGCGCATCTATGGAATCATTCAGATATGGCATGTAGTAGTCATCATAACCCTCTTTGATGTAACCCTTTTCATCCATCTCTGCCTGTTTTCTCTTCGTATCCTCTCTTGCCTTGGCCAATAGCTCTTGTGCCTTTGACAAGGACACGGTAGGTGTTGAACAGCTACTGACAACAGGGACAGAATCATCGATGTCTATAGTCGCCGTCATCAAAGCCTTAAGCCAAGAACGCATCTCCTCGGGTGACTCAACTGCAAAATAATGGGTTTTGGGTTGCGTGAAAGTTAAACCTTTCTTGAATCCTGGTGCAGGTGGTACTAATTTGAAACAGTATCTACCAAAACCGGTTGATGCAGCATAAAGCGCAATATACTTATCGTTGTTGTTTGGGTTGTTTTCTGTATTAATAGGGATGACCTTGTGTGCGGTGATATCAATTAATCCTTTTTCCTTTTTATCACGCAAAGACGCAAAATAAGAAAGTCTGGTTCCATGAAGAGTGAAATATCTTGACCTCCATCCTAGCGTATTACCAGATTTCTTCGACATCCAGCCACTATGATTGGCACTTTTGATCGCTTCATCAGGTGTAACTTCTCTAATGCCTTCCTGGAATGCAGAAGTCTTCAGTTTCTTCGACTGGGTTATATTACGTATGTTCTGGGTGGATGTGGTTCTTAAATTTTTCAATCTTGAAACAGCAGTGGAGTCAGAAGCCGATCTCTTTTCCTCTCTTGCATCCGCATCCGATCCATTTGTGGATCCGTCGAATTTATAAGAGATAGACTTCAGCTTTTTCGGAGTGCCATCGTTGTTTTCGTAATTTTCATTAGTAAGATCTGTGTTAGACTTGTTCTTTTTCCTACCTAGAAGGAAAGAAGATTCTCTTTTCAACTTAGCAGGAGAAGTGAGTTTAGTTTTCGTCTCTTTCTTTTCGCTTTCCTCCTCTTTCTGCAATCCTTGATTTTGGGATTGTCTCTTGTTTGAAGACATTTCATCTAGTATCATGGACTCGTCAAATGGTCCAGTTAAAAACAGAAACATAGACGAGTGTTTAAAATTATCAGAAGCCATCGAAGAATTTCTTGCATGATTTTGATTTGATGAAGCTTGACTAGCATTTCTTTTGTGACTCGCCACTGACTGCTCATATACAGATGATGATGGTCTAGTAGGGTTGTCTTCTGGGGCCACATAAGGAGCATCAAATAACCCGGTATATTGTGACGAAGATGAGAAGAAGGCTGATTGTCTTTTCTTGGGATCGTTTCCGTTCTCTCCGAACTTATAATCCCTATTCATTGTATTAAGAGGAGCTTCTGATGTTCCCCTGGTAGCGTTATTTGAGTCGGAAGCAGTCCCATATGTGGAAGACTTTGTCAAATCGTCCATTGATTGTGATTTCTTCCTCTGATGAGTACGCTTCTTCTTTTCTGTGACATCATAAAAACTGGCAGAGGGCATCAATTTCAGTGGTGTTTCGTCCTTCAAGTTATCTGTATTTTGACTTGACAGGTCCTGTGGAGTACTGGGAATAGGTTTATTCTTGTAACTAGCGAGCGATCCATTTGAAGGTTCCGTTGCCAAGCTTGATTTGCTCTTGTATAAGTTCTTGTTCTTGTTTCCCTGTGCTCTGTTTGATGCCTCTCTGAGTTTTCCAATTTCTTTGTGGATTTCGAATCGAGTACCAAATGAATCTATTTCGAGCTCCTTCAAATGTGCCAAATCCAACTCAAGCAATATATCCCCAGTTATCTTATGCCTTGCAAATTTACCCGCTATTTCCAAGTCAAACCCTAAAACCAACGCGAAGTACGATGATACCTGTTGAGGCGTCCACTCACGCGCTTTTAAAGGATTCAAGTCTTCCGTAAGCGATTGAGCAGATGAAGTTCTAGAATGCTGAGCCGTCTGCTTGTTTCCCTCTGGAACAGAAAGATTCGTTGTACTCATAGAATTCGACTCGTCTCTCAATTCCATAAGCGCACGATCGATGTCGTTCATTGTTTTGCTCACTTGTTTCGAGGAATCCGACACGGTCAAATTGTCAAAAGAGTCTTTGATCGAGTTCACGTTGGCCTGAGGCGTACCGGGTGTAGAACTCGCGTTGCTGATGATGCGTCTTGATCTTGATCGTAAAAGTCCTCCTCCTCCTTTGCCCTTCGATGACACCTGCGTGAACGACTTGGGATACAATCCAACCTGGTTGTTCAGAAGATTCTTCCCCATGTACCATCCATCATTATACTCGCTGTCATCCGCGAGGACTTCGACTTTATCGCCAACCTTCAAACTCAACTCGTCTCCTAGTCTAGCATTAAATTGTTTTATACACACAAACAATGTGTCGCCATTGAAATTTGCCGCTGCCATTTCTCCAGCGTCTGTTTTACCAATATCGCTGTTATTTGAGCTACGTCTAATACTTCTCTCTTCTCTTCTCTCTACTCTTCGCCGTCCGTTCTTCTTTCGGTAATCTGGGAGTCTCTGTTGGTATTACGCTTCACCACTTATATCCTATCTCGCTTGCGCTTCTTTCCAACACTCCGAAGTTATTAATGGTAATAACTTTTCCTACCTTACTGTTGTAATTTTACCGCAAAAGGCCGATGTATTTGCTTAAGATATTCTCAGTATGAGTGCCCTTGTTTATAATTTGTAATGTGTCACAGATTTTGCTCTTCGTTTCGAAGTTTTTTGGAATGCGAATGCTTATATAATATATTTAATAACAGAACATCTATAATAGCAGTGTTAAAGTAGGGTATTTGGAGATAAAGCTTTGGAAGTCTGTAGTTAAGGATCATAATCAAGATTGACTACCGACAGGCTTTTGTTCCACGAGAGAAGAGCAGATTTTTGCTAAAAAAGGGGAATCAAAGGAATAATAAGGTCTTGATCGGTGATAGTGGAGGAGTAGCTTCTGCGATAGGAAACAAATAGTACGAGATAACCTAAAAGGCACTGCTGGACAGAGATATTCTAGGAGTGTTAATAGTCGGGAAGTGTGTGGAAGTTAAGAAACAGGCGATTGACGTTTGCATAGTATAACTGGCGTTGGATTTTTGAGCACAAGGAGTATGCCACCCCCATCGTCGCCCGCAGATAGGCAACACCAGACGTGGAATATACGTCGATACTCGCAGGCATCTGAGACGACGTCCGAGCTGGATAATGTAGAAGATAGTGGTGGAGAGCGTGAGGGGACTCGATTGAATACCCTCAACATGCTTTCGAACTTCTTTCTTCGATCAAGAAATTCGAATGACACTGATTGGAGAGGATGGCACAATCGTTACAGTTCCGTCAATGATGCGTACTTGCACATCAACGATATTCCTATTCAAATCCGAAATATCAATTTCGAAGAAGGTGAGCATAACTACATGTCTGGCACTGACTTGAGTGACCACGATTCTAATGATGAAACGTACCATGAAGAATTTGATGATGGAACTGAAAGTGCATCTGATGCAAATGATGGGATCTCCCACATACAATTGAACGAAAGGCTTTTGCTTTCTTCTGCGCGTCAGAACTTGACAAATACAAATACATTGATTTCGTTCGATGACGAACACAACAACGAAGACAATGACAACCACCATGGAGGAGTCCCACTTAGACGTCTGAATGCAGTAAGATTGAGAGGCAGGTCCTTGTCATCCGAAAAAGACATAAAAAATAAACAAAAGATGTTGAAAAAGGAAGCAAAATCAATATACCGAGATATCCATATGATATTGGAAAACATTAATAATTTGAAACACTACAAAGGTGAGTCGCCAGTCTTTAGTGATCACACTTTGGTTCATAAGTACTTTGTCAATCAAGAAAATGAGCACAAGGAAAGTTTGTTTTTGAACTTGGATACTGTTATGGACAGCTTTTTAGAAAAGAGCCGGGCAGGAAAACTTTGGTCAAATGAAAAGGAATTGAATTATCTGAGTTCAACATCAAATAACAAAAAGGCTAAGAGGAAAATTGTACAGACAGAGGAAGAGTCTGACAGGAAGAGACATAAGACAGAGAGACCTGATTCGAGTCCTTTCTTTGCTCCCCTGCAGGCCTTCAGCACTACCAAGGGTGATAAAATTCTCGTTTCTTTTTTGTCAATTGAACAAAAAAGAAGGATTATGAATATAATGAGAAGCTCGTATTTGAAAGACGGTACTACATTCTCTATGCAATTTAGTGATTTCAATTCCTTCGACTTAAACTTTTCATCAGTTGATTATGAATCTAAAACTTTGAACGGTGTATTTTGTGTTGAGCCATACGTGTTTGGCAAAGAAAGTTCGCAGCATTTTATTAGCCGTTTGAAACATTTGAAGGAATTTCTTATAGGCACAGACCTCGAGAAGAAAACCCTTCCAAAAGAAAATAATATTGTTAAGAAGTTTCGCTTAGTGTCACGTTTGGAGGGAGAAATTTATTCAGAGTTGTCTAGGAATAAGGTTTCATTATCGAAAGCTGCCCCTTTCTTGGTGCCTTTCGGTGGAAGGATGGTTGATTTCAAAAACGACGATTTAAGATTCTTGAACTCAATTGAAATGCCCTTGAATATGAGGGTCAGAAGCCTTCAAATTGCTAGGACTAAATCATTCAGAGTCAGAAGTCAGTTATCTGAATGGATGAAAATCAATCCTTTTAGGCAGTTTCAAGAAACTTATTTTCTCAAGAAATTGGCATTCATCGATAAGAGATTGAAAAGTTTTGCGAAGGCGAAGTCAGTATCTTCTCTTGAAGAAGATAGTGTTGAATTGGGCAGAGGATTAAGAGCCAATATTTATGAACTAACTAGAGATTTTGAATTATTCCAAAATAATGATTCACCTGTCCCTTTTTTCGAGAGTGATGAATCTGTAAAAGAATTTCCACTCAAAGACGTGCGGCCAAACCTTTTTATTCAGAACTGGCAGAGGTCTGTATGTGATAAACTTACAGAGTTTGTGACTTGCAAGGGCCACTGCTTGTTGAATGTGCAATTGAACTATATTTTATTTAAACTCGAAGTCGATTTGGAAGAATTTCTTGACAACTATTTCCATTATCTATTACAATTATGCCCCATAAGACTGGCTAATAAATACAAATCTGCATTCAAGAGTTTCAGCCAATCCGGAATGAAGACTGAGTCTCAAATGAACGTGCTAATAGGATCTTTGAATAGGAAAACGGGATGCATTGAATTGCAAAATACCACTGCATACTTGGATTTCAAGAATATGTACCAAAGCGGCTCGCTGAACTATAATCGTACTCAAAACGAGCTCAATTCGTTTGCAACCTTGAATGAGCAATCGAATCTTGTTGATCTTGATTCTCTTCTCTCATCGGAAGAAAGCGATGAAGAAAACATCTTGCAAGGCCATGGACATGAGACCAGAAGAGAGAATGTACATAAAGATGAAATCACGACTACAGCGAAAGGAAAACTAAAAAGGTCGTACTCCCTTCACTCTATGGGAGGAGGTAATCCAAGTTACATACATGTGTAATTTTTGTTATTTACAATGCAAAGTATATATATATAGCCTGTATAGCTTGTCATTGGTCATTCAATACGTAATTTGCGTTACCAAAAACCCCATCCACCTTTTCCTTCTCTTCTATCTTTCCTCTTTTTCTTGAAGAAGTCTCGTTTGCATTCTCTATAAGCATCAAAAAACTCTTGACAAACCAGCTTGTCTTCTTGATTTCGTAATAAGCAACTGAGAGATGCTTGTCGACTCTCTTCACATGGATCATAATACTTAGAAGGTTCTTTCATACTCCATCTATATTTATGTCTATGGTTTTCTGGATTGTCAGGGTAGAACTTGAAATCCTCCACAGCACCTTCCGTAAAGTCCACTTTGTTAACGTCTTTTATCACTTCATCTGTCTGCTCTTCTTTCTTAGACATGTTCTACTTTTTGACCGAATAATGTTCCCCAATCATTCAATTCACAATTTTTCAACTATCAAAATCGTTTCGCATATTAGATTACAAAAAAAAAAAAAAAAAATTTGGAGATGAGTTATTGGTAAAGCTCTGTTAAATATGAGTCTGAATGCAGTTGTAGAACTAGATGTGGACAAAGAAGATATCTGTATGGCCTGTAATGACAAACCTGCTCGTTTGCTATCAAGAAAAAAGAAATTATGTGAACATTGTTATATACGATTCATCAGAGGCAAGCAGAGAAAGCATATGAATGATGATAAATACAAGGTAAAATATGGAAAACAAGCGGAAGAGAAGGAAGTTCTGAGGGTTTTATTAAGCTTTTCTGGTGGTGTATCATCTTTGGTTTTGATTGACATCATTTGCTCTTTGTTGCAGGAACAATACGAAGCCCATAAAGGCAGACAAGGGTTTGAATTGGTAATTTTTAATATAGATGAATTTGCTTCTCGTTCACTCAATCAACATGTTTCGGACGTCATGAAATCACTTCTTTCGATGTATGGACAAATCAATATTCTGACTGAAGTAGTGGACCTCAGATCATTAAAATTGAATAAGGATCAAATTCGTCGTATTGTTTTTGAAAAAGGGTATCATGGTATAGCAGAGGAAGTAAAGGATATTGAGAAGACAGATATAGTTTCACTTTTGCAGTCTTGTAAAGACAAATCTGCTGCAGAGGATTTATTGAGCATAATTTATGAAGAGGTTATAGTGGAAGCAGCTTTTATTCAAAACTGCAACACTATCATTTTTGGCCATAGCATGACACGTCTTGCAAATGAAGTCTTGTCTCTTACTGTCAAGGGTAGGGGTTCTCAGGTTCACACGCAAATTGCTGATCGCTCAATCACCTTCAAAGATAAAGAGATTCTGATAATATTTCCTTTGAGAGATATATTCTACGCTGAAATTGAGAAGTACGTTCAATTAGAAGATTTGCAGAAGTACGAATTGAAGAGCGATTCTCAGAAATCAAAAATAGTTACGAACATGACAGTGAACGAATTGATATCCCAATACTTGACCACTCTTGATAGAACTGGCTATGCATCTACTGCATCGACAGTCGTAAAGACTGCCGAAAAACTTGGAGCACCGAAATCTGATGGTGAAAACAGCTCTATATGTCAGAATTGTGGCAACAAGGTCCACCATGACCCTGCAAAATGGCTAAATAGAATCACTGTCAACGAAGCCGCACCATTACAAACTGAAAATGAAGAGGCATATGCTTCCGCTTATAGAGCCAAGTTTGTGCAAAAGCGAGAGTTGTTATCTGATGATCTTGATGACCTTACGTTGTGCTACGGTTGTACTGTAACGTTAAGCAAAAGCAACGGAGTTGCTGGTATATTGTGGCCTTTGGCTCCAAGATACACCGAAAAGGACGTATTGGATGAATTCAGTCTTTAAGGTCTGTTTCCAGACTTCGGGGTAAATCACTCACTACGTATTGTATATTAAATTTCTCATATCTATTAATTGAATTTCATAGAGCATTTGTTAGTTTTTCTAAAATTTGTATTTGATTGCGAAAAAGTACATGTGTGGAGAAGGAATAACAAAAAATTACACTACACCATCTTCAAGCCATTGAATCTATGTGCAACTTAGGCCCTCAAGTATTATGTTTATATATGGCAGAACTGACATTGGTAGGTTATATATATGTAAATTGCTTTGTACTTCTTCATCTTGCAAACGATGTTCTGCCAGAACGAAGTTCCGCGATTCATACACAAAGCAAATTTATAATTCCAATATACCCAAGTTTACCTATTATATATAGACATTCGTATGTCCTTACCAAAGATTCCCTACAATCGTATTGAAAATTACTGAGGTCAATAATGTACTCTCCAGATATATTCTCCAATGACCTATATAGTCTCTGGAACCATGACGAGAATTCAGATTCGGTAAAGCTTCTTGAAAGTAATACAAGAAGAACGTTGAACATGGCAGGCCATCAACAAAACAATACGAATACTGAAAGCGCAGAGGATCATAGACGGTACTTGAGACTGTTGTACGCGCCTCCTTTATTAGCATACTCTGCCGAGTATCCTGGAGCCGACCTATCGCAGCTAGAATACACTATGCAAAGAGGTAACACCTTCAATACACAGCTCTTGACACCTTTAATACAAAAGAAGATGGAGAACTTACAGAAAATAAGAACTTACGGCTACTCGAAGATCAAACCCATAGGGATTGACAAAACCTTGGAGCAAATTCAGATTGAAACCATGAAGCGCAATGCTGGTGATCAAACTGAAGATCAATCGTATATACATGCGGCTGAGAACACAGACATTAACATTCCAGATAGCTCATTGATTCACCGCGAGAGCTCCAATATTTCCCATAGTCGTGCTGAAGTAGACTTGGATGCAGAGATTCCCAATGAGGATGACAATAATGAAGATGATGAAAGTTTTGACGATTTCGATGAGCCCGCCCCTAATAATAATAATAGAGGAAGTGCCAGTGACGTTAGGGATCAATTGATTAATGACAATGACGGGTTTATGGCAGAAGAAGTTGAATACCAGGATGACCAAAGTGTCAACATGGAATTGAATTCTGGTTCTAATATTTTAATTGACAGTGGGGCCACGTCTTCTGTTGTTACCATTAATAACACTAATTCAGGACGCAGCATAGAGACGAACCCCACTACGGCGGTGTCTAATTTTATGAATGATACCAACGAGGTTTGCACCTTGCCACAAGAGGAAGATCAAGATGAGAATAGAGATTGTACTGGTCTTGATATGGTGATCGATGATAATTAAGTAGCTATTATACATTAATATCTAATTTTAGGACGATGATTTTATGCTATCGACCTTAGCAGTCTGTAGATGTATTGCTGGTATCATCCACTTTCCACAGGAGCATCTCAGCCCTTTCCAACTATATCCACCCACTTTTGAACTACATTTAGGACACAAAAATTTACCTTCTATTTCTCCTTTAGTCAAAAGCTCATCTCTCATCCAGTTTAATGGTTCAGATAAAAAGTAATGAGAACATACCGACGATGCGTCAGATGAAGAGACTATTCTTCTGGAGTTGGGGGCTCTTTTTACAAACAGTGCTTGCTTGGAAGAAGCTTCAGGACGTTCGTGCGCTTCTAGTTGGCCTGCGTGAGCAAGTGTCTGTCTGCACCTTTTACACCTGATGTCGCACTCTCGGTCTGCTTCATTAGATAGAACCGACTCAGTGGATGGGTTATCGTACAACCCAAGCTCTCGGAGACTGCTTCCGGAAGGGTCGAGCTTCAAGCTCAACAGAACAAGAAACTTTTTGTATGACTGGCTAGACTTATCCACAGCAAAACCAAGCTCTTTGTATAGCTTCAATTGGTCTACAAAAGAAGGGTTGGGATCTGCATGGCTGTTTTTTCTCTTGACCGCATGCAAAGCCTGCTCATACGTTAATCCATAATTTTTCATCAAATACGCTATCGCAATGGTCACAGATCGCGAGACACCTTGCGCACAGTGCACCAACACACCTGCTGTGTGCTTGTTGGACAGACTCCCATCCCTTCCGTTTCTATAAAGTCCGTTGTCAATGAATGTACATGCCTGATCAAAATACTGTAAGAGGTTTGTCGTCTCTTCATCCGTCACCTCTATCTGCATGTGGGTGTAAGATTCAACATAATCTGGGGAAACAGCACCTTCCAAAACCGACACAATGGCTTCTATTCCATACTCAGCCTTTAGGTCCACATTTTCCTCTAAGAATGTACTATCTGACACGTATAATCCTCCTAAAATCCGGCAAACAGTCATATTCTTCGATTAAAGTTCAGTGTTCCAAAAACTCATCTCGAATTTTTTTTATCTGATGCGGTTTGTAAAGGAATTCTTTCCACTCAAAAAATTCATTTTGATTTCACCAGAAGACTTCAACCACTGTAATTCAAAACCGCTTCCCGCTCCTATTCTTCAGAAATGCTGCCATCTCTACGCGGGCACCACCACAGCAATGCGAACACATCCACATTCCAATGTGCATAAAAAAATCAATTCTCAAAGATGTCCTTGCAATGGCCTAATGGCCTAATGGAACGTATAACCCCAGACTTTTCTCGCTCGCATCAAGTTCGAATCTTCAAATCATCCTAGTCTGACCTCGTAGCACTTTCTGGTTTTGCACTTATCGATCTACCACTTCGGAATCGAGGTCACTTGCTTCACCATAGACAATGTGGCCCCTAACTCCATTCTAGTCGTTTACGGATCACAGAAATGATACCAGGCGTCTATGTGTGGTCATGTTGCAGTCAATCTGGTGTGGAGCCATTTTCAAGAGGTCATAGTCTGAGAAACTACAGTGCGGGTGAATCTTATTATTTCGAAGAAAGTGCAGCCAGAAACCGCTATCGCGCGCATTCAACTTCTCCTGAACCTACATCGGATTGACGGGTACGATTTAAATGTCCCGTCAAGTCGGCTATCGCTTTCTGTGACATTTCACAGAAAGCTGCTTCTCTCTATCCCACTATCACGATCTACATCACCTAAACTAGCTGCCGAAGTCTACCCGTCACACCTTCAAGCGCCCAAATTCGGTGTTTACCTTCTTGTGCCGATTAACCCTGTCTCGCCTACTGAAGTATTTGCCCAGTTGCAAAACCCGCAATATATCCATATACATTACGTAATGGACATATGTTCAGCCTATAGGAGTTGATTCTTTCTCGGACACCGACATAAATAACTGTGCTTACGTGCGAACTCCGAAAATCTGGGGTTCGCATCAGCCAAACTGCTTCAAGTGGCAATTGTAGTCCAAGTGCGCTTCGGTTTCCTAGATGTTTTGGGCAGACGATATTATTTGTGCCCTAGATGCCTTCTTCAGCACGTATTTCAATCGTTTCCGAAGTCTGGGATTGCGGCTTCGGATATCTTTATGACCACTCTTGTCGCTCAGGAAGTTTTCGTAGCTGGGTGGAATTTGTTACATTCGCGCGGACTTTCTGGAACCACCTATTACTCTATGCTAACTGTTGTATTAGCCACTCTGGAAAAGGGTAGACAGTGATTTCTACAAAAGACACGGAGCACGGTACAGTATGCGGAACTCTATACCGCTTCCAATTGGCACTTATTCCGGAGACAGCATCACTGTGGACCTAACGCTCTATTGTGCCATTCACTCCGAGGTAAAGACATCTCCATAAATTGAGCCGCACACGATTCTGTACTTCCTAGTGATTCCGCGAGCCAATTTGCGGATGTGATTGGTTCAAGGTTAACGGAGCCGGGTAAAAAAGGAACAGCGATCAATGAGCTTAACAGAGTATTTAAAGTTGCAGAGAGTACCCAGTTTTCGGGATTTTTTTTAGGTCCTAGGAAATTTGATCCTTTCAATAGAACGAATTCTAGACTAATATACTTGGTAGAAGATGTCCACTATCAGATCGATGCAACGCACTACGAGACTTGCCCAACGTACTTTGGGTGTCCGTTCATACGCCACAGCTGAGCCAGTAAGTAACATGGAGAGACGAGGCCGGATTGCCGGACAAGGCCAGGGGCCTTGTCTGGCGGATAGGCCGGAGCGTAGTACAGCCATACTAACTAGCTTGTAGACTTTGAAGGCTCGTTTGGCCGAGATTTTGCCAGAGAAGGCCGAGGAGGTTAAGCAATTGAAGAAGGAACACGGTAAAACAGTAAGTATATGATGATCCAGCAGCATGTGTATGCTGCAGACATTGAAGAGCGCTTTCCCGGCGTGTTTACCGACTGGGACGCTGTCTTAATGGTCTTATTTGGTTGTTCTCGGAGTTGTGAGATTTCAATTCTGGGGGAGGGGCATGAGGAAATGACACAAAATCGACTCATCGTGAATTAAAGTCCGAATACTAACAGGATATAGGTTATCGGAGAGGTTTTATTGGAGCAAGCATACGGTGGTATGCGTGGAATCAAAGGTTTGGTTTGGGAAGGTTCCGTTTTGGACCCAATCGAAGGTATTAGGTTCAGAGGAAAGACCATTCCAGACATCCAAAAAATCTTGCCAAAGGCTCCAGGTGGAAACGAGCCATTACCAGAGGCTTTGTTTTGGTTATTATTGACTGGTGAGGTCCCATCTGAGGCTCAAACCAAGGCTTTGTCCGAGGAATTGGCTGCTAGATCTGCTCTTCCAAAGCATGTCGAGGAATTGATTGACAGATCCCCATCCCATTTACACCCAATGGCTCAATTTTCTATTGCTATCACTGCATTGGAGTCTGAGTCTCAATTTGCCAAGGCTTACGCCAAGGGTGTTCACAAGTCCGAATACTGGAAATACACTTACGAAGATTCTATTGAATTATTGGCTAAGTTACCAAACATCGCTGCAAGAATTTACAGAAATGTTTTCCACGATGGAAAGTTGGGACAAATTGACTCCAGTTTGGATTACAGTGCCAACTTGGCCAACTTATTGGGTTTCGGAGGAAACCAAGAGTTCACCGAATTGATGAGATTGTACTTGACCATTCACTCTGACCACGAGGGTGGTAATGTCTCTGCTCACACCACTCACTTGGTCGGTTCAGCTTTGTCATCTCCATTCTTGTCATTGGCTGCTGGTTTGAATGGTTTGGCAGGTCCATTGCACGGTCGTGCTAACCAAGAAGTCTTGGAATGGTTGTTCAAAATGAGAGAGGAGTTGAACGGTGACTACACCAAAGAGAACATTGAGAAGTATTTGTGGGAGACCCTTAACAATGGAAGAGTTGTTCCAGGATATGGTCATGCTGTCTTGAGAAAGACAGACCCACGTTACACTGCTCAAAGAGAATTCGCTCTCAAGCACATGCCAGACTACGAATTATTCAAGTTGGTTTCTAACATTTACGAGGTTGCACCAGGTGTTTTGACTAAGCACGGTAAGACTAAGAACCCATGGCCAAACGTGGACTCCCACTCCGGTGTCTTGTTGCAATACTACGGTCTCACTGAGGAGTCTTTCTACACTGTTTTGTTCGGTGTCTCGAGAGCATTCGGTGTCTTGCCTCAATTGATTTTGGACCGTGGTATTGGCTTGCCAATCGAGAGGCCAAAGTCTTTCTCCACCGAGAAGTACATTGAGTTGGTCAAATCGATCAAATCCCAAAATTAAGTGTTTTAGGACTGGGATTCGTGAAGAAAGAATACTCAATTGAAAAGTCTATTTATTGTAAAATTGCTTCTGAGTGTCCATAAAGTTAGACGCTCGCCAACTATTTATTATATATGGGTTTAGCTGTATATAACGAATTGATGATGTGGAATTCATCCACTATAAATATTTAGAGTCTGTATAGGATCTCGAAATCGAAAATAAATTTTTCAGTCACTTGCATCAGTAGATATAATGGGTAGACTGAAACTTGGAATGATTAGGAGGTATTCTCAATCTCTGAAACTTTTGAACAAAGTGTCATTCTCAAGCACTCTTCAACTTCCCAAGACATCGTTTAAGCCGAAAGCTCCGGTAAATGAGGAACGAGAAAAGCTAATTAAGATCAGCAGTGAAAAATTATATGACTGGCAAAAACATAGACAAAACGTTTCGAAGACGTTCACTTTACACGATGGACCACCATATGCGAATGGTGACTTGCATTTGGGCCATGCCTTAAACAAAATCTTAAAAGATATCATAAACAGATTTGAGTTAATTTACAATAATTCGAAGGTGGATTATACGCCTGGGTGGGATTGTCATGGTCTTCCAATTGAAATGAAGGCATTGAAAGAGGTCAAAAATTCCAGAGATTTGTCAGCGGTAGAGATCAGAAAGCTCTGTAGGAGTTTAGCGTCTTCCATGATCGATAAGCAGAGATCTCAATTTTTGGAATTTGCCATAATGACCGACTTTTTCAAACCATATATCACCATGACTCATGAGTATGAGGTTAAGCAATTGAAGATATTCGAACTTCTAATGGCTAATGGTATGCTTTCGCGTAAGCTAAAACCTGTTTGGTGGGGATGCGAGACACAAACCGCTCTTGCTGAGGCCGAGCTAGAATACAACAATGAGCATAGATCCACCGCTGCATACGTCAAATTCCCATTGATCAGAAACGATACCTTATTCAAGCTTGAAGCCAGCTTTCCTGACTTGGCAAAATTCAAAATAGACTTGATGATCTGGACTTCAACTCTATGGACCTTACCTGTCAACCAGGCTATTTGTATTAACGAGGATTTGACTTATACTTTAATCTATAATGAGCAAAGCGGTCATGCTTTGATAGTTGCCGCTGATCTAGCTGAGTCTTTAATAGGTTTGAATAATCTGTATAAGATTTCTGATATTCAGATCAAAGGTAAAGACTTGGTAGGACTAAATTATTACAATCCTGCTGCAAAAAACTCTGTTATTTATCCTGTGCTTCACGGAGATCATGTTACTTCGGACGCAGGATCTGGGTTAGTTCATACTGCACCGGCTCATGGTGGAGAAGACTATCTTATAGGAAAGGAAAACAATTTACAAATAGTTTCAGCAGCGAACGGCAGAGGTGAATTTATTTCTTCAAGTCTCTCCGAAGGATTCAAACCCTTAGTAGGTAAGAAGGTTACAGAAAAGGAAGGAATCAACTTATGTATTAACATATTGAAAGAGTCAGATATGCTCTTTCAACTTGATAGAGCTTACAAACATTCATATCCTTACGACTGGCGATCACACAAACCTGTTATTCAACGAGCAACACCTCAGTGGTTTGTCAATGTTCATAAAATCAAAGATGTGTCAATTGAAGCATTGGAAAGTGTTGAATTTACTCCTAAGATAGGAAAGAACAGATTAGCTCTGTTCATTAAAAATAGAAATGAGTGGTGTATCTCCAGACAAAGAACTTGGGGAGTACCTTTACCAATAGTATATCACAAAACTACAGGAGATGCAGTAGAAGATTTAGAAGTGGTCTCCTATATCATAGATAGAATGGGGGATAAGGGAACCGACGCATGGTTCCAAGAAGAAGAAGACATTTCGCAATGGTTACCTGAAAGTTTAGGAGAGGAGAGAGGTCATTCGTATGCGAAATCTAAAGATACGATGGATGTATGGTTTGATTCTGGAACTTCTTGGACAACATTAGAGAAGACGATGGAAAATTTTGCATTTAAAACCGAGCCTGAAGCTGACATATATCTCGAAGGCAGTGATCAGCATAGAGGCTGGTTTCAATCGTCATTGTTGAATAGAATAATTGCAAGTGGAGCAAAGCTGGAGTTTAAACCCGTACCACCCTTCAAAAAAATCATCACTCATGGCTTCATATTAGATAAACAGAGTGATAAAATGTCGAAGTCTAAGGGGAATGTTATTTCACCGTTGCAAGTAATCAAAGGTGGTGGCAAGCCCTTTTTGCCTGCATTGGGGACTGATGGTTTAAGACTATGGATAGCGTCCTCTGATTACACTGGAGATGTCACTGTCACTCCAGAGATATTGACTAGAGTGCACGAGAATGTGAAGAAATTACGAGTTACCTTCAAGTTTTTACTAGGAAATCTCAACGGATTTACCAATCGTGTTAATTATGAGGAATTGAATCCACTAGACAAATATGTGTTATCCAGACTTCACTGTATCCAGCAAGATTGCGTTCAGTTTTATAAGGAACACAATTTCGGTAGGGTAGTCAGAGAACTTAACTCCCACATGAACAGTGAGCTCAGTGCTCTCTATTTCGATATATGTAAAGACTGTCTATACACAGACCACAAAGAATCACATAACAGAAGGAGTGTTCAAACAGTTCTAGAAATAATACTCAGAACATACATTGGCCTCCTTGCACCCATACAACCATTGGTGGCCCAAGAAGTGTGGAATGAGTACACAAATATCTCCAAAATAGACATCGCTTCGCCTTTTATGGCTGAGAGCTGGGATTCGTTTTACCAACTTCCTGAGTTCTACAAATCTCCAAGCCTGGAGAATGATTTCGCGACAATGTGGAAAGTCAGAACCGCCATCTACAAGGCACTAGAAACATACAGGGCCAACGGTGAGTTCAAGAACAAACTTGAACTTCAATTGAATTTCATAGGCGATCAACAATCATCTCTCTTTGAAATTCTTCTACGCCACAAACCATTCTTAGCTGATTACTTTTTGGTCTCTGAAACACTCCTCAACGCTCCTGTCGCTGGAGATGACACACACTCGATAGACTTAAAATTGGGTGACTCCAACGATACAGTGGTGATATCTCGTACAGAGAAAGCGAAATGCCCTAGATGCTGGAAGCACATATCTGAAACGGAGTCTGATCTATGTCAAAAGTGTGATGATGTAGTGAATTCCTTGTAAATATTCTGTAAATATTTTGTAAATAAATCTCACTACAAGACTACTTGATGAATTAGTTAAACTGCTCTGCTCTTTTGCAACTCGAAGTAAGACAATCTTTGCACCCAAATCTTAAAAAATTCGAGTAGTGCGATTGCACAATAAGTTTTCAAAGGTTCATCAACAAAATCTGGTTTCCCACCATATATCTTGCACGCTAATCAAAGGAAACAAAGATTGCAACCTCTTTAATGAACTTGGTTGTGAAAAAAAAGGCAGTCAACTGCAGAGAAAGACAACAGGATATCATCAATGGATATAAGAGTGTAGGTAAAAAGCTTTCAGCAGATAATCAAGAGTTGTTGAAAAATTACCTGTTACTACTTGAATTGGATGAGGCATTATATAAGGCATACTACGAGCGGTCAAAGGCAGAAGCCGGTAAGAGGGGCTTCAGTGACAAGGAGAAATTATTGTTTCAAGAAATAGAGGCATTTGCAAGGTCGATTGAACGCAAACTTGGTGTTAGTGATTTGATTGCAGCAGATGCTCAGTTGGCTATCCTAAGAAGGCAACTCGTTGAGGCGTCGCAGGAAGCAGGTAAGGTATACATGAAAGTCCACTTGAGTGATCAGGCAAGCAAAGGTGTGAAGAGATCAAATAAAGTACAAGAGAGCTCTCAAATCTTGGAACCAGAAAACAAAAAAACAAAAACTGAAGACAAGGCCTTGCAGTGGAATCACATAACGTCTTGGAATAAAGAGCATATAGATACCGTATTTGATGCAGCTGAATTGTCATCATCACAGACGTCACTGTTGAATGCTTTGAAAACAGAATTTCTCAAAAGACATAACATAAGCATAAGCAATAAAGTGGCCAATTACCTACTTATTCATTATGGTATTCGTCGATTCAAAGTAGATGCCCCAGAATTTCGAAATACTTTTGATAAAGCTTGTGAATTATTCGAGCATGATTCCCCCCAGAAAAAGGTCAATGAGATTGCCGATTACATTAATGCAAAACTTTCTCTTAATCTAAGCAAAAACATGGCATCTTCTGGTGTTATGTTCCGTAACATGATTCAGCGTTCATATGGAAGTACAACTGAACCAGAAAGTAATATAACGTACAGTGAGGAAAGGTTGGCAAAACTTGGATCTACATTCAAAAACACTTCTATCAATGAACTGAAGCTTGATGCGGAGACTGATTTTGAGGAAACCCAGGTAGCACAATCAATTACGTCTCATGATATTGTTAATATCCTGACACAGGGCAATGCCGCTGCAATTCCAAAGGCAGTATCGGTTATCAACGTTGACAAAAATGCTAATGAAGTCATCAATAATAGTAATAATGGAGATCATTCTCTTGTCTCAACTTTGAAAGACAACAACGGAAATTCATCATTTTCTAAGAATTCCAAGAAAGCATCTTTCAGGAAAACGAATCCGTCTGGCAATATAGTAGAGCTTATCAAATCGGTTGCTAAGAAATATGAAGACCACGATAAATTTCTTGAAAAGACTATGAATCATTTAACAGAGATAGACCAATCAATTAGTAAAGAGCTCATAATATCTGTCTTAGATCTGAATTTGAAGAAGTTTACGAACAATAAATCGAACAATACGATATAGGAAAAGTCAAATGAACAGCTTAATGATTTAATATGCACATTCATTCATCAGCAAATCCGGACGAATATTATAAGGTAAAGCTTAGTGATGGGAAAAATTCAATTTCTTAGACATTCAAAGTCAATTGGCTGATCATTGCATGTATTGACTTCTTAAATGACCCATTCCTTACCGTCAAGCAATCTCTATTAGGGTTTCGAGAATCAAGATTATTTGATATATCAAGGTTGTTTATAATGAGAAGCCAAAATGGTACAGTGGAAGAAAGGGTGATTGCCAAAAGATTAAGCGTTATGTTCCATTTTGATATATTTAAATTTAGACAGTTACACTGGGCAAGAAGCTATTTGAAAAAATAACAAAGTTAATACGAGGTAATTGATTAATGTACATACGTTATATAAATAAGAACTGTGAGTTTCATTATTTCTTCCCACTCATCAATTGAGTAAGCAACTGAGAGCTCGATGATGGGTTTGTAGCTCCTCCTTGGTTAGATGTGGATGATGTAACAGCTGATGTATATGGGTTTTGGTTCTGAGTTGTTGGGACATTCTTTTGACCACTTGGAACAAAAAGTCCAGGAGGAGGAGGGGTAGATGTATTACTATTACGTTCATTCAACTTCAATAAATTCATTTGTGCCTGAATCTGAGAAGGTGTCCCATTTTGGTTACTAGCTGGGACTGGCTGCTGCTGTTGGGGGTTGTACTGCCTGCTGCTATGCAGTTGCGCTTGTTGTTGAAGTTGAAGTAATAGCAACTGGTGCTGTTGCTGCTGATCATTTTGATCCAAATTGACTTGAGGGTTTTGCATGTTCGGGGTTTGGTGTTGAACCTGTGATTGCTGTAACTGCAGCTGTTGCAACTGCGCCTGCAACAATGACTGCTGCTGAGCAATTGGATGGTTTTGATATGCTAAGTGATAATTCTTCAATTGACGCAAAACAAACTTCTCAATGATCTGCCTAGCAACTAATCGTTCTTCCTCTACTTTCGTGTCATTCGAGAATCTAGCACTCTTATCGAAGGAAAAGAGAGGTAATGTTTTGCCATCGTTAGTATCCATGTTCTTGAAGTGAACCTCCAACTTTCCTTTTCTATCGAAAAGGGATTTCAAATTCTCTGCAGTCTCTCGTGCAAAGTCAATAGCCGAACTATCATCAATGTCGATATCGTCAGGGAGTAGTAAATTATCTTTTGAAGATTTTGAAGACTTCAATTTCAACTTATCCTTTCTTTGAGACTTTTGATCCTTGAATATTTCACCGAGAGTTGGAAACGAAGCCGCATTCGCTAAGTTAGTGTTATTTGTGACCGAAGGTGACGCACTTGCAGAAGTCTTGGCCCAACTAGCTGTTGCTGGAAGAACTGGAATATTGTTTGTTTGCGAAATATTTTCTATCTGGTCCTGGTCATATTCTGAATTATCATCATTTTGACTATTCGAGCCTTCATCGCCACTATGTTGAGAATTGGAATTGGTATTCGTTGCACTCGAATTTTGAATGTTCGAATTGCTGTTGACCCTGGATCCCGACATACCCATCATGCTCATTTTTATACCCTGTTGAGTTGATAAATCCTTTCTGGTATAGGAGTCCGCTTCTTCTCCAGGTTCATGCAAAAACATACAATTTGGATTTGGGCATGGGTGTCCCCTCAAATAGGAAGAGCAGTACTTTGTTGTTCCATGCGCTGCTCTCAAAATTCTGCCATCGCAGAGCGATCCATCTAATTCGTTGATACATTTCAAGGCATCTTCTTTCTTCACAAAAGTCACATATACTACCAAACCCGGCGATTGATGATGATGATGCGAGCTCAGGGGGTTCGGTGTCTTTCTATTTATCACAATCTTCAGTATCTTACCATATTGGCCAAAATACTTGTCTGACCTGAGTACAGAATGCAAATCGTCGGGATTGCATGGCGGATTCAACCCAGTCACGTAAACCAAGTTCTTTTGCACCACCCGCAATCCAGCCAAATGCTTCTTGTTGGCCATTTCTGTCTCCTTCTTCTCCTTCTCCCGCTGTTTCTTCTCCCTCTCTCTCTTTTCTTTCTTCAATTGTTGCAAGCGGTACTCCTCTGCGCTGATTGTCTTATATTCCACACTCTCATCATCGTACAACCGACGACATCCGGGGCATCTACCATTCAATTCTGGATTCTGTCGAATATTGTTGTAACAGAACTGGCATATCTGGTACCCACAAGGACAAGGCTTGAAATTTTTGTCTGATATATCCATCTCTTCCACACATAATGGGCTGGTCTTAGTTAGTTGTCATTCTAATCGTTATCGATCGTATCAATCATATCAGTCTCATTTTTTTTTATGTTATACTTACCAATACTCCTCCTCTTCATCGCTTATGAAGGTATCGTCATTTGGGATCATTTTGAATTACTATTATGAGCGTTTCTAATTCTATTATAAGTGGATTTCAATGTCTTGAGAGTGAGAAGTAGAAGTCAAATTTTTAGTTCCTTGAATGATTACGTAATCCGATATGATCTTGAAGCTCGAAACAACAACAGGAAGCTGTTTAGCATTAGGAAAAACATGTCGTTCTTTGTTGATTTGTGGGAGTCTGTATTTACTCCTGGTACGACCCCTGCTCTAATAACAGCTACGCATGCATCGTTTATTGTGTTGCTTATCTCATTGAGTGTGCTTATATATTTAACTAGATCTATTCATTTTGTTAACCTTTTTGTGATTGCAGCTGTATTATATGGTACAGTGGCGTGGTTCATCAATGAACTTCAGAAGGAGAAGCTAAAGAGCAACGAGGAGATCGCAAAGGAGGCAGAGGAAGAGAAGACTTCAACGAGTGGTGACATCAAAGAGGAGAAGAAGGCTGCTGCAGTACCTGCAGCCACTAGTGGCCGCCAGACCAGGTCAGCCACGAGAAGGAAGGCATGAGAACGATCGGAAGGCGACTCATGACCTTGAGTGTGGTGTTAAAGGGACAATTATGTGTTTTTGACGGGGCCAGGCTCCGATTAGATTGTAATAATTATGTAGAAGTACAGTTTTGATTTGGCTCTAATATATGTTTAATTGGAATGAGAAGAACAGCAGGATCGGGAGGATATCACTATCCATGTTTACTCCGCACGTTTCTGGTAATGCGTAGGAAAAGCTGAATGACTGCGTTGGAGATATGTAGACAGTGCGCAACAGGTGGAAAATTTCATATCAAGTTTAGAAGACGATGCAATGAGTTTCGAGGTTGCACTTCAGAAGTACATAGACCACCCTCAGAAGTATCCTGGCATAGTATTGTACCTGGACGAAAATGTTTGCATTATCAAGGACGGATTCCCCAAAGCTATGAGGCATCTTCTCGTTTTGCCCAGATCTGCTGAATTGACTTTGAAGCACCCTCTCCAGGTTCTCCCAAATGACGTTCAGAACTACAATATGTTGTCCGGTTATATTGAGAAGGCAAAAGATATCATTGTAAATGACTTCGTTGAATTAGGCCTACTACCCAAAGATGATGAACTAGCAATTGGGACATTTAGAAATACGTTTATCAATGCAGGTGTTCACTCAATACCATCTCTAAGAAATTTGCATATCCACGTTATCACGATTGACTTCTATTCGCCTCGTCTCAAGAACAAAAAGCATTACAATTCGTTCAATACGAAGTTTTTCGTGAAGTATGACGATCTCGAGCCAACGGACGAGGATCTAGAATACACAACTGATCTGAGCAACGATCATGACTATACCATCGCCAGATTAAGCACTGATTTTAATCGTGCTAAGAGAATTATAAAGGAATCACCGTTGAAATGCTCATATTGTGAGAGAACGTTTGGAAGTAGCTTTCAACGGCTCAAGCAACATCTTGAAATTGAATTGCAACAGAAATTCAAATTAAAGCCAGAAAAGATTTCCGCTTTGAAACCGAACGAGCAGTAGTTGAAGCTGGGGCTACTTATTCAGTGAAAGATGATATGAAATACACTAATGGAATACCACTAGCATAGAGAGATCTGATGTTCCCATCATTTTGAACAACGGCCAGGTACTCGTGTGATCACAACAGATTTTTTATTCGTTCATCAAAAAAACTAATACGAAGCAAGCTCCGTGTCCATTTAGGTTTATCTACGAACCATTTCAATACCACGGTCTACTTCTCGGCACTCAAACCACAATACATACTAGTTATATGGTTTCGCATCGGATAAACTATCTTAGCAAACTCGTATCTATTTAATATGTAGTAATTTAAATCCGAATTTATGGGGTAAGCATGGCTCGAAATATCCAGTATGCCACTAAGAAAGGGCTGAAACGAAAATTTGTAAGTTTGAACAAATTTTTGTATTTCAGAGAACAACGCTTGCGATTTTGGTTCCTTTTCTTTTAGGCGGGACTCATCGGCGTCGTACAATTCGTGATGAAGTTACGGCATAATCGCATATATGTAGTTAAGAAATATTTCAGTTGTGCTTAAGCCTATAACATTCTTAGATCGGATGTTATATTCGACGCGCCCGATCCGAGCCATAAGAGGAACCTATAAGAATTAACACAAAGACTTACTTCTTACATGATGCATTACTCCTGTGAATTACTGTGAAGTGGAGATTTTGAACCCAAAAAATTATTCGGATAAACGGATTATTCGCTATTCCTGTATTGGGAAGCTCGGTACAAGCCTGGATGATCCAACTGCGTTCAAGACACTTATGGATGCTCCTGTTCTTCCACACCACAGAGGTGCGATCATTCACATGGTTCTTCACCGTGATGGGTTGATAAGTAACTGAGATTCGAGATAAAACTAATCATGAATGTAAGGCCCAATATTTAGTGAGCCGTAAAACGGAAAAATTGGTTTTTCCTGTTTGGATTGTGCTTCCATTGTAACGAAATATATGGAGATGAAAATATAATTCCATTGTATACTTTTGGTTTACCCCGAAATTTCAAAAGGAATTATGGAGTACATGTAGCACTGGATGACGTAAATATTTCATGTATTAACGGATGTTCCCAATGGTCCGGTGAACTTACTCATAGAATTACCAAGATGAATCTCGAATTCTTTCATACTGACGTCTTACTTGTTCCCATTCAGGTTCTCGGTATTTTGCAGGTGAAATAATAATATTCGCATCTTAATTAACTTTCCCCATATTTGAAGGCCAAGAAAACAACCACCCCAGTAATCGAGCCTCGTTTAATGCATGCGAAAATTGAACATTAGATTTCGTCGAGGACAGGTTACTGCAAGAATGGGGCTACGATCTCAAAGAGCTCATTCCTCGCTTGTAATTCGTCGAATGCCTTGGTAACGCGATTTTATATTTTCCGGACTTAGATACGTTTAGTATGAATACGACCCGCCGTGCATCATTCACACACACCTAAGAAAACATACATCAAACCCAGATTCTCCTCATGCTTAGAGTATGGGGTGTGGGGATTGCCAGGAAAATTTTTCCGGAAAGATTCAAGGTCATTTGCAAGTATTACATGAAATATATATGTATTAGGACAATTCCACTTATTTCATGGAAAAACTAATCTCAGTCGGATTAAAATGACTTCCTTCGACAGTAAGCCAGAAGAAGGTTTTTTTTCTGGAAGTGGAAGCGAGAAAGATACTCATGATGTAGAACCCAAAGTAGACAAGTTGGAACTTGGAATCAATTTCGACTTCGAAGGTGAGTTTGCAAAATTAGAGAAGCTTGCAGAGGAGGAGAAAAATAACAGGACGTTTCTCCAGAGACTCGCAAGTTTGGAGTATGAATTGAGCTTTGAGGACAAGAGATACATGGTTTACGTCCTAGGTGGATTCAGTGCTGCAGCCGGGCTTTTGTCGGGTCTTGACCAATCGATCATTAGTGGTGCATCTATTGGGATGAATCCTGCGTTGAATCTTTCTTCGCACCAAGCTTCATTGGTGTCGAGTTTGATGCCTTTGGGTGCAGTGGCAGGATCTGTTATCATTACTCCGTTGAACGAAATATTCGGTAGGAAATTGTCAATTATCATATCATGTATTTGGTATACTATAGGCGCTGGGATATGCGCTGGCTCGATATCATATCATATGATGTACGCTGGTCGTTTTCTTTTGGGTGTCGGAGTTGGAATTGAGGGTGGATGTGTAGGTGTTTACATATCAGAGTCTGTCCCTGCAAACGTAAGAGGTAACATTGTTTCGTTATACCAATTAAATATCGCTTTGGGTGAAGTATTAGGTTATGCAGTTGCAGCAATTTTTTATGAAGTCCATGGCGGTTGGAGATACATGGTAGGATCGTCACTAATCTTCTCAACTTTACTATTTATCGGAATGTTCTTTCTTCCAGAATCACCCCGTTATTTGGTACATAAAAATAGGGTCGGAGAAGCATATAGTGTATTTAAAAGACTCCGGAATATAGAAGACAACAACAGTAAAATTGAATTTTTGGAAATGCAACAAGCGGCAACTCATGAAAAGGAAAGAAAGAAGACTGAAAGCAGAGTTCAAGTATGGTTTGATTTGTTCAGAATTCCTAGGAACCGTCGGGCATTGGTATACGCTGTCGCAATGGTTACTTTAGGTCAACTTACAGGTGTGAATGCAGTGATGTACTATATGTCTACATTAATGAAACAAATAAGTTTCAGTGAGAAGAATTCGGTCTTTATGTCTTTAGTGGGTGGAGGTTCCTTGTTGATCGGATGCATACCTGGAATTTTATGGATGGATCGTTTTGGTCGTCGTGTTTGGGGTATGAATATTGTAATATTTTTCATCGGTTTGGTTCTAGTTGGTGTAGGTTACAGAATTGATCCCGTCAAACATATTCAAGCTGCGGAAGGTGTCTACCTTTCTGGAATCATCCTCTATATGGGTGGTTTCGGTGCGTACGCATGTTTGACTTGGGTTTGCCCTTCGGAGTCATTCTCTATGGAGACGAGAACTGTTGGTATGTCAATTTGCTCTACATTCATCTATTTATGGAGCTTTACTGTCACCTACAATTTCACGAAAATGCAAGAGGCGATGACTTACACAGGTTTAACGCTTGGTTTCTACGGTGGTATAGCATTCATAGGGTTTTTCTACCAAGTATTGTTTATGCCTGAGACAAAAGACAAAACTTTGGAGGAGATTGACGACTTGTTTTCTATGTCCAGTTGGAGCTTAGCTAAGATGAATATTAGAAACATGAAGAAATTCTGGGGTATCAAGTGATAAGATTATGGTCGTGTGTGTGATTCAATTATTGATATATGAGAAAAATTTTCGAAAAGCAGTGGATTTTAAAGTAAACATATCTTCAATAAATTTTCTATCTTCAAATACTACCTGTAGATTTTGGGACTTTATCTCCATCTGCATGCCACCCAAGATGTATGTGGTAAACGAATCCCAGAGATAAATTTCTATTAGAGAATCTCCACGTTCTTCACTGAATTTCGAGATTTTGGATTATGACTTCTGCAGAAGATACTCAATACATGCAATGTTGATATATCTTTTGATGAAGTCTTACATTATTGCTCAGATGTAAAACTATTTAATAAATATTTAACGACTATAAGGTTAATTGCTTATAAAGTCATTAATGATGATACCGACATCAGAAAAACTTCGGACGTTATTTGGTATAGGACATTTGTTCTTATACAAACATCTAGTGCATTTTGACATGTCTGATGCTGGTGCTGGATATCTAGTTCCATTCCAAAATTTGCTGGCTTTTTCGGTGTAATTGCTTAGCTCTTGTGCGTCGAAATCGTAGACGAATTTTTTGAAACATTTACCTGTTTTCACATTATGATACTCTATTGAGGGCTTGCCCATCTTGACATTTTCAAACATGTTATAGAGTTCCGTAGACCTGTTGATAAAGTATCTTAACGTTAGTGGTGTTTTCCATGGACCAAGAAGAGGAGAGAGGTAATCATACGTAATTTCTTCCTCGATACTATTCAATAAAGTAATGTCTTCATCATTCAATAGACGCAGTAAATCATATTCAAAAGGATACACATTGCTGATTTGTACCATCTCGTCATCGTTTCCAAATCCCTCTTTTAGTTTCATGAAATCACCATATAACAACATACCATATTTCCTTAAAAGTATGACCACAACTTTATAACTTATAGGTGCATCTAGATCCAAATGCCTTGCAGTTGCTAGTTTTATGAGACTTGACTGGCCAGTTAACTTACCATTGGATTTGTTCTTGAGGATTTCGAAAAACTGATGATAAAAGAAAACCTGAATACGTGAGGCATTTAATACGGAAGGCTGAGGTGGGATTTTATTGTAAGATCGGGTCTTCACATCTATTGCGTTCAATTTGTACGTGTCCTTGTGTGCACTAAAAGATTCATTGACATAATGAATGAACTTTGTAAGATCAATGTAAGTCAAACCACTTTGCTTTTTCGAGTAGAACTCAACCCAGTCATTCACAGATTCAAAGAGAGAAAGATCTTCCGGATCGTCAGCATTTACGATACAGACCTGATCAACCACTCCGCTTACCAATACAGCATCAGTGTTATTGAGTTCGTCTGCGCTCTTCAATATCCTATTCCCTTCCATGTCAAGAAATCCATGTACAAGGACCTCACGCGTTTGAGATGCTGTTGCCAAACCAAAGAGTCTCAAGATGAGCTTTTCGCTTAATTCCTCAGCGTATTTGCTTTCCTCTAAATTGAAATCAAAAGCATTTCTATCCGTGTCGCTGTTGACTTTGGATTCAATAATCAGATCTAGCGCAGATTCAAGGTTTTCGACATTTTGCTGTTCGTAAAGCTCACTCTCTAAGTTCTCGTGAAATCGACTCCCAAGTTCTATTTGAGGGCTAGAAATAGTAGGTGAGCCATCATATATATTATACAACTCTTTCAACTCACACCATCGATCAGTGAGCAATTTGGTCACTGACAATCTAGGCGTGTTCACATATGATTCATTGTCATTATGCCTTGAATGGTATATGAATGGTGTCGTTCCTGGTAAATTTCTCATTGGTAAAAAGCCATTCTGAACTAGAGGCTTATCGTTTATCGTATTTACATCCTCGCTATTATCTTGCTTTGGTTTGATATTTTTTATAAACTTATTGATGGAAAACCCACCTCGATTCATACCCACATGTTCGTAGAGCTTCCTTCTAGCTTCTCTTCGGGCTGCTAGCATTTCATTTCCAATTTAGATGAGCAATAACTGACTTGATCTGTCAAACTTTCAAGAAATATAATTTTATAAAAATCTTATCATATGTTTTTATCAGGGTTTCATCTACACACGTTAGATCATTAAAAACTTTGTATAAATATTTATATTGTATGTAACTTTATAATATTCTCTATCATTGTGATTACAGTTTCATTAATGGATTCCTCTTTTTAATTTCAAGGAATCCCTCTTCTTCTCACTGAGACTGAATTGATTGCCGAAGTTCATTCTGCACTCATTACCAAGTGAAGATTCGTGAATTGAATTATCAGAGACGTTAGGATTTTGAGTAAAGCCATTATTAAAGTAGCAATGCTCTTCGGAAGGAGTAGTTGCTGACATAAATGGCGACTCCAACATACCATCATTTTGTGCATCACCATTCAAAGCATTCAATGCTTGTTGATTGGCATGGTCTGTATCGATAGTTAAATTGACGTTGCTTAATCCATTTTTTGACGAATTCACCGATCTCTGCTGATTATAAAAGTTGAAATCATCCAATTCCGCAGCATTTGTACCCTGTACTATCTGTATGTTAAAAGGTGGACTTTGGTACGTTATCGAACCTTTGTTGGAGCTGGGAGGTGTTTGATATTCGGACATCATCAAGTTTATTCCGTTGATAGAATTTGTGGGTGTTGTTACGGTATCGCTTCCATTGGCTGATCTGTTTATTAAAGCTTGAGGAACAAAATCTTGCATCGACTGCAAAGAATCAGTGCTTTGGTTACCAACTTCATGTGATATATGGGGTTTGAGATTGTTCAAGTTACCGACTTGAAGCCAATTTCCTCCGTTATGGGAGTTGTTTCTTGTTAAGGAATGTTTTCGTAAACTCATTGAAGAAGAACGGGATCTGTTTTGATTATTTTGATTCTGATTATAATTTGAAAGGTTCAACTCACTCAACGACAAGTTTGAGATGGATAACAGCCTCGAGTTATTGTTGTTGGATGTAGTTGTAGTACTGCCACCCGAGGAAGTGACGGAAATAGTTGTTGAATTTGGTAACTTCGGGGCCGAATTATTGGTGAATGTGCACAAGTCGATAAACCTCTTTCTTATCAACTGTAAAAATATGGGTTGGTACAGATAGTTCTTGAGATATTCAGGGTTTATTATACTCTGATAATCATACAAAGGAAAATCCAATTTCGATGTGTTTTTAATAAGATTGTTCATGGTTTCGTTCGCAACCTTACTAACCAATCCACTGGGAGGTATGCTCCCCAGAAATGGCGTTGTGGTTGGTGCAGAAATAAGATTGGAATACACTGATAAAACCAACAGGTCAAACGTAGGTGTGAAGCTCAAAGTGTAGTTCCTTGTGGTCTTGAATGAGCCGAAAGATGGCTCGTCTATGTCTGTCAAAATATCGTCACTCTCATTACAGTTAGGGTTTTGGTAAATCATAGAACCAAACTCTTTGTTTGGTTGCTGGTGCTGCGGGTTCAGTGGCGGGGCCTGAAAATTGAACCCGCCATTCTGAAGGTGCTGTGGCGGCTCCAAGGGCGTCTTCATGGTCTGGTCCAACGGAGTGAACGGAGCATGACCATGCTCGCCCGCAAGGTTGTTCCAAGACTTGTTCAACTGGAGCGAAAGGTTCAACTTCTTGTTCATTGCTTTGCGCTCGTTTGTCGGCTCCGTGCGCTCTCGTGTAGATGTAAACGACAACCTGCTCTCGTGTTCTTAGTTGTAGCAGGTAAATGCCCCTGCAACTCGCTTGCTTGTCTCTTTTCACGCGCTCACACCTATCCTCAATTTCCGGATGGTGCAATCTTCCTCAGTATTCCTACACGTCTCAGATATATCTGTCTGTGTGCCAACTGCTCGCTGATCCTTGCAACTGCTGGTGAGTCTTGTTCTTTTCCTGCTCGCGCCGTTTATCTTCGCTTGCCAACTAATAATAATTGGTGCGTACTAAAATATCCGATTTTTAAGCGTTTAGTCGATTATTATTCTTGCGTTTTATTCTTTGAGAGAACCTTTCCTTCCGCTTTTTGCCTATAGTACGACTCGGTAGTTTTATATAGCTTGATGGATTTTAAATGAAGGCTTTTTAAGATATCTGAAAAACGCGTCATGTTAAAAAACCCCTTTTTCCTAAAAGAGATAAAAAGCATTTTTGATGCCCTCAGCTGAAAGTCAGATGTCACAATTGCTGCGGAACGTATGTCAATCAAGCCGATATCTGGGAGAAGCGGATCGTAGCTGATGCAATTCGGCAGTTCTAGATGCACGCAATCTTCTGTGGGCAAGGTAGAGAGAAGTTGGAGTGTGTCGTGGGTGCCCGGTTGAGCAGGAGGGCAGCAGCACACGCAAAGAGCATACTGTGTAGGGTGGGGTTCGAGGTGGCCAGTGTATCAATATCTGTAGATACTTGCACTGCCGGATACGTAGAGTAAAACGCACTGCACGTGTTAAGACTGTCCACGAGATCCATTGGACGAAGCACGCGAACGGGCCAGAATTCGGGGGTGAAGAGCTAATTGGGTAGTATATTGATAGCATGATTATTTGAGATGATTCCAACCACAGTTAACAATGCATTGTAAATATGAGGATAGACATTTGGTAGGCCTTGGCGAGTGTAGGGCACCCCCAGGGTGCCCTACGCAGCTTTGAATGCGTTCTCGGCACGCCATCTATATCCGCAACGCAGAAGGCAGAACACAGGTGCGGTTAATTTCTGCATTTAGCACTCTAATTATCTGGGTTAGTATAAAATATTAAGTGCGAAAAATGTATCAACGCACATGATCTAAGTAGGGGTGATCCAACAATACATACGAACAATGACGGGTGTTGTCTCAGAAGTAAATAAGAGTTAGCCCTCTTTGATGTAAGGTGTAAATCTGAACCCGGGTGTTTTGAAGAGTAATACTGGATTAGGCACGATGTTTTAGAATGAGATGCATAAATATTAAAGTTTGGTGCTTATAAAATCATCAAGTTGTTATCACCACCGATTCCTTCATCGTTGACAATAGAATCTGAATCAACGGTGTTGGTTGGGTAATTATTACCAGGTCCCAAATGTTGGGACTTGTTGGCGTAGGCTATATACTGTTCTAGGTTGTCATCTACTAGGTTTTGGTCGTACTTGAGGTTGTAGGGGAGAATCTGAATGAGATGCAATGGGGGCTTTACGGGCTGCTCGCCATTTTCCTCGATGCTTGCAACCGTATGGTCGTTTTTGTTGAGATTAAGCACCAGATTGCGAAATGCCTGCACTTGCTCTTCATCGCTTGTGGGGTGGTACTTTGGATTTTTCTGGTATTTGAGAAACTCTACGAAGAGTTGCGAGTTGATAAATTTCAAATCATGGCCCAATTTGAGGTCTTTTTCGATAAGATAATTGAGCCACGGAAGTTTGTCATTTTGCAGCACCTGATCCTCGTCCGCCATATCATCAAACATTTCATTATCACCGTCCTGAAGATCCGACAACTTGAGCTGGTTATAGAAGTCTTGCCTTTCTTTATATTTTCTCTTCTTTCTCTCGAGTTCGTTACTTTCGTCGGAGTCAATTTTTCGTTTCTCCATCAAGCCCTTGAGCAAATCATTGGGGACCTCGCTCAACTTCCTGCTCAATCGAAAGCAGTCGCTGAACAAAACCCATTCTTTAAAAGATTCTATCGATTTGGTATTGAAGTTTTTGCGCAAATTAGAATTCTTTTCTTTTATGTAATGAAACTTAGGTATATCATCGGTATCCAAGTAGCTCTCAAAGCTTGATGGCTTGATAAGCCCTATATCAAGCATTGATTTCGTTATGTCAGGGATTTCAATCTTGTTTGTGTTGGCTCTGCTCTGTGAGAATTTGATGGAGCGTTCAATCAATAATTTAAAATGTTGAATATATAGGTCCGTTAAAACGTTTAAAACGCTAGGTCTGCATTTGTCTATACCTGCTGCCTTTAGTATCTGACAGATGGATATCCGTAGAACTGCGTAGTGGAAAGAATCATCCATATTGATTGATACATTCAAAGAGAAACCAGCTTAGAGAAAAGCATTTGCTGAAATATTGTCATTCAGGTACGACATTTCACGACATTTTTAGATGAATAGTAAATGCTGTGTTCCAACGACTACAAAGAGTTGTAACTGAACACTAATTGTGAAGTGGAGACTCTGGGAGAGGACTTGGACCCTGAGCACATCGAGCGGTCGATTACAAAGGAGAAATGTACGAAAATTCGTTAGATTTTGAAGTGAAAAAGTGTATATATGTTGGAGTGATAAAATAATTTCTTTTGACACGTACATAACACCTCTATAGACCTTGTTGTAATCTTTCCCCGATCTTCTTGGAGGCGAAGGAAAGAGCATTGAATAAACCCTTTTCGGACAAATCGATCTTTACATTGACGTCGGCATTAGAAGCGGTTGGTGCGTTAGTCACTCTACTGACTATAACAGCTGGGTCGTTCTCCAAAATAATACCGTCATCAATCGTCTCATCTATAGCTAATGTGACCAAATCATATTTTTCCAATATAGTACTCTTATCCACTGTGTTATCCAACAATATGCTCAAGCTTTCGAAAAGATTAGACATCAATGAGTATACTAAAGACTCGTTTTCGTTAATATTAGCCACTATTAAGAGCAACATATCATTACTTTGCTTATATGTCACTAAGTGATTGTCGAACAATATGATATCTTGGTTCAATTTGTTTATCTTGCTGAAAACAGATTTTTCAAAGTTGAGTTGTTGTTTGAGACTAGCGTATTGCTGCTCGCTGCCACTATAATATTTTGCGTAAAGACGATCACCTTCGTTGTCTAGGATTAGCACCGATGAAACGGTGTACAACGATACATTAAGTGCCATGGTAAATGCAAACTTTTCAACTGCTTAAACCCAGTTTATCGACACGCTGGTTAATAAATCAAATATTCACAAAATCATGAAAACATGTAAGTACTGTATATCAAAAGTTGAATCTTTTACGTCCTGACTAAACTATTTAAAGGTTCAATATCCTGATTATGCTATCATGAATATCCTTATGAAAGCTGTTGCTGTTGTAGAATTCATCGGATAATCCTGCAACTTCAATGTTAGCACGACGCGAAAGTGCAATTCTCTTCCAGCCAAACACGAAGTTGACTACCAAGCCAATGATTAAACCAAAGGCAATGACTAAAGGACCGAACATATTGTCCAAGTGCTTTCCGGACCTCTCCATTATGAGCTCTCTTCTCTTTACAAAAATGTAGTATCCCCAGATACCTGAAAACAATGTTAATCCAAAGTAAATATATGCCAATGTTTCAGATAATTCGAAAAAATTTGCTTTCGCTGATGAAGAGTAGATAATGAAGGTGAGGGAGGAAAGCAACGTTGTTACATGAAGCCACCTGTTGAAGGTTCTTTCATTAGCGAGCCAAACCTTAGGCTCTATTCTCAAGGGACCAGCATTTTTGATGTACGATTCTGGTTTAGAAACACCGGCAGGCAATTCAATCTCTTCATCTTCGGAGTCCACGTCATTCAACTTTGCAAACCTAGTCGGCAATTTCAAGAATCTTGAAATTGGAGGCGCTGGCTCATTTTCGAAGTCATCAGAGGATTGATCATCAAGATCTGTAGGCATCGGTTGTGGATTTGATGAGGCCAATAATTGTGTTCTTCCAGTCTCCTGTATCTCTTCCAACGCATTCAACGGTGTCTGTTCCACATTTTCTCTATCACCAATATTCTGCTGTGAAATACTAAAGGTTCTACTTTTGGAAAGAATATTCCGATTGTTAGATAACATAGATTTGAACTTAGAAAAGTTTTCTTCCTCACTTTGCAATTTCTCAAGTTTCCTTTTGGTGTTTATGAATGCCTGCTGAGGATCGACTTTGATGCCTTCTTCTAGTTCATTAAACCAAAGTGGGATATTATCTAACTTGTCGTCTTCCAAGAAAAGAGACGACACACCTTGGACAAACTTTGAGAAATTAGGAATTTCTTTTACTAAATGAGAGTTGATTAACTCATCAACCCATGCTAACTTGGCTTTTTTGGCAGCTTTAACTTTAACTTCCATAACTGAGTATGGGAAGTCGGAAAATTCGCCTTTTCTCAAGAGAGAAAACGGACTTGCGATATCCCTGTCAATGTCGCTCCTATGCCATTTGGCTGGATCTCTTATGGGTCTCTGCTGGTCAAAAGCATCTTCCCTTATGAACTTCAAATCAGAATCAATCACTACTCTCACTTTGCTGTCACCTGGTATTTGAAATGCAGTCCTCTTATAAACTGTTCTCAAGCAAGGTTGGATGTTGTTTTCCTTTATGAAAGTAGACAATTTTGACACCTCTTCAGTGAACCTATGGATCTGTTCATCTTGGTCCCCATTCTTTATCATCTTTTTCACTAACTTGTCAGGTTCAAATTGTCCCTTTACGAATGCATCCAAATATTTCTCTTTCAAAATAATCTTCTCATCAACATTTGCTTCGTCAGCTGTCACATCAAACATCTTCTTTTCAACGGATATTTTCGGCTTGTGAGACAATTTACCGATCCATTTGATTCTCAACGTAGAAGCATTGTTAGTCTTGTTCAATTTTTGGTTGTATAAATCAAAGTTTGGATTGTCAAAATACAAACAATTGATTGTTGGATCACCAGAATCATCATCATCATCGTCTTCATCTTGAAAGTAGGACAAGTCAGCATTGTTGTAAACTAATACGGGCAAATGTCTCAAGATTGTTGTCTTGACCTCCATCAAATTGTCTGGATGAATCCAAAACTTGAAAGATTTGTAATCCTGCTCTTGGGAATCATCGTTAAAAGATGATAACTTGGATAAGGATTGGTCAATGTGATAATTTTCTCTTAAAAATTGAAACAACGCCGAAATCTTGTAAAGAAGAGGACTGTAATCTTCTGAATGGAAGGGTAAGCTCTTTAACCGAACATTTAGCAATGGCCTTACCAGAAACTCTGGATGATTTCTGTCGTGCTTCTTCACTATCTTAACGAAACCAGTATAGTTTAATCTCTGGAAATGGTCCAATTCTTGCGCCAAAGCGAGCGTTTCCTCAAGTTTAGCACTGAAACTGGTCACCTCAAACGCCTCGCTTGCTGTCTCCGTCTTCAATTGCAACTCGTCCAACACCTCATTCAACTCCTCATACTTGTTCAGCTGAAAAGAGTATACCCTTTCCAATGCTTGATCCAATGCGCTAACGAAAGTCTGTTCATCTTTATCGGTCCAATTATTTTGCATAATAACTCCCTCTTTCAAGAGTCTTTTGAGAGTATTGTAGTCCATGTAATACTCTTTCCATGGCTCGTACACTTCGTTGTTAAACTTGGCACCGAATAGCATTTTTGCTTCTTTAGTGTCGTCGAATGGGTAGAGAGCTATCAAAATTCTGTAGATTGAATTTGATATGAGTATAGATAAACCACGTGGTCCTGTACATCTCCTTCGAGAGACGGTGCTTCCAAGAGAACATCGTGGTGAATTTTATTGAATTTCTCGGGCTACATACACGATGCACAGACAGATGAGCCGTCTGGTTGAGCTGACCTGGGTGAAGAGATAACTCATGGAGGAGGTTACTAAGTTTAAGAATATCATACGTCGGGTGATAGGAAACCAACACATGTCTGCGCAAGACGAACTCACGCCAAAGGTGACACCTTTGGCTTGGGTTATCAGGGTCGTCTTGATGCCTGGACTAATCTGCATTTGTTGTGTGCTGGAAAGCTTGGTCCATATATATCACACTAACAAAAGTGAGTCCAATTAATTTTGCATCTGTCAATTTTCAACATTGCAATTCTCACCAATTTCTACAAATTTTTACATTATATATTCTTCGAATCAAAACGTTCTTCAGTTTCGAATAAATTTGAACACTAAGAACAAAGAATTCTAGGCCACTACATGCAATAATCTCTTGAATTTACTTCCATCCCAATTTAATATAAATCTCGTTGTATGGCTATTTTGAATAGTGATAACACCTAATCTTCAGCAGCGACATATTATGTGGTGCTTTTTTCAAATTTAGAAGGATGGAGAAATAAACCCGTAGAGCTGGAGTAGTAGTCCAGTAAGTCGTTGAAAGCTAGTGGAAGCTTCAGGCAGCTCTATAATTCGTTAGTAGTTTTGTTGAAGATGGTCGTTTCAATATAGTTGCAACCACTCTCTTGAGTTGTGCACGCAATATCAAATTCGACTTTAAGCCAGATTTTCTAGATAGAAACACTAGGATAACAAAACACAGTGTTATGGTGAAAATCAACAAAGGTTTTTATTGCACTTTTGGGGAAGATATAGAACATCATACTTTACGAATAGATAGAGGCTCTAGGGAGCAGTCAAAACCCACAAAAGATCAAGTGGCTCAACACAAAAAGCATACAGAAAGCATCGAGCATTGGTCAGTGTTCAGATTTTTTTGTCAGTTGTTTTTGTTGATAAGCAAGTACTTTGATGAGTATAAGTCTCGCCTTAAGCTGATAAAGACAGTGGTATTCGAGATGTCTGGTAGAATTCGAAATGGCAGTCAGATAGAGAAAACGAAGGATTTCAATGCGGTTGAAAAAGAAGAAGACATTGAGCCCAGTGCAGACGATAGTTTGGTCATTTTGGATGTAGTGGAAAGCAAGCGCAACAATGTTTATTCCTTCTTGGAGGAGACCCCAGAACCTCTGGACGATACTGATGGCGATGGGGGATTTGCTGAGATTCCTCAGTATGGAACCAGTTTACGATTATGCGACAACTCAAAATATCAACAATTTATGACCAACAGAAATTACAGGCCCGAGACTATCCCAATATCTAGGAGAGAGCTGATTGCCACAGACAATGTATTGAGTGAGGTCGATCTAGGTAACTCCAAGACAAGTGAGTCATACGATTCTGTAATAATGAAACACTATTTACCAGACTACCCTATATCTAAGCTCAGCTATTCTTTAATGGATACCTTATTGTCCAACTTTCACATTGATAGGATATCCGACTTTTATAAAAAGGAAAGGGATCTCATTCAAGAGAGTATTGACAAAGAGAAGGAAAGAAGTCAATCGATAATTCAACCGCTCGGAAAAAACGAATTGAAGCAGGTAGTGGATATTTGGAGGTCGCATTCAAATCATTCTGTAGTGTCTAACTATCAAATTGATATTACTGTGAGGGATTTTAAAACCTTAGATGATGGTAAGTGGCTTAATGATAACATCATAGATTACTATTTCAACTTAATAACATCTTCACACCCTGAGGTATATGGGTGGACAACACATTTCTTCACTACCTTACAGGAAAAAGGTTATAGTGGAGTGGCACGATGGGCAAAGAGAAGAAAGATCAATGTCACAGAAAAGAAATTGATTTTGGTCCCTATCAATATTATGAGTACGCATTGGGCACTTGCTGTTGTTGATAACATAAACAGAAATATCAAGTATTATGATTCTTTAGTATCTGGAGGGAATCACACGGCATTAGAAGTTATCAAACACTATATGGCTCAAGAAGCAAAAAGGTTGGCCTCGAATGTGGACTACAACAACTTCAGACTTTTCCCTAAAGCTGATGCACCCCAGCAAAAGAACGGATACGACTGTGGTGTATTCACTTGCACTGGTGCAAAATTTATTGTTGAAGGAAACAATCTTTCGTTTGGACAGAGAGACATGAAAACGATAAGAAGAAGAATGGCATATGAAATTTTGAACAATAAATTGATTGCGTAAACTTAATAAAACTCACATTATACCCTGTACTACTAGAATTCAACTAATATATGTTATTTAATTCGTAAGTTATTGTCTTAGTCCTAAAAACGATCGCTCAGGCTTTTTGTTGTTGATTTGGCTCACCTTTTTTTCATAATCCAATATCTTAGAATTCGACAGATCAATTTTATCCCTAATATAAGATAGGCGACCATCCAAATTTTTCAATTCTCCAATGACTTCCAACTCTTGCTCTAGTTTTTTGATCTTAGCAGCCTCTTGCGAGATGAGACTGTTGAGAGACTCGACCTCAAAAATGTTATAAATTCGTGAATCGTTGATCAATGCTTCGAAAGCAGCCTTAAAGAGCGGTCTACCTATAGTTATTTTGCTTATGATTCCCTTGTCACGATAGAGTGATATCAAGTCATTCTTTTCTAAAGCCAATAAAACATTTAAGGTATCATACACATTCTTAAAAAGGGGATTTTTAATGAGATCACCATAGTCAACTGAATTATTATTTGACAAAAGTTTGATTATTTCCCATACTTGCGATGTAGACCAGTTATCATTCGCTTCATTCAATTTTGACTTACTCAAGAAGAATGTCGTTATTTGTTCTGATGCTTGATTGATCATTTCATTTAATGCCTCTTCAGGCAATTCTCCGGATATTATACGACGAGCAAATGCTTGTAAGTCCAACATTCTCCCGCCTAGAGGCTCTAGACAGGAGTCTATTGACCTTTCTATACGTTCAGATTCCTTGATATGAGTTAAAAGGTACTTCTTGGAGTTACTGAGGGAAGCATCTGACAAGGAAATGTTCTTGAAAACTTGGTTTGGAAGAGCATCACTCAAATTCTTCAAATTACCGAAGTCTTCAGTAATGAAAATTACATGAGCCAAGTTTGCTTGTATCAACTGAGATGCCCAATCGGAGAGAAGCTTGTAAATGATATCATTTGGATTATCAGATCTAGATGAAAAGTGATTTAGAACAATAATCGGTTTCACTTCGGGGTGCTGTTGCAAATATACATCTTCTTTCAAAGACAGATTGACATCCAACGATTTATCATTATCTATCAGTTCATTATTCAATTCCCTCCTAGCTTTTAAAACTTGGCTTTTGTACTTTTTGTAGTCACGCAATGCAACTTTCTTGACCGCCAGAGTTCCGAGCAGCAAAATATTTTTCAACTGTGTTTCTTTTGATTCACTTAAGCCTGACTTCTGGCCCGTCAATCCCTGCACTCCTAAATCAATGAATTGTGAGAAACTGCTAGTCCAAGTAAAAACAGGAAAATACCCCAATTGATCAGCAGTGCCTTTGATCAATGCTTCATCAGACCTTGACTTGACCAAAGACTCACAATCAATCATAATAACACTCTGATCAACTTCTGGATCATTTCCTAAGGCAAGATTAACGAACTCCAGTTTTCCAGCGCCCTGAGGACCTCGTACTATTATGAAAGTGTCGATATTCTCGTAGATCCACATTTTAAGTTGCTTGGCTTTTTCGTGTCTATCACTCCAAAACAAGTTCCTGTTTTCTTTCAAATCAACCAAGTCTGCGCCACAATTACCTTTGAACCAAAGGACGTGATCCTTAGTATAGTCGTAGCCCAGTCTCAAAGTATCAATTACCCTTTCAAAAGGTGAAACGATAACTTGAACTAGCCGGTTGTTTCGATAGTACAGCAAATGATAACGGTTGCTTATCTTACCAACCATGAACCATTCTCTGATAGGGTCGAAAATCAAAACGGCAGCTCCCGCGATAAGAGCAAGTATTAAAGGAAATGAGATCCTCTGATGGTTGATGATAAAGTCTTTGATATGGTTGGCCTTGTTAATAGGTATGTATTGAAGATGTAAAATCGTTTTACCATTGTTCAACAGGAGTCCTGTGATGCAATTCTTCGCACTTGTAGCTGCCCTGAAACTATTATAGATAACCTTCGTTGTCGGATCAGAGCTATTGCCAGGTTTAATGTCAACAATCACACCATATCTTCTAAATAAAACATATAATTCTTCTTCCGAAAGAGGTTCACCCTCAAAAATCACCTTGATAAATGGCGATGGGAATCTTCTGAGATCCTCCACCCATGGGGTTCCCTTCACGGCATAACAAGTAGGATTTCTAATAAAGGCATTACGAATAATGTATGTCAAAAAATTTCTCGACTCGTCTCTTTCGCCCCCACTTAAATTTAGTTTGATCGTTCGAATCAATTGCTGAGGTTCTACTCCAGGAGGTACCTTCAACTTCACAAATGCTCCACCGTCTCGTCTCAATGGAACAAAACTAGTGATTTCGACACCTTCAGGTAATGGATGATCTTTCGAATTAGAGTATTTCCATACGATATCTTGAACTTTAGTATCACTTGTTATAGATTCGAAGCTAGTTTTGAAATAGTTGAACAAATGTTTGAATCGAGTGCCCGAGAAACTCAAAGAGTATAGTTGGCCATAAAATAGCAATATTTCTCCCTCCGGATTCACGTCTAGAACTCCTGTAGTAGATGCAGAAATATCTACATCTAAGTCATCTGTCTTTTGTAGCAATGTCTCTGCTCCAGAGAGTTGGTGGCGAAATCTCACTGCCTGCCCAATTGGCACCCTTAATTTCACACCGAACGGCAATACTGAACTGTAAAGTCCAGCTTTACGAACTGTCAACTTCAGAACCAGTCTAACAATCATTAAAAATTATGATAGTTGATACTTGTAAAAAGGGATTTACTATTGCGCAACTTCCAATGTTACTCTTTTATATTGAAATACGACCCAAAGCATTCAATGTTTTAAGAAAAATTACAGCCAACGCAGATTATACCTACACTTACAAACGTTTGTCATAAGCTAGCTTATGGTTTCCGGCAGATATGTATCACACTAATTGAACTATTAACATTAGTTAGTAGCTGTACTTCGATAATTTATATGTATAGTGAAGTAGCAAACAGTCAGCTGTGAAATATTTCTCTAGGCTTCGCTTTGAATCATTGTACTATCGACAAAGTGCAAGGATCTTCGAAGAAGCCATTGTAACATTGATTCTAGAAGGCTTTGTTGGAGAACGTAACCTTTTAAAATCTTGAATGCAAAAAAAAAAAACAAAAAAAACCGAAAAAAGATGACAAAAAAGGATAAATCGAGAGTAATAAGGAACAATTTACATGGACTAACATGCACTAGATGTATTTCATGTATTGAATCTATAGATCACAATGTTTCATAATACTTCATTTCATTTCATAGTAAAATCGATATGTACATGGAATAAAAATTTATAGTGAAGAGAGGAATGAAAAATTATAAACGCCGGGTAACACTGATGTCAAAGGCTTTGGTGACGTCGATGACAGACTAGTCGATGGTGGACGATTCTATTTTAGGGTTCAGGAACTTCAAAAAGTCGGATGTTCTCAATGGTCTGACATTCAATTCGTTAAGCTCACTCTTGTCCAACTTTCCACTCTTGTAGTTGTAGTTCTCTTTTATGTATTCTCTCACCGGGAGAATAGCAGCTTCACGACAAAGTTCCTGTAAATCCGAACCGCTGGAACCAGCAGTACATGCCACCACATAATCTAGGTCAAAATCCATCTCATCAACCAGAGTGCCCTTGAGGACTTTCAGAAGAATTGCCTTCCTCTGCTCCGCGTCTGGTTTTTTGACAGCAAAAGTCTTTGGCAACCTTCTTAAGAAAGCAGCATCGATGTCAGCCAATCTGTTTGTAGCTCCCATAACCATAATTTGACCATTCGACTGTAAACCATCCCACAACGTCATGAACTCTGCTTTTAACATTGCACTTGCCTCATGCTCGTTCAGAGAACGGTCACGTAGAAACGAGTCTATTTCATCAATGAAAATTATACACGGCTCAAGCTTGTTGGCCAACGAGAATATAGCATCCGCTATCTTATTCGATTCTCCATACCATTTGTCCATTATGGTCGACATTCTGATCAGAAGAAAGAAGGCGCCACTTTCCTTTGCAACAGCCTTGGCCAACATCGTTTTGCCGCATCCAGGAGGCCCGTAAAATAACACTCCTTTGGGCGACAGAATGAGCTTCAGGTGTACCGAGAAGAGCTCCGGCTGGATGAGAGGCAATATAACGGTTTCCCGAATCTCATCCACGATGTCTTCGAGTCCTCCAATATCCTCAAATGTAACTTCTATATCTTCTGGCGAAATGAGTGAATTCAACAAAAGTTTTTCATGCTGAGTAAAGCTGATATTCTTCAAATGTGGATTACTCGACTGGATTTTCTTGAGAATACCCTTACTTTTCTTCTCCGAGTCTCTGTTCTTCAAAGGGTTATCCACATGCTCATTTAGCATGATATTCAATATATAATACACAGTAAGACCAGCTCCGGCGACGAAAAACACATCTCCAATTAGCTTCAAGTCAACTTTGACGTTTCCAAGATCTAACTTTATCTTGTTGAGCCACCTATTCATCCTGACAAAGAGCAACAGAAGACATTAACTTGGGAGGTTGATAACTTGTCTTTCGACGCCACCGCTATACAGGACTCAAATAAATCTGTGAAAATTCAATGAGATGCCATCGAGACTGATTTCACAGTTAACTACCAATATTTCAGCGTTATGGGACGCAAAAAGGATCAACATGACAATGGAGCACACTCCATCCGTCTTCCTGGTGTATTAATTGACCAGATAAAGGAAAAAGACGAACGTGGGGAATATGAGGAGGATACTAGATCGTTTGAAATACAAGGCAAAAACAAGGGTAAGGAAAAATTGACTAGAAAGGAGCAGAGAAAACAAGATAGAATAGCCAAGAAAAAGAAGAAACAACCGGAAAGACCCAAAGTATCTGAGACGAGAAATGGGAAATTGGCGAAGGTAGGAAAATCAATATTGAAATCGACTAGAAAGGGTGGAGATGAGCTAGTAGGTGAATCCGAAAAATTCGAAGGATTTTCTGATGTGGACTTGAGGGACGAGGACAATGAGCTGCAATCAGACATGGATGATGATTTTGGAGAGAGCGATTTTGACTCTGAGGTGCTGGACTTGGAGGAAGAAGAAGAACCTCTCGCTAAGCTCCGTGCATTGAAGGAGCAGAAATCAAAAACCACAGGCCTTGAGAAGAAGAATAAGTTAGAGGAGAAGAAAAGTGGAGCTGAGGGAGTAAAGTCTGATATTACGGCATCTCGACCGTCTCATGTAGAGGACTTGTTGAGGCGTGATGAAGAGGATATGGACTTTTACGCCAAAAAGTTGGGGCTTAAAAATGGAAAGAGTAAGCTCAATAAGTCTCATGAGGATGACGAGATTGGAGGATTGCTTGAAGGGATAGACTTAGATTTTACAAATGACAGTGAAGAGAATGACATGTCAGAAGGGTTTGATGATTTATCTGAAGAAGTAGATTTCTCATCTGGTGATAGTGACGGAGATAGCGAAGGAGGCACCCATAGACGCAAAGAAAACCCATATGTCGCACCTTCTGATGATGTTATACCCAACAAGGAAGAAGAGCAGACCGTGAATTCCTATGTTCCTCCTGCCATGAGAAGAAGAATGGCAAACAATTCTATTTCTTTGGAAGCAGAGGATATGCAAAAGGCAATAAAAAGTTCTTTGAACAAGTTATCAGAAGCAAATATCAGCAATATCACCAACCACATCAATTCGTTATTTTCGTCTTATCCCAGGCAGACAATGATCGAGGCTCTCACGAGCATCATTATTGACGGGACGGTTCAACAAATTCGTTTATTGGATACGTTTGTATATTTGCATGGTGCATTGGCAACTGCCATTCACAAGCTCCAAGGTGTAGAATTTGGAGCATATTTCATTCAGACTTTGGTAGAAAACTTTGAAAATTATATGGCAAAAGGAGAAGGGAAACAGGCAGCGAATATTATTTCATTGCTCTGTGCTATTTATTCCTTTCATTTGATGTCTGCTAAATTATTGTATGACATTATTCGGAGTTTGATACTGTCCTTAAATGAAAACAATGCTGATGTTCTATTGCGGTTGGTTCAGACATCTGGAAACCAAATGAGATCCGAGGATCCATCATCATTGAAAGAAATTATTCTCTTAGTTAATACTTCGGTGAACAAGGAAAGCTTGAGTCCAAGACTTGTATATTTAATTGAGACAATATCCTCTTTGAAGAACAATAAGTTGAAAAGCAAGAACGAAGCAGCTAGTAATTTGAGTGTCAATTTAAGAAAATTTATTTCATCTATTCACAGCAAATCTACAGATACATTGCAAATATCATTAGATGATATTCATAACATCGAGACGAGAGGAAAATGGTGGTTAGTGGGATCTGCATGGAAAGGCATGGACTCAAATAAAGACAGTGGTTTTGACCAAGCTGCTGTAAACGAAACATTAGACAACGCTGAACCGAATTGGATGCAAGTAGCAAAATCACATCGTATCAATACAGATGTCAGAAGAGCAGTTTTTATTTCAATAATGTCAGCTTCAGATTATGTAGACTCATTGACAAAATTAGAAAAACTAAGATTGAAAAAGTCACAAGAGAGGGAAGTACCAAAGATGTTAATTTTTTGCACCGGAATAGAGACATCTTGGAACCCTTATTACGGTGTATTGGGTAGCAAATTATGTGACTCGCATACTCATCGCAAAACATTCCAATTCATATTGTGGGATTTATTGAAAGAGATGGACAAATCTTTTGACGATGATTCAGATGAAAATGACTTTTTAGATTTCGATTCTGCAAATGATGAAAACAAAATGCACAAAATATTCAATCTTGGGAGGCTTTTTGGGTTTTTGATGGCCGAGGGATCTCTCCAGCTACACCTATTACGAGTTGTTAATTTTTTGACGGCTTCCCCTGATGTTGTTGTTTTCTTGGAAGTGTTGTTTGTAACATTTTATGATAGAGTTGCTAAAATTGCGAGGAAACAAACTTTCAAGGGAATAGCATCAAGCGCATTTGACAGAACCTCTGATAGCCGAGATAGAATCATTTTTGAAAGACTCATCAAAGCGAAAGATGAAAAGGTGCTCTTGAAAGGGATTCAATATTTCATAGAAAACAACGTGAAGAAGAGCACCCTTGTAGATAATACTCACACGAAGAAGAGAATCGAATGGGGAATGTCTACAACAATACAATTCATAGAAGAGTTTGGTACAGATTGAAATCAGTTCAAAAACATGTGTTGCTATGTACATTGTATTTCCATGCTTAGACTATATTTAATGAATGCAATCTCTTATACGCGCTTCAAAATTGCTACTGTTTCAATATGTTTTGTTTGTGGGAAGAAATCAAACCCAGCCAAATGTTCGACTCTGTATTCATGTCCTTGAATTTTTTTTTGAAGTGAATCAAAAGTGGCTAAATCTCGAGCCTGAGTGAACACATTACAGCTGACATACACTATCATTCTTGGTCCGAATTCGAGTACTTGCCTTAAGAAATCCTCGTTAGATCCTTTTCTGGAGGGATCCATTATTACTAGGGTTTTATCACCACTGACTTCAGAAGCAACAAAAGCATCATGGCGAAAGATGTTTTCTGAATTTCCAACTAGAAACTCAGCTCTGTCGCCTAAACCATTAAGTTCGGAATTATGCTCAGCATATAAAATAGACTTTTTGGAGATTTCCACTCCATAAACCTTTCCATCAGAAGATATATCTTTGGACAAGGATATTCCAAAAAAGCCAGAGCCACAATAAGCATCGATTAAATACTGGAATTTTTGTGACAGACTTTGTATGTGATAACGGATATAATCAAGTACATAGGGCATGATTGAACTGTTATTCTGGAAGAATTCTGATGCTGGAAATTGGAAAACAAAATCGCCAATTTTTTGGGTAACAACTTTACGATTATCAGTAAGACAGACAGATTCATAGTTACCACTTTGATTATCTATACGTAAACTTTCTCTCAATAATAATGTATGACCACGATTTTTATACTTGTCATTGTTTCTGTCCTGTAAACTTTGCAATACGTTGTTTCTTAAATTGGGTAGTTCTTCATTAATACTCCTTGTTGCAATCGGGCACCAATTAACATCAACGATCTTCTTTGTGGGATTTATATGGTTGAACCCAATGGCAAGCTCGTCAACGTTCTGTGACTTTGAAAGGTTGTAATGCGGTGTTAGTTTTGTTCTGTAAGAATATTGAAGCGGTGAACCGATCATTTGACCAAAAGAATTAGACAGAAATTTATCTAGAAGCTCAGGGTAAAACATGGTGTAGGCTCGGTGTATTATTTCTTCTTTTATCTGTAACTGATCATCATAGGCAAGCATTTGAAAAGTGCACCCAGAGCATGAATCAAACTTTTCACACACGATTAAATTGGATCTTCGTTTTGAAGTTTTAGACTTACGTCTAGAAACGCTAATAAGTTCGCTTTCTACGAAGTAATTATGGTGCATCAAAAGACTGACAGTAACCACATCATTTGGAACGGTTTTCGGAATTTTAACCACAGTATATTCATTGTACAAATTCTCAGCACCCGAATAAGGAATGGCATATAATGACTTGGGAATGATAGACAACCCACAACCATCAGAAGACATATAGTCAACTCTTATGTCTTTCAAGACAATGTTGGGTCTCGTCTTCGTGAAGAAAAAGGTTCGTATCAAGTCATCATGGTTTCTGACTTGATTTAGGTTTATCTTTACATTTTTTGCACTTGAATATCTAGCAAGTGCATTCTCTATATCACGGATAAGGATGTTCACAGGTGATGATAGGTCTACTGAATCACGCTTTTTTTTGGTAACATTTTTAAGTAACATTTGAATATTTTTTCCTTTGTTCTTCTCTTTCAATATAGTCGTGATGTGGACAAATCTCAATGAGGTTTTCTGAGAGTACGACGGTCGTTTGTTGACTACCTTTAGCACTTCAAGACATCGAGGTGCTCCACATCGCTTGCGAAAGATCATATATCTAGGTCAAAATACTATTTTACTATGAACTGAAAATTATTAAATTTGTAGATTTATCTTCGAGATGAGACTGCACATCAGATATATTTTTGCAGCTACCAAAGCTGCTTTCAAGCAACAGCAACAGTTTCAGAAAGTTCTGTATCATCTTCAGGGTATTCTCTCAAGTCAAGCGTCACTGTTCGTGACGAGTTTTCATCTTGCTGGCGGTATATACCTACCAAAGAGTCAGATTTCTCGAACAACGAGTTCTTCAAAGAAATAACAATAAATTGGAAGTTGGGTCCAGCATGCTTTCTAATATAGTTGCCAATTTTTGTGACGTTTGCATTGTCCAAAGCAGCATCAACTTCATCGAGAACGAAGAATGGAGAAGGATGGTACGAATGAATAGCAAATAAAAGAGCAAGTGCCGCCATTGTTTTCTCTCCACCTGATAATAAATCCATATCTCTGAATCTTTTCATGGGTGGCATAGCGTGATATTTTATACCAGAGCTATAAGGGTTTTCTTCATCTTCAAGAGTCAAGTAAGCAGACCCACCTAATGGGGAGGAAGATGATTTTGTTAATTCCTTGTAAATGAAATCAATTTTCCCTGAAATATGATTAAAGGCCTCCATGAATAGATTGTATCTTTCAGAACGAACCTCCTGAAATCTATCTGCTACCTTTCGTTCCTTGAGCCTGGCACGAGAATGATCTCTATCGAATTCTTTTAACCTCAGCTCAACTTCCTTGAGTCTCTCAATAGCTTTTGAATTTGGAGTAAGCTTATCTAATGCCTCATTGATAGATGATAGTTGAGCATCCAATTCTGCCTCTATTCGAGAACTATATGTTTCCTTGAGTCGTTCGTCTAAGATCTCATAATCCAATTCAATATTATATATTTGATTCACAGCAAAATCTGCACTTTCTTCAATAGAAATAGAATCCAATATACCATTGATTAAGGGAAGATTAATGTTTTGTAATTTGCAGTTCTTAAGGATATTCATTCGTTCTGCATCAACCTTCAAAAGGCTCTCTTCTTTTCCAGTGACATTCAGGTTAATAGTTTTACATTCTGATTCACGTTCATTAATCTCCTCTTCAAAAGTTTTTATTTGTTTCAAATATTGCGTTAGCTTCTCCTCTGCCTTACTCTTTTCTTCTCTCGAGACTTCTATCTCGGCTTCAAGACTATCAATCTGTTTCAAGATGGTATCTTTATTGCTTTCAATGGACTTCAACTCCTTCTCCAAGTCAGAAAGACGACTTTTTAATGAATCTCGTCTATTCTTTGTATCTTGTAAGAGCTCAGTTTCAAATTTGAGTTTGTTTGAGAGTGTGGTTATGGACTTCACGAACGAAGTTTTCTCCTTTGCTCTTGCTCTTAAAGTAGAGCCATGTAAATCCTCGTAATCATCGATACCATTCGCCAAGTGATATTTAGAGCAGAACTCACCATACATAGCTTCTTGCAATGACTTGATATTTTCAGATACTTCATTCGATTTAGCTTTGATATTTTGAATTGACAGTTCCTGCTCGGCAATCTTTTCTTCGTATTCTGCAAGAGAAGACTTTTGAAATTCAATTTCTCTTTCTTTGTCCTCTATTTTTCTGTTTAAATTGGTCTGCTGAGCTCTCAATAGAGGCAATTTATTATCCAATGCATTGATTTCATCGGTCAACAAATTTATCAGTAATTCTTTAGGTCTTTCTTTAGATAACTTATCCAATTTTAACAATAGTTCCTCCTTCAAATCATTAAGCTTTAAAAGCTCGTTCTTGTCCCAACTTAGTAAGGAACCCAGACGTTGGTTTTGAGTACCTCCAGTCATCAAACCCGACCTATGTATTACTGAACCATCCAAAGTTACAATCTTGCTTTCAATTTTGAAGTGTGGATTCCATTTCAAGTTTCTCGCAGCATCTATGCTATCAACGACCAATGAATCACCAACTATGTAATTTATTGCTTGCTCCAAGGATTTATCATCATATTCCACAATATCCATAGCTGGCTGTGATGAGCCATCAAGAGATCTCAAGTAGTTCAAATTTATAGGGTCAGAAACTAACGTATCCAAGGGAATAAACGTTATCACACCACTACGCCTCTCCTTCAAAATTTCAATACATTTATGAGCAACCGAAGCACTCTCCACTATAACAGCATCATGATTTCTGGCTAAAACAGTCAGAAGTGCCGATTCAAATTTTTGTTGAGTAGGTCTCACCAAATCGTAAACAAGACCTCTAATGGTATTCTTAGGGAAAAGCTTTTTCAACATAGACACGTTTTCTCTCAATCTTCTCTGCTTATTCGACTCTCTTTGCTGAGATGAGAGATCTTCCAATCTTACAAGGGTGTCTCTCAACCTAAAGTTTATTTGAAGTTCTTCGAAATTGAAATCATCTCTGGCTTTAATCAATGACTTCCTTGCTTCAATTTTGTCCTGCTTCAAAGCTAGAATATTGATTATTTCTCCTTCAATTTCCGTCAACTCTGTTCTCAATTCTGAATCTATGCTAAACTCCAAATCATCGAGTCTCGCAACTGCGTGCGTTTTTTGCCGACGAATGCTTTCCAAAGTGGATTGTACCAAATCTTGGTCTTCTAAAATTGCATTAAGTTGCTCCTCTAATTGTGATCCACCATTTGCTAAGTATTTCTCTCTCAAGGATTCGTACTCTTTATGACCTTTACTAGACACTGACAAGTTTTTAGAGGCCCCGACTTTGGATTTGAAGTCGTCGAAGAGTCTTTCGGCATCTTGCAAGTTCCTATTCACTGTATTAACTTGACTCTCATATCTGGATATATCTCTTTCAAGGGATTCTATATTACGTTTACATGAAGCTATTTTTGCGCATGTCATCTTTTGATTTGCTTCCAATGGTATTAATTCCAACTTCCTGTCATCATGGTTGTTCACTAGATTATCTATGAATTCAAAATTTTTGGCTATATTGACCTCCTCAATGACATAACCAGATTTCATTTTCTCATATTCGTTTCGCTGGATCGTAATACTACTCTCTAACTCTTTAAGTTTCTTGGTCTCCTGTTCGAGCTCTGAAGATAGAGAGTCATGCATCTTTTCATTGTGATATATCTTATAGAGGTACATTTTCTTGATCACATCGGCTTTGGCAATAAGGTTACGCTCGAACTCTCTCTGTTCGGCCAATTGTTCTTTATATTGCTTGGATTCTGAATTAAGGGTCCTCTTACGGGAAAACACAGAATTCGAGAATTCCCGAGCTTCTTCATACTTTTCTTTCAACTCATCATACTCCTTCACAAATTCAACAGAACCACTAATGTTCTCTATAAGTTTACTCAACTCTTTGGGTGATTGTGATGCAACTTGTTCAACGTCTCCTTGGAACACCAAAAAGTTTCTTGCTCTAATCAAAATGTTTTCTGCTTTGAGAACAGTGGAGTAGTGAAGCGACGTGACAGCTTTTCCATTAATTTTGTAGTCACTGTTTCCACCCACGGTGATCGTGCGCTGTAATTTCAATACGTCCCCGTTATCTTTTTCGTATAGCGCCATGACATATGCCAGCGTGGGGTCATTTCCTAAGCTGTCACGACTTGTATCTTCCGCCAAGTCAATCCGTCCGCGATATATCAAGTCCTTCACGTTCTGGGAACGAAGGTGTGAAGATTTGACGCCAAGTACAAATGAAATGGCATCCATCATGTTTGATTTACCAGCTCCATTAGGCCCAATAATTGATGTGAAAAATGATGACCCAAATCCTATCTTAGACTTTCCCCGATAGGATTTGAAATTATATAACTCCAAACCGATTAGTCTGCCCATAATCAGCTATATGAACTGTTGTAATATGATTAGAAATAAAGTATAATTTCAAATAAAAGTGCTGCCAAATATTTAGTTATAGGGAAGGACGCGTTTGATTCTGTAAACTTGAATCCTGTACATAAATCATCAGCATCAGTTCCAGAGATTATCACTAAAAGAAGAGAAGAAGGCCTCTGAGCTGCTATACGGATGAACAGAGCTACATGTAATCCATAAGAATATCCCGATGAGAATCTGAAACTGAGAACATTACTATTCCCGAAATATGCCATTTTCATGAGCAGAATTAGCTTAGTTAAAGTTGGAATTTACAGGGCTTTTCGAAGTAGGCCCTTATTTCTATTGCCTTGAGTATAAGTTCAAACTAGAGATGTAGTCAAGGAACCAAAACATCCATCCGATCGCTTCTTTTGTCATTTGAGTGTCAGCAGCTTAGTTAGCCGTGCTCGGTCGATGTTCAATTAGAGTCCTGTATATGGATGACCGTTTAACATCTATCCATAGATAAAGGAGACGCTGGAGATAACATCATTCATCTTGATAATGTCACATATGTCTGAGAAGCAGCCCTTACTCGACAATGAGGGACAGGTGAGACCGCGCTTCAATGAATTCAGCAAAGTCAGCTGTCCAAACTTCAGTACGCTTTTATCTCTTCCTTTCCTGTGTCTACCCAGAATTAAGGACAGTGGTAGCAATGCTAAAGAACTCTTTCGTGATCATGAAGATAGCGACAACGAGGAAACGTTACCAGACTTGCCCTATGTTGTAGAGCCAGTGACTTTAAAGAAGCCTTCAAAGCTGGCCGAGGAGAAATTGAGGGAGCTTAGAATGTGGATGAGAGAATATAATATTGGTGTCTACTTGGTGACTTCGGAGGACGAACACCAGTCTGAAAACACATCCCTTGCAGATAAGAGACGAGAATACATATCAGGATTTACTGGTAGTGCGGGTGTATCAGTGATAACTCTTGACGATGGTGAAAAGCTAACAGGAGAGGCGGCATTATCGACAGACGGTAGGTACTTTCTTCAGGCAGAAAAAGAGTTGGACTCGAAGTATTGGAAGCTATTAAGGCAAGGTGATCCCCTGAGTATTCCATGGAATATCTTCGCTATAGAGAAAGCTATCAAGAGTGACTTTAGTAATGTTATCTCGTGTGACCCTCGCTTGCTAAGTGTTTCAATCGGCGAATCTTTCAACAGCGCAGCGAAGCTTCAATACCAAAATAAATTTTTGTTCAAGCCACTTTATAAAGCAAACCTTGTGGATTTAGTATGGGGGAAGGAGAAACCTCAAAGATCTCTTGCGCCCATTTATCATTTGCCATTGAAATATTCGGGCGAACATACCAATGAGAAGGTCTCTCGATTGAGAGAAGAAATGAAGACGCCGAAGTATCTTGCAACACATTTAATAGTTTCTGCTTTAGATGAGATAGCATGGCTTTTCAATTTGAGATCTGATGACGATATTCCATTTGCTCCAGTTTTCTTCAGCTACGCAATTATCACACATAGCTCTCTTTTTCTCTATTTGAATAAGACAAAAATAGAAAATGGGACAGAGGAATTACATCAGTATCTTTCCACTATTGAAGGCCTCGAGACAAAACCTTATGAGGCCTTTTACGAAGATATTTCTGAACTACGCCTTACAATTGAGAACCCCGATATGAGATTGATTTTACCAGATGAGAGTAGCACAACTTATGCATTACTCAATGCCATTCCTGAGTCATATGCCAAAAGATCCATCATATTTTCTTCAATTATATCGGCTCGTAAACTTATAAAAAATTCCACTGAGTTATTGAATGCGAAAGTAGCACAATTCAAGGATTCTCTTATATTCATCCTATTTGCGTCGTGGCTAGAAAGGAAATTGTTAGTCAAACGACAGAGGATATCTGAGTATGATGCTGCTTGCAAAATGTATTCGTTGAGGCTTCTGATGCCCAATTTCAAAGGTTTGTCATATGAAACTATTTCATCTACAGGTTCGAATGGTGCAATAATTCATTACTCCCCAACAAAGGATGAGAATTCAATAATTGATCCAGATCGATTGTATTTGCTTGACTCAGGGTCGCACTATTTAGAAGGTACTACGGATATAACCAGAACTTACAAGTTTGGTGGAAAAGGTTTAACTCCTGAATTAAAGAAAATGTATACTTTAGTTTTGAAAGGACATTTGGCAGTAGCTATGGCAAAATTTCCCAGAAACTCTTTAGATATTGGCACAGTTTTGGACTCATATGCTCGACAACCATTATGGAACGAAGGTTGCGATTTCAATCATGGAACTGGGCATGGTGTGGGAAGTTTTGGCATTGTGCATGAAGGCCCTTTGTACATTCTGGCAGGTTTGAGCAGAGGGGATATTTTCCAGAAAGGTGCGATTTTAACTGATGAGCCCGGTTATTACGTTGATAATCAATACGGGATAAGAATAGAAAGCGAGTTGGAAATAATTCAGATGGATGATAAGTTCGGCAAGACAAGAAAAAATGAACCATTTTTAGGTTTTGCGTATCTCACAAAGGTTCCATTCTGTCGTAAGTTAATAGATACAAGTTTGCTCACCACCGTTGAGTTAGATTGGATTAACTCTTACCATAAAAGTATTAGAGAAGATTTTTGTGATGAATTGTTGACAATGCAAAACAAATCAGCCTACAATTGGCTACTCAATGAGACTCAACCACTATATTACAATTAATTATTTACCTGTATCGGTCTTTATAAATAGGTAACCTTTGTCCTGAGTAAATATTTGAAAAAACAAAAAAAAAATACTCCTATTCTGTGTTCTTGATTTTCGCATCATAATTCCGATAAACACCAGGTCGTTGGAAGCTTCCAGGCTTCCTTAAGGTGCTTTGTTTTTTCGGAATTGAATTGCTTGTAGTGACCTTGTGTGATATGAAAGGAGAATGGTTTGGAATTGAAAGACCAAAACTGGGGACGTTGTCATCAATTTCAGACGATAACTCAAGCTTCACCTTCGACGATACAGGCTTTTTATAGGAGGGCATCCTCAAAGAAGTTGTGGTCTTCCATGCGTTATTATTCGAAAGAGATAAAATCGAATCTTGCGATTGTGGTAGATTATCAGTCAAATCTTGTACATTCAGGGTTGATGACACTAATGTAGTACTATCGTTAGAATCCTTTGATAAATCAAGTTTTTGACGCTTGTTTGGGGACTCATAATTGGGAAATTGATCCTTGGAATCTTTGCTAGGCATCTTGGAGTTCTCGTACAAATTTGTAGAGTCCGAAGTACTAGGCAGCAAAGTTTTAATTGTAGACGAAAGACGGGATAGGATACCACTGGCAGAACCTGGCTTCATTTTTAACAAGGATGATATTCGTCCCGCTGAGAATTCTGACGAAGTGTTTTCATCGTCAATATTATGTGGTGCTGGTATTGCCGGTGTAAGAGCAGAATAAATACCTTTAGAAGTTAAAACTGATTTATCCTGAAGGTTCAAAAACTTGGATTTGTCCAAAATAGATAATACTAGAGAAGAAGCGCCATCTTTGATACTATCCTTTTTCTCATCGTCTTGACAAGTGTCAAGAGACACAACCAATGCTGAAACCATAGATACAGCAACCAAAGGCAATGCTATCTCGCTATTTTCATTTTTAACACAGCAAGATACAACATCATATACGTATGATACTAACTTGACAATATTGGGATCGAAAGAAGCTAAATCCACTGAGTACCTTACTTTATCGACAGTAAGATTTTTACCTATCAATCCTTTGTTTTGCTTTTCCTCCTCCTCTTTCTTTTGTTTTGCTAACCTCTTGCTTCGTCTTCTGGTAAACTCATCTTCTATCCATGATTTCTTTTCAGCCGAATCAACCTCTCCAAAAATAAGATTTGCTCGTTTGATGACCCTAGACCTCAAGTCATTGTCCTTATTTCTTTCAATATTTTCTTCTCTCCACCTCTTCTTTCTCTCCCGATTTTCTAACCTTATTCTTTCCTTGTACTCCGGAGTGTCAGCTTTCGGTCTTTCGCCCATAAAAAAAGATGACTTGTATTTGTTAGTGAATGTATTACTGACTGTGTTGTAAACCTGGTCGCTGACATTGCTGATGAAATCCCTGTGTAGATCATGGATCTTTTCAATACCAGATTCAATTTCTGGCGATCTGAAACTCTCATCAAATGACGATATAATGAAATCAAGAAGAGTGAAAATCTTTGCCTCGACATGGATCACAGATCGCTTGAACTTGAAGTGTGCTTTAGCCACGTAAACTGCGTTCAATACCAATCTCTCATCATCGCTTCCTTTCATCCTTCCTAACATTTCATTTAATGTAGTAAAATCATCACCGAGCAACGTTGATGGTGTTTTGTTGGTGGTTAAAGCATGCGTCATTTGTCTTATTACCAGCAATACATTATCACCGCCAGATGATGTGCTGCTGATTTTAGACGATAAAGACGAAATTACATTCGACAATCTTGAGACTAAGGGAGATGAAGACGGTTGTCTTATGCTATGTGTAATGTCTTTTAAATTGTTGATGGACAGGTAGTCCCTCCTAGGAAAGTTTGACATTGATGCACGGTGCAATGCTAAAGTCTCTGCTATAGATAATGCCTTCTTCTTACCTTCTTCGTCGGTTGATCTTTGTGTAGACAATTGACTATGATTATCATTTTGACTCAAAGCATCTCGCTTTAGGTTGGAGACACCTTCAACTAATTTGTTCGTAGTCGAATCGCCTAGATGAATATCATTGGAACGCTTCAAAGATTGTAAAAACGATGCCGTTGACGAGGGCAAGGGATAATTGAATTTCTTTGGTGCTTCTTGCCTTAATAAGTGAGGCTCAGTCGAACCTAGGTTATGTTCCTTCTGGCCATCCTCCTCGTCAACTTCAAGCTGCGACAAAAGAACTTGGGGATTCTCCATAGCCATATTAAAAGCATTCTGTAAAATGGTATTCATTTCCAACAGATCTAAATCTGTATCTTTTCGGCTATTATCATCATCCTTTTCATCTAAATCGGCTGTATGAGAAGCTGCAGCACTAGGTGCACTATCTATTGCAGACTTCACCACATTTGCGATAGCAGAATGTATTGCAGCATCTTCTTGTTCTTTTGAAACTTCACTAGTTGCTTTTTGAGAATATGATGGTTCGTCCTTATTAGCCTCATTTTGAAAATGTGCCAAAACATTTTCATCTATTTGGGGAAGATCACTAATTGGTGCTGATGGCTTACGGTAATCAGTCTCCATGTGATCTTGGACCTGATTCGTTATCTCCAAAGCCAACTCCTTGAGATTGCTTTCTGATATGGGCAATTGGGAAGTATTAAACGCCAGTGAATTCTCATCCGAAGTATTCATTTGGGAGAGAATTGTTTGTATAATATTTGACAAGTCTACTTTTGAGTTATCAGATTCCGGTACTTCAGTTCTTATAGGCTCCTTTTGTTTCCCTTCACTATCATCGATAGAACCTGCAGAAGTTTTCGAGCTCTCGGTGGGATTGTAACTCGATAACGACTCAGAGTTGATCAGTCTACTGACTATATTTAGCGAGTGGCTCTTGGGTGTATCATGCGTCTCCTTTTGTAGAGAAAAAAATGCATCGCCGATCGCTTTTTCCAAATTACTGGCTTCTGTATCAGATTTTTCATCCTCAACTATGTCCATATGTTCAGACCCGTCATTAGTTACTTTCTTGAAAGCATTCTCTATCGACTGGGTGAGGCTATTTTTGTCCGCACTGTGAGGAGTGAGCGAACTGTTATGACTATCCTTTTGTGTGCCTGAGCCTAACGATGTGCCAGAACTGATGTCTTTGCGAGGAGGGTCATTGGAATCAGAGATACCAGCCTCTTCATTTACTTCATTACTCTCCACTAATTGTTTTCCATCACCAAGACTTTTAGGATTTTGTTGATGCTCCTTGGTCACATCAGAAACTTGGTTTTCACTTTCTTTACTCGATAGATTGACATCGTCTTCTAGTGCCGTGCTGAAAGCTCGACTAATAGCTAGTTCGAGATCAGTTGCTGCTTCCTCCTTTGATCCTTCATCTGTGTGTGAAAGTTCGGTACTGTCTTCACGGTTTTCTTGTTTGTTTATATTAGTTTGTGAATTGTCAGCATTCGCCTTTTCATCGCTTGATGCATAGTAAGTTATCAGTTGGCCATCCACAACAGCCAGGCCAGATACCACGGAATCTTGTCCAAGTGATGACTTATCCTCAGTAGACTCTAAACTCCCAGAGCCTTGAGTATTCTTAGACTTATCTCCCCTTTGCTCTTGCTCCTTGCCCGCAAGAGCTTCCTTTTCAGCAGGTGTGAAATACTGCTGGAAAACTTGACCTATGGTATTTTCCAAATCAAAGTCATCGTTACCTTCTTGGCTAGCAACAGCAGTGTTATCATTGGTCTCATTCAAATCATTACCCCAACCTTTGTTATTTTCATCACCGTCACCTGTGTTTTCATTGTTAAACGACAAAAGGGACTCTGCGATAGCAGCATTCAAGTCTTCCTCCTCGTCATGGCTGTGATAACCGTCACCGCTCGCCATGTTCGAATTGCTGCTAATTACCATAAACTTAGTCTATCTAGAATCGTGACTGTTATGACTGTTTTTTCCAGATTTGTAAGGTCTTAAGAGCTTCAAGATTCATACCTTTTTTTTTTTTTTTTGATGAGATGGATGTAAATATGACACAAAATCAAATTGGCTGCTGAGCGACAGTAGAGAGGAAAGAACAGTAGCTAAAAAGTGCTTATCATATATACTAATAAATAAAAACAACTATAATTCATGAGGTATCATTTGAATAAATTCTTATAAGGCTTCTATAATCAGTCTGTCTCGTTTTCTAGGGCAAAGTTTACTATCAAACCAAGATTACCTTGACCTACACCATCGTAGCCGCCTTGTTTGATGCACCAGTTGAAATTATCTAGGTTTTCGTTTGCATACGATAAGACGTTTATGTCGAATGTCTTACGGCCAAAAGTGGGAATGCTCACCGAGTATTTCGAGTCTGCAAGCTTGATGAAATTGGTGTCGAAACGAAGAGTGTACTCACTTCCTTCGTTGAACACGAAACTTTCGCAATTGGTGAGTTTGTTGAAAAAAGACTTTCTTTTCGCGCTATTAGAAGGTATGTCAAGAAGGTTGTCAATATTAGAGTTCAAATTTTCCACAGAGTCCGAAGTGGCAATGTCACTTGGCCCGGATGAAACTGGTGTGCATTCCCTCGAGCTCTTCTTACCACTGGCTTCGTTCTTTACAGACATGTAAGTGAAGCTGTTCAAGGCCAAGCTATAAAGATAAGGTTTTTCGTTGTACACATCGCCTTTGACAGTGCTGTTTATGAACCAAGTGAAAAACTTTAAGCCCGTAGATAACAATGTCGTGGGAACATAGTCTTTGATAGGAGAAGTAAAGTCGTTTCCAAACAAAAGCTCAGATCCTGGAATGGGAGCACGCGGGCGAAACAGAACCTCGAATCTCATGTTGGGGTTGCTTGTCTGTTGCTCGTCACTCGCTTGGGGCCCACGCGATGCGGAACCAGTAACCTTCGATCCATCCAAATACCGGTCATCTAGCAAATTGTAAAGACTGTTCGCCCTGTGAGCCGCGCTTCCGTCGAATTGCTTGATATTTATCTTCAAGCTGAATACCCCAATCTCAGACTCAATCTCGATGGGTACTCCAGTGTTCACCGGAACAACTCGAAAATCGTTTTCGTAGTCATTGGAAGCTCGAATCAACAACCGCTTCGTGATCCCTGCCATTTCGTTCTCTTAACACTGCTGATTGTTGCAATACCAGCTTGTAAACACTTCACCGCAATCAAAACCCCATAGGTTCCACGACTTTCACCACAAAGCTCATCGACTATTACCGGTCGGAATTGACATTAACACGTGCCTTGGAACGTGATCGGAATAACTACCGGTTTCTTTCGTTTGCGAAGTGTGATATTGCGCTCTCCTGTTTCGTTAAATCAAGGAGTTCGCTACTCCGTATAACCTCAGCCAAAATTACTGAAAACAAATATCACGGGTCCAATGACGTCCGAGAGCATTCCAAAGTATGCTTCGTCGTTAAAAACGGTCAGGCTCGCGCAAGCATTATCTTCGGTAAATGACTTGACAAGTGCGCCAGGGGCATCATTAGTCATATGTGGATAATGCCCTCGTCATGGTAGAAGCTGTCCATGGCTTGAAAGCAACCACACATCATCAGCGATGACCATTTCAAGGCTACAACAACGACCCACGGGCTGCTGTCATAGTAGACTAGCCAGATCGATGTTGGCTTTACCCGGATTTTCATGGCTAGAATTTCGCAATAACAAACCAGTGACTAAAATACCGGAATTATCCCCAACATATATAACTGTAGAATTTTCTCTTGACCTCGAATCAGTTCTGGGTATTATTCTGGTAAAGTAACAAGTGTAAGAATCTTGGAATAGTAATTCAAACACAACAAACAGTATAAGTAAAAATGTCAAATTCATTGGAACAATTGAAGGCCACTGGAACCACCATTGTCACTGACACCGGTGAGTTCGAGTCGATCGCCAAATACACTCCACAAGACGCCACCACCAACCCATCTTTGATCTTGGCAGCCTCCAAGAAGGCCGAATACTCAAAGTTGATCGACATTGCCATTGACTACGCTAAGGACAAGGGTGGTAGCAAATCCGAGAAGGCAGAACTCGCGTTAGACAGATTGTTAGTCGAGTTCGGTAAAGAGATTCTCAAGATTGTTCCAGGAAGAGTCTCCACTGAGGTGGACGCCAGATTGTCTTTCGACAAGGACGCCACCGTGAAGAAGGCACTTGAGTTGATTGATTTGTACAAGTCAATTGGTATTTCTAAGGACCGTGTCTTGATCAAGATTGCTTCCACTTGGGAAGGTATACAAGCAGCCAGAGAATTGGAGTCCAAGCACGGTATCCACTGTAACTTGACCTTGTTGTTCTCTTTTGTGCAAGCCGTTGCATGTGCTGAGGCCAAGGTAACTTTGATCTCCCCCTTCGTTGGAAGAATTTTGGACTGGTTCAAAGCCAGTACCGGTAAGGACTACCAGGGTGCTGAGGACCCAGGTGTCATTTCCGTGAAGAAGATTTACGACTACTACAAAAAATTTGGCTATGAGACCATTGTGATGGGTGCTTCTTTCAGAAACACCAGCGAAATCAAAGCTTTGGCCGGTGTCGACTTCTTAACTATTTCTCCAAAGTTGTTGGAGGAATTAATAAACTCCAATGATGCAGTACCAAAGGTCTTGGATGCTTCTGATGCTAAGTCCTCTAGTCTCGAAAAGGTTTCATACATCAATGACGAGCCATTGTTCAGATTCTTGTTCAATGAGGATGCTATGGCTACCGAGAAGTTAGCTCATGGTATCCGTGGTTTCGCCAAGGATGCTGTGACCTTATTGGATGCTTTGGAAGCTAAGTTTTAAATACCTTAAATCTTAATATGTAGATTGGCTTGATGTAATGTACGCGTCACGTGCTAGTTTTCACGAGAGTATTTGTAGTAGATAAGTGCCATCGAATTTATGATCAAAGTATCCAGTGTGAAGATATTGATCTACAATGGCTCGACCCGAAACCAATGTACCTGATAAGCCCTCGGGGATATACCCTTTACTCAAGGAGTCCAGAGTAGTTAACGGGTTCGGTCGGGGTTCAGCAGAGCTTGGAATCCCTACAGCTAATATCCCCGTCGACAAAGATCTCAACACATTGGAAACAGGAATTTACTTTGGGTGGTGCAAAATCAACCCCAACCCAGAGAACTCTGAAACTCATGCAACTAGAAACGACGGAAGAAAAGTACACTTCAACAATGGAAACAAACTCACAGGTAAAGAATTGGAGGTTTTACCTATGGTGATGTCCGTTGGGTGGAATCCCTTCTATCAAAACGAGCAAAAAGCCGCAGAGATTCACATCATCCACAAATTTAGGGATAATTTTTACGGGGCCAACATGAAGTTTATTGTTTTAGGGTACATTAGGCCTGAGCTTAACTACACCACAAAAGGTGAGTATATTTTCTAGGTACATAAATAATTATGTTGAATATGCATTTACTAACAAAGCATACCAGAGGCTTTAATTGAGGACATAAACTTGGATATTAAAATTGCCTTGGAAATCCTTTCGAGGAAAGACTATGAAAAGTTTAAAAACAGTATTTAACTTTCATATTTTTGGGGAAATGCGTGGCAATTTTCACGTACGATATCTGCAAAAATGAGGTTGTATATTTCCCTCGACGAGGTAACAACAGATACATGATTTGTTTTTATCGGTCCTGTATATATTTTAATACATCGTCATTTTTTCAGGTCGCATTAGATTAGAGAATCAAAATAGCAACTAACGTACTATACAAAATGGTATGAAGGTTCTTCGAAAGACACTCTTGTTAATTATTTTAGTTGCGTTAGGAACATTCTTGTACAACTTAAAGGGATCCAACAGTTTGATGCCAAGTTCTGAAAGTCAAGCATGCACTATTCCTGAAGGTACAACAGGGTGTACGTACATCCGAAATGGCTGCGATAGAAAATATTACTTCATCGCTGAGCATTATTACTGTTCACATCACTATGGCCTGATGTGGCTTGTTACGATAACAACAGTTGGTTTGATGTCACTTTTAGTTCTTTTGCTTTCGGCAATGAGTGTGATGGTATCGTCATACTTTTTCCCCAATCTACACAAAACAACCAGGGTATTAAATATCAAAAACACAGTATTGAGTTTTGTTTTAGTACCTTTGAGTAATGCGCTTCCCGATTTCATAAACTACTACTATGCATTGGAGTCGAAATCTACAAATCTTGTCCTAGGACAGTTGGTAGGTTACAATCTCATAATATGCACGATTGCGATGGGATCGATAAGCATCCTTAGTCCCTTAAATGTGAGACACAATAAAAGCATACTTTTTGATTTTGGGTGGCTTTTATTTACGTTCATTGTATTTTTGGTGTTTCTACTAGATGGTAAAATTACGTTTGGTGAATCGCTATCCATGGTTGGCATCTATGCAATTTATATTGTGTACTTGATTTTCTTCGATAAAGACATAGAAGAAAATGTTTCAAATTCGATGGATATTATTGAAGAAACCATCGCCCATGAGAGCGAGACATTATCTCCATCGCTGTCAAGAAATCCGTTAACATCTAGTCTTCATTCCATTGATAAAAGCAACTTCAACGATTCCTCTTTACCAGTTATTGGCCATTTTCTCAAAGGTTTAGAATTTATTTTGCATTTTATTATACCAGTGAGCTGGGGAGACCACAGGGAGGATCTAGAGGATAGTACAAGATTCTTGAAACAAAATAAGTATTTAGCAACATGGTATTGCCTTGAGATACCGTTGATAACCAAATATCAATTTAAAAGTTTGCATTGGTCATACGTCGCATTGCTTCAAGTATGCCTATTATCAGTACTCAGTTTTGGCACAACTATCAAGGTGAAGAGATTAGCTGTGGCTTTGATGGGAATTTTTACCTCATTGATTCTCATATCAATAGTTTCAATTCAAATTTTGAACATTTTGAAGAATTTAGGTTTAATTTTGAAAATATCAGACTACTTGTTAGGAATGATGGTTTTCTCAATAAGCAATTCTATCAACGATCTCATAACAAATATCACAATATCGGTGAATGTGAATCCCTTATTTGGTTTGAGTTCTTGTCTAGGATCGCCTTTATTAGTGGTCTTGCTTGGAGTAGGAGTGAATGGGTGTTACATAATATGGAAACAAGGTTCAGATCTAACTTTTGACATAAATAATAGAACATCGATTACCGCAATTTGTTTGTTATTGGTCGTTATTTTTTACTTGGTGTATATACCCTTGAATGGTTGGAATATTGATAAAAAGTTAGGTGTGATGGTTATAAGTTCGTATATAGCCATATCTATTTTCAACTGCTTATTCAGTTGAAACCTCATGTATCAATAGAATAGATTTTCATTTCTTCGTTAAAAAAGTTGTGCTTCAGTTCTTTATCTTTTGTATTTTCAATCATAGACAAAGCTTCCTGGTAAATGGTGTTGTCTTGAAAGTTGGACTTGAATTGGTCAAATAGCTGCAATAACTTATCAGATGAAATTGAATACAAGCAAGCAACCTTGAAGAACCACTCATTATTCGTTTCATTTATAAGCTCAGTGAACAAAGATATTATGTAGTCATCATCATCAGGATGTAAAAGCCTTTCAACATTCGCCAATTTCTCATATATAGGAAGAGGAATGGATATGTTAGCCTTAATGTATGAAAGCAATATATCTCTCGATTTCAAAAAGTTTTTTGAGCACAATTCGAGGTCTACCAATTTCAAAACCAATTCATGATGATTACTCATACAGAGTCTAATACCTCGTTCAACAACTTCCACTGCTGCAGGTATCTGACCCAACGTGATAAAGAAATTTGCATACCTAATCCAAAATCTGCTATAGTTGCAATTGGTGATAATTGCCCTTTCATATACCAAAATAGTGTAACTCACAGGATAATGGAGTTCGATGAAATTTAAGTAATTGTTCCAATTTTTTTGCTCTTCTGCAGCAATAAATTTGTCGCTAAAGAAATGCACACACAACTTCCTCTCGAAGTAGTATAGCTGGTAGGCCTTAAATTGGGTAGTAATGTAAAGGTCAGTGTAAATTTTTTTTAGCTTGGATGACATCATCTTATCACTTATATTTGCAAAATTTGGTAGTTCCTTGTGGTTAACGAAATAAGGCAATGTGCCTTGCGTCACATCACTTAGCTGGTCGAAAAACTCTTTAAAGAAATACTCGTGATGATAAAGCGGTATCTCGATTACTACTCTAAGTAGCGTGTGGTATTTTAATTTGAAACTATCTTTCCCATCAGTATGACTCTTTAAGAATTCCAAATACATCTTGTAGAAATCGTATGCATAAAAGTGTTGACCTACCTTCACACGGGCAGCTTCAAATTCGGCTAAAACATCGCCAATATCGCTTGAAGTAGTGTTGACTAGGAGATCTAGATAATTACACCAAAGGTCGATGGAGTATTTGAGATACTGTAGACCTCGCTTGTACACACGACGCGCTTTCAATGGGTCACCCAACTTTAGCTCCCATCGAGCATACCGTATCCAGTAATTTGTGAGCAATGGGAATTTCATCAAAATCAGCTCATATGATGACCTGAGAAGCATAAGATCCTCTTCGCTACTAGTTTTCGATATCCCATTTCTGTCATTCCTTTCAGCCGCGTCCACTAGTTCTTCATAGCGAGAAAGTTTCTCAGGCTCTTGCGTTACTAGTTTCAGGATCCTGCTCCATTCGCTATTTTGATTAGGTGATGTGTTCATGTGGTCTACAAACTAGTTTCTCTATTTGCTCGTATTTCTTCTAATTTTGCTCGAGATCTCTGAGAAAATGTCTCGGTGTCCAAAAATGTCTCGAAAGTTTCAGAGATGAGCCTAATGCATAAATCTGACACGGATCCAATTGTGTATATCGAACTAGTTTATGTGCGATGTGTCAGCCACTAAGGCCTATTATTTATCCCTTTTGGTAAATAAGCAATGAAGCACTTGTATCCAAAACCTGCTTTTTTGGTCTGTATTGAATCGTCAAAATATATGTTTTTGGCCGACCCTCACATGGCACTAAAGCCTATTCCAAGGCCCTTGTTATGTAAAGTACAACGTAGATTTGGTCGATTATTTTTGAATTCCCAAGTATTAATCTCATTATTATTCATCTCTTGTTCCTTACATCTGCCCAGAAATGCAATTTGAAACGAAAGTGTGCGTCTGCCAAATGGCTTAAGTCTATCGATAAGGCAGTAACGCCAAACTTATCAGTATTGTTTCTACACTGTCTGATAAAGCCTACGAAAGTGGTTTACTAATCATTACAAGGGAGTAGGCTGAAGGGTCCTTGCATCGTACCTTCAACACATTTCGATAACTGAAGATCGATAGTAGAGTTGGTCGCCTCGACCTCTGATTTGCGCGGAATCCGGTTCCCTTTTTGCCGACGGGCTGTTAAATTTTAGGCTTTTTTTATTCTTCCTAGTGCAGCTCAGGCGACTATTGGGCTAGTCCGTGACACTTAGTCCCAAAAGCGCCCTGCGCAGAACTAGATAATATCATTAGAACTCATATCTAACCCCATCCCAGGGTACATGATCCCAAGATGAAACCAGCAAGATATGCCACTTTGGGCTGTATAACTAGAGCAGACGGAGTCTATGTACATTTGGTTATATATGCATGGTTTAAGGTAAAGCTTGTCCATTCAGGGTACATGATTCCTTTTCACCATAAGTCTTCTCAGGTAGTGGAGACATAAAATGATGGTATGGCACAAATAGGGTACAGGGAAACAAAGAAAAAGGCAGAGCTGCATGAAACTGAGGTATCGCTTTTCTTAGCGCCTATCTTTGTATTTTATCTACAAATGTATGCAATGGTTAAACTAAACAGACGCAAGCATTGTCATCGAACGTGCCGATTTGAACGTACGATATACCAGCATTTTGACATGCTAAATCTGCCTCTCCGACACACCATGCAATCGTCTGAAGACTGAGGCGACCCGATATGACACACTGTACCACTATATGCCATACTTTTATTCTAAAATCTGCCCGCCACATTGCAAGATTGTGCCTGCTTGCCATGCGCTACTCGCCTAATTTCATAAAGAAATCGCTGATTGTTGAATCAAGAACAGATTTTATATTTTGGGTGATCTTCTGGCTCGCTTCATACCTACTACAATTAGCACGGCAATCTGGAGGCCGGTACCAAAATCTGCGGGTAAGATGTTTGCTACCAAATACGGCCTATTTCGTTAGATCTAGAGTAGTGTCTAGTGAGAGCAAACGTATGTATAACCTTCCTCAATCTGTAAGGCTGCAACACGTGATGATAAATTACCCTGGTACATTTTAGACTAAACTAGGAGTAAATACCCCAGACATCGACTACTGATCCAAGACTAAGGATGCCCTGATTTCTGCAATGCCCTTATGCTAGTGGGTTTCACAGACGTACACCTCATCGCAACCACCTGTATCATGCTCCTCACATGGCTCACACACATCTAATCAATACCCCTTCACATTCTGCCGATCTTGTTGTATAGCATCGGGAGCATCAGTTATGCCCTAACGAACTATTCACGTATGCGGGGCAAAATCACCAAAATCTCCTATTCTTCCTTTACAGACATCCCCTGTAGCCAATAGAGCTGCAATAACCACTTGCAGCTAGGATATTGTAACCCCAAAAGCCTGAAAGATGTGGCTAGTTTAAAACTTTTGTTGAAATGCCAATAAAATGCAAGTTGCTTAATACGAATCGTCAATATTCTGCCTTACAAATAAAATTATGCATGGTTCCTAATACGAGCATACACATTGCACCCAAGAGATCTTGAGCTTCATGCATAATATTAAAAGATTGAATCCTGAGTGTGATATGCAAGTAGACTTGCTGCTTCACATACTAAAAGCAATTCAAACAAATCTAAAACGAATTGTATTACTTGTTTCACACTGCTAAGTCTGCCCCATTTTTTTTTTTTTTTTTTTTTTTGGTTTTATTTTGAATCTATCATCTGTGGCCATCCGAACATTACTGAAATTTATGGGGCACTGGTGATCTATATCATTATATATACAAAGATTAAATAGCATCATTTTTCACTTCTTAGTTATAGAAATTATAGCGAAGTGAAAAACTAAGTTAGCATGGACCCTTTCACCACACCTAACATATTCTCACCCCAGCTCCAAGAATATCAAGACTACAGCATTGTTGCTGATGGTCCCATACAGACGAATAACGTATCATTCAAAGATAACATTAATCTCTACTTGAAGTTGGGAAACTCGCTCCCTAAAAGTTTCAATGGTCTCGCAAATTTTGACGTGGTCCCAAAGACACGGATGAGCTCGCTATCATGGTCGACATCAGAATCGACTTCGGACTCCAGCTCACCAACACCCTTCGTGGTGTTTGACTCAGAAAACTTTAACCAGGACTTGATGGAGGACTGTGACTGTAGTAAGGGAATTCAGGAGCCGGTGGAAGATCTCCATCATCAAATTGCGCAGCCTGGCCGCGAAATTCTGGATTATCCACTGCTGCAACTTCAAATGCATTATAATTATCAGCAACCAGTACAGTCGCAGGCGCACCCGTACTTTGCATCCAGTAATGGATTTGGAGAAGGATTAATGGATCCAATAAACACTGCCGCTATCATGAGCGAGAACTATATGGACGGATATGTTGACAACACTTCGCACAACCATAACATTGGTGATTATTCTCATTTTATTGAGCCCGTTGTAATCCCAGATTCAAATAATGACGTTTCAAATTCACGGAGTGCAGTAAGAGAAGTACCTAATCATGGTATAAAAACAGATTCCTCAGATGCTTATTCAAGTTCACATTTATCAATTACGAATGCAATAAAATTAGCAACTAATGCTATCAGCAACTCTTCGACGAAGAAGTTTGAGAGTATCACAGAGAAACTTCTTCATAGGTTTCCAAAACCTCTTTTGGGAAAGAAATTTTCCAACAATTCTACATTAAAGTGTTTTCATTGCAACAAGTTGTTTTATAATCACTGGGACCTTTCTACACACATTGACCAAAATAAACTTATAAGAGCACACAAGTGCCCCATATACAATTGTCCGTTTAACTTGATTGGTTTCGAAAAAAAAGCAATACTTCGGCATCATTTGATTTCGCAACATTTTCGTAAGGGCTACTTACATTCCGATTACCATCAACACAGTAATGAGATCTATTCTTTGATTTACAGGTGCGGTGAGAATAACTGTGGCAAATGCTTCTACAGAAAAGACTCTCTTTCAAGACACATAAAACTAGTCCACAACAATAAATCTAGCAAGTTTAATAGAAAGATCGAAAAAGAAAAGGTCTCGCGGAGCAAAAGAAGGAACATTGTCTGAACTTTTGAGCTAGGAGAATATCGTTTCTCCACCCTGATTTTTATTCTTGATTGATGTTTACATTACCATTCTGAAGTCTAATGGTAGTTTTTCGTCAATCTCAGCGTGTATACTATAGTATATGATGTGTGTTTCTGGGGTTTTTTCATTTTTCATCCCTTCATAGTTTACAATATTAACCCTCTTCATTTCATTCTTTAAAGTTAAATTCATTTAATGCACGTTTTAAGCCTAGTAGTCTCACAACCGAGCTAAACGTAGTGAGCATTAACACAAGCACAGCTGGCTTGTGTACCTGAGTTGACAAACTAGTTCGCCACAAACGTATACAAATCTGTAAATTCCTAAAACGGTAACCTGACCTATAAACTTCTTGGTACACTACAACTGGCCATCATTTGCAAGCCTTAGACCATACTGTTCAGGGAATGAGAAGCTTTATTTTTGTTATTTTTTGCGTCCAAGCTGTGCTCTGTCTTCCCAGTGTTTCTCGCACCTGCTATAATTCTCAAAGGATACCATTTACGGGTTATCGCATCGAAAATCAAATTAACCTAAAAACCCTCGTTAATCAATATCACTTGGTTTACTGCAATGACAATAAGTTGATATATGATGTCAATCTCAATGACTCTATCCCATGGACAGAAGACGTCCAAATAGGAGATGACTATTTCACTCTTGCACGGCGAAAGTCCTTTGCTCTAAGAGATCTTCCTCTTTACATGCCACAGAGCTTGATAGGGAGCATATTTGTGAATGCATCTAATATACAGAATGCAATACCAATTGTTGCAGATAATATTTTAAACAATTGGATAGAATTAACCCACAGATTGGACATAATTGTGCATTTGCCTATCTTGTCGACTCCCAACATAGATAGCAAAAAGTTCCTCTTGAATAGGGATTGGGACAAATTCATCGTGAGGACGGAGAATTACCAATTCGACTACGATTCCAGGAACTTGTTCCGAAAAAACTGGGACAAAGCACTCAGAAATCTCAAGGTAGCGTTAGGCAAGAAGCAAAAATCGAGCAATTTTTTTGTCAATTTAATAATGATGTCAAAGCTAACCTCAAAAGAGAAGTTTCTCTCAGTGCTCGAAAAATATGATAAGCTTCTCATGTACGACTGACTTGAAGTTAAAATTGACATATGTAACGTAACCAGGGAACATAACATTTAGTTGTGTTACTTGGCTCGGTCACTTCCCATGTGCCGAGGAAACTGTATGAAGGGTAAAACTCCACTATTTTATGCCTACTCAAGTAAGGTTTGTGACTTAATCCTGTCTACATCCAATTATAAGTATAGACTCCACCAAGTATGAGGACATGGAACAAAATCGTGCGTGATGCAGAATACCGGCGCTAAAGATAGTCTCTATTAATATAAATCCAAAATATATAAATGGTTTGCATGCCAAGTTAGTTGCCAGGGAGATGGGAAATCGGCTTGAAATCGATATTTTGCATCTAGGGTTTAACTTGTCGATTGTCCTGTGACCAGAACCAGATGTATTACCGATTAGTAACAAAGAGAATCTCTTGTTGAATTTAATTAACTATGCATCATCTGATAGCCACGACATTCAGAGAAGATTCATCTCATCAATGTATCACATTATTAAGATGTATGTAAACGGCGACGGTGGTATTCTTTTTTGGTACTGACGAGTAGTGTTTATCAGTAACTGATACGAACATTACCATCATATACCCTGAAAGGGACATTTAATAAACTTGTTCTAATGTACTCAATTTAGACGATCACCGATAGTGAGACTCGTTGCGGGTTAGCTAGCGCCTACTCTTGACCCCATGTGATCCTTGTTGGACTCTTCCAGGCCGGAATCTGACATGCAATTTTGAAATATTGACTTTCGCGCAATGCGATCCTTCATCGAGGTTCAGTGATGCAGCCTTCTTTGAGTCTTCTGCTGAATTGCAGCTACCTTTACTAGGCCGCGGAGTTGACCTTTGAGTTGTTTCCGATTCTTGGTAACACTCGGGGGAAGCTGTGGCAATGTTCCCTATCGATGTGGCAAAATTCTTGTTTCTTTGTGTTGATGTAAGAGCATTTGAAATGGAAGCGGCTTTTAAGGGTTTAGTGTTAAATGCGACGTCCCGCTGGTGAACGTCATCCTTATTAATAATTTCCATTATTAAGGAGTTACCAGCTACCTTCAATTGGTTACCATCTAATAAGGTTGTGTTCAAAATAGTGGAGAGATCTTTTGAATTGAGGAAGTCCGTTTTGATTACGACTCCATCTTCATTGTATACTTCCACCTTGCGATTCAACTCATAGAATTTCAAGATGCCATCTTGCCATTTTTTGTCACGCTGATACACTCTTGTCGAGTAAAGAATGGTATATTCGTGTATTACAGATAGCATCTCATGATTTTGATGAAATGGTTTCGCGTGAAAATCGCATCACTTTATATTACTATTTACATTTATGATACGTATATATGGTAAACTGAATTTTTATTCGGGGTCATAAAATGGTAATCCCAATGAGCTGAGTAGAACTCTGGCTTGTTCATCTGTTCGTGCTGTTGTCTTGAAGGTGATGTGAAAGCCGAAAAGATTGGGAAATAATTCTTGGAAATTTTCGATCTCTGGGAAAAACTTCACATCTTCAGGATCTAAACCAAATGTGATATTTCCGTTGTCGTCACCGGAAGTATTTTTGATACCGTGGAAAGTTCTGATTCTTGGCAAGACTAATTCAAGTAAAGTACTCAAAAATTGGGTCATATCCCTTCCTTTCAACTCTACTTTACAACCACAAGGCTTTCCAGCTCTGACCTTCCAAGGCAAAACGTTGGATCTGTTGTATGTTTGCTTTGGCTTTACATTGGTGATTTGAGCAATCTGTAATCTGTTTGAAATATTTAACCAGGACTCCTCCAATGCTGCTGAGTTATATGCGTTGATACTAATGCCAACAAGTTCTGGAACATTTCGGTGTGTTATTGGAAGTATATCTCTTGTCTGTCTACCGAGTCCCTTTGGTGGCCTGGCTTTACGGTACAACTTATATGGAGAATCCACACCCCAGTCACGAATTTTGTTTCCCGGGATTCTCTCTGCCCCATGTTCGTAATTGGCCAACAATAAATCTGACCTTAATGTATTTTGGTAGTGCTCTTGCACTCTATCTTGGCAAATATCAGTAGGTTTGAAACCTACTGATCTTATGTCATTCTTAGGTATCAACAACTCTTGATATTTTGGCTTGAGCAAAGCCTTTCTGATTTTAACTAAATGATGAACAGGTTCAACGGTGGAGTAACCAGTTCTCAATGTAGCACTGGACACCGAAAAGCTACGGCTAACTATCTTATTCATCATGACCCTGGTAAGGATTCTTTAAAGCTTAAAGTGAAAAATTTCGATATAGTGAGAACCTTTCATGATGGAATTTACTTCCAATAAAATTATTGAGCGTATAATATGTCCCTTTATAAATATCATCATTTTCAGACACTATAAACAATCTTGATTTCCCAACAGTGTTGGCACAATGAGATATGGAATCCCTAGTAACTTCGATTTTGAGGTTCTGACCGCACCTGTTGATAGAGATGCTTCAAAGGTTTTCTCTTTAGAGTCTTCAAATCTATCTTTGATTAAACATATAAAAAATAACTTTTCTCCAACCTCATTGAAAGTCTCTAATCCGATGGACATTGTATCGGAGAATACCAACGAATCTACAAGACGACTTTACATTAAAGCGAAAGGTAGTTTGAAAGATGATGATGAAAAATTGAACTCGTTTATTACTGCTAACCGCCTCAGGCTAAAGAATAACGTCAACTTTATTACCATGAAAATGGACGAGCTAATGATGATTCAAAAGCAAGATGTCGAGAAAGTCGTAGCAGAAGAGAAACGGATTATCCAAGAGCGTTTAGAAAAAGAGAAACAGGCCGAGATAGAGAGGCAGGAGAGGGAAAAAAGGAAGCAGGAAGAAGCAAGAAAATTGAAGGAGAAGCAAGAACGCGAGAGGATTCAATTGTTGGAGCAAGAAAAATTGAAACAGGAAGAGTTCAAAAAGCAAAAGAAACTCGAGGAAGAGAAAATGCGACGAGAGAAAGAGTTAGAGGAAAAGAGGAGCGCAGGTTTCACGAACACTGTTGCGGTAGAGAGAGAATTTGTTAGTTTCAAACAAGATATTGCATCAATAAAGAAAGACGTAGTAGGCTCCCTTAATGCAAACCCTGATATGAAGAAAAGTGTCAATCAACTAAAGAGAAAAATAAACCCTAAGTTTGGGCAGCTATCGAACTCGTTAAGCCAACTTAAAAAAATCAACGATGAAGTGATTGAATTGGTAGAATATTCGAAATCAATTGGTGATATTGCTTATAGATGGATATTAAACTTCGTTGCAAAAGCCATAGTTGCTCAAGCAGAGACAGAAGTAATTGTTCAACCGGCGGCTGCGTTACCCTTGGCCCGAATTGCCTACAGTTTGTTGAATAGATTTGAGGAGTTCGCTTATTTCTTGATTGCTCGATTCGTGAAAAAGTGTCCATTCATTATTGGCTACACATGTAGTATAGAATCAGAAGAAGGTAGGACCAAGATGGGTTGGAAGAGAAGAGACGAAAAATGGGAAGATGATGTTAAATATGACGAACGTGTATCGGGAATATGCTCCGTATGGTCCACTATGACACGACTTAATGACTTTCCTCAAGTCAAATATTTCAGTATAGAGGACTCATGGAAGTTTTTGGCTAGACTCCTCAACACAGATATCAAGCTTATTACTAACGCACATTTTTCCATTGCGGCAAACTGGTGGGAGACTTGTGGGAAAGACTTTTTGTCCAATTATAAAAATCAAGGAAGTAAATTATTGCAGGCGCTAGCATTTCATTTGACTGGATCTTGTGCAGATAGAAGGTTTCCAGCTGCTGCAAGATTAAATATATTAGGTGAAGAGTGGGTACAGAGTAACAGCATTACATCCATTAAAGAGATGGAAAATTGAACATTAGATTATTGCATAACTTATAGAATATTGATTAAGACAGTAAATCATCATAATCAGAAGAAGCACTCACACTGGCTTCTCCCTCTTCTGTGTAGTTCACATTTTTGGTTTGCCTCGAGCTCTTGCGAACTATATTTGGCAGATTCGATGGCTCTGACACCTCCTTCAACTTTCTCTTCTTCTTGTGATTTTCGCCAGGCTTGTTTAATTTGAGTTTCTTCGGCGCTGAATCCCTCGATGTAACCTCCGGTATCCTTTTATGGGCTGATCCTGCGAGCTTTTTCTTCAACAGTATTTGTAGGCTTATTTGAATTTTATCTGGAATGAAGACAGTTGTAATAACATTCTGAACTTCTTTTGTACTCGACATTTGGGAGAAAATATCTGTGGGTAATTTCAACTTACCTGGCCATGTCTGCATGGGCCAGTTTTTGAGATCACAATATTCTTTTATGATCAACTGTGCCAACTCCGCAACTCTATATAGATTCAAGACAACAGCTGAATTGGGTTCAGAGTCATACACCTCTGAGGAAAGTGTTGCATCTCTGTGCTGTTTAACCCTACTAGCAAAATAGTATAGCAATGAGACGTTCTCTGGGCCAGCTATCAAATTCAAGTAGAAAATCAAGAAATCGGTTGCATAGTCATACGCTTTGATTAACTTCTCATCCCTGGTATCAGTGAGTTCTCTTGATTGTTCTGCTTCACCTGAAATTTCCCCCATTAAGGCCATAAAGTGCTCGTGGTGTGACATTATATGAATTATTCTGACGAGTGACTTTTCAAATTTAATACCATGCTTTGCGGTATCCCTCTTGTGAAGAGATTTTATCCACATACTAGCGTTGTTCCGCACTTCACTGACAGGCTCTTTAGCACAGAAGAATATTACTGAAATAAATCTCTCTGAGATAGCATCATTGATGAGATACTTGTGTAGTTTCAGCAACATTTCTTGTCTGACAATTAAAATGGGATCAGACAAAAGAAAGGTAAGTCTTCTGATAGTTGTAGGATAAATCATTTCGTTGAAAGCCGGATACTTGGCTAACTTGATGATAGACAATCCTGCTGCTAATCTCAATCTCAGCTTATGCAACTCAGGTGTGGGCCAAGTAGGTGACTTCTTGTTGATGATCTCTCCTGCATTGCCAATGAATGAAACTAGAAGTTTAAAAACTGGCGATCCTTGCTCCGTCAATTTCTCCTTCATATCGTCACTTCCATTCGAATACTCTTGTTCTAAAGCTATCAACTTATTCACAAATATTTTTATGGCAATCAATTTCTCATTTAAAGTGGAATGAAGTTTGTAATCATTGTCCAATATCTCGCTACTCAACCAGTCACTGTTGGTTTTCAACGAATCGGGATTTATATCTCTGTTCTTCAAGAACACTTCTTTGATTAAAAGAGATGTCAATTCACTTGACTTGTCCATGATGGATGGAGGATCGACTAAGTAAAGCTCTGCGATGACCGAAAGATGAGTTGCAAATTGCTCACATTTCAAATCCAATGGAAAGATGGATTCAACTATTTGAGATGAAAACAATTCTTTTCTCCCACTAGCACCCAATATACGAACAGCGTACTTGGCCTCTTTTGGTGACCCCGATAAGGAAATGGACTTGAGTGCCTCCAAAAATTCATAAGATTTTGGAAAGTGATCTGGCATGGTCTTCACAAGGTAATAAATTGTCCTCAAGTTATGTGATTTTGCTGCCAGTGCGTTATCCTGCGAAAGAATCACCAAGTCTACGAGAGAGCTCATATGCAACTTGAATACATCGGGTATAACAAGTGATATTTGCTCTAGAAGATTATTCGCAGCTAAATGCCATTCGTGGTTTTTATCTTTTGAATGATTCAATAATTCAACAACATTAGACTTGTTGTATAACAAAACTGATCCTCTTATAAGCAAAAGCTTGAAATTTGACACCATGTCAGAAGCTAAGATGTTTGTGGTGTCATTCTCTACCTTCAAATTTTTTGAATCACTTAATTTTACTAAAAGCTCCTTAATGAAATTTCTGATGGTGTTGTAGTCTGATTCTGGTGATATACAAATTTTCAACAAGTACAAATACCTTGCTTTTTCTAATTTGACGAAACGATTCAAACAATTATAAGTATTTATACCATCCGGAAATGATGTACATAACCACTTGAAAATTTTCTCCAATTTAATCATTATCTGCTGCTTTTTAGAGGGTTCTGACGATTTCAATTCTTCCTGGTTATTTTCCTTTTCCTCAATAGATTTCTTTCCTCTCAATTCTTCACATAACTCCACAAGGCTTTTGATAGCATTAGCAACTTTTTGTTGCCTCTTATTAATGGCAAGAAAGGATTGCTTGCTCTTTTCATCAAGATTATTGTATAATTGCAACAAACGATCAATCCGCTTTGAGGAATTACTTTCGGCAATTGGTAGCAATTTTTCAAATAGTGTTAGATCTACTGTTGAATTGATGTTTCTATCATTGATGTAGACCAAAGACAAAATATGATTAGGTATATCCTTAAGTATGATATCTTTTAATTGGTTGTTCTCTTGATCAGTGATATTACCAAAATCGATTACTCTGTCACTTGAAATATATTTCATGTATTTGTCATAGACTTCAGCCAATATGTTGATAGCTTGATTTCTGATTTCTGAATTCTTTTCTCTGGTTAGGTGTCCCAACGTATTCATGATATTTGCTTTGCATATTTTGTTCGTAAAATCATCGAATGAAAACTGTCGGATACTTTTACAAGCAGCCAATCTGACATTTTCATCGGAATCCAACAAACACTTATGTAGACATTTTCTTAGAGCTTCTGATACATCCGATGTCGATGAATTGACACAATTGACAATTGGGGGTAACTGCTCGACCCATTTGGCCCTGACCTGGTATGATACATCTGTAGTCTTTCTCAACCAGTTTCCCCAAGTATCCTTATGGCTTATGAAGAAATTGACTTTATTGGTGAAAGATCCGGAGACATAATTCAAGGACCCTATCATCCGACCGATAGTCTCGGTGGCTAACACCCTAATTTTAACCTCGTCTGCATTTAATTCATCATCTATTAACCCCATCACTGAACTAAGTAACTCGGGGACGTACTTCCATATCTGGATCGACAAATCATGTATCTTCTGAAGCCTTTCCAATGCATGCATCTGCTGTAGCCTATCTTGCTTCGAAGAATTTGGGATGATGTCTTCCTTCGAACCATACACCAGGTTTGAGTTGTAAAGGATTTCAGAAAAGTATTGAGCTATTTGACGTGACATTCTATCGATATTTTGCTCACATATTTGAATGGAAAAGTTTAAGCCCGGACTGTAAATATTGAGTCTGCTGTTCACTGCAATTGCAGATGACTCTATGGAATTGGAAATGAATTTATCTAAAATTAATGACAATACTTTGTGGGGAATATTTTCAGACTCTGAAATGATCTCAGAGAGAATATCGGCCGCTAATGGCTCTAGTTTCGCAGGAAAGTTTCGTGCTGCCGAATCATAAAATGTTTCAAAAGCAATCTGCGTGAGCTCCTCTCCATCTGGCAAATCCGTAATAAGTATGATCGATCTCACCTCTGCCAATCTTTTAAGCAAATAGCACTGCTGCTGGAAGTACGTGTTGTCTGGATCACTCAATTTCTTCAACTGTTTGAAAAACAACCGGAAAATCATAGAAAGCTCTCCTGCTGTAAATGGTGCGTTGGGTGCTGTGATCCGCAAAAGATCTGAAATCGAACAACACAAGTATGCCTGTACCCCCGCGTTGTTATGTGTCAAGAGCTTCTTGTTCGCAACATCCCTTTCTATCTGCTTGAATAGGTTCACATCTGTGTTCTCCTGGTCTACGGCAGAGAGCTCATCACTAAGACTTTGCAATCGGATGAGTAGTTCTTTCGTGGAAATGGGATCTTTCGCTGTAGCCACGATTGACTTCTTAAACCTTAGCCCTTTCACCGGCTGCCTCATTACTGAATCAATTAATTTGTATTTTATGTTCAAGTTAGACCTCCGAAGTAACTAAGTAATACTGATAATCAAGTTGAAGTAAACGCGTATTTGATGTTTAACGTGTAAACAAACGTGTAAATAATTATTCTAACCTGTAAACTCACGTAACATGTAAATACTTGACTTAAACTGTAAATAGATATTCAGTGCCTTAAGATCAATGGTCAAAACTTCACTTTCGATAAGAGAAGGTTTTAGCTTTCTGCCATGAGAAATGATTATGAAATTATAGAGTTCTTAAAGATCAATGGGTTGGTGAATTATCGATTGAAATTTCAAGTTCCCCTTTCTTATGAGAACAAAGAGGACAATAGAGTCATATATGTCGCGGCCACATTAACTCAAAAATACGACGGTAGTATTCAGCATGGAGATTTGTCCACAAAGGTGAACCTTCCTGATGACTCGAAGTTGGTAGTGTTTTTGCAAGGAGGGCCTGGATTTCAGTGTAGTATGCCATTGGCCATTGAAGGCTTTCAACAACAATTTTTTGATCGTGGATACCTGGTTTTGTTTTTGGACCAACGAGGTACGGGCTACAGCACGCCAATCGAAGTGGATACTCTCAAACTGTTGATACCACAAGAGAAGGGCGAATCTGAGGATGCATACTGCGAGCGTCAAATGAAGTTCATATTAAACTTTCGGGCGGATTCTATCGTGGAAGACCTTGAGATAATGAGAAAAGCTCTAATTGGGGACAGAAAGTGGTCGTTACTTGGTCAGTCATTTGGTGGATTTTGCTGTTTCACGTATCTTTCAAAGTTTCAAAATTCTTTGGAAGCGGTATTTTTGACTGGTGGTATTCCACCTATAGGGTTCGGACCTGACGATGTTTACCAGGCTACGTACAGACGCACGCGGGAACGGAATATTCATTACTACGATAAATATCCAGAAGACAGAGCTCGCGTAAAATCAGTATTAGATTATCTTAACGAAAAACATGTTACGTTGCCGGATGGAGGTAAGTTGTCGATAGAAAGATTTCAGCAATTAGGTATAGGTTTTGGTGCTAGCGGGGGAACTGATAAAATTCACCAACTAGTCTTCAAGTTCGAAAATGACTTGAAATTGTTTGGGAAACCTACGTACCAGGTTTTAAAAAGTATACAAGAATCTTATAATTTTGATACAAACATTATTTATGCCCTTTTTCAAGAAGCTATTTACATGTGCTCTGATTCTACTAAAATAGAAGCGTCTTCTTGGAGTGCGGATAGAATCCGATATATTCCTGAAAACGATGATTTTATTTATCTGAAGGAAAAATCGACTGTCTTCTTCACCGGGGAAATGGTCTATAAAAGCATGTTCGATGACTACACACAACTTAAACCTCTAGAAGGTTTGGCTCATAAGCTTCACAAAAATAAAACCTGGACTCAGCTATATGACAAAAATGTTTTGAAAGGTATTCGATGGAAAGATGTCCCGATAGTTGCCACAACGTACTACAATGACCAATATGTAGATTTTGAGCTTTGTAAAGCAGTCAAAGATGAGTTATTTCCCTACAATTCAAATTTGAAACAATTCGTGACAAGTGAGTTTTTTCACAACGGATTGAGAGCAGATCCCGCAAGAGCTTTGGGCCCATTATTTTCCCTATTGGAAACTGAAATTGACTAGTTCACTTTATTCACTGTTTATTCTATTTACAGTAGATTTCATCGACACTTGATTACATTCAAACCAAGCAACTATTTGGAACGAACCCAACACGCGGTATACCATGGTCATCCAACATACAAATCAGCCAGTTTTTATCAGAATTATTATAGGATATTGTTTGCTTTTGTAGATCAACCAAAACCTTTACTTTGTTGCCAGTTTTAACAGACAAATCGCCAATCTGTTGGCCTTTGAAATCTTGCTTAACTGTTTGTGTTACTGTAGTACCGTCAGTATCTGATAGTTCAGAAAGCCTTTCATGGATATTCTTGAGTTGAAATGACAAAGAGTCATGATCACTTTTCAATTTGAAAACTCTGCCATCATAGTTATTTATCGGACTGTGAATTGGAGCTTGGGTAATTTCGTTTTTGAAAATATTGTAGAACACAGTAATCTTAGAAGTTACATAATCATAGTCATCTTTCTCGTATGATTCTCCAAGATCAGACGTATCTGAACTCACTGATGACAATGATATTCCCGACATCGTATCATTCGTGTCTAGATCGTACAGAAATAAATTATCAGAAGTAAATTCTGAGGCAGGGGTTAGTGAAGCAACCATGCTTTGCCTTTCGTTACTTGGCAGCGGAACGACTGAAACTGTTGCGGTATTTGATCTAGGAGGAAGTGGAGGAAGAGGCCTATACTCAGTCTGTACATCAGGTACCTGTAACTCTGATGCGTTGATTCTTCTCTTGGAATATACTTGTGCCTTATTGTACTGAGGATTTTTTAGTCTCTCAAAGTAATCAAGAGGGTCAGCTGCCATGTATCCATTGAATAATCCATTCGTATGATCATGTGGTTCAATTTTGGTTTTGAGTTTAGAGGTCTGCGATAAAATTTTAGCCATCATGTTCGAACCCTTTTGAGTGACAAAGCCAAGAGCCTCTCGACTTTTGTCTTCTCCCGTCGACTCTGATCGGTATTTCGAAAAGGAATTGAGTTTGCTTTCAAGCTCTTCAAAATTTGACGATGAATTTTGTAGATCTTCACCCTCTCCATAACCATGATAAATATAAAAATCATTCAACTTCTCAAATATATTTTTGAAAGATTCATGCTGATGGCATAACACATACTTTGTCAAGCTATCGACAAATTCCTCGAGGAGTAGGAAACCTTGTGGTAAAAGCTGAACTAATTTATTGTTGATTTTATCGAACATGTTGTTCATTTTGGCTTCCTTTTCTTCGACACGCTTGATTTCATTGGAAGTAGAGGTATCGAGCGATGAGCTCTTCTTCATCTTTTTCAATTTCAATGATATATCATCGCACTCTATTTTTTTCAAATCTCTTTCCTTTATCATCTTCAAGAAATGCTTGAGATATTTATTCATTTCCTGGATCTTGAACTCCAAATGACCAGCAATATACTCCCATTCATTGAGCGTATCGAATCGTAATTGATTCAAGATACTAAAGTAACCATATAGCTCACTGTTTAGGCTATCGCTTGTCTCATTCTTCTCTTTGGGGTGTATTTTATCGTATCTTCCCTCAAGTATTTCTTCATCGATGGCCTTATTAAGTTCGTCAATATTCTCAAATTGCAAGCTATTCCACCCCATTAGATTCATATACAGCACCGCCACTCGAAGAGTGATACCAAAGTACTTGACCCAATAATTCTTATATTGTTTGTTCAACTGTTTTGCAATGTAATTAAGTGCCTTAATAGCTACATGTAGATCATGTTTATAGTGAGCAATTAACTCATGTTCGCTGTCGAATTCCTTCTTTTTACCAAAATGCTTGACTTCATTCTTGATACCCTTGATGTTTGTTTTCAAGTTGTTCAAAGACATCTAAAGAGAAATCTTTTGACTCTTATCGTATAAGCTGTAGATTATAAGACCGAAATAGAGTATTTATAATGTGCGGAAATATCGGAATCTGCGCCTTTATGTACGATGGATTGGATATAAAGATATTAAATTTCAAAGGGTCTAAAGATAATATTGATCTTAAATAACTTTAGTTTGCTATCCAATTAGTATTTACACGTCGGCATACATGCTTGGACAAACTAGGTACGAAGAGAAAAAGTATGAAATCTGGTAACGATTCAATCGCTAGTTGAAAAAAAAAAAAAAAAAAAACTCAAATAGTTTTTGAAGAATATAGCTCTTGGAAATCAAACAACTTCCTCAGTCTCTTCCCTCTTAACAATTGGCTCACCTGGATTGTACTTCAACCAGTGGAATTTTGCGTCTCTCTTCACAATTGGCTCACCGGGGTTGTACTTCAACCAGTGGAATTTTGCGTCTCTCTTAACAATTGGCTCACCGGGGTTGTACTTCAACCAGTGGAATTTTGCGTCTCTTTTCACAATTGGCTCACCTGGATTATAGTGTAACCAGTGGAATTTTGCGTCTCTCTTCACAATTGGCTCACCTGGATTATAGTGTAACCAGTGGAATTTTGCGTCTCTCTTCACAATTGGCTCACCTGGGTTGTAGTGTAACCAGTGGAATTTTGCATCCCTCTTGACAATTGGCTCACCTGGGTTGTAGTGTAACCAATGGAATTTGGCCTCTCTCTTTGCAAGAGATTCGCTAGAGTTAGCTATAGCTTCGTTGAAGTCATTGACGTCGACTCCGGATTTCTTCACTAGTTCGTCAGCAAGTGTTGCATTAACTACCAATAATACCTTTTGACCGTCTTGTTCGGTAATGAATGTTTTTTCATCGTCACCTATTGCCACGGCTCCACTGACAGCTTCGTCTGGAATAAGGTAGTCTTCAGCGTAGTAGTCACCAGTTGCTTCACTGCTTACAGATGAAGCAGTTGCTGAGGCTGCTGGAGCAGCCTCAGCGAAGTATTTGAGTAACATGACACAAAGAGTTGCGTATTGGAAATGCATTTTTTATTTTCGATATTGGAGTTGAATAAACGATGATGATTGAGATTTTGAACATATCTCAGAATCTTGCTACTTATATATCATCTCTTCTGACATGTCTGATCCAATTCGAAGGTCGAATCAAGTTGGAGACAACATCAAAACTCGGCTACTCTCGCCTTTGTCATTGCGTTCCCATAGCATGAAATGATCCTTTTGCACCCAAATGAGGCAATTATGGTGATAGCAAGATACATGTGCCGTCCCTAATGCGATCGTTTTTTCGAGGCACCGAAGATATGTGGCTCGTATAATATAAGTCGCCTTATTCAATCACTTAGGCTAACTAACACCGACACTGATAAAAGTTTCCATGTTAGGAATCCAAAGAACATTCTCTCGTTCAATTTAACAGCTTTATTTTTTTGTCATCTAAATTTAAACAAGCCCCTTGCATCATCTGCTTTGAGCCTGTGTTTCAAACTAAATGATACTAGTACTTATCTGGTATGATGTCAAGTGAAATATATCTCGGACCTTTTGCTTCCAGATTTCTTTTTAGAAGAATTTGTTCTAATTTAGCAAAACTCAGAACAATTTTTTTTTTTTTATATATAAATTATACTTTTTCAAAAAAAATTCAACACATAGCTAACGTACGGGTGGAATTTTGAAAGTTGGATAATAGTTTAAAGCAGCTTCTATATTTCAATTCATGGCCTGATATGTCTGGACTCAAACTTTGACACTTAGCCTCATCTAGTTTGGGTCTTCTCATATTCAGATGTGTTGCTTGATGGACTACACCTACTTGACAGAAAGAGTTGAAAATTGTGTAAGAAAGCTTAATCGCTTTTAGAAGCTTAACCAATTACCATACCATGTCTGATGATCTATAGATTATCATAAACTTTCTCTAAACACTGCTTGCCAAGTATTGCAACTGAACCTCAAGGGAAAGCCATTTATACAAATTACGCCAATCCTAAGGTGGGGTGCAAACCTACATGCATCCATCCATCCTCTTACGCTATTTCAGTATCCAAGCTTTACGGTGTCGTGAACTATTACATAATCTTTATACATTCACTACTACAGAGAGGTGATCTGAGCTCTATGACGGATCGTGTAATTTTGTGATGTTCATTTATATAGCAATTATATAAAAATAGGCCTCCCCGTATGATGTAATCTTGTCTCCTGGTCAGTTTGTAGCAAAAAGTTGACCAATGCAGAATTGAATTAGGATTGCTTCGAGGAGCAATGAGCAAGCAATATGTGAATATATAAAGACTCTCAACACGCTCTAATTACTCTATTGTTAATTCGATAACAGTTTATTACCTTCAAAACATCTAATTAATATGACAGAACCCCACAAGTTATTTTACAAAGGCGAAAAGTATGATTTTATTATTTTCATTGAAGACGTCACATTATTAAACAAGTACAGAGGAGGAGACACCACAATTCCGTTAATAGACTTGATTTCTATCTACAAAATTTTCACCAATAGACAAGGTGGAGCCGAAGGAGTTTTGGATGAAGCCTCGAAGAGTGAACTTTCCAACGAATTCGGAAATTCTGATACCGATGAAATCATTAAAAAGATTTTGAAATACGGTTCTGACAAAAATGCGGTAAACGTATCGGGAAGCAATGCTTCGCATAATGACTCCATGGGTGCTGGGAACACAGGAAATTAGATCATTTAAATATTTTACTGATAGTTTGAGTGCCTGAATAGACATTATTCTTTTTCGACATTACTTGTTCTGTAGGAGATAGAGCCTGATGTTTGAAATAAATTCATCACTGCGTTTCGTAGCATCATTGACTTGGAATTTGCACGGCTTAATTCTTGCGCAGTGGAAGTAATTGGGCTTTTAAATTCTTCAGAAGCTTCTTCTGATGCGGTTGTTGTTTCTTTATGCTTTAAGCTGATACTACTAGGACAGTTTATCGTGTCTCTATTCTCTGAGCTCAAAAATGCAGATGATTTGGTTGAGGTAGCAGAATCCTGGTCTACTACATACTCATTAGTCTTCATAGTGCCAGTGAAGCTATTCGAATGTTTAAGGGATCTGAAGGAACCCATTCTTATGGAAGACCAACTAGAACTCTTCTTCAATTGAGGTTTATTAACCTCATAGAATAAAAAGGGTAACTCTGAACTCCATATAGAACTGAAAGCAGTTTCTGCATTGAGCCTCTCAGATTTTTTGATTACCACTACCCACTCTTCGTCACTGTAAGAAGATTTGTTGATCGAGTTGAAATATTCCGCTAAGAAAATTTTATGATCTAATGATGGATCGCTTGCTTGAGGTTTGTAGAAGTTCAAATGGACTTGAACTGAAATCGTTTCTTTGAAATAACAAATCTTTCTAAATTTCTCATAACTCGAATTCCTATGCAAAGATATGTCATAAGGACTCATTGTGTCTGGATAAATGAACAACTCAGTATACATGGTATTGGAGAAGTTCATATCATAAGGGCCGTTGACAAAATTTATTAAAGTAGTCAAACTATTGCACCAAACATCGTGTTCTTTTTTGGAAATGGATATTAACAACAATTCAAATTGGCAATGGTTATGTTCAAACAAGAGTTTTATTAAAAAGGGATAATTTGAATAGAGTCCTCCTTCTATCTCTTTACTGTCTTTGAACATACGGCATCTCGAAAGTGACACTATAAATTTAATTGGAAATTTTTTGGTTTTTTTGCAGCTAAGGTCGCAAAACAAAATATGACTTTTGAATAAACAAACACCCAAAACACACACTTTTTTCACATTTTCCTCAATCCAAATCCCCACCAAAGAACCAATTAAGAAAGGCCTCCCAAAGAAATTCAGGGATATTTTGAACTCGTAAGAAACATTATCGAGATCTATCAATGAGTTGAGTTTTGAGTTGGTATCGATTTGTTTGAAATTACCAGTTTTGGTATTAACAGCATCTAGCTTTTCTCTCAACTTAATGAGACAAGTGTTCACTTCCTTAAAACTAGAGTCCGACACATATTTAAGCAAAGATTCTATAATCAATCTATACTTGCCTATTCTTGATATCGGTTTCTGTATCAAAGAGATAAAAGATAAATCCATATGCCTAGAAGTTGGCTGGGTTGCCTCAAGATAATTTTCCCATCCTTTGATCCACTCCTGATTTATGATAAGCTTTTTTGGCTCGTACAACATGTTATCTTTCACTAGCTTTAAAACGTCCTCGTAAATATTACAATATTCCTCATATAGGTAGACATCAACTGCCAATTCACTTACACTTTTGGCAACTTGGACGGCAAGTGTTTCAACATCTGGAATAGTGCTAATGGCATAATTCAATTCCGATTTCAAGGATGAGTGGTTGGCTATGAGATATCGCAAAAATACTTTAATAAGTCTCACTGGCTGTCCAACTTCAGCCCTGTTTTCTATTACGAGTGGTTCAATATAATAATTTAACAAGGTGATCATGGATGTTTTATAAGATTCTTCACTCTCTACTAATTCCTCTATCACCTTCTGGAGTTTGAAACTATTAACAGAACCCGATTTGTCCGTCGGCGAAAACGATATGACTGGGAAAGGGGATATTGCATCTGACGTTGACAAAGGATTCACAGGTGAAGAGGAATTTGCATTTATCACTGTGTTAAATATAGAACACGAATCTGTTGTATTTGGACTCAAAGACACCGAATCTCGATCTTTTCGTCTGTTCTCTTTGTCATATTTGACGACAGCCTTTGTATTGTCATTTGATCGAGTAGTTTCAGGTGCCAGAGAAACCAAGTCTTTGTTACTAGAATCTGTCCTATACATTCCGATAATGTCATTTGAAAGTTCCCCCAGTGATAGCTCTTGAACTCCATTTTCATTCATTTTTGGTACTGATATTTCTATATTCTCTGGCACTTGCTGCACTTGGTATTGATTGACAGCGTGGTCTAAACTTAACATCCTTTACAATGATAAGATTGATGTCAAGATATAGTTGATTAGAAGACAATCACTCAAATGGTTTAATGATCAGCAAGGCTTTCTGTTCATTCACAGAGTCGTTTGTACATTTTTTGCATCCACAAAACGACACAAAAATAAATTTGAAGATGAAGTTGAATGCAGTCTGGAATATGGCTTTTGAAGAGGCCTGGAAATTATGAGACTACATCAAGCAATAAGATGAGTTCCAGAGCTCTTAAACGGTTAGAAAGAGCCAGAATTGAAGATCTGGATTCTCAAAGTAAGAAAGGCAATAACCCTGATGAGGATAGTTTTGAAGAGGAGTTGGTTGTAAGGAAAACTTTCAATGCATTCAGCTTCTTGGATAATAATTCAGAGGATGAACGAGCAGAAGAAGAGAAAGAGGTGAACAACAAAGACGCAGTACGTGCTGTGGAAAATATAGACACTCAGAAACAAGAAAGCGAAGGGAAGCCCAAACACTCGCAGAAAAAGAAACAAAAGAAGAACAAAGGCAAAAAGAATAAAAAAGCTGAAGATAGTGACGAAGAACTCGAAAAGTATTTGGAAGAGGTAAGAAAGAGAGATTTGGTATCTGCATTAGAAGCACCTGATATATCGAATTCCAAAAATGCGATCCTTGAGGAGGTGCAAGATTATGAAGAAGATTATAATTTAGTTTCAGAACCCGTTGTAGACTATGACTCAAACTTCAAATTTTTCACAACCGAAAGGCTCAAGCAATCATTGCCATTGCTATCAATAAAGAGTTGCAGAGACTTAGATCCAGATGAAGAGTTTAAAAATTTTTTGGGAGATTTGTCTGTTGAGACACTTGAAGATGCAAACAGCACCACTTCATTATCAATTTCACCTCAAGTCTTGGACCAATTCAAAAAGCTTGCAAAATTGACTAGAGGATGGGGAGGCAAGGATAGAAGATGTGTACCGGGTACCAGTCGCAAGTTATTATTGGTCCGAATTAGGGATGATTTTCCACCTACTACTAAAAAACCATTGAATATGGAAGAATTGTCCAAGAATGAACGTTTGAAGTATCTTGATTACAAGGAAGATACGGTTCAGAGGGAGGATTTAGAGACTAAAATAAGTAAGGAGGTTCAGCTTGGTGTCAAGTATTTTACATTCAGCAAAGTCCTTAACGTTCAAGAGAAAGTTGCCTGTACCAAATTTTATGCATCTGTTGTATTGACCCCAGATCCTGACTCTTTAATGCAGCTTGTGCAACTGTACCCATACCAAGCGGAAACACTTCTACAAGTTGCAATGATATTGTTGCGCCAAGGCAGTGACAAAGCTACTAGTAATGCATTGGTTGAGAGATGCTTATTCGTATTTGATAGAGTTTTTCATAAAGATTTCCACGAGATTCTTTCAAACGGAAAATGCGGCTTATTGAGACTACCATTTGAATCCTTCATGAATAGACAGTTCTATCTTTGCTTGTTCAGGTACATTATTAGTCTAGGCGAAAGATCCACATTTTTCACTGCTTTTTCGTACTGCAAATTTTTACTTGGTATCAATCCTGCTGAGGATCCAATGGGCGTGAGATACTTCATTGATTTCTATGCCATTATGAGTGAAAATTTTGATTATCTTATTAAGTTTGTCAATTCACCTTTGGTGACTACGTATGAAAAATGGCTCACACCAGGATTAGCATTCTCTTCAGTTCTCGCTTGCTTGTACAAAAATGACGAAGAAGGTGCAACGGAAAGCCTAAGAAGGGCTTACAAAGCACATCCCTATCTATCGCTCAAATTGATAGAGAAATTTGGAGAATTGCTGTCCATGGACTTAAAAGAGAAAGAGCTTCTCTATACTTCAGAGCAATCAATAATAGCCGAAACGTATTTAGTGAGGGTCAATCTCTTGTGGAACAAAACGAAACATATAGAATTTCTTGTTGACAACCTCGTCTCTTTGTTCAAAGTTGACCCTCCAGCAAAGAGGAGTGAATCCAAACTCAAATCTTCGATTTACAATCTATTAGGTTACAACGAAAATGTCATAAACCTGGAACTACCTTACAACTTGATCAGATTCGTTATATTATCAGGAGAAAACAAGATAATGGCAAAATTGCCAGAGGAGATATGGAAAAGAGAGGACATATTGGAGTACGATGTGTTGCCTCCCTCAAGCGTTGTGGCAAATTATGATGAGCATACTGGGTTCGGAGAAAAACAACTGGTCATAGTAGATCGTTTGATCAACTATGTTGATCAAAATTTACTTGGTAATATTATTCAGAGCAGAACTGCATTGGATGAAGACTTTGTTATTCCTGAGCAATAGGCATATTACTACTCAACTTGAATAAACAGTATTTATCGCATTTATTTAAACGCACTAAATGATTTTCTCGATTTTTTTTTTCCTTCTAATATTCCGAGTCGACTTTTTCCATACTTCAAACTACTCTTAGCTATTGCTATCATATCAATTTCTTTAAAATGATTGAAATTGACCTAGAACTAGATCAATGGCAATGGAGGTACCATATATCTACCACTTTCTTATTGTTCGTAGTGTTACCTAGCATATATTTCGTATATGCTAAGTATATAACAGAAAAGCCAAATTGCATCAACAAGAAGGAAGAACCCGTACTACTTGCATACTCAATTCCTGAAGAAGCAAAACCGCATTGGAAAGGCAAAAGATTGTATACGCCAAATATCTCGATTAGAACCCCAAATGATTCCACGAAAATTCAAAGTTACTGTCCTGCCACCGGCCAGTATTTGGGTACATTTAATGCCACAACTAGAGACGAAATGGACAATAAAATTGAATCAGCAAAAGAAGCTCAAAGAAGTTGGGCAAAGTCTTCGTTTATTACAAGAAGACGGCTTTTAAAGACATTGAGTAGGTACATTTTAGATCACCAAGATGATATTGCTCGTGTTGCATGTCGTGATAGCGGAAAGACGAAGCTTGATGCTCTGATGGGTGAAATTATGGTCACTTTAGAGAAGCTAAAATGGATAGTTGCCAACGGTGAAAAAACCCTTAGACCTTCACAAAGGCCAGGTCCTTCGAATTTGTTGATCGGAATGATGAAGAATGGTGAAGTGAGATACGAACCTTTAGGCGTTGTTGGTGCATTAATATCTTGGAATTATCCATTTCACAATCTCATGGGTCCCATTATAGCGTCATTATTTACAGGAAATGCTATTATTGTCAAATGTTCTGAACAAGTTATATGGTCCTCAACTTGGTTCATTGGATTGGTTAAAACTGCTTTAAAACAATTGGATCTTGATGAGAATCTCGTACAGCTTTGTTGCTGCTTCCCAGAAGATGCAGACCACTTCACATCACATCCAGGCTTATCTCATCTCACATTTATTGGTTCTAAAACAGTTGCACACAAGGTCGTTGAAAGTTCTGCTAAAGAGTTGGTGCCTTGTGTTGTTGAGTTAGGAGGTAAAGATGCAGTTGTCGTTTTGGATGATGTCAAAGATTTCAACGCATTATCATCGGTAATAATGAGAGGTACATTTCAAAGTGCTGGTCAAAATTGTATAGGTATTGAAAGAGTGATATGTTTGCCGAAAGCATATGAAAAATTGACAGAAATTCTTTCGAAAAGAATTAAAACATTGAGGATCGGCTCTGATATCGATCAACTTGACGAAATAGACATGGGGGCAATGATTTCCGATAACAGATTTAATCATCTCCAGAGTTTGATCCAAGATGCAGTTAGTAAGGGTGCAACTTTGGTGTCGGGCGGCAAATCGTTCCAACATCCTAACTACCCTCAAGGTCACTACTTCGAGCCGACCTTGTTGATAAATGTGGAGCCACATATGACTATTTTCAACGAAGAGGTGTTTGGTCCAGTACTTACTATGATAAAGGCCAATGATATAGACCATGCGATCGAGCTAGCTAACGGGACCGAGTTTGGATTGGGTAGCTCTGTGTTTGGAAGAGACTTTAACCTTCTTGATAAATTAGCTGATAGACTCGAATCTGGCAATGTCGCAATTAACGATTTTGCTACGTTCTACGTAGCACAGTTGCCTTTTGGAGGAATAAAGAAATCAGGCTATGGAAAGTTTGGGGGAGAGGAAGGGCTCACAGGATTATGTGTGGCCAAATCGGTTATAATGGACAAGCCTTTATTGCGTTTCTTTGGTATCGCAACAAAGATTCCTCCTCAAATAGACTATCCAATCAAAGACAGCAAGAGCGCATGGGAATTTGTAAGCAGTTTGAATGTCGCAGGATACGATTATAGACTTTGGGAAATTGTCAAATCGTTTAAACAATTAGCAAAAGGAAGTTCTTAAGAAATTTCTACTTCGAATATCATCAATAAATGTATTAGAACGATATAGGAGATACTTACTTTAACGTTTATATGAATAAAAATATAGAACTAGACTCATAGAGATATGTGCCTTTTCTAGTACATTTAAACAGATGCATTGATGTGCAACTCTGCTGTAGGCTTTGTTGCGGCATCGACCAATAACTTCACAACATCTTTTTTCTTTTCTTTGAACTTTGCGTTGATGCTTGCCAATTCCTCCTCAACTTGCTTGTCTGCATCCTTATCTATAGACTCACTCAATCCAGCATGTTTACTTTCATAGTTCTTTAATTCCTCCTCCTTCTGCTTTTTGTATTCGTCTATCTCCTTTTGGGCATCAGACTTAGCAGATTTCAAACGGTCAGTTCTGAATTTTCTAGCCTCATTCACGATTTCAGCTGCATCCTTTTCAGTTTTCAACAACGATTGAATTCCTGATGACATTTTTACTGTACTTGATTGTTGTTCAAGGCCAAATATTAGATTATTTCGGTGTCTATATGGGATATCTTTGACCAGTACACGAAAATTTATATTCCTATATACAAGATTAATCTTGATAGAAGCCATCAGCTATATATCTTAACATATACTCATCAATATGGCCAATTCCTTCTTCGTAGTCAATATCATCAGCATCACCACCCAGAGTCAGTACACCAGATTCAGGAGCTGGAGTTTGAGAAGAAGTTCCGGGTACAGATTTGTTTTCGTCGTTGAAATCATCATTATCGAGAACGGATTCTTTCATTGCAGCACTTGCAGCGACTCGGTCATCTTCATCTTCCGCCTGGGCCAAAATGCTTTCGACATTATCACCAGCATTTAAAGGTTTATCAGGAAGTTGGTCGATAATTGAGGTATCATTCACCAAGTCTCTCACGGAGAATTTTCCAAAGTAATCAGTAGTGAACTCACCTTCCTGTATAACCACGTTGTCTAACTGACGCTTCTGATTTGCTTTTCGAAGAATATTAGACTCAATAGTGTATTCCGAGACGAAACGGTAAATATGGACATCTCTGCTTTGACCAATTCTATGACAACGATCCTGACATTGTTTGTCCATGGACGGATTCCAATCAGAATCGTAAAAGATGACAGTATCGGCTCCGGTAAGGTTTATACCCAAACCACCTGATCTAGTGGATAGAATGAAAACGGGGATTTTGGGGTCTCTATTAAATTTTTCTGTAAGCAATTGTCTATCCTCAATTTTAGTGGCACCATCGAGTCTCATGTACCTGTAACCATGAATATTAAGAAACTGCTCTAAGATATCCAAAACCTTTGTCATTTGAGTGAAAATGAGGGCTCGGTGTCCATTCGATGTTAAGTCTTGTAATAGACCTGCCAATTTTTGTAGTTTTCCGCAGTCGTATTGCAATAAGGACTTGTCAGGAAACGCAATGGATAACTTGATTTGTGATTTATGGAATGGATTGTGGATATTGTTTAACGATACTTCATCTCGAACTTTCCGTTGCGTGGAAATTGGAATCAACTGATCACTCAAATCTAATGCCGTGACTTTGGGTGTCAAAACCGAAAACTTTTCAATTGCATCACCCATCAATTCAGCACGGTCGTCGATAGATAGTACCAACGTATCAAATATACTAGAATAGATACTTTTTTGAAAAGGTAAGAATTTTAGTGTCTTCAAAATCCCGCTGCTGTAAACAGGCTTCTTCGAGCATCTTAAATCATTGAGGTATAAAGCGTGCTCCAATTTATTCTTTGCCTCTATTTGATGTTGCTGTTTTATATGCTTATAATAGTCCACATGATCATCAGTGCTGAATTCATTTGAGAGATGCCCGTTTTTAATCACAGAGTCAAGCTCGTCTATTTTTTCCTTCAACTGCGCAGATGATTTGAGTCTGGATGTGGCTTCGGAAACGAAGTAATCAAGGCCTACCAAATTTATAAGTTCCATGTTGAGAACCGAAAAATCAACAGAGGTTCCGTTATATCCTTTCGAGAGTGACAAGATCTTGGAGTTCAACAGAGAGAAGAGCCCAGGAATAGATTTTGACATTGTGAATGAAGTGACAACTGGTCGAACTTCAAACAAATCTGGATGGTTACACACTTTTCTTAATTGCATTAAGCAGTTGATGATAGATAGAAAATTCCCAGATGCAAGCGTTTCTTTAGTTTTAGCTTTCGACATAAAATCATCGTACAAGAACCTTTGTCTTTTAGAGAGGCGACAATAGACAATGTGCTCATATTTACCTGGCATTTGCTTTTCTACGTCCTTTTTCAATCTCCTCAATATGTAGGGCCTTAAAACTTGATGCAACCTAGCAACAGTGTCCCGAGTTTCGGCATCCATCTTTTCTGTTGAGTTTTCATCATCAAAATTGTCTGATGTACCAGCTTTCGTTTTCTCAAGAATTTTATCAACAGGACGGCCAAACCAGGTTTGAAAATCCTCTAAATTAGCAAATCCATCAGGCATGGCCTGGTTTACCTTCGACGAGGGCATCAAAAAATACAATAATGACCAAAGCTCAATAAGATTGTTTTGCAAAGGTGTACCAGTGAGTAGTAGTCTGTTCTCAGAGTTGAAGTTGAGGAGCGCCTTCCATCTATTAGATCGAAAATTCTTGATATTATGAGCCTCATCCAAAATCATATACTTCCACTTCCGTCTTTTGAATGACAGATGGTCATGTACGACCAACTGATAGGAAGTAATACATACGTGGAAAGCATCAGGTTTATTCCAACCCTTCCTTTTTTGAGCCCTTTGTTGGGGCGATCCATAATAAGTTAAAATTTTGAAACCTGGGGCGAATTTTCTGAACTCCATTTCCCAATTGAGCATCACCGAGGTGGGTACTATAATTAGGTGTGGCCCCCAAATATGTTTCTCGCTCGCTAGATACGCTAAAAGTGATATTGTTTGTATGGTCTTACCTAAACCCATTTCATCTGCCAAAATTCCATTAGTGTTATTATTATACAAGCTTGCTAGCCAGTTTAGACCTTGCTTTTGATATGGTCTTAGTGAACCTCGTAATAGGGGAGGAATTGGAACATCACATACTTTCGAACCGTTAACTTCCTCTTCTTTAATTTCCTTACCTGATTCACCATTATTTACGATATTGTCATCAGATTTTGGAGTGGAAGGCTCGTCTTCCTCATCGGTAGTTGACATGAATTCCTCTTCATCACTGGCACCACGATCGCTGAAATCTTCTTCCGAATTTTCATCATCGTAAACAGACAGAAAAAGCGACTTGAGGTTGCTACCATTGGCTTTTGTTTGCGGATTATGATCATCTACTTTCTTCTTTCTGACGAGGCTTTTGACATCACCTTCGTCTTCCGACATAGCACTGGTGCCGTTATCAGAATCAGACGTTGGAGAGTCAGAGCTGGGAATTGAATTAGAGTCAGATTCTGCATCCAAAATCTCGCTCTTTCCATTTGAATTAGAGTACAGTTCTATCAACTTTTTTTGTTCCTCTGAATATTCCTGCGCAGGTTGTACATTCTTGATATCTTCAACACCATATAGAGCCGATAACCCCGAATTTCCTTCTTCATCATCCGATGATTTATCAGCAGACGAGATAGAACTATCACTTTCGTCTACTATTTCCCCGTTATCGATGTTTGCATATTTCTCGTGAAGTTCTTGAACAGACAACTTGGAATCATCGCCCCTCTCAGAATTTGAGTCTAGTGAAGCCAGTTCGCTTGACTCATCAGAACTCGAAGTTAAATCATCGTCAGACATACGAGTTGTGTTCGATAAATCGCTTTCATCGCCGAAGTCATTTGTATTATCATTAGTTTCCGAGATGTCTTCCTTGAGGTTTAATTGAGCTTCAAGAAGTTGTGTGGAATGCTCTAACATTTGACTCAAATGTTGGCGTCCCTTTATTTTTTTTAGTTCCTCTTCCTTCTGTAATTGAAGAAATCTGTATACTTTAAATGCTTGCCCCCATCTCTTTTTTACAGCTTGTACAGCGAGTCTACTGATACGTTTGAGATTCTGCTCTCTTTCTCTTGCAATTCTTTCTTTCTCACCTTTTTTCTTCTTGAAATATTGTTCTATCATTTGCGAAATCTTTCTAATCCGCATTTGATGTTGCCTTCTGACCTGGTGATGCAATTTAGAGAATTCCACACCTTGCTGAACAAGGTGATCCATATGAGTAGAGTTGCTAGGAACACCTTGTGTTTTCTTAGTCAAACTTTCAGTCATTCGGAAGGGATCAGAAGAATGTTTAAGATGAATGGTAGTTGGAAGGACAAGTTTTCGCGATTCAATCTTATCTCCATTCAACTCAAGTCTCTTTTCCACATTGACTTTGTGGTATATCTTCTTCAACAAGTCCTCTTGTTGTATTGTGATTGCTTCATACTCCTCAGGAGTGTTATTATATTCTGCCGCATCATCTGTGATGGCAAATTTAATGTCTTTGGCAAGAAAGTCTCTAATTTTTGATGACAAGTCAGGTCTAACGTATGAACCTTCTTTGTTGGTTATTAATTCAATTTTGTTTGGATGAAAGTCTATTATATCGTTATTATCAGTTCCAATCGATGCATTGGAAGTAGAAGGTCGCCACTTAGGTATATGTGAAGGGGTTGTGACAATTTGCTCCGGGATGGAGTATTTTACATATTTTAACTTGTAGTTCGTATCGATGTCTTCTAGGTCATCTTCATTTTCTGAGCTACTGGGATAAAGTACAATAGAAGATTCTTCTATGATCTTATTTGAGGCAGTTTTAAGTTTTTTTGCCTGCTTTGGCCCACCCTTTACTGCATTGGTGCTCTTTGATTTTGTTGATATCGGTGCTTGTTTTATTTCCTTCTTCTGATGACCTGATTTAATCTCAGTTCCATCTTTTAGATATTTTATTATGGCAGCTTCCCTGGCAAGACTTTTTTCAAAAACCTCCTTTCTATACGGGTATTTTTCATCAAGCTTAGTGGCAGTTTCTGCCAACACCTTTTTTTGCAATCTTAAAGGCAAGTCATTTATTCCCTTTATATCTTCAAGCTCCGGGTCCCACACGAGTTTGTATTTGTCATCTTGCAAGAAACCTTTAAACAATTCAGGTACTTGAGAGCCAGATGCAAAGGAGAAACTCGAAGGTTTCCAGTATACAATTGTTTTATACTCATTAAGCTGGAAAAGCTCATTTACGGCGAAGTTAATATCGGTGAGAATAGTAGCCAATCTATCCACCTTGGGGTCGGAGTCTTCTAGTTTGACTTTCTTGTTCTTTTGATCATTTCCATTATTGCTGATCTTTCTCTTAACTGAGTCCGATTTTGATGCTCCGGAAGACGACAGGCCTTGAAGACCACTAGCCTTCTTCAGCTTCGTCATATTCTCACGCCTTCTAATATACTTATTATCAGATTCAATAGCTGGCAGAAGAACGTTTTAGAGAAAGAGTTATTTTCAATGCTCATTTGTATGTATTTGACATATACAGGATAAGAATATTTCGTGTCGTGATTACCGTCGACGACAACAGTCAAAAAGAAGACTGAAAGTGATGAACCAGGCCACCCGAGATGAATGAGGATAAACATACCAGTAACCTGTACTACACTTTGGTACAAGAAAGCTTTTGAAGCACAAAAAACTACACTTTTGGTTTAAATTTTGTCGTAAATAAATATCCATTTTCGAGTATAAAATGACTTTACTTCGAGGGCATGCGGATTCCTTCTATAGCTCTAAGGATTAGGCTTGGGCCGATTACGTGTCTTGAATTACACGTCGATTTGGCTTTCTTAAAGACACTTTCGTGTTCGTGAGTAGCCAGGCCTGGAATGAAGCAACTTATACTTGTATGAAGTCAGAGTTAGCGGCCTCATATGATGCTTTATTCTTGCTGATTATATCTTCCTCTGGCAAGAAGCCCAACTCCTGTTCAGCATTGGTGTCGGGTTTCACACGGTAAAAATACTCATCTTTCTCGCTTCCTGAACCCAATTCCTTAGCCAAACCACCGTACGGGAACGATCTGGGCATTGCTGGCTTGGCTGGATTGAATTCAAAGTACCATACGGCCGTTCCCAATCCTATGATCACGGAAAAAAAGATGGCATTATGCTTTAAGGCTGTTTTGTTTGAAACAAAGTCATAATAATCCGGAGACCACATATCGTACAAGTCGTCGTCGATATGAAGACTATCATTCAAGTTTCTTCTGTTCTGCGGATCATCATACACAGCGTATGGATCTTTACTCTGAGCTAATACTGGTTTTGGGTTTGGATAGTCTCCAATTTCTGGTCTAGCTGGGTCACTCAATGTAATAACTTTTCCATTAGTATGGTCTGTGATGGTTGTTTGCGTGGTAAGAGTCCTCAGGAGAGAGAATCCTGGCCTCCTAAGCGCTCTCAATCCCAATCTTGAAATCATACTGTAGTGTTGAGGGTACAGATTCTTTAACAGAAGTTAATAGCGTATATGATTTTCTTCTAGCTTGGGCCAATTAGATGTAATATGAAAAATCATTTCAATCGGATTACGTAAGCGATTAAAGACACCTACAAGCTACGAGCTACAAGACCCAAGATTGAGCCTTGGGGAGATGAGAAGATCAGATTCCAGTGAGCCCGGTAAACTCTGAAGATCAAGAAGGATACGATGCATGTATTCAATAAATTATAAACTTAACCGCTCTTCACTGGCCTTCGTGACCTCTGTGCTGAAAAATAAAGGCACAAGTCCGCGAGGAATGCTATATTGGCAACATCAGCGATGCCTATGAAGCCTAAACGCAGATTTCATGTCAAAGCAGTTGTAATACTGCTCACTGTCTATTTGGAAGAAGTTTGGGGCTCGGAAAACTTGAGTTCTTTCAAGGGTGACTTCTCACCATCAGCAAACTCGATCAAGCCGTCGAAGCCCAGGATGCCTGCACTGGTACTCTTGGTAACGTAACTCACACCAAGATATATAGGTATAAATGCAATCAACACCGTGATATTACGTATGTTCCAGTATTCGTGAACAGGCGGTGGATTTATGTTGAAGTTGTATTTGTTGTTGAATGTGCTCTTGCTGGCATCAGAAGCCGCAGCCAGAGACTGGAATCTTCTGGTGACTCTCAAGCTGTTTCTCAATATTGACTTCGAGAACATCGTCAACTATACTCTTAGTATTGTAAATCGATAACTATTTGTATATATTACTAGTAGTATTTTGAACCGATTTTATTGGTTCTCGTGCACTACTTTTTGTGAGAGTCTTTATACAGGCCACTACATAAAGTTGATTTTGGCAGCCAAATAGATTATAGAAAGCAACAACTAGGTGACGATGGAAATTATCGGGCTTCTAGAGGTTCTTTCGGTGGAGCGGAGTGATGTGGTTAGCGGGATGATACTGACGGGTATATTGAAAAGAGTAGACGAATTTCAAGGAACAATAAAGAATTTGTCCGACGACATTCTCTCGACTGATAGCGGTTTTACAGACGAAGTGAAAGTTGAAATCGACAAGAGGCCAATTCAGCTACAAGGAGGCGGGATCGTAGAAGGTTATGGGGAGAGTGACTTTCGGAAGGGAATTAGAGGGACAGGGTACAAATATGTGTATCCGGTGCATCTTAAAGAGATGATTACCATTGGCCGCGATGGCAACGCATGCAATTTCGTAGTGGACCATCCGGCGACGTCGTCCATACATGCATACGTTTGGTCAGTCAACTTCGATTCCCAGACGGAACCTCTAATATACATCAACGACCGGTCGCGCAACGGGGTATATGTGAACGGCACTGCCGTAGGCCGTGGGCAGACTGCTATTATTCGTCATGAGGATACGATTGAGCTCAAAAAGGCCATTAAGTTCAAATTCACCAAGATTTCACGACGTGATAGCAACACCCCCATTGCGTTACCTCTTTTCAAGGTCAAAGACTGGACAATTTGCAGTGAGGTCATCGGTTCAGGTTCATATGGGTCAGTGTACGTATGCAATAGAAGCAATTATACGAAGATATATGCCGTGAAAATCATTCAGAATGTTGGAAGCACGGCAGCCAGCGCAGAGCAGAGGGACAAAGTGCGTAATGAAGCCAATATTCTCATGAAAACGAACCATCCCAACATTGTCAAAATCCACGAAGCAATTTTTGTTTCTAACAGTCTTTACCTATTCGAGGATCTAGTATGTGGTGGAGATTTGTTTTCGTACTTGACGACGGGTGAGACTTTGAGGCCGATCCCCGAGAAAGAGGCAATTCTAATTGTTTTTCAGCTCTTAAAGGCTCTAGACTACTTGCACAACACTTTGAGTGTCATACATAGAGATTTAAAGCTCGACAACGTTCTCCTCGAGGCTCCTGTACCTTGCACAAGAATATATATCTGCGATTTTGGGATTGCAAAATCTTTGAAAAGCCTTAAACAGAGATCACAAACAGTCGTGGGAACAGTTGAATACAGTGCCCCAGAAATCTTTGTGGATAACATATCAGGATCGGCCTTGGGTATCGGAGATCTAGATTTTTCCCATTCGTCTTCTTCCTCTACCTTGTCAAGCCTTTCTCAGAAAGAAGGATACACATACAAGTGCGACATGTGGTCCTTAGGGGTTATGATGCATATAATGCTATCTGGCATTTCCCCATTCTTTGCAGATGGAAGAAACAAAAACATAATACGCAATGTTATGGCAGGTAAGCTCGATTTCGATAGACCAGGTTTTTCATCCGTCTCACATGCGGCCAGAAATTTCTTGACATCTTTAATTCAAACAGATCCGAACAAGAGGGCCTCTGTCGACGAATGCTTTGTAAGTCCGTGGATAAATCATAATAGAGATAACCTTGAATTGATATACAAGGATAAAATTATTGGCTCTTGATTCGTATCGTCACTAAGAAGTTCGAGTTACGACTTCTTCGTACTGTATATATATGTGATATAAAATTTATCGTTTTGTTTTATCTTTTATACTCATCTATAACTTCAGATGTCTGGTGGTTATTCACAACGGCCTCAAGGTCGATATTACCCGAAAACCCCTTCCAGTGTGAATTACAAACCTGATAGTGGGAGATTCGGTCAAAGTGGATACGGTGGGCAGAAGAGAGCTTGGAGTAGAGGTGGATCTGTACCGTACAAGCAGAATTATTCGAATGTTTACAATCAATATTCAGGCACAGGTGGCAAGCACTTTGATAGCCTGTTGCAGCTTTGGATGGGAGATTTAGATCCAAGTTGGGATGAGAATAGTGTAAAAAAAATATGGACCTCTTTTGGTGAATCCCCAGTTTCGGTGAAGATAATGAAAGATAAGGGCCAGAATCCCAAACTCGCGAAACCAAACTACTGTTTTGTATCCTTCAGTACACAGAAGGATGTAGCAAGTGCTATGTCGAAGAATGGATTGCAAATTCCTGGCTCTACGAAGGTGCTAAAATTGAATTGGGCATCTGGAAACAATGGTATTGGTAATAGCGCTAATGGCCAAATTAGTTCTGGAAGCATCAAAGGGAACCAAAAACAGGAATACTCAATTTTTGTGGGTGATTTAAGTCCCGAATCATCGGATTCCGATTTGCTTGAGCTCTTTAGTGAGAAATACCTGGGTCAAGTAATGCTGGCAAAAGTAATGTTTGATCCTATCTCAAAGATTTCTAAAGGATTTGGATTTGTCAGATTCAAGAATCAAGTGACACAACAGAAAGCCCTCGGAGAGATGTCTGGATCAACATTGAATGGCCGTGCGATAAGAGTAGGATTGGCAGCTTCCTCGGGTGCTTCTATGGGGAAAGACGCAGGATCTGAAACTAAAGATGTTCAAAACATTACCATCAACCAAATCCAGCCGCCTCTCAACCAGAATACCGACCCATACAATACTACATTGATGGTGAAAGGATTGGCCTCACGATTTACAGAGGATGAGTTGGCCTTACATTTTATCTCTTTTGGGGATATTGTATATTGTAAACTTAATGAGGACTATAACATTGGCCACATTAAATTTTTGAGCAGAGCATCCGCAGAGGCTGCATTGTTTGCATTGAGTAACTGTATTATAAATGACTGTTACTTACATATTACTTGGGGAAAAAGCAATTTTATCGAACTGGACCGTCTTAACTTCGAGCCCAATCAAGGTAAGGAATATATTAAGGCTATCGGCACACCAAAATACTATGGAGCCATTGATGGCCAGAATTTAAGGCTAGATAAACTTGATAAAAAGGAAATTAAGAACTTACAGTTAATCGAAGAAAGCGAACCACTTAGCATTAATAAGGCCAATGAAATGTACATTAATTCAAAATTGAAACGCGATTCACTTCTAGAATCCCTCATACTATAATTCATTGTCTATATTCATAATACATGATCATCTTCGTTAATCCCAGGGCAGTTTTCGTTCAAATCAACCAAATCCAAGTAAGTACAACCACAATACCAGCAGTAAAAATGTGACACACGGAGATAAGTAAGTAAATTATTTATTGTTTGTAGATCTTTATCAGTTAAATCCAAAATTTTGTCATTGGAATCTGTGTTGACACTGTACTGAGTCTTAGCATAATTTGACTTAGGAGCTGTATTTTTATCAATAAATTCTTTCGCATAATCTCGCCATAATGAGTTGACCGTAGACAATCGTTCTTCATTATCGCAATATGCCATTCGCTCCAAGTCTCCACTGATTTCAAAGCACAACTTCTTCAACTTCCGCATAGTATTTTTCAAATTCCTCGAGTTAATTTTCTGGCCCACCTTAGAGTTATAATCGCTTGTATCAAACTCTTGCAACACATCTATTTTCTTTTCGTAAGAGGGTAAACCTATACCAGTCTTTGACTTCATCCTCAGTACAGTTATTGGCGTGTATATTGCAGCAGCGTTAGAAGCTCCTAGGGTTTCACCTACTTTGAATCCCATTTTTTTCATTATTGAGAGTCCAACAGAGTCTTTATTCCTTTCAAACAAAGATGTAGTTAGATTATCTTCTGAGACCACAGCACTCGGTCTTTCAAATGAGCCAATGCCCTTGGTTCCTATGACTTCGTCATTCTCATCAATCTCATCGATATCATAGTTCATATAATCATCATTATCGTCATCATCTGACAGTCCTGCAGCCTCTTCTAAAGGTATTTGCGATTGTGAAGCAGGAGGTATGAAAACCTTTTTCTTCCTACTATACACAGCATTGTCAGAGTCGGAACTATCTGATTCTTCAAACACACTTGAAGACTTCTTTAACATTCATACGATTAGATGGATATTAGTGTAGAAAGAAAGAACTATGTATTTAATGCGAAATTTGAAATCCATATTTCATTAATATCGAATAATTAGGTGCTCACATCACGAAATATCATGTATAACACGGGGAATACAGCCAAGGCAGGCTCCTCGTTGCGTTATAGCCAATTAAGTCTGATGAATAACGATGCCTCGAGTCCTTCGACTCCATCGGGCTATATATCATCGTCATTGAATCCCACAAAAAATACACCTTTCACGTCAAACACAGTTAGCTCGCAGTACAGCGCCTCATCTAATGGAGACATTTTCGAAGATATGCCAATAATTAGGGATGTGAACGGTCTAGGTCAGTCTTTGGATAGTCTTTCGACCCAAATATCGTCTTTCAACGATCAAAATCTAGGCCATACTACAGACGAAATCATAAGATATAACGACAACAAAACAGATAAGATTGAAAATCTCAAGAAACATGCAGAATTAGGGGAGCGAATAAGAGAATTAGAGAATTATGTCACTTCATTGGATAGGACATCTAAAAATATATTGAAAGAATTGATGTCATGCCATAAAGAACTCAAAAAGCTCCCCAGGTTGCCCTCGAGAGATGTAACCCCATTCATTGGAAATGCAGAAAACGAGAAAAATGTTCAAGATGTATTGAAATATGCCATGAAGCTTTCCAGATTCACGAAAATACCATCTTCCAGCACCTCAGCAATGGTATCTGTTCATCCAAATAATTTTATATGGCCTGCGGAGGACTCTTTGAGAAGGGGCATGTTGGCTATGAGCTCATTGAAAGAGAACGAAATAATAAACCAAGAGTTGGGTTATCCCATAGACGCAAAGAGTGGAGAACCCGAGAAGAAGAATAAATCAAATCGCGAGGTGGATAAAGAATCACCTATAGCAAACGAGGAAGGCCGAAGCAATGATAAAACCTCTTATGAGTCCATCGATAATTCACCCAAAAACGATTTAGAGGGAGAAAATAATGGTCAAGCAGTGCTCAACTTGGATTTATTCAATCATGATGAGGATGATTTTTCAGATTGATCTCGATTATTATCATACATAAAACTTTCGTAGTATTATAAATAGTTATTAATCTAAATTAAACATTTCCTTTGGGTGCTTAAAAGTCCCAGTGGCTTTATCGCCACCTAATATGCAATCAAGTTCAAGTTGACTTGAATATGGCTGCTTGGATTTCAAATGATCTTGAACAATTTCGGCTAGGCCAGCAATGAATTCTTCATTTCCATTGAGTGATTCTGCTCTTTTAATCTTTGATGGATTTTGGCAATCTTCGACCAACTCGATATCCAATTCATGTAACGTTTCAATATGATCCGACGTAAATGCGATGGGGACCAAAACAATTCCTCGGATATCTTCGCGCTTCTCCAACTTGCCCACAATTTTAGCCGTTTGGCCACCAAGCCAAGGCTTCGGTCCAACTTGCGACTGCCATACCAACCTGTAAGGGTACTTGAATTCGAGTTTCTCCATTACAGCATAAACAGTAGCTGCCACCTCAGCAGGATACGAATCTCCCTTATTAACAATTTCCATTGGCAATGAGTGAGCAGAGAAAAGAACTACAACTTTGTCCCTATCTTCAGGAGGAAATTCCTCAACTTTATTTTTTATACCCTTTGCGAAAGCATTAATGAAGCCTTGATTATTTGGCCATCTGTCAATGATACTCCACTTGATGGAACGGTGAGGATCTAACCTCAATGTCTGTCGATATAATTCGTTCACAGAGGATGCAGACGTTGAGTATGAAAACTGAGGGTACTGTGAAAATGCTACGGCCCTTTCCACACCATCATCCAACATTTTCTTTAACGTCTCTTCTGTCAATGGGTTTGCATACCTGAATGCAACGTATGGTTTGTGTGGTGCTGTCTCTGGCAACGTCTTATCCAAAATTTCGCAAACTTTTTTACATTGATACTCAGACCAATATCTAATTGGCGAGCCTCCTCCAATCTCTTCATAATGTTTCTCAATCGTTGGTGTACGTCTTTTGGCAATAAGCTTGGCAACAAACTTCTGAAATATACCGAGAGGGATCAAATCACCGTCTGAAAATAATCTCAACAAGAAATCATATGTTTCATTGACCTTGGAAGGTCCTCCCATATTCATGAATACAACACCTGTTGGTTTTCTGGACTGTGTTGTGAGGTGTCTAATACCCCAGAGTGATCTACACACAAGAGACGATGTGAGTCTTCTTCCCTGTATCATGTTGCTTGCCATATATATTCGAGTGCAAAAAACTAAAATGTCTTGTTATACTATATTGCTACTCTAAAATTACACAAAATAAAAAACAGATAGCGATTTCAATCAGTCGTCCTTCTTGCCCAGGACCAACTCCTCCTTTTTGCTTCTGAACATATCATTCATCTCATCAGTAAAATTGTTATAAGCACTCTTGAGACCTTCGAAGTCATCTTCTTTCATTGAAGACCTGCGATTTTTGAAAGCCTTCCATGCGTCACCCATTTCTTTTAATTCATTATCAATGTCCTCCTTCTCTATGCTCTCCAAGACATCGATAGGAGGGACGCCTAGTGTGGGAGGGTTGTAATTCTCCTTCTCAAGTACCTTGCTAATTGCATTCTCCATAATAGCAGTATCTGCTTTGTTTTGAGCTTTATCATATGACACTGATTCTTCCTTCTCGATTGAATTCGTCTGAGATCGGAGGAACCCAATCACATTTTTGGAAACAGGTCCGTTGAAAACAAATAGACTGACTCCGATCAATATATGGACATAAAAGTAACAGGTGGACCAACAGTAAATTGAGTTCTTAAAATCCAAAATGACAAAAGGTTGAACGATGTACCCAAAAGTTAGCTGTGTGGTCAAGTAGGAAACAACATCATAGAATATCTTAGATCTTTTAGGCGTTACTCCATCGGCTTCTAAAAATATAGGTCTTATGTTACGTCTGAATAGTTTTCCTAAAGTCTGTACAAATGCACCAGCAATGAAAGTAAGGTAGTATCCGGGTTTGGTTCCGTGCCAACAAGCGCTTGTCGCAAATGTAAACACCGTACTCTTGAAGCCAGGTTTTTGTCCCTTTTTTGCAATTCTAAAATAAACATAGTTTTTCAACCATTTGTTCGTGTTCATGTTCCAAGATTCTAAACAGACATGAACATTCTGGCCGGTCTCAAAGGCGAAAGGATCAATATTCTGAACACGGTTCCATTTGAAAGTATCAGTCTCTTTATCATAGCCGTTGTATCCTAATCCAGACAAAATACAAGCACCTTCCGCAATTTGCCAAATTGTATAGTATTTAAGTCTATGAGCTAAGCCCAACACCCATAAATAGAAAATTCTGTATATGAAATTATGCTCCTTGACAAAATCACCACTTAACACATACTTCAAGCTCACAAACTTGGAAGCATTCACAAACAAAAAAGCCCAAAAAAATCCTGCTAGCGTTTTGCGAAGTGCAACTCTTCCACTACGTGGTATTTTTCTCTTTCCATTACCAGGTCTTTTTGACGACGGGACATCGTCAAACAATGTAGAGTGGATGAACTTGTCATAGTCTGCATAATCGAAAGCAGGTCCAGTTAAAACAGAGGCATAGAAAAACACATAACCAAAGAACGGAAGTAGGCCAGGATGCTTTTTCACAATTCTCGATTTCGCATAACTACTGAGGCCGTCTCTGGGATTTCTAGCATCATAAACGTTCCAACCAAATGCAGATAGTTTCATCACCAAGATCATCTGAGCACCTGTTATATCAACATTATTCAGGTGATGTTGGGTAAAGAATTGCGCATGAATATGATTGTAAAACAAGTGCAGCATCAAAAATATAAAATTAATCCATGGCATAGAGCTCGTCCTTACATACCTCGTAATGAAGTAACTTACCAATGCAGAAGTAAACAATGTCCGAAATCCAGAATACACTTCCATAATCACGAAAATATAGATTGCGGATACACTGATGATGTAAATATTTTTGAGTGTGTACTTCTGATCTGGTAATCGCTTGTATATTCCACTGAATGGGAAAGAAAGAAGTGCACATATCAATATCTTGAGGTTGGATACATCCACACCCGTCAAATCCAGTAGATTGGTTATCAGTTCTTGAATCAACGAGAGAACCATTGCTGTTTTCTGAACTATCAGCGTTCGTGGGGGAGAGGAATTTAGTAGTTTTAATAGTAAAGAAGTTATAGCAATATGGTTATGTATATACAGGATTATCAAAATAGCATTATTTGGATTTCTCAGCTCTGGTTTAATGAGGCTCAATATTCAGATTTGATGGTTCAAAGGTTCTTTCAGGACCGTGCACTGGATTCACCAGTCTCGAAGACACCAAAATAATGAATTCGGTATTACAATAAAGTCCTTTTTTATTTTTTTCATTCCATATCATTGATATCAAAACACGCTGTAGAAGACACTCTTCCACGTTATGTAATCTTTTTTATACATGGTTATACATAGAGCGAATCATCCCTGATTCGATTTGATGTGTTGAAGATAGAAAGATATAAGACGAAAAACTCGAAGCACAGAATAGGTAAATTTTACTGTCTTGCTTGAACTAATTTATAACCACCCTCAAGGGCCTGGTTGATGGCATCATTTTTATACGTAATTGTCTGAAGCACAAAGGCAATATCCTTCCACTCGTTCTCTGACTGGGATTTGCCCAATCTGACCAAAAGCTTCTCAGATAGCTGTCTCTGTTGTCTTTCTTTATCTATGAATGAAATCAAAAACTTAATAATACGTTTCATGGATTCCTTCGACAAACTGTCATCATTGGACAATCCGCTGAATATATCGATGAATCCGTTGTAGATGGCATTATCTTTTGTAGCTAACTCAGCAAAAAATAAACGACACATATCGCTTATACCTTGATCTTCGTTCTCTAAGCATTTGGCCATCGAAGACAACTGTCCTTTGACCTTGACTTGACCGGCAAGAATCAAGAAGGTAACTGTCATAAGACAGGTCCTCTGAACCATCAAATTCTTGTCCGTCAATCTGCTGTACAAAAAGTCGGTACTTTCATCAACCAAATTGTTGAAGCAGACAGCCATGTCGCCAAGTCCAAGGACACAATTACATCTTATAATGGGATCAGGCGAATTTTCCATAATTACAAGAAGAAGATGAAGATTATCCTCACAGTAAATGGACGAAACACACATAAGCTTGATCATACAGAGAACTGCTGAACGCTGAAGAGTTACATTTTGATATTTGTTGTTGTTCGAACATATTTCCTTCACGAGTGTTCCAAACCTTGTCAATAATGAATCCTTTCCGAATAAGAGTTCCTTCTCCTTGATCTGCACTATGATATCTGTAAAGTCATCGGTTGAGCCACCTATCATTTCCAATTCATCGTCCTTATTTTCTGGGTCATCCTGTTCCTTGGCCTTTTTGGCTTCGGCATCATTCTTTTTTTGCTTGAACTGCACTTCAAGCTGTTCAAGATAAACAATGGTCTTTATTGCAACATGTCCTACAACAAATAAGAGTTGTGATAATGATATTATTTGGAACTGATTTGTTTTATCTTTTGCAAACGTTAATCGTGCTTTCTGTTTTATAACATCAGAACACACCTCGTCTGGTTTTTTCGAGATTTGGAAGATAGCGTTGATCGCTTGTTCAGCTACGCTGTACCATTCGCTATTCTCATCGTATTTCAATAGAACTTGCTGAAGCTTTTCAATCAATTCATCTTCCTTTTCCACGAAACTCGATACATAATGATCCTTTTTTGTATGACACACAATACGTTGAAGTGCAACACATGAATATTTACAAAGTGATAAGTCATTGAGACCAGTCTGATCTAAACCTATGCTTAATATATCCTCAACACCCCGTAATATAATCATGTTATCTGCTAAACCTAACATTCCCAAAATAATGATGGCTCCTTTTTTTTGAACTCTACCTCTTTCTTGGTCTTCGCTGTCTTGTGCAGTGTCATCAAAACTGTAAATCCTCCATAGAACCTGAATAATGTCCTTTGAAATCAATTTTGAATCATACATCAAACCCAAAAGTCGTTCAAGGGATGCAAGATCAGCGACGGACGCTGAAGATGTAAGCCCAATCAAGTTTTTTGCGATGAAGACAGACTGCTCCACATAACTAATACTATCGGGTGCTGTCAAAAAGATGTCTTTATAACAATCTATCAAATGAGATGGTATAGACTTACCCTCATCAGAAACACCTTTCATCCACACTAGATGTAACATTTTTCTGATTCCATGATGAGCACCCTCGATACCATATGCATCCGATAATACCAAAAAATCCATTGCCTCTAACACCTCATTTCTATTTCTTGAGAATAGTAATTTGGTCACTATCTCAGTTGCCTCTTGTAAGGCTTCTATAAATTCAACAGCATCTTTGTAATACGTGGCTTGTAATTTTGCTCTGTATAACACGTTCCGATCCGGAACATCATTTTCTTGCTGCACTAAAGACATATTTTCCTGTCCTTCATCTTCCTCATCTACATTGAAGTCATTCACTTCATCTGAAATAGATTTTCTATCTTTTCCTTCACTTTCCTCATCATCAATTTCCATTTCATTGTTTACATCATTATTATCGTTACCCTCTTCGTCGGTCTCCAGCAAAACATCGTTAGATTTTTGTGCACTAGTTGGTAAATACTTTTCAAGTTCTCCTTCAGCCTCTTCCAATTTAGCTCTCCAAAATTTTATATTGAGTTGCGACTCATGAGCCGTATTAAATTGATTACTTAATATCAATTTGGACAATAACTTAATAGCATTCCTTCGAACAAGAGTACTTCTATCATTCAAAGATCTCACAGCAAGAAGTGTCAATTTCAATCTTCGTTCCGTGAGTTTGACTGGAAAACTGCAAACTTTAGTCAATGCTTGAAATGCCTTTGTTCTGACGTAGGGATTTTGATCCAAGACTCTCTCCTGTAAAAGATCAAGTAAACTATAGACCTGATGGCCATCTCCATGCTCATCACCTTCGTTTTGCTCATTATCCTTCTTAATTATGTCAACTACTATATTTCCACACGTTTCCACAACTGAACAACGTAATGTTTGGTTGCTGTTATCAAGTAGTTGCGAAACACATGAAATCTGTTTCAAAATAAGCCTGGGAGACAAACTAGAGAGTTTCACTAGAAACTCGGATACTGATTTTGGACCATTGTTATCATTTGAATTAAATTGAGTTTGGGAAATTTCTCTCAACACTTCTTCCGTGAGAACAATGTAGTCATATTGGTCAGCTAGAATATGAAGAAGTTCAGCCATGTATGGTGGCAAATGTATGTAATAAGTGAGACATTGAATAATAGCATGCTGAATAATATCTGCATGTCCATGAAATTTCACCACGATACATATAGATTTGAACATCAATAATTTAATTGAAACGACTTTAACTCTTTCTGCGCTTTCCATGAGATTCATTATCGGACGAGTGAAAAGCTCAACAAATAGATCCCTTTCTGGAGTTGTTACAAAGATTTGAGAAAGATTCAATTTAAGCACACCTAAGATGGTCATCAATGTGTCTTCCACCTGTGAGCAATTCTCCTTCCAGTTAGCAACTGCTTCCAAATTACTTGCAGACTTTGATCTTCCACTTCCTCCAACACCAGCGTAGTCTATCTTACCTAAATATTTCAACAAAACGAAGGTCAAGTATCCATACTTCTCCAAAAGCTGTTTAGTCTCATCTATGCTATCCACGAATTCAGGAGATTCCATATTGCCAGAACATTGTTCCGCCACTGCAGTGAAGGATGAATTCACTAAGTAAATAATCTGCTTCTGGTTCTTGGCAGAGAGAGTACGGAATCCGTGTACGAGCTCCAATAAGTCTTCAAAAAGCTCAGCGTTTATACCTATTGATTCAGGACCATTTGCAAGCGATCGCGTAATACTCTCAATACTTCCCTCTACGTCACCAACGTTAATCTCATAATCTTTATCAGAGTCAAAGCTATTGAAGTGAGACGATAGATTGAATTCCATGTCGTCGTTGCTTCCCTAAATTTGACTTGTTTTGATAAATAGGTTTTGGATATTGATTTGAAGTATTTGTTTACGTTTAAAATCGCACTTCGAATTTTTTATCTACTATACTACAAGATATATTTATACAGAATATCAGTCTTTTAACTTCGCGTAGCCCTTCAAGACTGCTTTTTCTGTGCCAATCCTTTCTTCCTCGATTGCACCTAGTAGGTCTTTCATGGTTACAGAATTTCCCGTTCTGATTTCACGGAAACGAAGCCCATTGTCGCCTCTGCTGGAGATGATAGTGCTCTGCTTTCCTGGACCCAGTTTATCTGTGCTGCCTCTTGAGTCATCTGTGGCAGATGAGTTTGCTGTCATCCACGAATATTTCTTACCACCCGGATTACGTGTCATCATTGCTGCCGTGGCGTTAGCTGCTCTGTGGAGAGTTTCTTCTGCTCCTGCTTTAGATGACTCGTTCGTATTAGCAGGGTCCACGCCTGTCTGCTCGAGACCGAGTGCAATCCTCTTGTTCACTCTCTTTTCTTCAAGTTCTTTTTGTCTGCTGGCAATGGCCTTGAGTTCTTTGGATACTTCAGATCTCTGACTCGAATTGTGTTTCTTTCCTTTGTTGTTGAAACTGGCAACAGCTCTCCTCCTGTGACGTGAAAGAATTATTGTCTTTGTAATTATGTTGGCGATCCAGTTCTCGCACGCTACAGACATAAGTTCAAGCATTTCACTGTCATGTAGGAAATTTTGAAACACCCCGTTCTCTCTCGCCACCAGGTGTATGAACGATGATAAATGGTATTGGTTGAGGAAGGATGGTGATCGGGCCATCCGAAGATACAGATTTTGGTCCCTAGCGGGTGCATATCTTCTGCTCATCTGCTGTTGCATGAGAATCTCCTCTTCGTGTTGCACATCAACACCTGCAACTGCAAGAGCATCATTCAACTGGCTGGTATCGATTCCTTTTGCTTTGTCCTTATTGACCGCTTGAGCAGATGCCGTCTTGAATCTTGAGTCGTTAAACGAGTTCAATCCTTGGATTCCCTGCGGGTTTTGCAATAGCGTTCCGCTTCTGTTCAAATTCAAACCTCCACTCGCAAGACCCATATCCGGCTTGAACTCATTTCCTCTCGCAATATGCATGTTCGGATTCGGTCTGGTTCCAATATCTCCCAACGATTCAGATCCCACAGCATTCCCAACCATTCCAGTCGGCTGGATATCTGGAGTAGAGGCCTTGGAATATCCTTCTGTCTTGACTTGTGTGTTCCCCAATATGCTCTCCAAATCTAGATCAAGCCCACCCATATCGACATGACCAGCTCCACTTCCTCCGCTATTACCAACGCTTGATGACCCGCCAGAAGAGGTGATGCTTCCCTCTTTATTCATTATATCATTCAACGCCGGATCTTCGAGCAATTTATCTATTTGTTCATTCAGCACCTCGTCTGTGGATATTCTTTGTCGTTTCGTGTCTTCTAATTCATCTCCTGTATTACCTGTTTGTCTTTTTTGAGACTGAGAGATTCCACTCTCTGAAGACTCTCCCATTTGCAATGGCTATATCCTTTATTATAGTTAGCACTTTCAAGTTTACTTATAGTAGAATGGTCGCTGGTATTAGGGTCGTCCGAAACTCAAATATACCGATCACGTGAAATATATGAGATGAGATGAAGATTTTCCAACTCATGGGTGTAAAACATAGACAGTTTGGAGACAACATGGCCAATAATAAGGTATCCTCGGGCATATGTACCTTCGAGGGGCATCAGAACTTTCGCTTTCGACTTGTGCTTTCATTGTTGTCAGGAAAAGCTGTGAAAATTCATCGTATTCGTTCCAATGATCTCAACCCTGGTCTCAAAGACCATGAAGTGTCTTTCTTGAGGTTGCTAGAGGCAGTGACGAATGGGTCACACATAGAGATTTCGTACACTGGTACGACCGTTATCTTTCGACCTGGAATGATAATCGGTGGTGAGTTGGTGCACAACTGCCCACCAACAAAGTCGATTGGCTACTTCATTGAACCTATGTTGTATTTGGCACCTTTTTCGAAAAAGAAGTTTTCAATTGTGTTCAAGGGTCTCACATCTCTCGAAACGACTAACGATGCTAGTCTTGAGTCCATAAAATGGGGACTCTTACCTTTACTAGAGAAATTTGGGGTAAGGGAGTGTTCTTTGCATATACTTAAGAGAGGGTGTCCTCCTTTGGGAGGAGGAGAGGTTCACTTCCTCTGCAATTCTTTGATTTTACAACCACTTACATTCCATGCTACTGAGCTGGTAAAAATTTCTGCTATCAGGGGAGTTGCATACTGTGCTAGGGTTTCTCCTTCAGTTGTGAATAGAATCATAGATGCAGCACGCCAAGTGCTCAAGCCGACGGGAACTGAAGTCAATATAACAGCAGATGTGTGGCGAGGAGAAAGCTCCGGTAAATCCCCTGGCTTTGGGGCTACTTTAGTGGCTGAACTGAAAAAAGGGTGGAGAATCATGGCAGAAGGCGTGGGCAGTGCTGCATCATTGCCCGAGAACTTGGGAGAAAAGGTAGCCTACGAGCTCTTAGAAGAGCTTTCTATCAGTCCGGTTGTTGGAAGAAACCAATTACCTTTGGTATTAGCATATATGGCGTTAGGAAAAGAGGATGAAGGTAGATTAAAATTGCATAGGGATCAGATAAATGAAAACTTCGTCTGGCTATTAAGGGACATTCATAAATTGCTCGGCGCACAGGCTTACATTGTTGATACAGATGAAGAGCCTGATAGTGTTAACTTGTTCATGAAAGGAATCGGTTTCACAAGTGCTGCCAAAAACATTGTATAATATAATTATTGATCTTAATATAAGCTTGTATATTCAATTTTTTGATGTGAATGACTATACATTAATCACCAGAATGAACACCATCCAATGTAATGTTGGCACAAGTATTCGACACTTGTTGCCTGTTGAATCAACTTGTCAACCTGAGTGGGGACATCTAATGCCTTCAACCTCTTGATATCGTTACCAGTCAACTTATCCGTAATTCTTTTCAAGACTAGAGCTGCTCTCGCATTTCTGATTTCCACTTCATTTTGTTTCGACAATCTCATTGCTTCTTGCTCATCAATCTGTCCCTTTCTTAATAGCTCGACCGTATTTATTTGCGGCACATTGATTCCTGTAGCTTCCGCCATTGCCTTGGTAGGAAATTCAAAACCCCAGTTGATTAAGGGGTCACATGCGAATGCTTCTAAAATGGCCATAAGTGATTCTTTGTTATCTCTGAGAACTCTCATAACATGCTCGCAAGTAATACGGAAAGACCCTTCAATTCCACTTACTTCCATGGCATAATTGAGCATTCTGGTCAATCTGAATGGAACCTTTTCAGGATACTTTTCACGTAGAATAGCTGCTTCAAAACAATCACCGAAATCGATATGTACTACCTTTCCTGTGATCCTATGAAGCATCAAATTAGATGGATGTCGGTCTCCTAACCCAAGAATATAGCCAACCATAGACATTACTGCTAAAGAACGAGTGTAAGTCGTTCTCCTGTCTAGCCAAACTTCGGATGATTTCGATTTGAGCCACAACACTTTGTATAAATCCTGTCCCCTCGTGTTGTCTAATGCACTAGTGAATACCTCCACCTTTTGAAGTAAAGTTAAACTATCGTAATCAGGGGCCATTTGTAACATAATTCTATGCTCAATATTCAATAGAATCTTTCTTGACTCTCTATACTCCCTAATTAGCACATGGAAAGTATCACTGTTCATCACCCATCCTAACAACCCCACTTTAGGTGAGAGAGGAATGGCAGGGAATCGTTGAATATTCAAATGTCTCTTGAAACACTCTGGATCATTCACCAATAGAGTGTTCACGAGTCCAAACAATTGCATAACTAAATTATCCTGTCTGATATCCTCGTGTGCTTTAAGCACATACTGATAGTCTTTACCATCACTTCCCCTACAAGAAAGCTTTCTTGGCCTTTGTTTCGAAGAGATCACTGAAAATGTAGAATCAAATTTACTAATTCTGATTATCGGCTTTCCTGCCTCATAAGTCCCGGGAACAGCTATTTCCAAATCTGATGCTTCCTCTAATTTAGGCGAAACGTATTGTAATTCCAAGCTTTGCAATTGTGGCAATTGTTTGCTGATACGTCTAAAGACATTGTAATATATGTCCCACGCTTGATTTAAATTGGCAATATCTTTCGTCCTTCTAAAATTTAAGACCCATTCATATGCATCTGCTAGTTCACGTCCAAATGTGTTAGTGAAAGATGACTCTCTCATAGTTTCGGGGCCCTTTTGCAACATTTTATGAAGGGGATCTAAGACTTCAAACATTTTATCTGTATTTCTTTCACCGAAAAAAAGCCGTGAAGCATCTTCGAGACCCTCATACCATTGTTCGTGCCATAATACCGCAACTCTGATCAATTCATGACTCACTAAGTCGGCTTGATCGACCAAAAGTGGGGAATGTATTCTCATCTTTTCAATGATAGATAATGCAGCCTTTTTACGACTAACAGACTCAGATGTCACCGCAACAGCCAACGGATAAACAAGCGCTTGTGGATGCGCCTTACCAAGGTCAGTTAATAAACCGAACAATGATCTGCTAACCAATTGATTCGGTTGATGAATACGAGAGATTAATTGAGGTACAATTTCTAACCAGATATCAATTTTTATCATGTTAAATCCCTCCATCATTGCCTGGGCAACCTCTGGTATGCCACCGAACCTAAACCACAATGTTAAAAGTCTCAAAGTATCTTGTAATGAATTTGAGCTCGATAAAGAAATAGAATGAAAAAATCCCTTCACAGATGGTATAACATGACGTTGCACTACATCCATAGGTATAAGATGAGATTGTTGTTTGGGCTCATCGGATTGAGCAACATTTATTTGTTCGCCCTGTTCCATAATCTCGTCCTGTTTGCTTTGAGTGTATAATGATATGACTTCAAAATTAGCCAACGCCCAATTATGCCATGCTTTATACCATTTATTGTCAAAATGGGTAGATAGCAAATACGCACCCAATATGATTTCTGACGTTTCAGTCCGCCAGCTCGAGTTCAAGGCAATCTGCCATTCACCTTGTTTCAAGAAGCATCTAGCCAACAACTTAGTGTAATCCTCCACGTGTTTCGGGATTCCTGGGCCTTCCGAAGGCAATGGTTGTGTGATCAAATCGTTTGGATTCAAACCTAAGTCCTGGGACATTCGAGTGGTGAAGTCTACTAAGTGTCTTAATGCCTCCTTCTGTTGACCTTTAGCCCACATGTACTTAAGCTGTGCGTAAACAACCTGAGGAGGTGCTCGCGAAGGATTTTCAGGAGATCCCTCTTCCAATAGATAGTTGAGAGATTTTTCAGCCAAATTGAGCCTTCCTGATTTACGACATAAGTTGGCAAATTTGATCCACATTTCCATATCTTGCTTAGGTTTTATCACGAGTGCTCTAACCTTCAACATTCTTTGCCATATATCAACATTTCTTTGACATCCTAATAATCTGGTATTCCAGGTCTTGCGCATTATCCCCCTTTTTTCGGAACCTTGTGGTAAGCATTTGTATTTGATTATTTCTTCCAATTCAGCAAGCATTTGAACTCTAACAACAACACCGTACGCCCTATTATAACTTTCACTTACCAATGCCGTGATTTCAGTCACAAGCAAATCTCGTGCTTTCAAAATATGATTGGAGGCTTCTTCAAAGTTATCATGGTGCAAGCTCAATATTGCATTGAAAAATGCTTTATCAGGAGATTCTGATTTCATCACTCTGATACAAGTATCCATTCTATCCCACTGTCCTAATCCCCACGCTGCAGCTGCAGCTAAAGGTGCAACATTTCTCTTTATCTCATTAGATGAGTTGTTCCATCTTTTTTGTGCTAGCTCACTTAACTGCTCCCATTCACCAAGTGCGTGTAAACATCTCATTTTACCCATGGTAACTTCCATATCGTTTGGATCCAGTTTTTCTCTTTCGTTATATGCCTTTAAGGCATCATCCCATCTTTGTAATTTTTCATACCATGTTTCCTTCAACTGAAGGTCGTGGTGCATCTGAGCATGCTTCAATATTCCCACCGCAGCATCAGACTGTTGAAGCTGGTTATTAATACTTATCAAAGATTCAATAGTGGAAGTCGTTGGTTCCTCGTAAAACTCAAGTTCCTTGTAGTGCAATGCCTTTGCATAAGCATGACATCTTTGCGCATACTGTCCCAAAGTTGTTATTGCAATAGGAAGTGACTTATCGTCATGTTCCATAAACTCTGCTAAGTTCAACAAAACTTGATGAATTTCAGGAGGATTATTTGGAGATGATAATGCAATACAGAAAGACTCAATCAATTCCTCTTGATTTTGAGAGTATAACTCAGTCCAACAGCTGGCAAAACTGGCATTAAACAAATCTCTTGCTAATGGATTGTAATCAGAAGATAATCCAGCGCACGCTCTAATGGCGTGAGATGGACTTTGTTTGAGTAATTCCTTACTTAACCTTCCAATCCAATCCTGCCAATCTTCACGAGTTCTGCGCTGACTGGTATCCCATGCTACTTTAAGAGCGTTTTGATTAACCGGTAGTTTTCTTGATGGGATATCAAAATCAGGAATGTCGAATTGATTCAGATGAGCATTGTAGTCTTTATATATGTTCAAATAAGCCGGTAAAGGATCGCCACTGATGAGTTTGTTTATCAACTGTTCAAAGGTAGCAGAGTTAATTTTTTGATCCAATAAAACTTTTTTAATTACAGGAATGAATACGCTAAATTCAGTCCCTAATTGCAAAAGAAGATAACACAATGTGTTCATCGAAGTCGTTTTGACATCCTCTGGGGGTGAGTTTTGTAAAACCCTCAATATAGGATGAATAATCCGGGACGACATATCATTGAGCATCACATTCTTGGAGAGTCGACCAATAGTTTCGATTGCTGCCTTTCTTAAAACATTTGGACCTACCTCAAACATCTTTACAATATTTGGAATGATTATGTGAACATAGTCTTCTATATTGCTGCCGAAAGCTACGAAGCTCTTCAACACATGAATTGATGGCTCTCTTTTAGGCGATTTGTCGTTATCGAATACATCCAATAAAACAGACAAAACCTCAGGTAAATATATTTTGAATTCACCTTCCAATGCTCTAGAAATTGATTCAATTAAGTTAATTATAATAACTTGAATGTTGACTTGATTGTTTATGTTGAAAAAATCTTTGATCACACCGAATATATCTTTCAAGAATGGACGTATGTGTTGCTTCACTATTAATATCAATGCCCCCAATTGTTGGAAGTAAAACTTCAACATTGAATGCTGACAATTATGCATCACATTTATGATACCTGGTATGATTTGACTCAAAAACGAAACACACCTCAAGCCCAAAGTTTGAAATATGTACATGATAGCTTGTATTACTTTGTTGTGATGTGTACTGAGGGATGGGTCCTTCAATATCTTCATTAAATTGTTGATGGCAACAGTTGGATAGTATTCCTCGTTAGATGGAGACATGCCTTGCATCAAAAGAGCCACATCCACAGGAGGCGCATTTTGCTCAGCTGGTATACTTTTGGAATTTTGCTCCACTTCTCTATGTTTGTAAGGATCCAAAGCACCCAATATACCTAAGAGTCTAACTGTTTCTCTTCTGATGTGGGGTGAAGATTCCAGTTTCAAAATGTTAACTAGCATTCCCAATAACTGTGGATAATCGAGCAATGGTTGAATCACATAACTCGAACAGCTTGCGATTTGACCCAATGTCTTTAATGCAGCATCTCTTTTATATGAAGAGCTTTGGTCTTGAAAAGTTTCCAAAATCAATGGCATTAATTGAGGAATAAAAGGCTTCATATCAGGGCCTCCAACAACCGCAATCTCTCCGAGACAATTGATTGCACTAGATGCCACAGAAGAGCTACTATCCTTGGCTTTAGGTAAGAGTACCTCGACTATTGGCTTCAAATATGGACGAGTCAATTCCTTGGAATTAGCAATCAAAAGAGAAAGCATTTTCGCACTCTCTTCTTTCTTCCTCGTGCTGGTTGAATACTCCAACCTTGATAAAAGTTGTATTAGAGTTTTCCTTAATGATGGAACAATATATGCCGGGTTTATAGACGAAAGCCTTCCTAGTATTTTTATCGCGACCTGTCGAATACTAAAAACTTCATCATTCAAAGCAATGAAAAGGAGACGTACGTTCTCTGCTTGTGATAACTGAGGATCAAAGCTTCCAGCTTTTGCTAAGCAAGACAAACCTTCCAATCTGATTTCAGGAATAGGATCAGTAATGGAAATTGACAATAGCTTATCCAAAACCTCATTTACAGCATTCAATGCATTTACGCTTGTTTGTAAACATATTGGATCTCTGGTGAAAATTTCACAAGACGTCACTGTAGCTACTTGACGGACTACCGGATCACTATGTTCCAAGTAATTTATTGTACAGAACCTCACAAATTCATGCAATTGGTAATTTTCAAACTTGAAGAATGCAAGCATTTTCAACGCCTGGATAAGTAATTTATTTTCACAATAACTGTACTCCGGTCTGTTTGAATTGATTCCTGTATCTCTCATGACTATCCTGGCTCTGTATTCCTTCGATAAAGCCTCGTTGAGTTTCATGGTCCCATAAGGTGATCCTGGTTGCTGAAATGGTTTTCCAGATAACACCAAACTCAAAAGATTGAGTAATTTTGAATTGATCAAGTCAGAGAGAGTTGGTATGTTTGTAATCAATGTCTGCAAAGTCTCTTGCATGTGTTCCGAGAGAGAGCAGTTACTGAACATCATTTCCAAAATGTCCCTTTGAAGATGCTTAGTCAAAGCTGGACCCACTGCTGTAGATAATCTACTGATACATTCAAATATAGCAGGTTCAACATCCTTTCTCCCGGCTTTAAATCTATTGGATACATTGATTGGAGAATCCGACAAAAAGAGATTTGCGTCTTCAGATGATAACCCTTCTCTGATGTTATCCAAAATAGCATCTAAGTAGGTTGCCATTTGGTTTCCCACCTCTAGAGATATCAATCCAATGCTCTTGAATATGGCACTTTTATCAGAATTTGCTTGGTCATTATGCTGATTCTTGTATTTCTTTAGTTGAGACAAATAGTAGTACAAGGTTCTATGCAAATATTTCTCCACGAATACATCTAATTTGACCTTACAAAGCAAGGGGAATATTTGAGTTAATTCCTGTCTTATCACCGAAAATTTATGGTTCTTGTAAGATATAGCCGTTTCATAAATCACCTCGAATTTAGATATAATGTAAGTGTCAGTGTTGTATTTGATCAACTCGCGATACACAAGTAACGATCCATGAATAACTTCATTTGATGCTGAAATGTAAGTATCATCCGAACTCTCAAGAGACTTCGATGCCAAGTCTATGAAATACTTGAACCAATATCTGCGAGATGTCGTATTCCGATCGTAGATTATCTCAATACATTTCTGTAGTGTAACAGCAGCATCTTCACGCACAACCAACTTGTGATCTTTCAAGGATATCCAAAGATTGTCTAGAACCTGATTTATGAACCCATAGAGGAGCGTTGGTGCATTGTCGGCCAAGGCTGTTATTATCAAGATGGCCGCATGTCTTCGGTTTTCATGCTGCTTGTTGTCATTTTGAAGCCATTCGATAGCTCTCTTAGCTTCAAAATCAACAAAATCTCCAGTAAGTGTTCCTCCGGGAGTAGCCAACTTACCCAAAGTCTTTGTCGCCTGTTTCATGATAGTTAAATCATTTGACAAAATCAATGACCCAAGATAGTTCGAAAATCTAGCCGTCTTAGTTGCATTCTCCTCACCAACGCCGGAATCAAAATCTATCAATGCATTCAAAGCGGCTATTCCTCCTAGCTTCTCTGATGTCTCTTTACTATGAAGGAGCTCAAAGATAATTTTGTTAATGTCATTATTGTATCTATTGAACAGCTCTGACGACAAATCTCTAGCTATAGATGCTAAGTAATTTCTTAGTTCGAGAGCATTTCTATTTCTTTCTTCCTCTTTGTTTGATTTCAATCCATCGAATATCAGATTCAAAGCCACTCCATCCACAATCTGTGGTGTAGTTGAGGACATTTGTAAAGCTAGCTCACGACCTTCAAGAGTTCTTATCAAATTACGATTTACTAAGTTCTATTTTAATTTGTTCTACGCACTAATAATTCGAAATTGAAATTTTATCTATAAATCATGGAACAGAAAATAACGAAAAGTTTCTAACTATACTAGGACCGAACTCGTCATAGTCGCTCTTGGTGTAACAATAGCTCTTGAACTCAGATGTCTGGGCCAACAAGGACCCTCCAAACCACACAGCATTTCTCTGCCTCTTGTGGGAGATAACTTGAACATCTACACCAGTACTTTTAACACCACTTAATCTCTCGCTGAGCTCGATACGCTCGTTGGCTAAGGACTTCAAGTCACGCTGTAATCTTCTTCCGAAGTCTTTGAACATTGTAGAACCTCCGGAAAGAACGATGTTTTTGTATAGTTTTTTACGAACGTCAATTGGAGAGGCCTGGATAACTGTGTCGACCACCGACGGTAACGGAGTCAAGTAGTCTGAAGAACATATTTCTGGGTTGAAAAATATTTCGGGTGCCAAAAATCTTTCGTATCCAACGTCGACAGTCTTGTGGGTTTGATTGTACTCAACGATATACTGCGCAAACTTCTCCTGAGGATATTGATCAAATTTTCTGAACTCTTTCACAATGTCGGGACAAACGTAACAAAATTGTTGCTTGATCTTCTCTGCAGTTTGTAATGAAGTGTCTGCCTCACCTCTGTCTCTTAACAACGATTGGATAAAGGATGTAATATCTCTACCTGCCAAAGGAATATTCTTTATTGCAGCTCCGATAACATATCCTTCTGCGACAGGTATAACGTGTGTGACTCCATCTCCGGAATCGATTACAGTACCTGTGAGAGATCTGTCTTGTACTTTAGATGAGGTCCACGATGCTGCCAACGCCAAAACTGCCTGAACAGCGATATACAACCCAGCACAGTTAAATGATTCGAACATGATCTCTGCGGTGCTTTCCCTGTTCTCTGGTGGATTCAAAGGGGGCTCAGTCAACAAAAAGTAGTGATCTTCCGGCTCGCATCTCAAGTACTTGAATATAGAACTCTCCCAAAACCTTTCCATATGATCCCAGTTTTCAATTTGTCCGTGTCTTACCGGATACGATAAGTTGTAGTTGGGCCCATTGACCGCAGAAAGTGCTTCATCTCCAATGAAGAAATCTAAGTCCTCCAATCCCCGCTTGAATGACAAAGCTGATGATTTAGATGATGTCTTGGATGTCTTGGATGATGCGGAGCTGGTAGCTATTGCGGTCGGAAATACATATGATGGTGAATCATTGCCAGCAAATCCCAATTTTGTTAATCCGGTACCATTGTCCATGACAACAGCAGGTGTTCCCATACTAGCCATTTTGAACGAATTAATTTACGCCCTGTATCAATAAGAATTTAAGTTAGTGCTTTAACTTACTTTATCATTGACTTCGAGGTTTATATTGAGACTAGTTTGAATTTTGTGAATTTACACGACTATATATAAATATACACTGATGTTGCTTACATGGAAAGCTCTTGTATTAACATAAGGCACCTAATACTCGTCCTTGCCACTTATGATAACATCGTTAATCTTAAGAATCATTCTTGTCAATTGAGTGGCCAACAAAAGCTGTTGTTTCTTGCCGATTAACGGATCAATGACGAACAATTGTTTCATGTTATTAGTGCCTTTGCCCAAACAGTCAACACCCAAATGCGAGCACTTCTCGATCACTTGTTTAGACTTTATGGTAGAAAGGGTCTCTATAGGATCCAATCCAGAGTTCTCTGCCAATGTCATGGGTATAGTGTCCAAAGCTGAAGCAAAAGCTCTGAACGCGTATTGATCGATTCCCTTCTGCTTGTCTGCTGCTTCACTCACGGCCAAAGAACAGGTGACTTCGGAAGCCCCACCACCGTAGACGACTCTGTTATCCTTGATTAAGTTACGTACTACGCACAAAGAATCATGGAGGGCTCTCACACCTTCGGCAACAATCATTTCGTTGGAACCTCTGATGAAACAAGTTACTGCCTTGGTGTTGGAACACTCTTCAATTACAAGCATACGGTCTCTTGTGGTTCCGAATTCTATCTCTCTTATGACACCTGTACGACCCAACTTGTCAGCCGACAAATCCTCGAATCTTGGCACTATACGTCCGTTGGTGGCGATTGCTAACAATTCCAACTCGGAGCCTCCAATCCATCTGATAGCATTCAAATCGTTCGCCAATAACAAATGATTGGCTTCGTCATCGAATCCCCATTGACAGGCAACAACATTTGCACCGGAAGCTTTTACGTGGTCAATCATCTCTTGAAATTTTTGCTGTTCGTAATCTTGTAAGACCTTGTATTCCTCAACCGTTGAAATGTCAAGTTTATGTTTAGTTTTAGGTTTTGGAGGTTCAAATGGGCATGTCAAAATTGCAATCTTACAGTCTTCGACTCTCTTGGGCATTTGAGGGTGCGAGAAGTCTTTGTCCAACAAGACACCCTTGATAAGCGAGGAGCTTTCGATTGATCCTCCCACTTTACTCTCCATTTTGATTAATTCGAAATCAACATCCTTCCTTTCAAGGTCCGCAACAGACATCACAGCCTTCACAGCCATGCTTGCAAAATGATCGTGTGCCTTCGATACAATCTTCGATCCTAGAGAAGTCTTTGCGGCCTTAAACAAGTTTGAATCTGGGCCATGCTCGTCTATTTCAATTTTGTCAGCTTCCTCTTCTAACCTTTGACATGCTATTTTACATGCCTCATCAAACCCATTGGCAATCTTAATTGGATGGATACCCTTCTCAATGAGCTCCAAAGCCTGATCCAAAAGTGCACCCGCCAAAACAACAACACCAGTAGTTCCATCACCTACTTCGTCATCCTGAGATCTGGATAATTCAACCAACAACTTAGCTATCTCATTGTCTACCTCCATCTGAGACAAAATTGTAGCTCCATCATTGGTAATTGTGATGTCTCCATCTGGACTGATCATGATTTTATCTAATCCCCTAGGTCCTAATGATGTTTTGATGATGGAGGCCACTGATCTAGCAGCTAAAATGTGTGATTTGGTGGCCTCGATACCATGCTTTCTTTGCTTTTTGCCTTGATCTCTCACAATAATGAATGGTCTACCCATTTCATCTTGTGCCATTATAGCATTTGAGAGATCTGGTATTCCGCCTCCAGGTACTGCCATTGTGTTATTCGTCAAAAGCTATATTATACTTATTAATTCTTGTTTCGATGGAAGGTTTTTCAATATAAAATTGTTCAGTTCGCTTATGTAATGAGTCTTGTAATCGTTAACTAGAATCGACTCTAGGTACGATGAGTTAGAACTCCATTTAGCGTGTGTGTGCGTGTTGGAATAGCTAGTATTGTAGCTTGAATCAAACAGGCTGCTCAGAATGACTCATGTCTTTACTTGGAGTCAAACCAGTTGCTGAATAAATCTTTATCTTGAATTTTCATTTACCAATTTAAGGATACCGCTATGAAATGAGCTCTGCCAGATAGAGGATGTTGATCATGGAATTACAGTATACATATAAGAGCTTTTGTACTTATCTTCGTAAGTTTGGAATAAGAAACCTTGTGAAGGATTATTACAGGGTTCCGGAAAAGAGCTGATAACTTTCGAAGTACTTTTTTTTTTTTTTTTTTTTAGCAGATTTTTTTCAGCTATTGAAATTTTTCAACCTCCATCGAAGTCGTTAAGCAACACTCATTTTTTTCAATGACTGAGGAGATCGATATTGATACTGCCAGCTTAGATCAGCTCAGAGATGTCTTGATAAATAAGTCTGGTGACGTCAAACTTGCAAACAGGTTCAGAGCCTTATTTAATTTGAAATGCATTGGGGCAGAATCTGAAGATAGAGTAGAGGCACACAAGGCTATTGACTACATAGCGGAGTGTTTCAAGGACCCATCCGAGCTTTTAAAGCATGAGGTTGCTTATGTTTTGGGTCAAACCAAAGATTTGTATGCTGTGCCTTATTTGCAAAAGGTGTTGAAGTCTGACCAGCAGCAGATTATGGTGAGACACGAAGCTGCAGAAGCCTTGGGTGCATTGGGTGATGCTGAGAGTTTACCCATGCTTGAAGACTTTTATGTCAACGATCCGAGTATCGAGATTAGGCAAACATGTGAGTTGGCAATAGAAAGAATAAAGTGGGAGAACTCAGAGAAAGCACAAACGGAAAAGATAGAACAGTCCGCTTTCACTTCTATTGACCCAGCCCCTCCAATGGCATTGGACCAAGAAGCAAAAGTCGAAAAATTGCAATCGATACTCAATGACCAAGATCAACCTTTGTTTGAAAGATATAGAGCTATGTTCAGATTGAGAGATTTAGGTACAGACAACGCTTGTTTGGCATTAGCCTCTGGGTTTAGTGACCCTTCTGCTTTGTTCAGACATGAAATAGCGTACGTTTTCGGTCAATTGTGTAATCCGGTTACAGTTCCAACTCTCATACAAGTTTTGAAAGACGAAAAAGAAGCAGGTATGGTGAGGCACGAAGCTGCTGAAGCCCTAGGCTCTATTGCTACTGACGAATGTTTGCCTGTGTTGAAGTCGTTCTTGAATGACAAGGAACAAGTCGTCAGAGACTCTGCAGTTGTCGCTCTAGACATGTATGAGTATGAAAACTCTAATGAGATGGAATACGCTACTATAAAGGTAGACTAAATGATGCTTTGTGCTACGGATACTAGCCTAGGTGTAACATGTGTTCAATTAATAATGACTAAAAACTTCTTTACTTTTTTAACATTCGTGAAATTTTAATATATACATCATGTGTTTCAAAACATGTAGTGCAGTGTGTAGAAGCCTATGATCTTTCTTTCAGTTATTAGTCCTGAAACGATATCCACAACTCGTACATGTATAAAACACAGTAGCACCTTCATCAGCAGATCTCAACTGTAGAGTATGATATTGCATTTCATCATTACCACACTTTGGACACTTCTCTTTGATCGTGGCACCTTCATCGAGCTCATCTTGATGTAATGAGGTCTTCACCACAGACCTTTTCTCTTTCAAACGTGAGGGAAAAGCATCTTCTGATGATCTTGTCTCAACCTGAAGATTGGCATATTCGGCTGCTGGGTGTGACTTTTTGCATAATTTACACTCTATTATTTCTTTGGCACCTGCTGCATCTAGCAAATTACCACAGTCAGCACAAAATATCAAAGAACCAACAACTGACATTGTATGACTGCCTATCTCTAATCAACTCATCGCAAGACTCTTCTCGATATATTGAAATTTTGTTGATTATGTAATCTGGTCGTATACTTGTTGCACGAAGTTAACCTTGAAGGCTGCTAAAAGTGATATACTGAAGTCACTTAATTTATTCTGCGTCCTTTGCTTCGTTGTCTTACCCCCGATGGGTTGTCCAGTGGATGGAAACTAGATAACACTAGAATGCTTATTTTTTTTCGTTTACAAAAATACAACACAAAAACAATGAACAAAAGCAACTAGATAAAGAGTTTATCAAGAAAATTGCAAAATAAAACATTAAGTAGAAAACGATTTTATTATTGAAAAGCTATATCTAGTTAAAAATGTGTATCATTCAATCAATTCCTTTGCATCAGCATTCTCTAAAATATCAGAATTGAAGTCAGGCCTGATATCCTCATAGCCTGATACTGTTCTACCGTAAGTAATTCCTCCCAATCTAGAAACTGGCTTGAGCTTTCCTATGTCTAAATTGTTTAAATCCTTGTTGATGACGTCTTCTCTAACGTGAAAGTTCACCCCCTCAACTATACAGAGAACGCCTACATCTTTAGTAGGGTCTCGTCTGGATTTCCATTCATGGGAATGAATCAATTTTGCCTCTACAGAGAAAGCAGATTCGGCTACGTGTGGTGGCTTAACCTTGGAGGATAAGGCAGGAGTTAAGCCAGATAACTTCCATTCATCGACTCCATGAGGTGAGTTCACAGAGCAGATGTTTGCTGCTTCGATAAACCACTCGCTGATAATATTAATCGTCAATTCTCCAGTTTCCAAGATATGACGAGCGGTATCCTTTGGACTAGCCTTGGTACCACTAAATCCAACCGTAAAAATGGGTGGATCACTATTTGCAACCGAAAAGTAAGAGAACGGCGCCAAATTTCTGGCACCGTCCTTACCTATCGTGGAGATAAAACCAATTGGTCGTGGAACAATTGCGCTGATAAGTGTTCTATAATTATCAGCAGGAGTACGTGATTCCGAATTAGGATCTATTTCTAACTTTTTATGCCCTTTCCATTCATCGCTATTAGCTCCGCTCCCTATTTTCCAATTTTTATCGGGTTTTTCTGTTAAGATCCAAGCAGCATTAGAATCGAATTCTGGCTTTCCATTCAAAGCGCTGGCATTGACAGGAGTTGCAGTGGCGTTCCCTTTAGGTTCCGTTGTTTTAGCAGCTTCAGATGACATTGTCGGCTCTACTAAAGATTTTCTTGGGAGGAAAAAAAATTGTGGATCTAATCTAAAATCAAAACGATTAGATTACGTCGGCATTTAAATCAGATTTACGCCCGGGGCATGGAGGATGACAAATTCTCTAGTAATTCATTACTAAATTTTGCAGCATCAGCACATAACACATGAACAACTTCTTTGAACTAGCACCTTCTCTGGGTGTAGCATCAAGTCAATCTATGCCATTAATATTTGAGCAATTTCTTAAATATTCAATGTCCATATATAACTTTACGTATATACAGCGACAAAAAAACATTATTTAGTATTTACAAACAAGACTAACCGAATATTCCTTCTTCCATACTCACGGGAACTGGCCTGTCACCATAAACACCTGTCCAACTTACTGGTTTTTTCCATGTGCTTTTGTCCTTCAATTGCAATCTCTTGTTGAGAAAATTTACGAATGTTTCGCCATCTCTAAGATTGTCACCTTCATAGACACGCATAACGAAGGCCAGTATCTCAACAGACGAGAAGATCTTTGACTTGACCAAAGACTTGACCAAACCGGTGATGTAGCGAGAGTGGCAAAAAGTGATCGGACTTCGTACCTCTTGGTCCGAGATATGTAACGTGTCCATCGACATCTTCAACAAATCTTCGTTAGTATGTGTGGCGATTGAATTTATCTGGTCAGTTTCGACAACACCAGCATCAGATGAATCTAGCAAAACGATTTTTGCGAAATCATTCTCTTTGATGAAGGGCAAGATTACCTCGTCGATGAAGGCATCGTAGAAATTTGGGATAACTGGTGGCCGTTGTTGCACCAAACAAAGCTTTGCTTGGGGTTCATAGAACACTTCAATAGCGTTAGATATTCCTGTTTTGTGCTTGGGCTCGACTCTGTCCACTGGTGATACGAATGGATACAAATAAGTGTCATCAAGACTACCCAACTTCTTAAAATCGTAATTATGGAGCAATAGATCGACCGTAAATTGAGGGATATTCCCTATAGATACTGAAGGGAGTATTAAAGTAGACCCCTTGAGGTCCACATTTGCTAACTCTGGAAGTTTGCGAAATGGCAATTCTATATTAACCATTAGGTGCAATCTTCAAGTATAAAAAATTATAATTCAAATTTAATGAAATCCGATTTTATGTTGATTAAATAAATTTGTATTCCCATTTACCTACTGAATATTTACTTTTATACAATTGTTTTACCATCCAGAATCGCCTAAATTACCCATAACATTCGATGCCGTATTGACATTTGTTTCTTTATTGTACGTAGAGCTCATTGATTGATATGCCAAATGTATTATATTGTTATTCGGTGATGAAACACCAACGCTGCCACCAGAGCCAGCCACAGAATTGTGAGAATTTATCGCCAGTCCTGTTGTAACATTGTAGTTGGAGAAGGCACTGTTGTTTTTGATTTCATTAATATTCATCAAGGACGAACCTTGGTTCAAATTCAAAACACTTCCCTTGGAATTACCCTTGATGAGATGAGATGGATTCAATGTATTTGACATCGAATTGCTTATGGGAGGGATGAGAGAACCGTTGTTCAAGCTGTTAGCAAAAATCGATGCAGCTGAGTTGTTGCTCAAGCCTGGAGATAAAGGGAGCTGATTTTGAATTGTATTGAATGAAGGCAATTGTTGAGTTTGGTTCTGGATTTGCAGCATTGAAGTTGACACACCAAAATTTCCGAGCGAACTATAGTTGAGAGAAGAGTTCAATGAAATGCCTGGAAGATGATAGAGGTTGTCAATACTGTGATTTCCATTGTTACTGCCACCATGAGGGGTTTGGTAATCACCATCAGAATCATTCAACAATGGTGAGAGTGGAATCAAATTTGTATTGGGATTTGTTCCGGATGCATGTGCAGCTGATGAAGTTGACAACCAAGAATTCATAAAAGGTTTCTGATTATTAGAAGGGACATTATTTTTCATATTCACGTCGTGTCTACCTGAATCACCATGAGAATCAGTTGGTGTAGAATTTGCAGAAGTGGGTGAAGTTTGCGAGTTGATACTCATGTTAGGGTCATTGCTATTATCAAGTTTGCCACTGCTTGCAAGACCGTCTTCACGATCATTATCGTCACTAGGAGTATCATCAGTGCAAGATGGATTACTGTTATGCAGGTTCTTATCATTGTGCCCGTCATTCCGTAAACCTGTATCAAATATTTGCTCTTGCAGAAGAGGTTGAGGCAGTCTAGCACTATTTATATCAGAAATCAGCATCATTGTTTCCCTATGGTCAACAAACAACTGCGATGTAAATACTCTTAGCATATAAGCTTTTTCAGGATCAGAAAAGTCTTTGCTGGAAAGAATTCTATCATTAATGAGTCGATTCACTTCCTTCCGTAAATTTTCCATTAGTCTAATCCTTGTCAAGCGATCGACATTTTTATGCTCCTTGATTCGTTTTTTCTTACCACCTTCACTAGAATCATGTCTTCTTTTCTTATTTTCCACAGCACCATCTTTTGGTAGCTCGTTGCTGTAGATAGCATCAGAGGTCAAATCTGTGAACGTGCCAAAGACATCCATAGGTGTTGATGTTTTACTTTGCAATATCGAAGCTATATCTCCACTTCCTGGGGTCAACACATTTTCGTTCTTATTGTACATCTCCAAAACAGGGAGTTGCGAAAACTCTTCTAATTGGTGGTCATGGTTCTCATCTATCACCACTAAACTCCACTGTCCACTGCGTGAAGAAAAATTTGCCCTGATTTTGAAAGGACAGGTCTTACGTCTTCTTGAGCTGCCCTTACCTCTGACTTCTCCATCCTTCTTTCTACTTCCTTTACATTTGAATATTATCTTGTTTGCATCTGATCTTTCTATCACTATATGAATACCTTTCCTATTCAACAAAACACTCTGTAACCATGGCTTGATATCTTCTTTAGAGCCAAATTTTCTCGTCTCGAGATTCAAGTCTCCTACGACTCGATCACAAGCAATCTCTCGAACAGACATTGGGCATATAACATTATCTTTCCATTTATATTGCAAATAAATTTACGAATTTTAGAGATGATATTTCTTAATATTCATTAATGCGGAAATCGAATATCATTTCACTAGCCATGGACAGTTCATTTGGTTTCTCGAATAATACAAGGCCGAAAGGTATAAAATCGTCTATCTACACGATAGATGACTACTCCAGTCGCCTGCTCTTATATTCGGGATCTCTAGATGTTAAAAGCTCGGTGAATGGTGGTCGACTTCAACGGATGCTAGTGGAGTTGAATCGGATCGAACGATCCATTGGAAATGAAATTGTCATGAATAAGGAGACATCAAATTACGTTAAGTCAGGATGCAGACACCTAGAAAACCTCATTGTTTCTTTGGTTGAGCAGTATGGGTATGGTGAGGTTCCATTTCATGTTGCAGACAGATTACAGAAAGTTATTCGCAAGTTTGAGATATGCATTGATTGTATCTCTAGCAGGAAAGTACCTTCAGATTATAAAGAGAAGCCGAATATTGAGGTCAACAGAAACATCAGCGAAAATTGCCTTAGTATGGGAAGTTCTTTTAGCATGGTTAATTTGAATGGTGCTGAAAACAGAAGTATTGGCAATGGCTCATTTTTGCCTATGCAAGCAGATCACAACTCCAGCAGTGAATTTGAAGACGAGTTAAATACCTAGGTCTTGTATGGGTTACTCTCCTGAATTTAGAATGTAATTGAGCATATATTGTCAAATAGGCAAGTTTCATAATGCCATACTGTATCATAAACTATTGCTTGCCCACAACTACAATGATTTGACATCTCCTCGCCAGACAATAGCACATAAACGCATAACACAGACATTGTTAACCTACCTCTATTTTTTGATATTTCGTTCTCACAATTAGAACTAGAATACTATGAAACAAATAAGCATTTATATGTACATGTGATTATTTAACTTATAGACACCATCAAGAGCTATGAACGTGAGAAAGAATACAAGAGAGCGAATCCATTACTCTAAGACAACCTTTGCGCCTAAGCCCTCCAATGTCGATTTGATCTTCTCTGCATCCTCCTTGGCCACGTTATCCTTCAAGACCTTTGGAGCAGCTTCGACGAATTTTTTAGATTCTACTAATGACAATCCCAACAAACTCTTCACTTCCTTGATGATCTTAGGCTTGGATTTGGCATCAAATGACTCCAACTTAATGGAAAAGATAGTCTTCTCTTCCACTTCTTCCTTGACCTCCTCCTCGACCGGTGCTGCAGGTGCTGCTGGAGCTGCAGCTCCGGCAGATGGAATGACAATGTCTTGAATATTCAATCTTTCCTTCAATTCACTCACGAGCGACGATGTCTCCAATAATGTCAATGTAGAGATCTGATCGACAATAGCAGATATTTTAGGGTCGACTGGTGCCTTGGTTTCAGCAGCAGCAGTAGAGTTGAAACGGACACAAATCGGTCTGCAAGCTCTGGGAACTATCCTGGTACTTTGTTTCACTGCTTGACGTAATAAGCTCATCTCTATATGCTGCTTTCTTAGTTACGGTTCCAATCTTGAAAAATTTTGAATATATTTATTGGAGAGTTACTTTGGCAAATTTACACGACCCAAAAACTTACCTAATCAATTTGTGAAGTCTCAAATACTGGTGAAAAATAGCTACATATTGGTGTCAGATTAGAAGAGGGCATCTGAGCAGGCTGCAGAATCGATACACAGACATAATGGCATCATTCAGGTTCTGTGCGGAATGTAATAACATGTTGTACCCGAGGGAAGACAAAGAAAATGCTCGTCTTATGTATTCATGCCGAAACTGCGACTACACCGAGCTTGCAGAGAATCCCAAGGTTTACAGACATGAATTGATCACCAACATAGGAGAAACAGCCGGTGTGGTTCAGGATATAGGGAGCGATCCAACATTGCCTAGATCGGACAAAGAGTGTCCTGATTGTGGTAACCATGACTGTGTTTTCTTTCAATCTCAACAACGGAGAAAGGATACGTCTATGATTCTATTTTACGTATGTTTGGAGTGTAAAAAGGTGTTTAGGGCGTGAAATATTTGAGTCAGAGGATGCAAAAGGTTGATAGAGATTAGAGTGAGGTATGAAGTGGAGGTGAAAAAAATGGAGCAGACTATTATACTAAACAAATACAGTATGCATAGAACTACTTTCTAAGTTGTAAATTAGCTTACAATAATCGTGTTAAGTGTGGTTGAGTTACGTGACATAGAGATGGTAAAATCCAGGGGATTGTAAGCATCATGTAATTGATTTAACACTGAAGAATTATACATAATAAAATCAAGAGGACTAATAAACGTTTCGATTAAAAGTCAACAAAGTATTTGCCGTATAGATCATCACCTGTAGATCCGTAGTCTAGCTTCTCTTCCGGGTAATGATCAAACAATGAAGAATCACCTACACCAGCGGTGATAGGAGGCTCGTACGGGGTCTCGATGTCCTTTGCTAAGAGTTTCTCCCAGACAACCTCCAGGAACCATGGATGGTTCCTAATGTCTGCAGGACCATTTATCAAATTTCCGAGTCTTCTGGTCAAGTCTGCAGTTATCAATTTGGTCAATAAATCAATAACATCTGGACTCATGAAACTAGGGTAGTGAATTTTGCCTGACAAGATTTTTTCGTAGGTTTTCATTGGTGTTGTATCATAGAATGGGGTATAACCGGCCAACATTTCGAAGATTAGAACACCCAAAGACCACCAGTCAACAGACTTATTGTAGGGTTTTGTTGTGATAACTTCTGGTGCAATATAATCAGGAGTACCACAAAGTGTCCATGTCACAGTACTGACTTCCTTTGCGAATCCAAAATCTGTTATTTTGATGTGTCCATTTCTGTCTAAAAGAATGTTTTCTGGCTTCAAGTCACGATAGATAATATCATGACTGTGCAAATACTCCAAAGCCAATGTAACCTCTGCTGCATAAAATTTAGCAACTGGATTTGGAAATCTTTGCGATTTCCTCAACAAACTGAAAAGCTCACCACCTTCAATGTAATCCATAACCATGAACAAGTTTTTGGGATCTTGGAAAGTTCCCCACATCCTTATCAAGAAAGGGTGTTCGACCAACTTCAACATTCTCCGTTCGTCATTCGTGTGTTCCACTTGTTTCATTTTGACAACCTGGTACTTCTTCAACACCTTTATAGCATAGTACCTACCATTATGCACTGACCGCACTAGATGAACTCTACCGAAGGAACCAGTTCCTAAAGTACGCATTATGTGAAAATCAGATAACGAATATTTGCCTTTTGATACAGTAGAGCGTTGCGGCAACAATGACTGGTGAATTGCATCATTGGTTACCTGCTGCTGTATCTGCTGCGGTGTAGGAGCAGGATGGGGAACTTGAGGATGTGCCACATGTTGAATAATTGGTGCTTGCTGCATCATGGGGTGAGATGGGGCAGCTTGCGGTTGAGGTTGATTATCGTAAAAGTTCATCGTCTCTGTTGGGTTGCTGATTGCTGAACTTGGCTCAATTGAACGGCTCAAATTACTATTACTGTTATTCAGCTTAGTTATGTGAAGCTTCCTCAAGATATTAGATGGCATCAATAACGCTGGGCCAAATCCGAGAGTTGAGTATATTGTCTTGAACTAACAATATCCTTCTCCCTTAATCCTTTATTCGCTTTCTGGGTCCAAGCCTTACAATTTGGCGAGAACTTTGATGAAATTGTAGTTGCTCTATCTATTTCAATTGACCGTGTTTAAGACCGCCCTTGTCTGTTCAGTCTCCGACAGAAGTATCAATTGGACACCTAAACTCTTGGTTAACCTTTCCTTTTTAGCTTTTCAGCTTTTCTTGCTATCAATTCCAATAAATCCCTACGAAGGCTAACCGACTCAATGATCTGTTCACCTTGTTGAATTAAGTTGGGTTTTGCTTCTAGTATGCTCAGAGGGTCTACAATATAAAGATCTATTGAAAAAGGGTCGTGAATGAACCAAAAATGTCGATTACATAATCAAGCACATTACCTACTAATACCGTTTCTTGCTAGGTCTACAATGGCGTAGACGTTCAACACGGAAACGAACAACCATATGGCGATGGCAAAGGATGCCGTTATCCAATTGTTATTCATGTACTTGTAGGATTTTTTATCTCTATCTTCGGAATGATCTGAGGCTTCAGTCTCGTTCGGCACCTCTATTCTCATTATAGACTTTTTGCAAGTGAAGTAAAGTAGAGGAGCGGTCAACGGAGGAAGCAAGATAGAAATCACAACTTGGGATATGTTAAGGGCTCTGCCTAGACCATTTTTACCAATGCAAACAGATATTATCAAACATGGAACAATTGAGATTGCTCTGGTAACAAGTCTTCGCAACCATGGTTTGATAGTCCAGTTGATATGTCCTTCACTGACCATTTGACCAGCGATGGTGCAGACTATTCCGGCACTTTGTCCGCTGAAAAGCAATGCAAGCATGAAGACGGTACCAACTATTGGTGCCAAATTCCGGGCCAAAAGATCGTGGATTGTGTATAAATCAGCATCAATGGCCTCTTCAGTATTGTAGAGTGTAGCTCCAGAAACAATAAGAATCGCCAGATTGACAAAGAGTGCAAAGGTGCATAGGGTGACCACCAACTCGATGATCGAATACTTCAAAGAGTACTTGATGGACTGGTATGAGGGTTTATACGAATTGTAAAAATAATGAGCGACTCTATCACTCCGTTCTTGATCTATGTTTGATTTCTCATCAATGGTGTCATCATCATATATTTCCTCAAGTTTGACATACCCGTTGTTGACATCGAATTCACGTAGTCTAGGCTGAACCAATCCTGAACCCAAAAAGAGAGAATGAATCATGACCGTAGACCCAATGATCGAAGTGGCAATCGTCATACCTTGGCCTTCAAACATCTCTTTTGAAGGAACATATCCTCTGAATATTTGGCGCACAGTGGACATGTCCGCTGGTATTTGGGATAATTCGACCGCAAAACACAGCACCACCGCTACCACTAATAACGCCACTGCATACTCGAATAGTTTCACGAATTTGGTTGATGAAGTGTCGTTCCTGTAAGCAGCAAGCACAAACAAAACGTCAACTATAGTAATCACCACGCCTGCGGGAAGTGGAATTTTCAACAAGATATTTAATGCAATAGCTGAGCCAATTACTTCTGCCACATCGGTAGCAATAATTGCACACTCAGCCAAAACCCAGAGTATATAGTTCAACCAAGGAGGAAAGTATTCTCTGCAACATCTGGCCAAATCGTAGCCTGTAACCGAGCCCAACTTAATACACAATGATTGGAGAAAAATTGCAATCATATTAGAAAGGAACACTATGAACAACAACGAAAATCTGTTTGCTGCACCAGCAGACACACCAGTAGCGTAGTTACCAGGGTCCATATACGCCACAGACACCATTAGTCCGGGGCCAATGAACGTGGCATACTTTTTCAAACATCTTTTGATTTTGTCAATTTTACCAACTTGCTGCATGTTAGTCATTTGTCTACTTGGAGAGCTATTTTCTGACGAGATGCTGGATTCTTCCATCGTAAAATACCTTTTTTATTCTCAATGCGCTTTCCGCATATAAGCTCATTCGTATGCAATGTATCTGATATATGTTTTCACAGCCCAGAAAAAAAAGTCGTTGATTCGATGTAAGATCGTTTTGTTAAAAAATACTACCAAGGTACGAACTGAGAAATTAATAGTATCTACTTCGTCTTATTTAAGCTATTTGGACTATAAATAGCAATATCTAGAAGAAATAATCTAGACAGCTGGCTTATTTTCAATGTAGTCGTTAATTTTCTCCTTTCCAACTGCAATAATGTTGATAATTTTTGAAAGAATATCGCCAAAGTTGGTAAACTCTGTGTATGGTATTCCTTCTCTAATACAATATTTTATCAAATCCTTTCCGTGTTTGGCAAACAACAAATTTGTTTCCTTTGCGGCAGAGAGATCAGACACGCCATCACCGCAGTAAAACAACATAGGGGTATTTTCAGAGGTATACCCGTTTTGCGCTAAGTAGCTTCTAATTGATTTGGACTTATCATGCCCAAACCCCGATTCTGGGTCTCTATAAACAATATCCCACTTATTAGTTTCCGGGTCGATTTTGACATCATTACTGACAATTTCTATGTTCTTGATGGCCTCCTCACCTACCAAATTCTTCAACAAGGCATGAATGATTGGCTTCATTCCCGAACTGATAACAATTATGGGGATGTGCTTTTCGTAACACCAGTGGTAGAAATCTTTGAACCCGGGATCCAATTTGATATTCTTGAGCAAGAAGTCAATACACTCCGGGAATGGCGTGTCAATGGAGTCTAACATATCTTTGAAACCATCTCTAAAGGTAGTTTTCTCATATAAGATATCATCGTTGATCTCAAGTCTTCGAGCTTGCCCGAACCCAATGTTATCGGTAAGGTAATCGTTAGAGTCTTGAAGAGTCACTGTACCATCCCAGTCAGTGAAGACTATAGCAGGTGGAATTTCTGAGTTAGTCATTGTGGTTGATTTAAGCGGACGTTGTACCCCGAGATTCAATTAACCGTAATAACGTGTGCGCATGTTACGAAATCTGTTCAATAAATGTCGCAATATAGAGCAATCAAGAATGTCGCGAGTTATGTCGTTGGGAATTAGTAAATTGATAAAACGGCTCTAGAGTATTCTGAATAAGCTGCTCTCAAGTGTTTCTGACAATCTGGATGGCCAACAATAGAATTGGAACTCACTAGATAGAATAGAGATCATTTTAGCCTGAAAACATCAACACGTTGGGTAACCGCTTCTAGAGAATAATAAAAATGTTTGAAAATTTAAAGGCGTTTATTAGACATGGCAAGCAAGCTAATGACATGCAGAAGAAGCCACTCGACCCATCCATATTGGTGGACCATACTACTGAGAGGACGTATAACATTAACGATCCGGAAGCTTCGATTGCGTTAGATGTTGGCAAACAGGAGAATGGTCAAGGTAGAGATTATGAAATGTCAAACGATGGTGGTGAGGATACTTACGCCGGTGGTGTGGAAGACGCCAAGGTACGAGAAAGACGCAACTACGAGCAAGTAGCTTCACACATTGTTGAGCAGGAAAAGTTACAACGAATGAAATCGACTAAGTACCCCAACTTGGACGATTATGAAATCTTAGACAAAATGGGTGAAGGTGCATTTTCAGTTGTTTATAAAGCTTACCATGCAAAGTCAGATACATATGTTGCTATCAAAGTTCTCAGGAAGTTCCAAATGGATCAAGCTCAAAAGCAATCGGTCTTGAAGGAAGTGACAATTATGAGACAATTGAATCATCCTAATGTTGTTAAATTCATAGAGTTCATTGATCTGGATAAATACTATTACATTGTCCAAGAGCTTGCATTTGGAGGAGAAATATTCACCGCTATAGTTAAGTTCACTTACTTTTCCGAGGACTTATCTCGCCATGTTATCACTCAAGTTGCTCATGCAATAAGATATCTTCACGAGGAGGTTGGGATTGTACACAGAGATATAAAGCCCGAGAATTTATTATACATGCCTATAGACTTCGTGCCATCGGCAAATCCTTTGTCGAAGCTCAGGAAGTCTGATGATAAGCAGACGAAGAAAGATGAAGGTGATTTCATCCCCAGTGTGGGAGGAGGAACTATCGGAGTTGTTAAAATAGCAGATTTTGGTTTGTCAAAACAAATTTGGGAGCATAACACTAAAACCCCCTGTGGAACCGTGGGATATACTGCTCCAGAAATTGTTCGTGATGAGAAATATTCGAAAGAAGTAGATATGTGGGCTATTGGCTGCGTTCTTTATACTCTTCTCTGTGGATTTCCTCCATTTTACGACGAAAGAATAGAGACATTGACAGAAAAAGTTGCTAGAGGTGAGTATACATTCCTCAGCCCATGGTGGGATGAAATTTCTCAGGAAGCTAAGTATTGTGTGTCAAGGTTATTGACTGTTAACCCCAGTAAGAGATACACAATTGAGGAGTTTTTAAGAGACCCATGGATGATGAATATGAAGCAAGGATTGCGGATGGCCCCTCCTTCCTCTGCAAACAAATCAAACTTCCAGTCACAGGCAAGAAGTAAGGACCCTAAAGACAAATTTCTGCATAACAATGATCTTTATTCTCCTGCCGTGACTGCTATGAGGGATGCATTCGACATCTCGACCGCAGTGCATAGAATGGAAGAAGAAGCCGCTTTAGCGTCCCGTGCACTTCCCAAGAAGTATGATGATTTGGTAGAAGAAGAGGAGGAGGAGAATGAGGAATCTGTCGACATTTCAGGTCGTGTGATAGAAACCCCCATAGAGATCACGAAAGTTAGGAGTGGGCGTGATCCTCAGCAAAGACATGCGAACAACTTATTTGATCTTAACTTAAATGGTGCATCTATTTTGGAAAGACGGAAGAACAAGAACGTTATTGTCTAACGCTAATGGTATATTATAATCAGTGCTTAATAATGCACTTATTGTAAGTAGTTGACAATCTCTTCTCTCGTATTTGATATCCTTTAGCCTTTTTTTCATTTCTCGTACATTATCATTAATTTGTAATTGAAATAAGTATTTACTTAGTATATCGCGATCTTACATAATTTTCAATATTAACCCTAACGATGGATGTGGAGGGAGATAGACTGGAGGATGTGCTTTCCCTAATACATTTGGATGTAAGTCATATAATAGAGTACTATTCATCCAAGGTGGCTAGTAATGAGTCAAAATACCGTCAAAATAAACGACAATTTAAACGTAATAATGAGTTAGGAATTGAAGATTTGAAATACTCAGAGATAAGTCGTAGGATATCTGACAGAAACACATCAAAAGGTAAAGAGAATAATACTTCGCAGGACTGGATTACTTTGAGTGATAGAGAAATAACCATATGTACTCTTTCTCCTGTTGATTTGGCTGTATTTGAAGATCTATTGAAGAATAATGCATTCATAGGCAAGGAGGAGGATGGTAGGTATACTCTACGTCTCCAAGATATCAAAATAACAATCGAGCTGGAAGGATGCTTACTTTCAGTTAAAAACAATGCAACTTTCAAGTTCAAACCCAAGTTATTGTTTTCAGTCAATGTAGCTGATGCCACCACACAGTTACCCCAGGTGTTGCCACAAGAATTATCGTTAGTATATTTGTCTTCGTCCAAACGACAGAAGAATGCGATACTCCCCAGTCTGCCAACAGTTGATTTGAGATTTAATATAAATACAAACAGAATTGATGTCAATATAAAATATCAGATCAAATCCAAGTGTAATTTATTTAATTATCTAGAATCTGATGTTTCGAATAAGGTAATGAAAATTATTGAGGATCTGTGTGATAGGATACCTACAATTTATGAGAGAGATGTGAGGTCTTTCTGTGACGTGAATGAGGCTGTTTCTCCTCATTTGTTTTATAAGTCGATTTGCGATTATACATCGATGTTGCCAAAAGTTGAAAGAGATTTCGAAATACCTGAGCTTGAAACCAAATTATTGAAATTTCAAAGCAAGACTGTTAATTGGCTCCTTGAAAAAGAAGGCATGTGCTATGATTTTACTTCGGATAGATGTACACAGAAGCCTGTCATCAATGATGCGCTTAAACATATGATTGAGTCATACTTTGAAGGTAATGAAGTAGACATAGACGAACTTGATAACAGTATTATTCAATTGCTTGAAAAATTCAGCTTCGGATGGAGTAGGGTGGGAAGGAAGAGTAATTTACTATTTTTCAATAAGTATATCGGCAATCTTCTTGATCGTGATTACATACTAAAGTTTTTCAAAAGGGATCTATACAACGAAAAGACTTCTTCATACTTTCCTGCGCAGGGACTTTTAGCAGAAGAAATGGGTCTAGGGAAAACTGTGGAGATTACTGCATTGGTGCTCATGAACGCCCGGCCGATTGAACAAATTAATGAACCAATTAATATTCAATTACAATCGTTCGGTGATTTCAAGACAGTAACGAAATCTAAAACAACATTGATAATAGCTCCTGACTCCATATTGCGACAATGGGTCGAAGAGATTAACCATTTGGCCCCAAGTCTAGCTGTCACCATTTATCGTGGTGTCAACAAATACCCAAAACTAAACAATAAAGCAGACTTAATTGCAGAGTATTTGAAAAATTTTGACGTTGTGTTTGCAACATATTCTACCATTTCTAAAGAACTTGATTATGCTTTGTATTCTTCAAAAAATAGATCTACTAGAAACGCGAAGAAAAGATCATTCAATTATAGTGAATACGATGATCCACAAGAACCTCAAGAGGACGATATAGACGATGATTCCAAAAACTCCAAAGATACTTTATTTGATAACGAATTCCAATCATTATTTCAACTCACTCTACAAACTAAAAAGCCTAGGATGGCAAATGCGAAGTCCAATGAAAATGACAAGGAAACCGATTATGAAAAGGCATTACAAGATGAAATCGAATTCGTGATGCGTCACAACAAGACTGCTTCTTTGTTGAGGCTGAATGACTACCAGTCTCCTTTGATGCTACTTCAGTTCTGGAGAGTTGTTTTAGATGAAGTTCAAATGGTTTCATCTAAAATTTCCAGGGCATTCCAAAGTGCAGCATTGATCCCAAGGTTTCATGCTTGGGGTGTATCCGGGACACCTATCAAGAAAACTTTTTTTGATTTGCATTCAATTCTTCTCTTTTTGAAGTATCAGCCATTTTGCTATGAGAACTCGAAAAACTCTTGGTCACTTTTGTCTAATTCGTCCATAAATACAGATTTCATTAGGTTATGGACCAGTGTATGCTTGCGCCATACGAAAGCAATGGTTCATGATGATATAAAATTGCCTCCACAGGATAGAGTATTATTGAAAATTCCATTTTCTGCAGTGGAACAAGAAAATTACAATCAATTGTTTGAGGATTGCTTGTCTACAATATGTCTTGATGGTGATGGAAATCCCGTAACTTCAGACTGGGAGGCGACTCCTACAATTTTGGCTTTCATGAGATCCTGGTTAGTTAAACTTAGGCAAATTTGTGGTAATCCGCAAGTAGGGAAACTAAATCTTTCATCAAGAAAATACAGGTCGAAGTCTAGTCACTCTAACAGAGGTGTCAATTTGATAACACATTTGAAAACGCTAGAAAATGTGCTTAACGATATGTTGAATAATGCAGCCAATCAACTTTTCGATCATGAGAGACAATTCATACAGTTGTATGTTGAGACTGGTAGTTTCTACGAATACATATTGAATCCCCAAAAGGCATTAAAGTTTTTGAACAAAGGTGCCTTAGAAACTGAAAGAATAATATTCAGACTCCAGAAGATAGTAGAGAAGTATTTGATGGAGTATAAGAATCGAAAACGTAAGTTAAATCTACCAGCCGATGACGTTGATAGTATAGACATCGATGACGACAATGACGCATTTTTAGAAGGGAACTCAGGAGACGAGGAGTTGGAGAATATTGCAGGTAAAATAAGGAATACAAAAATTAGATTGAAGAGTTGGTATATTACGCTTCATAAGTTTTACTTTTTGATAGCGTCCTCCTATTTTCAACATTACGATCCCGAATACTTAGAAAAAATTAATAACATGAGAAATGAGTCTGTGCTTTCGGTGCCTGAGTTAGAAGTTATTGCGAGAGACGATGGGTATGAGATTTCAAATGAGTTGATTTCGATGGTTTATGACATAAAATTTGACAGTTCATCTTTTCCAAAATCAGAGCACGAACTACTTATGCTCAAAAAGGGAAGTTTATCAAATAATAAGTTGCAAGGTTTAGAACAAGAGTACTACAGGATGTCAGATATGACAAGGCAGTTAATTTTAAAGTCTTCGATAAAAAATGTGGAAAAAGTTGTACGAACTAGAATTCTTCTACGAGAAAAGTTCAGCACATCTCTCATGGTGGACAATGGAAAAGTCTTACTTCCAAAGAGCTCTAAAAGGCTTTTCAACTCTATTCCAATGATAGAGATATCGGACTTCACTAATTTTACTATCTCCATCCAGCTTAGATTGTATTTCGAGAGAGTTCAAAATATGATTTCTCAACTCAATCAGCAAACGGGGACAATTAATAGCTGGATGGAAGAATTGCTCTCTATTCTTACGTCTCCTCTTGTGTCCCATGACAAATCACCAGATGGTGAGGAATACGAAAAGTCCATTACGGATCAGGATAAAGTTTCTTGTTATTTACACATATTAGGGAAGACTCTACTTGATCGGACACAAGCAGTCACTGGTCCTGAGAATTCTGAAAAGACGGTAATAATCAAAAAGAGCGAAGGTGATGGAGAACTCATCGAGGAACTCAAAACTATAAACGATGTTAAGTTTCTTGAAAGCTTGAATCAGACAAGGTTAAAAATCAAACCAAAAATGAGATATAGCTTCCAAGATCTTGTCTTAGAATTGAAAGAAATGGAGGTAGAAGTGAAAAATGTTACGGGGCATTTTGATAGCTCAAATGTGATCTTGAAACAGTACGAAGATTTAAGTCAACAACTTCGTAATATCTTCGACAACCAGAAAGTTGCTACAGTATTGATGCAACGAGAATTGAATCTCCACTGTAATAGCGTTTTCAATGCTAGAATTGATTATTTCAAGCAACTTCAGCAAATTTCAGATAGTGTGAAAGCTGCTATCTACCCATTTACCCAGGAAGAGATGAAAAATATTGATTTAGCCACCTATTTCAATAAGTATACTGCGAAGTTGACGTTTTTGAGAACCCAGATAAATAAAGCTATTGCGAAATACAGATACTTGAAATCTTTAACTAGACTTGATGACCAGAATGAAAATGAGGAAGAATTAATGTGTATCATTTGCCAGTCATCCATCACTATTGGTTCATTGACTCAATGTGGACACAAGTATTGCAAAGACTGTCTAGATGTATGGCTCAAAAGCAATGGTACTTGTCCAATGTGTAAATCAATCATTTATTCTTCTTCGGTTTACAATTTCACATATCACAGACCGAATTTGCAAATGGACGAAATCAAAGAAGAAGTTCAAGAGTATCCTGAAAACAAAGACTTGTACTCAATATATCATCCTGTTCAGACAAATGTCACGGAGAATATTGAAAGCATACAATTAGGTAACTCTTATTCCTCAAAAGTTGACATGATTGTGAGACTAATAATATATCTCAGGAATCAAGATCTGTCAGTACAGATCGTTATATTCAGCCAGTGGCAAGATCTTTTGTACATAATTGGTACAGCTTTATCATCTGCAAATATTACCTACGTTGGCTCCTACGGAACACTAACTCCTGATACAGCTCTCAATAGACGAAAATCCAAATTTGAGAGTGTAGAAGAATTCAAGAATTCTTCAAGCATTATAACATGTTTCCTCCTAAATGCAAAAGCGCAGGCAAGTGGACTCACTCTCATTAATGCAAGTCACATCTTTTTATGTGAACCACTAGTGAATACTTCTTTGGAACTTCAAGCAATTTCTCGAATCCATAGAATTGGACAAACCAAGAGAACTACTGTTTGGATGTTTGCCATACAAAACACTGTTGAGGAAAACATAGTTTTGATGTCAACCAAGAAGCGTTTGCAGTACATGGACAGTGAAGACAAAAAAGAAAATAAAAACGGTTTGACCTCTATCCTGGAGATTTTGAGTAAGGAAAAAAGCTTGACCCAGGCAGAGTCGATAACTTTGATGAATAGCGCTGGTACTGATACACTTATAAGTCGAAGTAATGGTGAGGGTGAGTCGGTTACTAATTCCGACTTATGGGACGCTTTTTTTCTTTCGAGAGCTAGGAAAAACTAAACATCCATGTTCATATATTTTTTATAGTGCTACAAACTTATCAAATATAGAAAAACGAAGTATCATCATAACCACCGTAAACCTTTCCAGTGTCACAGAGCTCAGCACTGATTTTCAAGACGGCATCGTCAGAAATACCCAATTTCTGTGCAATCAATCGAGAAGGAACACCTTCGGCCATCGTAGGAGTGTATTCACGAATAACATCCAAAGCTCTGTCAATCAAAGGTTTGGATTCTTCCCTGTCATTGGCATCAGACACAAACAATCCTTCCTGTTTACCGGCAGTGGATGTGGCAGCGGTGACGCCTTGTGCCCTCAAATGAGTAGATATAGCACTTAAATTGTGATACAATATCTCATTGCTGTCATTAACAGCACGTATGGTAGCATTCTGGATATTTTTCTTTCCGTTGAACTCTTTGAGCGCTCCACTGACAGACACATACTTGTTCAACTCCTTTTCGTACTTCTCAGACTCCTCTGCTGCTCCTGACACCTGATCATCGATCCATTTACGCACATCGATGGTTCCAGTTCCGTCCTCCACGGTTATTATTATCGCAGACGTGTTGTTATCAACCTTCCGTACAACTCCTATAAACGACACGAAATTCAACTCAACGTTGTGTATTTTGAAGTCGCTATCCGGCACTTCTTGTTTCGACTCGTTGATCTGCTTGATGGTTACAGGTGTAAGACTCGACTTTACCTGCTGCTTCTGCGATCCGATTCCATCTGATTGAAATCCTCCACGTCCACCATCAGTTCCATCGAAGTCTCCGTCGCCATAGTTCCCAAAATTTCCGAAATCTGACATCTTTAACTGCTTTTATTCTACTCTCGTTATAATATATTGGTTTCTTAACGCGTTGTATGTATTTACAAATAGAAGAAGTGCACGACCAGCCTCTCTATCTCACTATCTACTACGTTGGCTTTACATTCATAAAAAATTCGAGATAACCTACAACTACCCTTTACTCGCTATGTGGAAGCCTGTCACCCCCTTTACCACGCCAATAATGACTTATCCGTGTGTAAAGGATGTCTCTTTTCTCTATTACTATTACTAATTTTCACTGGGGGTATATTATAATTTCGCAGCATTTCTAATAAAACTTCCTGGGTTCGATTCCCGGGCTCGACATTTCAGCAAAGCGCGTAGAGCTCGAGAAGAGCATCAATATAAGAAATTATCGGCGCCTATATATGTTTTTCTTACCAAAAGATTCAATATAAGATTTCGAGTTATCATATTATTGGGACAGAGTAATTGAAATATAGGAGACAGTCTGTTGTTGGTTATATGACACATTTTAAGCATGGACTCAAACATTGATCCTAGTATTGCGGAAGAAGAGCTCTTTCTGGTGTCGATTGATCGCAGCAAAAATGGAGGTGGGATGCGAGAAGAGGGTATTGGGCTTCATCACGAGGAGCATAGAGATGAAAATGGACCTATAAGGAATGTTTTTCGACTACAGGAATACGTGGAGGGCGATAGTGAGGAGAATGAGCATGACAGACATGCGAGCGAGACGGCGTCGGCCGCGCTCAACATGCTTCAGTTTGGGCAGCTAGGAGAGGATGGAGACATTGGACATGCATCTGCAGGGCATATTGATGGGTTTATGGTATCGAACGGTCCTTTTCTGGGGTATGGTGATGCGGAAATGGTTGATGCGGAATATGTTATGGGTCCCTCGGCAGCGACGGTGAAAATGGTCCAATACAACCCTTCAGAGAAGGTGAAACGTCTTGGGCGCCCACGCAAGCACTTGGCTAAAAATTTGACACCGCCTGAGAATTCGTCGTCGCAGAATTATAGTGGTTCTGTGTTGTCCAAATTCAGGTTTGACACCAGGCCATTAGAGGGCCCTGGCTCTAGAGGAGGCAGACAAGTGGCGAGGAGGGTGCCTCGGGGCAGAATGACATTGGGCAGTGTAATGAAGCGCAAACAACAGTCCCAATTAAATTTTGATGTCGTTAAACTGAAACCTAGAAAAGAAAATGGAGACTTGCTGTCAAAAGAAAACTCCGAAAAGGAGGGAATCGTCAGTGCCGTGCTGGAAACATCTCAAAAAAGCGAAGATAAGGATGAAGGCAATAATTTGGGACTAACGGACACTCGTAGTAAAGAAGGTGAGAGCTCTCATGACCCTACTCCCAGCATGCATGATGAAACAGCGGAAACGGAGAAGCACATTAAGGACAATTTAGAAAAGGGAAATAGTAACAGGCATCAAAAAAAGGACTTATATATGAAACTTGCTTCAGTGAGCAGGACTACAGTCATAAACAATAAAAAGAAATTGTCTAAACAGCTTCCAGGACCAGTCATAGAGATGTATTATGACCTCTACGATGATAATATTATAAACGCACAGGAAAATATAGAAATAAAAGCAGAGAAGGTTGCACTCGGGTTTCCTATTCTAAAATCAGACTATGCAGATAGTATCGTGGTTATTTTATCGTTTTTGAATAAATTCAAAAGTATTGTTCAATTTCAAAATATCGGTCCCCAAGATATTGAGCAAGGATTAAGTCTACCTCCATCCAATCAGACTCCCGGGGAGTGGTACAACCCTAGAGAAGTTGATTTCTCAATCAAGACACAAGACATAAACTACGTATCTTCACTAATGTGTCAATTATTCTCGAGGCTTTTGAAATTAGCCATGAATAAAAAGAAGGACGTCTCTATTCATTCCAAGACAGTGGGCGAACTTAGATCTTTGGCATCTTTATATGGGTTACCCAAAGAATGGAGAGATGATTCGGACGTATTGTCAAGCAAAAAAGATGATAGTACAGAAAGTTACATTGTCGATTCTAAACGACCTGAGATATTGATTGATGAAAGCGTTTATTACGTGGCACCATTAGTGAAAAGCAACCCATTAGGCTCTAAAAGATTTGAGTCTTCCGGTCTCGGTGGAATTGAAGACCCTGTCGACAGATTGATTCTTATCAGGGCAGTAGTCGAGTGGTGCTTAGTTGCGTCTGACGAAATCAAAGAATCTATCAATAATTTCATCCAAAACCAAGATCACTACGCAGAGAAAGAAACTCACTATGGATCTCGTGCTGTCTTGAGGGGATTCAGAGCTACAGAAAATGTTAAAAGAGATGTTGAAAGAAAATTAAAAAGGAAAAAGGGTAGCGACAACTCAAAGTACTGTGATCCTACCTCAGACCCTCTTCAACACGGAATGAGATTGCGATTGAACGAGTTTGTTGTTGGAGAGTGTGGATTTCATGTCGGCAGGTTTTATCTTTGCCGGATGGCAGATTCCAGTTCTGGTGGTATATCTTCGATATCAAAGATGAAAGCTGTCGAATCTTCGGATTCCATCATTCATGCAGCCTCTAAATTCAAATTGTACGTTCAAGATGTGCATCTGATGCTCACAGAGAGTCTCAATAATTACGGAATTGAATATAGTGAGAAAGGTGAAGTTCACAACCAAAACATCAAGCAAAACTATTGGTATGAAGTTGCTGCCAACTATCTGGAGGTCTGCGATTTTGTTGATTATTTGGCCAAGAGATTGGGTCTAAATGTCGAGTGCCAACCCGAAAACATTATACGTAGTAACTCAATGATTCACAAGCCCATCTTGAACCTATACAACTTCCTTTTGTCGAGTTTGGCAAGTTTGAAAAGAGGTGACGAGGTGAATTCCACGAACGAAAAGGTAAGCAGAATGGAAGTCATAGACGCTAATGATTCGATAGCTGATAGCGAATTGTCTCTTTTGGTAGATGAAGAAACAGACGAAGTTGATAGGTTATTGGTACAAACTACAAATATAGATGATGATGACGATGACGATGACGAATACAAACAAGAGGAGGATGATGACGACGAATATATAGATTAATTGAATTTATATCCTTTCATCTCTAAAAATACACATATAGATAAGAATCATGTTCTTTTTGAGCTTTCCATTTTAATTTGGTATTAATACCGGATTGAATTAAAAGCGAGTAGATCCAAGTAATAAGTCTATTTTTTCCTTTAACAAATCCTCGTTGTCTTCGAAATACTTGGCTCGTCTGACAAGCTCCTCATCATAACCTTCGTCGCTTCTTAAAGCTCTTAATGTCTCCAGTTGTGATTCTATCCAAGATTCAATAAATTTAACAGGATCCTCGCTCAACTCTTTATAAAATTGCTCTCTCATACTAGCGTTTTGAAGAGCTGCAACACCTAAGGAAATTTTGTTATTCAAACTTTGAATCAAATTGTCTGATTTCGTTAAGCTCTCAAATGTTGACCTGTTGAAATCAACCAAATCTCGTTGAATTTTGGAAATTTGAGCAGGTAATTCGACGGGTATATCAAGTACTACCTCACCTAATGTGCTTGATTTTCTAGTGTTGATTTCATAGTCTATTATAATCGGTTCACGAGGTTTGAAATGAGATTGAAGCAATTTGTAAATTTCAGAAAACCTGAATGATTCAACATGTAATAAACTCTTCAAGACTTCATCACATATTATTAAAGTAATTTCCTCATCATCTGTTGTTTCTTTTGTCCCATTGTCGACATATCCAGAAACTGTCGAAACAGCAGGAACCTTTGTAGGAACAGGTCCTTTTTTGAACAAATCTTTGTACAAAGCATATTGCCAAATGAGGTATATTATTTCTTGTTGGTTAGATTCCCGTTTCCCAACGAAATGTGCCATCTCATCACTGAGCTTTATAGCAGCCGTGGGCTCTTTTATCAAAATGGCTAACTTTGCGTTCAAGTTGTAAACGCCATTTCTCTTGACATCGAGACCGTCAAACTCAGTTTGAACACTGCCATTCTTCAATACATCTGACTCGTTTCTCCATTCTATGATGTTGGATTGCGCATTCTGAAGCTCCGGATAATCCTCATTAGGAATGATATCGACTGAAATACCAGATAAAAAGTTGCTAAACTTGAAGGTCAGAGACTCAGTGTCTGAATCTCCAAGAAACCTTCCCTCTACTCTTAGAGTCCAGCTGCTTTCACTTTCAGGAACACTTTCGCCTTGTTCCTGGAGTAATTGCTTCTGCCATGGTTGGTTTTCACATGTGTTATAAACAAAAACTCTCAATATACCAGTCTCACGCTTGAAATTACTCGGTTGAACCGTGCTCTGTTGAATCGCTTGAAAATCAAGTGCCTTCATTGATATCAAATGGCTGATCTTATCTTCGGCCTCCTTAAGTTGTTTGTAGAGTTCCAAATTTGGAATCTTGTCGTACAATTTAACTGGAATATTTGTATCGGTAGGCGTGTATGAAATTGTTGGAGCCGCTGATGGGTTCGGTCTTGGGTTATTTGAAGCTACACGAGCACGAGCATTTTGCCCATGAGGTACCTGTTGATGATGCAAAGTCGACATTTCGATAATGGTAAATCTAAATAGTGTATAGATATTTCGAAATAATTTATTTGCTGGAAATAAATGTCGCGGTAGAAAATGTCGAGAGATTTAAAATGTCGTCAGCTATCATACATGAGTGCCATCAGATATTTTATATCTTCATGATCCAGATACTAGATATGTCTCTGTCCGACAGAGATCTACCCCTGGTGTTCAAAGTAAAAAGTACAAAAGTCCGGAAACGGAAAGCACAGAATAATGGAGGGATTTATAATTCGATTACAGACAGTAGGTCACAGCTATTAAATCAGGCATCCCATCTCAAGAATGCACATCTTCATGAGATCAAAAAGCGCCGGAGAGACCTCCTCAAGAGAATCAACTATAGTGCCACATTTTCTGTTGTTGTTTTACCTTTGTGGGCTTTGGTCTATCTATTGAAATATTCTAAGAGTTTTGGACCTGAAAATTTGCATACGATGATTTTCTCATGTATATATTTCAATTTGACTTTGTTGGCATTCACCTCAGGATATCACAAGTATTTTGCACATAATGCATTTAAGACTAGGTTTCTGGTCATCCAGTTGTATTTTGCAATAATGGGAAGCAGTTTGGGATTAGGACCAATTCGGGTGTGGGCTGCGTTGCATAGAGCACATCATCAATTTACAGACGACACGGAAAGAGATCCATATCTGATTAAAAGAGGCTTTTTTTGGGCTCATCTTGGCTGGCTAATCAAGAAACCGAAGATAATTGGCTTTTATGAGGAGTACATCAATCAAGAATTTCCAACGAAAGAAAACTATAAAGTCCTTAATCATTTGCATCAAGATGCAACTTTCGAATTGGATGAGCTTGAACTTTTGAATAGCGAATACATGGCCGTTGTCAGGCAAGTCGTTTTATGGCAAGAGAAATATTACTTCATTTTGTTTTTGCTAACGACTCTAGTTATACCCGTAACTTATACATATTATGTTTGTCATGACACAGTATTGAATGGCCTATTATACCCTGGTATTATAAGAATGTTTTTGTGCCAGCAGGCTCTCCTTAGTGTAGAGTCTGTCTGTCATTCGAAGAACCTTCATGTTTCTATTCCATCCCAACCATTCAATGACAAAAACTCCTCACTGGACTGTTATAATCCTTTGGTTACGGTCTTAACTTATGGTCAATCGCAGCAAAACTACCACCACGAATTTCCTCATGACTACCGTGCTTCAGCACTGTGGCTCGCATTCGACCCTACTAAATGGTTCATATGGCTGCTTTCCTGTGTTGGGCTTGTTGATGAGTTGTGTATCACACCTAATGACTTAATCGTTCAACTTCGCATTCAACAGCAACAAGAGGTCATTAATAGAATGAGAAGTAAGTTGAATTGGGGTACTCCGATATCCAAACTCCCTTTGATTAAGCCAGCAGATTTCAAAAAGATTGTTGAATCTACCGGAAGTGATAAATTGTACATAGTGATTCAAAATATTATTCACGACATCACTCCTTTCATGGATAAGCATCCAGGGGGTATCGCTCTTTTGAGAGCTTCACATGGTAAGGATGCTACTAAGGCATTTTATGGGGGCGTATACAGTCATCTGACAGCAGCCAACAATCTATTGGCAACAATGAGAATTGGTGTATTAGATTACGGCAATGATGAAGAATTGTGGAGAAGGGTTGTGAATGAGGAGGGAGAGGTTAATGATTCTAATACGGGGCATTCAAATCAGCTGCACAAGACAGCAGAGGCTGCTTAGATTTGGATTTAATTTCAATATTTCAATTTATAATTATTTTTGGCATTTGGTTTTGTTTAATACAAGATGGTTTAACTTACATAACGAATTTAAGTTTCATTTCTCACGAATACTTTAATCAATTCCAATTGAATCATCGTTCAATTTATTCGGTAGTTTCAGTGTAAGTTCAGATTTATTGAAGTAAATATTGAATCTATCAACAATCTACTATTCAAAAACGATATTACCTATAAACTTTATTCTGGAATAGACAAAACTATTTTGCCCGTTGTCTTTCTACTCTCGAGCTCCTCTGCCGCTGTTTTGTAATTCTTCAAAGGGTATGTCTTAAATAGTGCAATGCTTAAAGCACCAGAATCTACCAATCCAAATAAGTCTTTACTGTATTTTGACCATTCCTTCTCAGTTGTTACATACCCAAAAAGCTGTGGTCTCAAAAGCTTGATATTCTTGGAAGCTAACCTGCCGATGGATAATGGAGGTACAACCCCAGACGCATTTCCACAACTGACAAAAGTTCCTTTTCTGGCCAAAAATTCAAATGAAGTCTCAAATGTTTCTTTTCCAACTGAATCAAAAACAGCATCAACACCTTTTCCATCCGTGATCTCCTTCACTTTAGCAGCTATATCATCAGCATGGTAGTTGATGGCGTATTCAGCACCAAGCTTCTTGGCCTTGTTCAATTTCTCTTCTGTTGAGGCAATTGCAATAACATGAGCACCCTTCTGTGCTAACAATTGAACTAAAATACCACCAACTCCACCTGCAGCAGCCCAAACTGCAACGTATTCGCCTTTTTGCACAGGATGGGCTTCATGGACAAATGTCAATGCAGTCAATCCTTGGACAAGGATTGCCGCATAAAGTTTCAATTTCTCATCACTCACATTTGATTCCAATTTAATCACTTGCACCCGATCTTCAGAGATCTTAGTATACTCAGCAAATGTGGCTGTTGATAAGTAGGCCACTTTGTCTCCCACCTTGTACTTTGTAACCGCACTTCCAACTGCTGCAACCTCACCAGTAGCCTCTCTTCCAAAAATCGCTGGCTTTTCGATTGGGTAAATACCTTTTCTGAAGTAGGCTTCGATAAAATTGACTCCAGCGTAACGGTTTTTGATTATTACGTCAGTTGGAGATTGAATTTGAGGTGTCTTTAAATCTCCATATTTGACAACATCCAAGGATTCCCCCGTCTCCTCAAAGTATACAGCTTTATGTTCAGTAGGTATATTGCTAGATGACATTTTGATTATAGTTAGTTAGGAGTTGGTCTTAAAAATATTGAGCGCAAGATTCCATAAATATAGTCCCATTTAGATTTATATCAGAAAGTCCTGTGGGTAGGGTTTCCAGGATTGCAAATCATATTCGACAATAAATAAGGAATAGCTGATGCGTAATCACCAAATAATCAAGCTAATTGAGGCTTGAAGCAGCCACAGAAACCGACAGTAAAGGATCCTACATAAGCGAATTATCGTTATTCAGTATTTAAGTATATTTTCGGATTGATTGCAAATCATCCCCCGACACTTACTGTCTCCAATGTAGACTATACAGTACAATTCTACAACCCAACACTAATGGGGCGACAAATAGACTATATATTTGAAAACTGGAAAATCAAAAGCCCGTTCTCATATCGGAGAGCTGGGTATTACATCTGAACGACGTCCAAAATTGGGTGATTAACTTCAATTGAAGTCACCACTCAATTGGAACGTGAATTGTGTATCAAATATCTCTAGTATGCTTTTAAATTGCATCTGAACGGCTGTTAATTTTGTCCTTATGAGCAGTTTTGATGAATCGAAGTATATTTGGTGAGCTTTTCTTCGCTAATATCCAAAGATCCGAAAAATTGAGATTCTCATCTTCATTAAAGAAATCCCAGTAGACTTATACATTCAACGACTTAATGGCCCACGATTTGAGGATTTTCAATATCAAGGACTATAGAGGTGCCACCGTTGAGGACTTGGACATCAAGCCTGCTATTTCTATCAATCCAACGACGTCTTTAGGCGAGGCTTTAGAATTAGCATATGAACACGAGTTCACGTACTTGCCAATCATTCACGAGGAAAACAAGAAATTACTAGGTATTTTGAACGTAGATGACTTAAGGCGTGATCCTAGGAAGTTTGAACGGAGTTTTCTTCGACCAATAGTGAAAAACTATATGATTTGGTTCAACCTGAACGTAAAGCAAAGATATGAAAAAGAGCACCAAGAACACCCACTTACGAGCAGAACTCCTTTGAAGACGACGATCATAAAGCCTGTTTCTTCAACCAATAAAACTTATCGTGTCATCACTCCATGGACATCGTTGGAAGACCTTGCCAAATTCTTCAACGATGGATCTTACTTCGCTATAATCACAAACGACCATGGAGATTTTGTATACGGAGTAGCTACCCCAGAGGATCTTTTAAAGTACGAAAACTCAAGACCAAAGCTTTAAATTTTTCATTACCCTTTATCGGAATTATACGCATATATACAAGTTACATCTAATGAGTGTATTCAATTTGTTCTATTACCAGCCTGTGGTTTTTCGATTATTCTGCTAGTAAGCACCAAAGGGAATTTTAGTCCTAAGGTTCGATAATGTCAATAGGCATGCGAGTTGACTATTTGGTCTTCTTTGGCTTCTGGACCTTTGCGGGATTCAGATTTCTGGATGCAATGTCTTTAGGTTTTATGAGTTTGTTGGATTTGGCATTTTCCGCAAGAAGCCTTTCTACTTTGTCCCCATGACGTTCGTTTTTCTTCCTTCCATTGATCGGGTCCTCTTTATATGCGTAGCTAATAGATATTTTATGGTTCATGAGTATGGTTCCGTTCATTTTTTCAATCACTTCGTCACTGTTTGCAAAATCGTTGAAAGTAATAGTTCCATGGCCTTTTGATGCCCCAGTATCTGTATTCCGATCTATCTGTGGTGGCGTGATTATAGTGCCAAACTTGGAAAATGTGTCAACAAGATACTGTTCATCAATCAAGGGGTTGAGGTTATTAATAAATAGCTTTGCACCCACATCCATATAGTTGATTTCACTTATGCTCAAATTACCAGAACCAACACCTTGCGAACTTGTCTTCTGTACCTCCGATTTTTTTAGTTTGAGCAACCTTCCATAAAGCCTTATTCCATTCAATATTTTCAATACATAATCAGCATCTTGGCCGTTCTTGAACTCAACGAATCCATATCCCTGGTGAGTTTTCAATATCCGGTCCTTTGGTAGGTTTAAAGATTTTATAGGAGCGAACTGTACAAAAAGTTCATACAACAATATTTCAGTGACCTGTACGTCTAAATTGCCGAAATACAATGACGAGTTGATATTCTTCTCAGAGTCAGGGACTTTTCTAAAAATGCTATTCATGCTTTCGATGCTATAAGGATTATACAAGATGAGGTGCGCAGATCGATATACTTAAAAATCGTGGGCGTGCTCTGCTCAAATTCTGAAGATGAGCATCCAGTACAACACCAGCAAGAAGGTTGTTTTGAATTAAAAGACCTGAAAAATTGACCTTTCTTCTTGTTCACGTATCTATCTTCTGCTTCAGATTATCTTCCTCCAATTTTCCGATTTCATTTCAAGTATTTTAGAATAAAATGCGATTATTCCGGTCCCAACTCATCTGGAAGCTTAGAAGGAAGTTCTTCGGGGCCTGAATCTTCGTTATTGCTATCAATAACCTCTGTGCCTACAGTTGGATCCTGTTTGACTATAGTCTCTGGCTCAGGTAATTCTCCGTCATGTTGTAATCGCTTAACGGATTTCTCCGAGCTTTTCGAAGCTTCTGAACTATCTGAGTCTGAATCTGATTCTGAATCTGAATCTGAATCTGAATCCGTGTCGGTGGTTGTGTCATCTGAAGTTGAGTCATCCAGTGAATCCAGATTTTCAGACTTTTTTATTTCATAGGGGTTCGACTCTCGAATAATATAGTCCTTTAAGCTACCATATTTGGCAGTGACATAAATAGAGGGATACTCGAGAACAATCTTATCTTTCAAACACAGGCTCAAAGTACTCTGGTTATCCAATGCTATGAGGATTTTATTTTTCTCGTTCTTTATGATGCATTCTAGGTAAAATTTCACATTTTCCTTTTGAAATGTGGGCACATCTTGTTTATTGATGACATTATACGGCAATGCGTCGACAAGTGATGTGCTTTCCTTCACTTTGTAGCTCAAGAACCGAGTTACTTCAGCACCAGAAACATCAAGTACAACCCATTCTACGGTCCACGCAAAGGAACCAGATTTCTTATCGTACCCACTTTTATTCGACGTACTCCGAACCATTCCTGGAGGAGCATGCACTACAAGAGTATTTTCTCGTTTAAAACTGGACACAGTCCCCTCCGGGAATTGCTTCCCGATTAATTCAAGACTATGGTTGTTTGCTGTACTTTCAATCCCGGGCTTGAATCTCTTGTCTCTTCGCTGATCCAATCTTCTGTTGGGCCGCTTGAACACAACTCGTGCATTATCTTTTATGTCTTCTTTCCCCAATTGTATCCGCCTATTTATCTTCAATAAGAAGTTGTAATCCCTGTCTATGTGTGCTTTATCCGTTCCTATCTCCTTTTTGGGGATAAATCTTGTTTGATCAGCTAATCCAGAGCACTCTAATTGTTTCTTATGCCTTTTAACGCACTCAAAAGAACACGTTTTTATTTTACACGATGGACATGTATACTTGGGTGGATGCACTTGACAAATAGAGCATAATTGTGTTTCAGAACTCATCAACTTATCTAGCTCATCGCTAATCCCAGCTAGATATTTAAATATTTGTTTTATGCGATGGGCTTGTTTTCGGATATACTGAATATTACGCGGAATTTATTTTCAGCGTAATATTAGAAACGATATAACACGAAATTTTTCAAATTTCTTGTAGACCTATTAGACCATTAGATAGCCACAAGTCTTGAAAGGAGAACTGGATTTGAGAAAATGTATAAGATAGGTTTACAAGCATCTTTGAAAAATGGTATTCAACGGTCCCTTTCTTTGAAAGCTAAAAGGTCCGTACCAGAAAAAATTTCGGTCCAGTTATTGAAAGATTTCGAAAATTTGGGATCAGCAGGAGAGATAGTGAAAGTCAAGCCAGCACATATGAGAAACTACTTGCACCACAACAATGGTGCATGCTATTTAACAGCCACTCAAGGCCCACGAATTCCTGTGGTAAAGAAAAGTAAAAAAGAAAGAAATGTCGAAGTTGTTGTCGAAGCTAAAGAGACCGAAGAAGCAAAAGACACCGCTACCAACGCAATGTCACTCGATGAGTTGTCTAGTCTTTTCAAGACGTTGAAGGGAAATAAGAAGTCATCTGTAAATAAGGGCGCTCAATCCGACCAATTTCATCAATCTTTTGAGAGTTCTACAGAAGATTCGAGTTACACCTCGTCCGAAATCAAGGAAGTTATCCCCAACAACCACACAATAGAGTTAACTGATTCGCTCACATTACCAATCTCCAGAGAGTATTTTGTTTCTTTGGTGTACGAAATGGCCGGAATAAAAATTGCAACCAATACTATAAAATTCCAAAGTCAGGGTAAAGTTTCTAACGAAATAACGGCTCCTGGTGAATACACTTGGTTGTTGGAAGTTCCTCATGAAAAACAAACCGTTAGAAAGACCATATTTGTGACTGACAAGTAGAAGATGTGGAACATACCTTTGACTAGCATTTTGTATATAAAGTTTGTATATAATATCAATAAAATAGATACTTAGAGATTTGATCTTCTCTATTAACTTATTAGTTCCAGCTATTAGAGAAAGATGTCGTCGAACTTTCAATATAGTGCGGCGAACTCATCAAAGATCACCAAACGCAGCTTGGGGACCTCGCCTATCAAAAAGATACAAAGAGATATGAAGAAGCTCTTGCCATCACAATCTAGATATATGCAAAACTTGAAAAAAGCTCAGAATGATGCAACAGAGAATTCAAATAACGCAGTTAGTGAGCTTACTGTGTTGGACTATAATGTCGAGCTAGACTACCAGTTGTCATCTAAGGAGAATTTCATGATAGCAATTGATACAATTTTAAACAATATGTGGTCAGAGTCCAATAAGTTTCATAGGCGATACGATTTCGCTGTGGAAGGTGATAGCACAGATCTCCGAAACATGGAACAAGCTATTTTCATGATCAATGGGCTACTGTTAAACGCAAAGAGCCAAATAATGAAGTTCCGGTCTAAATTTCCAAACAATTTGGTGACAGTCAACCAGTTATATTCGATATACTCATTTCAAGGTCACACATTTGTTGATAAAAGGCTTGAATTAGAGGCAAGAAAAGGTAACATCAAGAAGTTCATCATAACTAACGCTGCACCAGTAATTCTGCGAAGCTCACCGAAGAAGAAGGGACAAAATGTTACATATGGCCATGAAAACGTAGAGGTGGTAGTCAAAACGGCAAATTATATGGAAAGCATTAGCAAAGATATAGCACGGTTTGAGAACTCCACATCAGAAGAAAACCATATAAAATTAGACTTATCTAACAAAAAAAATAGCTTAAAGAAGTTTAAGAATTATTTGAGTTCAAACCCAACTTCTTTATTTTTGAGTACTGAAGAGTTTAATCCCGGGGAGTTATCGAGCCTAGTGATGATGGGATATTTGACGTTGACTTCCAATCATTTGAACGAAATTGAATCACATCAGTATTCTATTGCATATCCCAATTGTGGAACATTCCTCAAGCTAATCAATTCTGGCAGAACATGGCTTGTGAAAACATTAAGCAAGTCGAGATTTAACGAAATTCTTGAAGACCAACTATTTGAAGTTTGGGATGGCCAAACTCAAAATAACGAAAGTAAAATGTCTAATTTCAGGTCGCCATTTTTTGGTTACGACTTAAATTGGATTTTAGCTGATGCATCGGGGTCAGGTATAGTGGAGGTATTCAATACGCCTGTAGGAAGAGGATGGAAATTAACAGGTAAAGTTTGATTCTTCGTACATCGCTTATATATGTATTATATTTGGAAGCATTTTATTGTCTACATATCAAAAGTAAAAGATTGCTGAAGAAAAGTAAAAACGCTGAGACGTTGAACCTCTATTGCATTCTGACCTTTTGCTTTTTCTGCAATTTTCTTTGTTTCTTCTCCGCGGCTTTCTTTTCGAAGGCTAGTTGTTCTTGCTTAGACAAATTTCTAACCCTTTCTCTCTCCTCTCTCTTGAGTTTCGCTTTCTCTTCGCTCTGCTTTTCCTTCAAGATTTCATCCTCGATCTTTTTCAACTTGCTAACCTCAGTTTCTCTGGTTTTCAAGACTTTCTTCAATGTCTCATTCTTGAAGGTGATTTTCTTAGCTGCCAATTTATCTACGATTGAAAATACAGCACCCAATACCTTTGAGATGAGTTCCAATTGATCCTTCTTAGTTGCCAAGCTAGTAGAAATGATAATCTTTCTTTTTGGCGCAAGTTCTCTAATTGCCTCTGGTCTCTCGGTTGGTTGGTCTGTGAACGCAATGTATTTCAAATACGAAGCACTGTCCAAAGTCAAAGCAGACTTCAACTCCTCTGTCAAAAGCTTCTCCTGAAACTCGGCAACTTCACTCATAAATACATACGATCCTGGCAAGTTGGAAGAGTCAGATGTCTTGGTCAAAGACAAATAATAATTAAACTTCCTGTAATCATTCATCCCCAACTTCGAAACGATAGCAAATATGAAGTTATCATATTCAGCCTGATAAGATGGGGTGATCTCAAAATCTACCTTGTCCACTGGTGGCACAACAGATTCACTGAAAAAAGAAAGACCAAATTCCAAGGCCCAGACAAATATATTGTGTCTTGGCTGTAACTTAATCTTCACCTTCACACTTTCGATGTTGACTCTTCCCGATGCATACGATGCATAACTCTCCGAATTGTCTTTTATGTAAAGATCACTTTGACTAACTCCAAACTGAAAGAAATTTTTCTCAAAGATATCCTTCACACCGTTCAAGTATTTCTTGGTTTTGGTCTGGTTATAAAAGTCCCCAATTTTGAAGAGAACGGCAACAACTGCAGTCAAACCAAGTACCATTAATTCAAGTTTCCAGTCATTCAATCTCAATCTTTGGAAAATAGACATCTGCTTCAATTCATCGATTGAAAAATCTTGATATCTTCTCTTTCTAAATATTGTTAGCAAATCTCGGTCAAAACTACAGGTATTTCTGAACGAAGGAATCAAGTTATTACTTACTGTTCTTCTGCGAGCACGCTTGATGCAAGGACCAATGGTATCAATACTGTACCAATCATATTTACGTAATTAGCAAAACAATCTTATCTTTGAATTGTTCGACGACTTGAAAATTACGAGAAAGTACGATCGAGATAAAATCTTGAAAAATTTAGTCCTACTATTTGTGTAACATCAATGAATCATGGATTATACAAACACATATCAAGTGTAGAGAAGTGTGGACATATCAGGACCTGTTCCTCTTGTTCGCAGGTTCATCTGCGGAACCATCTGGTCCAATGTTGTATTGAGCAAGTCCCTCGTGAACGGCATTTTGGACAAGCTCACGTAGAGCTTCCTCTGGATTTTCGCTATTGATGATGGACTCAATCTTTTTTCTTCTTTCTTCCATCTCTTCTGCGGTGAGATTATCGTCCTCTACATTTGCCATTGTGTACTTGACTTCTCTTCCGTCTACCATTCCAGGCGATGGAAGCGTATCCGGAAGTGTTTGAGATTGCTTGTTGCTCAGGCCATCATTCGTCACACTACTAAGCTCGAGAGACCTGAGGTATGCTACCACTTCGGGAAACTCTCCATCCTCTTCGATGTAGTCTGCTGCACTCTGGCCTTCGCTGTTTTTAATGTTAAAGTCACAACCAAGCTGTTCAACCAAGTACTTTGCCATTTTGATATCTTCAGCGTGATGCAATGGGGTGTCTCCTTCGTTGTCTCGGATGTTAATATCACCTCCCCTCTCTATTAACAATTTAACTAATGAGATATGCCCGTAGGATGCTGCTGCGTGAATTGGCGTATAGCCATTGGGGTCCTTCGAATTTGGACTAAAATTTCCGGTGTCTATGTGAGAAAGAACTATTTCCACTTGGTTATCGGCCGCAGCCACCCATATATTGGATACCATGGTCTTAAGTGCCTGTCTAAGTCAGCCAAATCTTTTCAAGTGATCGAGATGAGATGATGAAAACATTTGGTCCTGTATACATTTAGTACTGTCAGATACCGAACTTGAAAATTCTCGACTATGGGCTAAAGCATATATTATTTTTAGTAGGAATGTCGAAAGAAACGGGCCTAATTGGCGATGAAAGGGGAAACATAGAGGCTTCCAGTCCAGATAAAATGACTGGATTCGAATGGTGGCGTAGATCTTTGCTGTACAGAACAGGACTTGGTATCACAGAGGAAGAAAAGAAACAATTCGAACAGGATTATAAGGTCAAATACATGCCCCAGAAATGTGAAAATTGCATCAAGGACCGAGACTGGATGCTTCAGTACTCTCCTTCAGTTATATTTATGATAGACCACATAAAAAAACTTGGGGGTAACATCGATAAATCCACAATTGCATGCGATGTATGTGATGATCTCAAAGGTGGTGGATTTCACCCCGAGATGGGTATTCTTTTATGTTCGAACTGGATTCAGAACAAATGGCAGTTGGAAGATATCTTAACCCATGAACTTGTTCACGCATATGACCACTTGAGGTTCAAAATTGATCTCACTAATTTGAAGCACCACGCTTGCACTGAGATCAGAGCGTCCATGCTCAGTGGAGAATGTAGAATTCTCAACGAAATCAAAAAGACTGGTCTTGCCAACTTTGGCACGAAGTTCCAGAGCTGTGTAAAGCGGAGAGCAATGTTGTCGGTTGCAGCAAATCCGGCTTGTAAGGACAAGGAAGAGGCAGAAAAAACTGTCAACCTTGTGTGGCAATCCTGTTTCAACGATACAAGGCCGTTCGAGAGAATTTACCGTTAATGACACTTTACATACCATATATTATTTGTAAATAGAGACATATTAAAGAGAATAGAAGACTGATACATGGTATATATATTTTCAATATTTCGCACCTTCATTATAATTTGAGACCCTAGATAAGAGCTTTTTTTCTTAATACCGGAGTTCGTTGATAGAAGATGATAAAAAAGTCCAGTACCAAGGAAGAACTTTCTGTAATCGAAGGACGTAATAGAGGCAACCGTCAGCCATTGCACCTTGGAAATGATTATACCGCTACATCCGAAGCAGATGAGACTGATCATGACATCTCTTCAGAAGAAGGCAAAACTCAATCGGAAGCCTCCGTAGTGGGTGAGAGTGCTAAAAAACACATCGATCAGAGATTCTCCGAGATAGCAGATGCAAAGGGAATGCGATTGAGGAAGAGCAAGGTTGTTGATGAAAGCGAGCAATTTGTTTCAAAGTTTCAAGATGTCAAGTTTTTCGAACAAACGTCTACAATCTTTGATGCTGCAGAATTTAAAGACTCCAAATTTTTCGGCTTTTACATACTATTCTGGTTCGCCACTGGAATCTCCATATTCAATAGCCTTGTGCATTACTGGTTCGAGGGTTCTGTTACATTTTTCGAGTGGCCTTTGGTCAAAATTTTAAAAAAGGATTTGTTTAAAGTAGGGCTTACAGATCTTGCTATGTATCTCTGTTTGTATCTATCTTACGCAATTCAAAGTGGCTGCGAAAGTGGATGGCTAGATTGGGATATGTCGGGCTGGATTATAGAGAGCGTGCTTGAATTTTCATTCTTGATATTTTGGATTTGGTTTGCTTCCGATAGTATGATGAGTTTCCCCTGGATAGCCAAAATTTTCCTCATGTTACATGGGTGTGTCTTATTGATGAAAATGCATTCGTACAGCTTCTACAACGGTTATTTGTGGAAGATTTACCACGAACTCCAATTCTCTGAGAATTTTCTCGCAAGGTTGGATAAAAATGAAGATTGTCTTCCTAAAGAATACGATTTGAACAGTACTAGAAAAATGCTTGAACAAAGCATTGAGTTCTCCAAATTTGAGTTGGATTACCAGACGACAGCGGCTAACTTTCCTGTTAGGTATCAAAATGCTGCTGAGGAAGAGAAGCTTGCAGTTCTAGTCAACGGGGTTAATAGGTTCCCTCAAAACATCAATCTATGGAATTTCTTCGAATACACTATGTTCCCTACATTGGTATACACATTGAACTTCCCCAGGACTCCCTATATACGGTGGAAGTATGTCTTTGAAAAAACATGTGCTATTTTTGGAGTAATATTTTTGATGATATCAGTTGCTCAAAAATGGATCTATCCGTTGATAATCAAGTGTTTGGATATCAGGCATTTACCAGCACAACAAAAGGCCATTGAGTATGTCTTCATTCTTCTCGACTTGATTATTCCTTTCTTGATGGAATACTTACTCACCTTCTATCTTATTTGGGATGCAATTCTTACTGATATCGCTGAGTTAACACGGTTTGCAGATAGGGACTTTTATGGCCCATGGTGGTCTTGCACGGATTGGTCTGAATTTTCCCGTGTTTGGAATCGTCCCGTCCATAAATTCCTTCTCCGTCATGTATACCATTCGTCCATTAGTGCTATGAAGCTTAATAAGCAGCAGGCTTCTTTCATGACCTTCTTTATCTCTAGTTTGTTACATGAGTTGGCGATGTACGTTATATTTGGAACCCTTAGAGGTTATCTATTATTGCTTCAGATGTCTCAGATTCCATTGATTATACTAAGCAGGTCAAAGTTTATGAAGGATAAGAAGATTTTGGGCAACGTCATCTGCTGGTTTGGCTTCATATCTAGCCCCAGTATGATTTGCACCCTATACTTAGTCTTTTAGAATATTATATACAGGATCTCATCTTAACTATATGAATTTTTTATCTTCAATATACATTTATGATTATCTTCAATACATAATGTCAAGACCAGAGCAGCTTGCGCCACCTGAGGTTTTTTACAATGAGACCGAGTCGTATAAATACACAAGCTCCACCCGTGTGCAACATATTCAAGCAAAAATGACGTTGAGATCGTTGGAACTTTTGAACTTGTCGAAAGATGAACCGCACTTCCTCTTAGATGTTGGATGTGGATCAGGTCTTTCAGGTGAAATATTGACTGAAGAGGGACATAACTGGATCGGAATGGACATTGCTCCAAGTATGTTGGCTACCAGTTTGGACAGGAGTGTCGAAGGAGATCTATTTTTGAGTGATATGGGTAATGGAATCCCTTTTAGGGCAGGAACCTTTGATGCAGCCATATCCATCTCAGCCATTCAGTGGTTGTGCAATGCCGATTCAACAGATGTGGATCCCAAGAAAAGACTACTCCATTTTTTCAACACATTGTATGCGGCCTTGAAGAGAGGTGGAAAATTTGTTGCACAATTTTATCCGATGAATGACACCCAAATCGACTCCATACTTGAAGCCGCCAAGGTCTCTGGATTTGGAGGTGGTCTCGTTGTAGACGACCCAGAGTCTAAGAAAAACAAAAAGTACTATTTGGTACTCACTGCCGGCCAAGCAGACAGGTCCCTTAATTTGAAGGGGAGTGAAATGGAAGTTTCAGATAGAAAGAGTAGCAAGAAGGCTTTGAAGAAATTGGAGAACAGAAAGGACTATATCAATAGAAAGAAGGAGACTATGAGAAGAAGAGGAAAGAAGGTAGCATTTGACTCGAAGTATACGGCCAGGAAGAGACGTCCAAGATTTTAACTGAGCTCTTATTTTTTGAAAGCCAAGAGCCGAATATGTCACTACTAACTACAGACCTACCTCTCGGCTTCCTCCATCATCATCATCATATAGTTTATTCATATAGCACTAGTAGCATTCAACTCAGCATCGAAAGTAACTAAGAATTTGTGTGTACTGCACGTAGCGGTAGTGAAAATTGTGAAAAATCTAGTTTTCCACTTAAAAGTTAGTTCAAGGTACTTGCAATAGAAGACTATCACCATGTTGGGATTGTTTGCCAAATCTGTGTCCTTCTGTGGACTGAATTTGGTTAGACAATCAGTCAGAACATTTATACCATTGAAAACTAGTAAGTATCAGAGTCCTTGATAAACAAAAATCGAAGATACTAACCAATAGACAAAAAACCTACAGTATTCGAACCGCTTCCTTCCAAACGGGATGGAAAGAGTGCCATAAGCTTCTTGCACAAGCAGCTTTTAGAGAAGCATGATCCTACTGGGAGAAGGAGGGCTTTAGTAGATCAAAAGACCGGAATAAGGGCAGGAGATATTATTAAGGTGACCTATCTGGATAAAACCAGCGTCATTGGACAAACCTTGGCAATCAAAAGGGGAATAAACAACGTAGGTACTAATATTTTGATTAGAAACAAGATCAATAAGTTGGGTTGTGAGGTGCGTGTTCCTGTTTTCAGTCCAAACATCAGAAACATTGAAATTCTTTACAAACCAAAGAAGTACTTATCAAGAAAGAAACAATACTACATTAGAAACACCAAGTATGATGTGGGAGATCTTGAGGTATTCTTGAGAAAAGAGAACAAAAAGCAACAATAATTTCCATGTTGATATCGTCATTATCACGTATTTTATATAAATATTAGAAGTCTAAAGAATCTGTAAATAATAGCAATAAACCATTCATTAGTTATCATTCTGCAACTTTTCAAGTCTAGCGATCAAGCTACTGTTGAAGTTGCATTGAAAACTCGAAGAGTTATTCATCATCAATGCCTCAAAGGTCTCCCATCTTTGATTGCTTCTACCGTCTTCTTCCTTGTCAACTATGAACCAGCCCCCTAAATCCACGCTACAAGTGAAATTACCGTTCTCCTCTGTGATGATTTCAAGGCATTCAGTCCGCTTTCGCTCACTCTTCTTTATGATTTTTGAGTAGTAGTCTTCCGGTGTTTCTTTCTTATTCAGAACTCCTATAGGATAGGAGATAATCTTACAAGATTCGAAAAAGGAAGAGTAGCTTGTCGCTGCGCTCGCTAGTTCCGTGTGCCTTTGTACGTCGTCCATATTGTCATTGTTATCATTAATCCCACAAGAAAATATGAATATAGATTCAATATCGAACAGGTTGTAATTCTGCTCATGTTCGAATGAATTCCCCAGAACTACAATTGAAAGTCATTACCTTTCTCAGACTCTTACTTTCGCTGGCCCTTCAACCTTCTGCTACCAATTTTCTACACACTTGTACAAATTCATATCACTGACTGCAATTAGTCAGGATTTTCTACATTTAAGTCTTACTATACGGGTCTTGAAGTCCACTTTGGTCACAACTGATTCCCGATATTCCATGTAGAAGTCAACATCAGGCGCCCAGTAACGTGCCCCAATCGAAATTGGTTGATCTACGCTTCTATTCAAATCATTACTCGCTTCAGCATGGCAATTAATACCATCCTGAGGCTGTCTATGAGTAGAACATGCGATGATGTTAAAGGGAAAATCTCGAAAAACTGGTCGAACTTTTTCTTTTATGTTCAGTATATGGAAATGCGGGTAATGAAATATTCACAAAGTAGCTGAATCATTTGTAGGCACTATTACTACAGTTAAAATCCTACAAGCAGGGCATATATGAGTATTGAACCTCGAAAATTCATAGGAGAGTCATTCGTGATTCAACTAGCTGACAACAGGTTATTGAATGGTATCGTTACAGGTATAGATCCTTTTGGAAACATTTTATTGAATAATGTATGGGAATCATCAGTAGATAGATTGAGTGAAACTAAACTACATCAAAGACAAATCGGATTGGCGAGCGTTCCACGGGAGCAGATTTCTCTGATTAAGGTTGACCGCAAAACATACAAAAGCATATTCGAACGCAAAGGCAATCCAGAAAATAGATGATCATTTATTCTTTGTGAATGCGATCAGAGGCTAAGACGCTCTCTTAACTTTTCCTGAATCTAGGTATGGTTAGTAAAGAAATTGGAAGAAACTTTGGGAATTGTTACTTACTTTTTGTCTGGAGATTGGATATCCCAAAGAGATCTTACTGCTCTTGAAGTCACTGTAAGGGGTGCTCTGCTTGTTGATAGGGTTTTCAGGTTTGAATTTTCTATGCTTTCTGATGGCCTTCAATCTATGACCCAATGGGGTATCTGCTTTAATGGTAGTCTTCTTAGGACGCTTAATGATGACCTTTCTAGGTTTTGACTTGCCGGCAGGTTTCTTGAACTTGTGGGGGACATTCAATGGCTTTCTAATGATGATGACATTACCAGATGGGTCAGTGGTTTCGGTCTCCTCCCATTCACATGGCTCCTCTTCATACTCCTCATCATTCTTAGAGTCATTCTCGTCGTCAGAGTCGGAACAATCACCCTTGTCCTCACCCTTGTCCTCTTCCTTATCCTCCTCCTTGTCCTCCTCCTTGTCCTCATCTTTGTCCTCATCCTTGTCCTCATCCTTGTCCTCCTCCTGATCGGGCTTTTCTAATTCGTCATCACTGTTCCAGTCTTCGTCTGGCTTGGGCAACTTGTCGTCGTCGCAGTCTTCCTTAGGAGGCTCTCCGAAGTATGGTGGTTCCTCATCAATTGGGGTAACATGAGTTGGTTTTTCATGCTCTAAACAGGTTCCAAAAAAATGATCTCTAGCGGCCTCAAAGTTACCGTATGGACAGATATCAACGACACATCCAATTAACATCTCGGAGCGAGCACAAATGCATGCGAGGTCATGGTGGTTGTTTTCACAGCTTCTAGCAATCTCTCCTACACAGCTAAGGAAACAAGCAGGAGGTGTTGCCATTACCGGCATGCTGAACATTGTCGCCATCAAAAGCCCAATAATAGTTGCTTTAAGACTCATTATAAACTGGGTGTACCTATAATATAACGGGTAGTTTGAATAATAAGGAGAAGATATAATGTATTTAGTTGTAATTTATAATTCTTTCTTTGATTGCAACTTGAAGGTACAAATAACTGTTTTGTGACTCTGCGGCTGCTAATGCCTAATGTTTTAAGCTTTATACATAGAGACATATCATCTTTGTAAGCTGCATACTGCCACTAAACCACGCAGTGTTCTTCATGTCTCAAGGTGGTTGAGTACAAGTTATAACTGAAATGGGTGATTGCAAAACCCTTTTCGTACTCAGGAACACAAAATTTTTGTTCTTTTTTGCAATATTTTTCAGAAAATTCAAGTTGATGAATGTATATTAGCTAAATCTTACGTCACAAATATTACTTTCGAAGTCATGTTGAAGGGAAGACTATGTCACCCTATAAGAATAAATATGGCCACAAGCTTGGTTCCTGTTAATGGAAATCTATGTTTCTGCCCAAGAATCGATGTCGCAGTTGCAAGTAAACTTATTGAGAGGTTCTTATACAGGCTTACATAATAAGAGATTTTTGATATCCAGAAATTGAACTCAACATAAACTTGGACCAGAAGGTCATTCGGTAGAATAAACAAAGAAGCCCCTGAAGTGAGATTGTCTATTGGTAGTGAGCATAAAAATGCAAGGGTCTTACAATAAGAATGGGCTTCCACGGCCGTATTATATGAAGCCGAAGAAGAAGTTGTCCCCGTATGACAAGATATCAAAGAGCTATTTCACCTCTGTCCCTCGCAAGCTTGGAGGGTATCTCATCTTGCTTGTTCTAATCGGGTTGTGCTTACACTTTATTGCACAGGACTTGAGGCCTAAACCATCACCGGAGTATGAGATCGTGCGACCAGACAATGTCGACAACAACATCAAGAAACTTACGGGCTCATTGGAATCAAAGGCTGATAAAGAGATAGAAAATGTCGATTTGGCAGGCAACATGGCACAGAATTCAAAGGGCCAGGTTGGGTTTGGAGTGGTTGAGGCTCCCAAAGGAGGCGTTGCCAACGAGGCCGCAGTAGTGGGCACAGACGAAGATAAAATTATAGGTAGTGGCACCAGACCGGAAAAGGGACTGAATGACGTCCCTGTCAGAAGAAAGGAAGGAAATTTTGACGTTTCGAAACAGGAGATCTTGCTTAAAGAAGACTCGGTGAAAGACGATACTGAACGAATATAAATAGGTCGCAGTCAGAGCGTACGCTCGCACTGCAGTACACACTTAAATGGCACATATGTATATAACACAATGTATGTATTCAAGGACACCGATATTATAACGGCACCCGGTGGTATTTGAAGCAGCCGTTGTCTTCTGTAAATGAAAATTATTGTCTTTGTGATCTCAAACAAACTTTAATAACACAAGATTAGGACAAAAAAAAATAAGGTCTCGCTGGGAATCGAACCCAGGTCGCCAGCATCAGAAACCGGAGTGATAACCCCTACACTACGAAACCCGTTTCTGAAAATCAATCGCAAAATCTTGCAATAAAAATGTAGCCATTACAATCACAGAGTAAGTGTTTTCTGCTTATACATTGCGCGTGCTCAACCATTAAGGTGCCAATTAACTTAACGGAGACCGCACAATGACAATACAACTTCGCTTCTTCTGGATTACCAAATATCCATGCGATCTACTTATGCGACTGTAACCGTTGCTACTGTCGTTTTCTTCTCTAATTATACTAATCACTACGCGTCGCAAGCATTAAATGTAAAGCATGTCGCAATAGTCGATATCCCAGCCAGAATTTCGGACGAAAGCAGTACCTGTTCCAAGCATGCGTAAGCATGCTTGGAACTACTACTCCAGGAGGACCATCTCGCTCAACGCTGACCATCTCCCTTCTGCTATCAACACATCACGAGCAGACGATCTCCAAATTCCAATCGCACCAGCTTTTGCAGCAATCTTTTAGTTCCTACAAAACACACCCTACAGCTACGGATATCCTCTCTGGAAACAGAGCTACAATACTATCAGCCACCCAGAAACACGATGAGTCGCCAGAGAGGAAACCCGTGTGCCAAAAAAATACCTTTGACTTAAATGACTTAGAGATCTTGTTCTATAACCCTCTTCGCATTGGATGAGAACAGCCCATCTCTTACACGGCTGAAGCTTACCGCGACAGTCCACGCGAAGGCCAGATATATAGCGGGAGCCACCATCGGTATTTTAGTGGGTACTTCGCAAACGTTTCCGCCTCTTCTCGCTACAATCCTCGCGGTGGAGTTCCGGGTAACAGGCATCTCGATGCTCTCTTACCAACTTGCTCCTACTGGCAATTCTAGTCGGTGAGCTTGCTGTTAAACTCACTAAAATACCTCTTGTTACCATACCAGCAGACCCAGCGTCCGTGTGGCAGTCTGTGCTTGTCGGTAAAAAAAGGTAGACATATTTTGTGCAGCGAAGAGCCGCCAGTGAAAATTTTTTTTTTTTCTTTTGGCCGCTTCTTATAAAAGGGATTAAAAAAATTTTTTCCTTCCTCTCTTTCTTTTCTAGTTGATTAACATTGGAAAATGTCTGCTGCCAGTGAATCAAAATACTCTGAAGAGGTTCTTTCTGAGCTTCTAAGCAAATTGCAAGTCGCTGACAACAAAGATGAAGCAGCAGCTAATGTTGCTTCATTTTTGAACTCTTCGATAGTGGAGCACGATGTCCCTATTGAGTTCTTCAACGACTTGAAAAAGAATATCAACAAGAAGGACACCGAGGGCGCTATTGCAGCATTGAATGCATACGAGCATATTGCATCCAGCAACAGCTTGGCACCATCTGTGGAGCCATATGTCGTTGAACTCGCTTCTACCGTTGCTGCCAAGAGTGGTGACAAGAACAAAGAGATTCAAACCGCTGCTTCCAAGGCTTTGTTGGCTATCGCTAAGGCCATCACACCTACAGCTGTGAAGGCTCTCTTGCCTCAATTGATGGAAAACTTGGCCAACAGTAACAAGTGGACCGAGAAGATTGCTATTTTGGCTGCTGTCTCCGAGTTGGTTGACACCGCCAAGGCTCAAGTTGCATTGAGAATGCCTGAGTTGATTCCAGTCTTGTCTGAGGCCATGTGGGATACCAAGAAGGAAGTCAAGGAGGCTGCAACCGACGCCATGACCAAATCCACCGAGACCATCGACAACAAGGATATCGAGAAGTTTATTCCAAAATTGATCGAGTGTATTGCTAAACCAAACGAGGTTCCAGAGACTGTTCACCTTTTGGGTGCCACCACCTTTGTCTCTGAAGTCACCATGGCTACTTTGTCTATCATGACCCCATTGTTGTCTAGAGGTTTGGCTGAGCGTGATACCGCTATCAAGCGTAAGGCTGCTGTTATTGTTGACAATATGTGTAAGTTGGTCGACGACCCACAAGTTGTTGCCCCATTTATGGACAAATTGTTGCCAGCTTTGAAGTCCAACTTCAACACCGTGGCCGACCCAGAAGCCCGTGGTGTTACCCAAAGAGCATTGAACACCTTAAAGAGAGTCGGTGCCATCGGTGACGATGATGTTATCCCAGAGGTTTCTACCGCTGGTGACATCCCAGTTACCTTGAATGAGTTCGAGAACTTGATCAAAGACAAGAAAATTGCAGACAGATTCACCGTCGCAAAGAGATATATTGCTGCTATTGCTGGTGATTTGATTGACGAGAGATTGATCGACCCACCCGTGTGGACTCAAAACATCTTACCTTTCGCTACCATCTTCTTGCACGAGAAGGAAGCCAAGGAAATAATCGAGGAGTTCAGAAAGAGAGCTATCGACAACATCCCAGAACCTCCATCTTTTGAGGATGAGGAAGACGATGGGGAAGACTTATGTAACTGTGAGTTTTCCTTGGCTTATGGTGCTAAGATCTTGTTGAACAAGACACAATTCAGATTGAAGAGAAACAGAAGATATGGTTTGTGTGGTCCTAACGGTGCCGGTAAGTCTACTTTGATGAGAGCTATCGCTAACGGTCAAGTTGAAGGTTTCCCTACACCTGAAGAATGTAAGACTGTCTACGTCGAGCACGATATTGATGGTACTCACGCTGAAACCTCTGTCCTTGACTTCGTTATTGACGATGGTGAGGTTGGTTTGACCAGAGATCTTGTTATCAACAAGTTGCAAGAGTTTAAGTTCTCCGATGAGATGATCAACATGCCAATTGCTTCCTTGTCTGGTGGTTGGAAAATGAAGTTGGCTTTGGCCAGAGCTGTGTTGAAGAATGCTGATATCTTGTTGTTGGATGAGCCAACTAACCATTTGGATACCGTCAACGTTGCTTGGTTGGTTAACTACTTAAACACATGTGGTATCACTTCTATCATTGTTTCCCATGACTCCGGATTCTTGGACAATGTTTGTGAATACATCATTCACTACGAAGGTTTCAAGTTGAGAAAATACAAGGGTAACTTATCTGAGTTCGTCAAGAAGTGTCCTTCCGCTAAGTCTTACTACGAGTTGGGTCAATCCGAGTTGGAATTCAAATTCCCAGAGCCTGGTTTCTTGGAGGGTGTTAAGACCAAACAAAAGGCTATTGTCAAGGTCAATAACATGTCTTTCCAATACCCTGGTACCACCAAGCCACAAATCTCTGACATTAACTTCCAATGTTCTTTGTCTTCTAGAATTGCTGTTATTGGTCCAAATGGTGCTGGTAAGTCCACGTTGATTAATGTATTGACTGGTGAATTGTTACCAACCACTGGTGAAGTCTACGTCCACGAGAACTGTCGTATTGCCTACATCAAGCAACATGCTTTCGCACATATCGATAACCACTTGGACAAGACCCCCTCTGAATATATCCAATGGAGATTCCAAACTGGTGAGGATAGAGAGACCATGGATAGAGCTTCCAGACAAATCAATGAGGATGATCAAAAGGATATGAACAAGATCTTCAAGGTCGAAGGTACTGAAAGAAGAATTGCAGGTATCCATGCAAGAAGAAAGTTCAAGAACTCTTACGAGTATGAAATCTCCTGGTTGTTGGGTGACAACATCGGTATGAAGAACGAAAGATGGGTTCCTATGATGTCTGTTGACAACACCTGGTTACCAAGAGGTGAATTGATGGAGACTCACGCAAAGATGGTTGCTGAAGTTGATATGAAGGAGGCATTGGCTTCTGGTCAATTCAGACCATTGACCAGAAAGGAGATCGAAGAGCACTGTGCTATGTTGGGTTTGGAGGCAGAATTAGTTTCCCACTCTAGAATCAGAGGTTTGTCCGGTGGTCAAAAGGTCAAGTTGGTCTTGGCTGCATGTACATGGCAAAGACCTCACTTGATCGTCTTGGATGAGCCAACTAACTATTTGGATCGTGACTCTTTGGGAGCTTTGTCCAAGGCTATTAAGGCTTTTGAGGGTGGTGTCGTTATCATTACTCACTCTGCTGAATTCACCAAGGACTTGACTGAAGAAGTCTGGGCTGTCTTAGATGGTAAAATGACTCCTTCCGGTCACAACTGGGTCCAAGGTCAAGGTGCTGGTCCAAGATTGGAGAAGAAGGAGGACGAGGAAGACAAGTTTGATGCTATGGGTAACAAGATTGCTGCTGTCAAGAAGAAGAAGAAGTTGTCTTCTGCTGAATTGAGAAAGAAGAAGAAGGAGAGAATGAAAAAGAAGAAGGAATTGGGTGATGCTTACGTCTCATCTGACGATGACGCGTAAGTTATTATCAAGTTCAAAAATTCTTAAGTTATTCTCATTATATACTCCGATAATATGTTTTTTAATTTAGTTTAAATTGTTTATATTTCTATATTTATAATTATAGATATTTATTAAGTTCTCATGTAAAGAGATTATCTTTGAGAAGATTCGGAGAAGTGAGAAAAAAAAAACTTTTGATCTGAGATCTTTAGTAGGCGATATCTAAGCGCCGACTTTCATATACTGTGACGAAGACTTATATGTGTACATTCATGGAAGTGAATCGGATGATATTGCTACTGGTCCTATTGTCAGTCAGTTTGGCCTTTCCATTTCAAAATCTCACCAACTTACTCGAATACAATGACTATAACAATTTGCACCCATCTGGAAGAAAGTTTATCAATAGCACCAACTTACTTTCAATAAACGGAACAATTATAATGAGTAGAGGGGAGTATATATGGAACCTGAACTATGCTCCATACAATGTTCCTTGCCCCTCAACACCATTAATCAGGGAGGCAAGAAATGTAAGTATTAGTAAATGCGGTTTGACAGAATGTAGATACTAACGAAATAAATAGGTTTTAGGCGACAAGGAACAAGAATACATTGACAATAAACACAACAAGACAGAGAAGGAATTGAAAAAGCTATTTTCAAAAAATAGAATACCAGGTTTCGATTTCGATAAATTTAATTCAAAGAAATCAAAGAATACTGTTATCGCATTAGCCATATCTGGCGGAGGTTACCGCTCTATGTTAACCGGTGCAGGTATACTAGAGGCGTATGATAACAGAACACCCAACAGCACCTCTCAATTAAGTGGGCTTTTGCAATCCATGAGTTACATTGGTGGAATAAGTGGTGGATCTTGGTTAGTGGTAAGTAATTTAGTCAACGACTTCAAACCAATATATCTATTGAAAGATGATTCAAGATCATGGTCCTTACAACAGCAGCTATTAGAGGGAGTTCCTAACTTTGACCCTAATAAAGTGAGAACCGAATTGGGTACCGCCAGCCAAGATGAGTCGGAGGTAGCGATAAGTGAACCAACGGAAGAACCTCTTGAAGGTGACGATGGCGCGTTGAACAGTATTGTGAAGTTTTTTGGATTCGGCAAATCAGGAGTATCAGAAAAGGGAAACCTTGTTATAGAACCAGGAAATAAAACGCTGCCATTATCTGATGGAATCACTTCTGGGATAAGCGAACTCAAATCTTTGGCTGCGAAAAAGACATCGTTTTTAACTAATCTTGTTAGACCTATATTTTCAAGAACCAAATTGACCAATGAAACAATAGAGTTAGAAGCAGATTCATCTTGGAAGGAGATATTTTCCTACTATAAGGAGCTTCATATTGAAGTGAGAGACAAACGTGATGCAGGGTTTTACTTGTCCTTAACTGATTATTGGGGAAGAGCTCTAGCTAGAAGAATATTTACCAACACCGCCCGAACTCCAGGAGCGACTATATCTTCTTCGACAAAGTTGGAGTCTTTTAGGGAGTTTGAACAACCCTTTCCCATTATATGTGCCGTTGAGAGACTTCCATCATATACGGGATCCAGTAAGGATTCGCATCTATTTGAGTTTTCACCTTTTGAATTTGGTTCGTGGGATTCATATTTGAATGCGTTTATTCCCTTGAAGTACTTAGGATCTAAGCTATTTAACGGCAAGTCAACCCACCATATAAGTAATGGATCTATGCCCATGTGCGTATCTGGATTTGACAATGTTGGCTTTATAACGGGAACATCGTCATCTTTGTTCAATCATATTTTCATATATCTATACAAGATATTGAACATTAAACTGGATGCTTCACTTGCTATTGAAAAAATTTTGAAGACATTTGGATTGGGAGGGGGATTCAAGTCTCTTAAGTTCCCCCAGTTACACCCAGACTATGCCCTTTACTCACCGAATCCGTTTTATGGTCTAGAAGGTATTAACAATGAAATCACCAAGAATCCTCATATGTACCTTGTTGATGGAGGAGATGATGGACAAAACATCCCCTTTCACCCGTTCTTAAGAAGAGCCAGAAACGTCGATATAATTATTTCTTTCGATATGACTGCTGACACGGCGAATTATCCCAATGGAACTTCTTTGCGAAGTACCGTCGATCGCTTCCACAATACGAACTCGTCTCACAATCTACCTTATTTCACCTGGACCGGCTCCTCGAGGCAAAAAAACCAACTGCTCAGTCCTCAAGTGGTGCACAAGAAATCAGTATTTCCCCATATTCCGCACAGAAACGAGTTCATGAGCCAAGGATTGAACGAGCGACCAGTTTTCTTTGGGTGCAATTTGGATTCGGACTATCCCATATTGTCCTCCACGACCATCGCCAACGAATCTTTTGCTGAAAGCCAAAAAGATACTTATTTACCTCCGATTATTGTATACATGGCTAACATGGAGCTCACATATCCTGCAAATAAGTCCACTTTCCAGTTGAGCTACAGTAAAGAAGAGATCGATGGAATGATAGAAAACGGTAGTAATTTAGCCACTTACATGAATTCTACCCTTTATCAAGTGTGTTTGAAGTGCGCAATACTAAAAAGAGAATTCGACAGAATACATCTAGGCATCAACCAGAACTTTCCCTCCAACTACAGTATTCCTTCCACCTGCAAAAGATGTTACGATCTGTTCTGTTGGTCTTCCAAATCTGCATCTAAAGCAACATCTCAAAAAGCAACGGTTTCCGGCACACAAACTTTTGATAATATTAAACATGGTGAAGTCATCGGAATTCATAGTAATCTTTCTATAACTCCATAGAGATTCGATGAACTAGAAAACAGTTTCCCCTTTTGTATTTTGGCATATAATATATTCGGAAGATGACATTATCGGTGAGGACTGAAGAAATAGTCCTGGTCGATATTGACTCTTTATACGTGATATTTTGCACGGCGCTATTGCCGTTGGTATTACTAGGTATTGCATTATTTTATTCAGGAATAACCCAAAGACGGTCTTCATTAACCATGTTTTCTTTGCCGATGCTTTTGTTTCCTATAGTGATGTTAGACTGGTTTATCTGGGGGTACTCGTTGTGTTATGCGAAGGCATCAAATCGGTTCATTGGAAGTTTGAACTTCGTGGTGTTAAGACAGTTGAACGACAGTAGTCAGTTGATATACAAGACTTCACGAGGAGAAATTTTGACAGCGATTCATTTTTTGTTTAATGGTTTTTTCAAGTGCATTTGCGCTGCCCTTACATTTCCTGGTTGTATTGCAGAGAGAGGGAGGATATTGCCTATGTTGGTATTTTTATTCTTTTGGTCTTGTATAATCTACAATCCTGTGACTTATTGGTTTTGGAATCTGAGCGGATGGCTATCTGTTGAGCACAAGAACCTACCAGTTTTGGATTTTGCGGGAGGAAATTGTATACATGTTGTCAGTGGGTTTACAGCTTTGGCATACTCCTATATCCTAGGTCCAAGAAACCCGAAATTACTTTACAATTATAGAAGCTCAAGTCTGCTTTTAATTGTATTAGGCACAATATTGATGACTATCGGGTGGTGTGGGTTCATAGGAGGTTGCGGTTTCCAGTTTTCTATACAATCAATTAACATTTTTGTGAATACCATTTTATGTGCATCTACCAGCGGTATAGTGTGGATGATGGTGGATTATTATTACTCTGCAATACCACTAGAGTCTTTTGACATTTCTTCAGATGGCAGGTCACGGTCTTCTAAAAAGGTGTATCAGAGAAGAAAATTGTCAATGATTTCATTTTCCTCTGGAATCATGTCGGGTTTAGTTGTCATCACTCCTGGTGGTGGATACGTTGCGTCCCACAATGAATTCTGGAAGAGCATTGTCTTTGGAGTTATTGGAGCACTTGCATCAAATTTGGCAACGAGATTAAAATATTTTTTCAGAATCGATGACTCTCTAGACATATTTGCCATACATGGAATCGGTGGTATTGTCGGATCATTATTGACTGGTATATTTGCTAATCAAGACTACCTGTCATCTGGTGGGTGGGTGGTTAAGCATTGGATTCAGTTAGCGTACCAGCTTCTTGGAAGTGTTGTGACATGCGCCTATGTTTTCATCTTGAGCTGTTTCTTTTTATACGTTATTGATTTGATTCCCGGTTTTCATTTGAGGATAGACAAGGGATATAATAATAGAATGAGGCAGTTGAAATTAACTTCGAGTTCGAAGACAGAAAGCGAGTCAGATTTTAATATCACTAGTCATGCCGAATCACAAGAATCGAAGAGCTATGAATATCAAGAGTTGATGGGCTCAGATGATTACGAATTTAATGGCGAATATAGCATGGATTTTATGGAGTTTATTAAGGCCATCAAGCCCGAGGACTACTTAGAGGATGGAATAGATGAAGATCATGCCTTCATGACCCCAAACGATTATAGAGTTCAATCAGCAACAAGCGAGAGAGCATTTGCAAAACAAGACTAATAAATTTGAGGAACAGATTCAAACTATAATACATATAACGAAATAGCCATGTAGTAAATAGTATCTAAGAACGATGAATTACAATGAATCTTATATAAGTAACTCAATTAATGATTCTCATGGTAACTTCGAATGCGGCAAAAGTTGCACCGTTTGCTGGTGCTGCTCTCAATATCGTCGGTACGAAACCTTTGTAAAATCCACGAATACCAGCTGTAGTCCAGATGTTACGGATTACCGAAATAGAACCCTTGAATTTGGGATTCGACAAAGAGTCCGTCTGTAGCTTGGACTTTATAACGTCAACAGGATATATACCAGTCCAGAGGGTATATCCCGATAAACCACCATATAAGCATAACTCTAATGCTGGTATATCCTTTCTCAGAATTTTGGGTGATTTTTTTAATTTTTTAGCTATCAAGGCCTCATAAGTTGCAAAATATATTCCCAAACCTACACTTTCTCTGAATAAAGTAGGGAGTAATCCTTTGAATAAACCTCCTGTAAGACCATTTGATTTGACCAACTTGGAAGCGCAATCAAGTGGTCCATTAAAAGCTTTAACATTTCCTGTTTGAGTCTGTAGTCTGATACGAATGTGCTCAATAGGTGCAGCTATAAATCCATTTGAAAAACCAGCCACTGCTCCACAGTTGAAAAACTGTAACAAACTTAGCTCTTTTCCGTTTAAAACTCTATCGTAGTATCTTTTCATGAATTCATTGGTAGAAAATTGGACAGAAACACAAGCACCAACACCTATCAAAGGTGTCAACGTACCTTTGTAAAACCCCCTAGACCCCTCGTCTTTCAAGAGTTTCTTTATAACATCTATTGCTCCATTATAAGTACCTTCTGGTGCCGATTGAAGTCTAACTTTGACTGTATCGAAAGGTTGACCTACTAAGACCTGCGCGATTCCTCCAATAGTACCCGCAAATAGATCCTTGAATACCTTTACGTTTGATTCTACCGGTGGCTCCTCTAACTCGATCGCCATCGCTTAGTAGTCTTATCTCTTTTAAGGGCCAGCTCTTTCCTGACTTCTTGGTAGATATCGATGTGAAAAATTTCGAGACCCCGGTACAAACAAAAAGAAAAAAAAATTCCCTTCAGAGTAAGTTTTTACGATGCCATTTACATTTGAGAATAGAGGAACTATTTGAAGCTATACAGATATAGTGCTAACTGTCATTGCTTTCTTCACCTTCATTTGCCATTATCAATCCATCAAAGGGGTTCATACCATTGCGCGCAAAATATTGACCCACAGACTGACTGGGTGCGGTAATCGGACCACTGAAAGCAGCACTGGGACTTATCGCAGGGCTAGATACACCCGTATCAGGACCAGTAGAAGAGTAGTTCGGTTGGGGGAGACCTCTGGCTAAATTTGTCACACGAGCAGATGACGGGCCATTTGAAATGCTTTGATGGTGACTAGTGTTAAGTTGAGTTAAATTGGCGGATGATAGTGGGTTTGTCTGTAAAATAGGGTGCGCAGAAACAGGAGTGAAAATGTTTGTAACACTGGGGATGGAATTGATCTGGGGCATATGGTTCAGTGTACCTCCCTGTTGCTGAGCACTTGAGTCAGTTGATATTGATTTGTAGGAAGACATTTCTAACATGATAGTGACATCTTTGGTGGTTTTTGTCAAATTAGCCATTGAGGACCGCACTTCATTCAAAACTGGGAGATCTTGCATTATTCCCTTGACTGTTGAGAAAGTCTGAATGATTGCTTTCAAAAAAGCATTAATATCATCCCAAAATAATCTCTTTGTCGTCTGTGAAGGATTGTTCCTAATAGTAATAAGCTTAGTTTTCAATCGTTTCGTTATATCTGTTGATGATACGCAAACTGTAGTTAAATCTTTAACCTTGCTTGCTGTCACAGGATTCATGTTAGAAGTCGATGAGCTATTTGACGTAGCACCGGCGCTTTTGCCAATAGCTTTCGTGAGTTCACTGAATACCACCTGCGCGTTTGTTGTTGCTATTTCAACTGACTTATAAAGCTTTTCGTCATAATCTTCAGTTTCGTTGTTTGGATTAGTATTGATCGATAGTTTGGCTTTTTGATCAGTTGAGTTTAGATTTCCCGCAGGTGCAGTGGGTGGGAAAGGGAGAAAAGATTTGGCGTTAGGAACGAGAATTTTATAAGCATTCATCAACTCGTTAAAAGACCCATATAAAGTCAAATAAAGCATCCGAATAAAGCACACATCGATTTTCATTACAAAGTTCAAGAAATTTTCACTAAGAAGTTCCATAATCAGTCTGAAGGAGACGATGCAATTCTGAAGCGACTCTTCAATTTGCTCCAAGTTATTTCCTGTTTCTTCTATAACTTCCAAATTCTCTACCAAAGAATCAATATCTGCCTTCGTCGTGTATAATAAAGAAGCCATTTTGATAGTAATTTTCTTATCCATGCAGAAACCAGTAAATCGACGAACAGACGAGTGGAGTTCACTAAATGCAAATAGAACTTTCCTGGAAACCTTGATCATCGTAGCAGAATCTTTCGGTTTATGTTTCTTGACTCTAGACGGAGAAACATCATTTAAAATGTATGGTGCGCGACTCATTGGAGCCTTTGAAGTGCTATCGTCATCATTAGTTTGATCTTTAGAATTTTTGGTCTGATTACTTAGGCTTCCCTGACGTGAACTGTTATTGGAATTTGAATTTGAGGCAGGATTAGAATATTGCTGACTCGTGTTATTGGTTGTAGCCAGGAGGTTTGTACTAGCAGGTAACTTCTCATCTATTGGAATTTCCTGTAAAGTAGAAAGCCTTCTAAAATAAGCACCCGATTTATGTTCGGTGTCAACATTCTCATTTTTATCTAGCATTTTATCAATATCTTTCAACGTATTCGACCTGGATATGTTTCTGCTAGAACTACGGCTCAAGTTAGGGAGAGACGAAGTTGGGGAGTTCGACTGTGATGTGTTGCCTGTAGTTGCCGTAGTGGTCATGACAAAAGGTGGTGGTGGTGGTGTTGATGACTTGAAAGACGTCTCTAAGGCTGATGCAGAATGAGGAACAACTTGTGTCAAATAATCCGAAGGCGAAGTTGCGGTTTCATGATTCAGAGTGGTGTTCTCGTTCACATTAGTATCGCTGTTATTCCTTTGATCATCTGGCTTAATTATTAATCCCATTCTGCGAGCTGCCTTTGATGCTTTAGATTTAGTTTCTGAAACACTTTTAGATCTAGCTATTGTAGGTTGTATTGTTGCCTTATGCTCATGATTAGTTCTGGTGTCGTATGCACTTAGAGGGTCGATATTTTCAGTGCCAGAGGATTCTAGTTGTTCGGTTATTTTGGATTCAAGAAGAGATCTATGACTTAGCAAGTACAGTTTGAGTTCACTTACCCAATCAAGATCAGACCTCTGCATCTGAAGACCCTTAATCAAGTCCATAGATGGCATGATCAATGGATTGTTGGCGACCTCGATCAAATTCAAGCTCATTTCGCCAAGTACGGGGTTGAGAAAGTGAAACCTATTTTCCTTCAAGGATAATACCCTCAAATTTGTCAACTTCAGCACAGCAGACGGTAGGTGACTAATCTTGTTCGATGAAAGGTCAAGGATATCTAGATCATGTAACGAAAACAAAACTTCAGGAACATCCTTTAATCTGTTATCATGCAAATCCAAGTACTTCAAACTGGAAGAAAAGTACTTGAAACTTTTGGGTAAATGTGTGATACCATTCGACTGAAGCGACATTCGATCTATTTCTACCGGAGGGTGTGATTGCAGTACATATTCTATTATCAACTCTATAGCCTCATCCAATACAACACCAAACTTTGAACCCATATTATTTAGCGATATTGTGCGCTTACTTTTGATCTGATCAGCTTGCTCATCGAGCAAGCCTCTGATATGAGACAAGAATGACAGAGACATGTATATTTCTGCCTAGATATATAGATATCCACCGAAAAGTTTTCTCCGTTAAAACGTAGAGAACCCTCAGATTCCCTAGGCTGAGGGTAAGGGAATTTTGTTACATTCTTATGTCACTACATACAGGACAATATTTGGGCTGGTAAGTTAAGCGATGACTTAGACGACAATACCATGGGATACAGCGTCGTCTCGTTCTTGCCAAATGCTCTTACCAGTACAGCTACATACCTCCTTGTCATTTTCCCAGGCTCCGGCGCTTCTGGCAATGACACCACACAAAGAATCAGAAGTGACCTGGTCTTTTAACCTGGAAAGCACCACGCTTCTTCCTATCAACTCATTGATGTTTAAGTTCACATGGAGAAAGGATTGACCAGCGAAAAGATTCTCAGAATTCAGATGGGCCTTTGCCCCCAAAGAGTCTATTGTAGTCTTTTGGGAAGCAGGTTGGGCAACCTCGACTGGATCCATACTGTAGTAAGCCTTCCCCGTCGAAAGAGCACCCTGAGAGAGGTTTCCGGAAGATCTGATTGAAGGATAATACGTTCCCTTGGGCAATCCATTCACCGTTAAGTCAACGTAGAGATCGTTGGAACCAACACTGACTATTCTTGCAAGTCCCTTGACTGGTTGCTGCTCGTCTTTCTTGGCAAATGACTCCAATATACATACAGCGGCAGAATTAGGGTTTCCTGTACCTCTTATGATTGCATCTTTGCCTGTAGCTTGAATAGCCTTGACAATTTCACTGGGAGAACTTGAACCTTCCGTCACTACTATGTTTGACTTGAGATTTATATCGAATTTTTTAATGCCATCAACTCTTTGGAGTGCAGACTTTACTGAGTCAACACAAGCTTCACATTCCATGGGAACCGCGAAGACAAGCTCGAATGAATTGGTCATTTTATCTCAAAAATCGTTTAAACTAAGAACAAGTTGGAGATTATTAATGAGATTTTGCATTTAAAGTTCCTTGAAAATCAGGTTCCAGAGATTTCCATACCCGGTACACAATTTGAAATGATGAGACTACAAAGTTTTGAGTCGAGAAGAGAGTGAACAGATAGTAGGTAGTCTACTGTGTATCGTAAAGTGTATAAGTGTATCGGATTTTTAACTAGTGTCTTGTTTGAGTCTGAAATTTCCTGATAAAGAGAATATATATACCCAAGGCTAGATGAGAGAACCTGGTAAGGTATCGAAAAACAATTAAAACGACGACGAAATCTAAGTAACTGGGATTGCAAGATTGTATTAGTGGTGTAATATTGGTGGGAATGTCCAGATTACTAGATTGATAAGTTGTCAAGAAAGAACATTAGATGACATTGAGCAGACATGGATAACTATGTAAGAATGTTCAATAGATGAATGAATGTGTGTATGTGTATAGCCATTGAAATAGCTTGCAGACAGAGATGATCTTTTACTTTTGATTCCACATCTTCCAGGGCTCCATATAAGTGTTCAATTGTCATCAACAGATGGATTTTTGTACACTTGGCAAGGACTCGATTGAATCTTGAAGCTATCCATTATGAGTACTACTTAATATCAGACATCATCGAAGCAAATCAGATCATTGAGATTGGTGAAACCTGAGAGATCTTTGAAATAATTAAGAAATTGTATTACTCACGTATACTATAAATCGATAACACACAACATGGCCGCATAAGAACTACAGGACTATAATAACAGACGCAAATCCGGTTTTCCGCAGACGGAACATCTATCAAATTTCCAGATATCGTTCAAACCTATGAATATTGGGCGATCACTTCAGGTGACTCGTCCTCTAACCTTCTCAAAAGGTATTCGACTTCCACTTTCTTTGTCAAAGTGATAACCCAGTCACGATAAAGCTTGGAAATGACTTCTGGCTTCACCTTGCTCTGGGGATTCTGACTGTAAAGTAAACTCGGGTCAGTCCCGTACAGTTTTGCCTTTTCCTGCAAACGCTCTAAGATCTTGGCTTCTACTGCCGAATTAGTGATCGAAGCCTCAATTCCTTTGATATCCTTAGCCTGTATCAACTTTATGTAACCTGGCTTGTCCGCCTGGTATTTTGCCTCTGCCACAAACTTTCCGAAGTGAATTCTCCTGGAAAGTGCCTGAAGACAATCAATGTCACATGAAGAAACCGAGCCCAAATTTTCCTGTTGTTCCCCATCGTGACAGCTGACTAGCGGTACCACATACTTCACATACAACTCTTTCAACTCGTTGTTGACATTGACCTCACGCGAATAAGACGCCAAAATCTTGGGGTAGTTAATCAACGGGAGAAAAGAAGGCAACAACTGGTCGCGGAAAAATGGCACCTCATCTGGCGCTTCATATCTTCTAATCTGTGAGTGCGTCTTCTCTATTTGCATCAAAAACCAATCCAAGAAAGAACCGCTGAAATCGGGTATCTTGAACTTGTCCTTTTCATATACAGATGGTGAAGTGTAAAACTGAGACCTTTCGATGAGTGCGAAGACTATAGTATCTTCCATTCGCACCAAAGCTTGACGAATGTTGTTCAAATCAAGAACTGTCTCAGGTTTCATGAAATCCATGGTTGGCGTTGTCTATGATGCTGTCTATGTATGCGCTCTTACTTTGTTTCCGGGGTCTTCGAAACTGAAAAGACTTTCAATGAATCATCGCGCTTATATATATGCCCGAAAAATAAATTGCTGATAAAGATAACTACGTAAATTTCTCGACTTTCTTCTGGGCATAGCGTCTCAATAGTTCATTGTCTTCATTAACATGGGCATAGGATTCATCTTGGAGGTCACCACGCATGTCTTCTGGAATCACAGACCGTCTCTGTATTAAAAATCTTCTCATCCTTTGCAAACTAGTAAGCCCTTCGCCGTAGTTATCCATGCTATCATTTATGTTCTTTGTCGCGATCAAGTTCTGCATCTGGGTCCTCCTATTGAACTCTCTGGTTCTATCTAAGGCCATCATCAATTGGATGGAAAAGGAGAGGGCACACACGATCAACACACCAGTTAGTATTTTGTACTTATTTCTATTAATCTCCTCTTTTGTGGGAGGCGGACGCTTGTACTTCATCTGGTAGTAGTCCTCCCACGTTCCGGCACGCCAAAACTCTTCATCGTTTGAGTACGAATATTGCTTTCGGTGTGCGTTGGCCATTCTGTATGCTTCGAAGGTTGTCGCCTGCGGGTTATAATTTTCCCATGAGGCGTTTGTATAATTCTTGTATGCTATTCTTTTCTTTGGGTCTTTGAGAAGGTCGTATGCACTTTGTATACGATCGAATCGATCTCTTTTCGTTTGCTCTGTGAGTTCCTTATTCTTGCTGTCAGACATCCGCATGTGTGTGGAAACGTCCGGATGGTATATTTTGATGAGCTTCAAGTAGCTCTGCTTGAGTTTCTTGTTGAAATCGTGTATGGAAAGTGACAATTCGCTCTCCTTGATGTCAAATATCTCATGTGGTGTAGGATTCTTAGAACTGGGCCAGGGGGGAAGCCCATGTTTTCTGTGAAAATCAATGGGCTCCGATGCCTGGGTGGCATACTTCCTTAGTGACAAGAGGTTTATCCTTCCTCTCATTTGATTCATAGTGCCCGAAATAAGCTGTTTCAAGGATAAAAGAGTAAAATCCACTTGACAGATCGGGTATCGCTATTGACCTTTTTGTGCGATCAAAAGCCTGTCACGATCTTTGGTGCCAATTTGCAACTACACAAAGAACCTCGAAAACTACTATTTAGGGTGTGGCTTGTGCTCAATAGGAATCCGTGTATTACGATGTGTAGTTCTACAATAGGGATTGTGAAAGAGTAGAGTGTGTATTCCACTATTTAATATCAGACAAAATCGAATGTTAGAACTTTTTCTGAACTTTTTCTGAAGGTATATCTAAAAATTTCATTTTTTTTTTTTGCAATTAGTGTGAAAAGAGAGCTTTCAAAGAGTCATTGACCTTACTTGTCAACCTTTTATTGGCATCATAGTCAACGGAAAAGACAGCGATTGAAGCCTTACAAGCACCGTTGGCAAGAACTGAGTTCTCGGAAGGCAAATCACAAATACCGTTGTCGCAAAGTTCTAATGCACTCCAGTGACTGTCGGTGGATTTGACCTCTCCAGAGGATTCATCGTAGTAGAGATCCAGTCCAGTTGTCAAGTCACCCGTCATTCTGCTGAAGACATATGCAGGGTCAGTGCAGTTGGGTTGATCAGTTCCTACCGGAGGAAGGTTAACATTAAGGCCTACACTCTTGGGCAAGACACGTGTAGAGTTACTACCTTGCGCTTTGAACAATTGATCAACTAATTCAACAACTTTCTTTGCATAGATATTGGCAGGTGCTTTGGTATCATTGTTCAAGGAGTCCTTGAAGAAGGAGTTGTTACCATTGGATCCTGAGAATGCAACACCTGGCAATCCTCTGTATACAGCATTGTAGGTAGCACCAATGGTTCCACTGATGGTGTACATAGCTGCCATATTTTTTCCCTCATTAGGGCCTATTTCTGTTAGTCATTCAGTTCCATACTCTGTTGTGACAAAATGTTATACTTACCAGACACAACCAAGTCAATGCTTGCATTGTTGAAATACTTTGGAATAACGTATTTCAATCCAAAAGCAACACAAGAGGCTGGAGTACCATTGAAATACCATATTCCTTTGTCGTGATCTTCATGGCCCCATGCTGGGTCGCCCTTCTTCACGTATCCAAATTCTCCATCTGACTCAACTAGAATTACTGTTAGTCTTGTGCTTGTCCCGATCAGGAAATATAATTGCACTTACGTTTTTTTCCACTAGGAACTACAAACCTACCACCCCATCCAGATCTTTGGCTAGCTGGAGCAACCAAAATAACGTTATATCCAGCTTTTTTAAGGTCTCTGTATGTCGCTCTAATGTTTGTTGCAGTCCATCCGTCATCGTTGGTCAACAAAATGTTTTTGGCAAGGGTCAAGTTTATGAGTGTTAATAGAATTGCGATAAACTTCATTTTTGTATGAGATTCTTTTATAATTAAACAATTGAGAGAGATTACAATCGCTTAAACGTACAGCTATATATATTATATCTACGAACTTCGTAAACCTCCCTTGCTGAATTCGAATATGACTATGACCCATGTGGAAAACATTTAACAGTATATTTTGTACACTTTTAATTAAGAGCAACGTGGGTCTATGCAGCGTTGTGCGATACTTACCATGATTGCAAATTTTAACTCTCTATGCGGCAAGTTGAGTGTCATGGTCCTCCCTATCAACACGGTAAGATATTAAGAGTGATTCTTGTGTGTCAACGGAATAAATCGTTTTTAGCTGAGGGATTGTCAATTGTAGTGTAGGATGATTTAGGAGTCAAAGCCCATCACCAATGCCAACTTGACCTGAGCTACTAAATCGGAAGGTAAATCAAACTTTAATTCTTTCTCCGTTCGAACAACTGGCTTAGACTAACCGACAGGACGTATCACATAAGTTGCCGGCAAGGTCCGTGCCCAAGTATGCCAAGTTGGCCAGTGGTCTTGCATCTTTGAGACATACTAAGGTGAAAACAGAAACCCGACACCTGTTTGCATCAGAACAATAAAACGGCCCTACTGGATCGGTATTGGTATTGAATCGGCAATTAAGAATGGGATTCATAAGCGCTCGTAGTTCATGTATCGCCGATAGGCTTACCTGCCATTTTCTTTTGGACTAGCGCACCCACAACGTGGATAGAATTCCAAGTAAGCAATTTCAGCATCTCTTGTCTACACCCAATGATGCTTTTTGCGTCGCAATGGTCTCCCAATTAGTACCCGTGGTGATGTGAGTATGAGTTCCCGGTAGTCAGTAGCAAATTACCACGTATGGGGTCAAGGGTGGATTTTTGGCTATACTTATTGTTTTACTCCTCCTTTACGAGAAGTTCTCCATCTGTACACATAGTTGCAATCGATTACACTGCCTTGAAGGGATGCAAAAAACTGCCCAACGGAGGAGTACGGTCATTTGCAGTCGAGGAATCTACAGCTCCATGTGTGGGTTGCTTTCGATAGTGATCAATTCGTACTTAACCTAATTCGCCCTTCAAATACGACTGAGCTCTCATCCAGATTCTCAAATTCTCTTGAAAATAGCTACATACTGAAGTACTATCATCGACAACGCTAGCTTCTGGGATCAGCATCGAAGCCTTATCTTGCACTGTTTGTACATCCCAATGAGGTCGTGTGAGTTCAATTTATAAAGGTTCTTAGGAACCATCTCATCGAGAATTTCGAACAAAAAGGCATGGATTTGAAGGCAAAGCTCAGTGACCGGCAGGCCCGTATAGAGACTTTGCGTGCTCAGAGACAAGGATCTAAGGCCAGTAAAAGCACAGATTCGAGTCGCGAGAGCGCAAATGTGAAAACGTCTCTTTACGATGATTCACATCTACAGCATTCCCAAAGTAATACAATAACAGCCGATAAAGTGACAATTGATTCAGATCCCACTAGCACATATAAGCCAGATCTGCAATCTTATGAAGACTCTCACCCCAGCGAATTACCGTCTAAGGGTGTGGAGGCAATGACTGAACGTCCTGAGGTTGCTGATGTTGCTGATGTTCAATCTCCCTCGATGGACGAGGGACTGGTACAAAACCAATATGTAAGTGATAATACAATAGCTTTGACATCTTCTGCAGTCAAAAAGGATGTCTGTGGAGATTTAAAATCAGATATTCACCATTATCTTGTCAAGGCCGATGCAAAAACAAACAATGCGCTTGCGAAAATCCTTCAAAGCAAGTATAGCGGTGACTACAGTAATTAGACATTCGGAAGATGTCTGTAATTCACCAGTGTATAATAGTATATAACGTAAAGTTCGACTGTCAAACATCAAGTAGAATGAGTTGTAACATACTTCCTAAAACGGAAGTCTACAGCTTCCAATCAAATTTTCAGATTTCAATCCGAACCTCGTCCGTTAAAACGCTGATTCAAATTTACTTCAAAGTATTCTACAGTCAAAAGTTACTAGCAGGTCCAATATAATGTCTCTCATGAACAGAATTGCTTCTAGAGCTGGTTCTCAAACTTTGAGAGCAGCCATTCGTCCAGCACCGTAAGTTGTTTTCCTTGTTTTTTTATGTCTTGTGTTGTTCCTATGTCCTAAGATATTCCACGCTTAAGTTTTCAAGCGGTCCGGATGAGAACTCAAACCAAAGTACATGATGATAGTGGGCATGTTCTGAAGAGCAGTGGTGAAACTATCGTAGGAAGAGGGCGAGTTTTAGTTGGAGAAAGTTTGAATTAGGATGTATCGGGTATTCGACGTGGTATCTAGTATAAATGATGAACATGTAACACCGTGGAATAGGGAATAGACAAATCAAAAGTATAACATGATTACTAACATTACCTTTAGAATTGGATTGCGTTATCTTTCTACGCCTGTTGAGCCAAAGCAAAAGGCAAACTCAATTGTCGATGCATTGCCAGGTAACAACTACTTGTCTAAAACGGGTGTTTTGGCTACCAGTGCAGCAGCTGCAATCTACGGAATCAGTAATGAGTTGATTGTTTTACACGATGAGACCATCTTGGTTATCACTTTCAGTGCTTTCGTTGGTTTGTGTGCTAAGTTTGTTGCTCCATTGTACACCGAATGGGCTGACGGTGAAGTTAAGAAGGTTAACGACATATTGAACGACTCACGTAATAAACATGTTTCTGCAGTTAAGGGCAGAATTGACTCCGTTTCTCAATTGAAGGATGTTGTCCAGACCACCAAGCAATTGTTTGCTGTTTCCAAAGAAACTGCCAAGTTGGAGGCTGAGAGTTTTGAATTGAAACAGAAACTCGCTGTTGCCAACGAAGCTAAGTCCACCTTGGACTCATGGGTTAGATTCGAGCAACAACAAAGACAATTAGAGCAAGAGCAATTGGTCAAGGCTGTTTTGGAGAAAGTTAACAAGGAGGTTGAGAATCCAAAATTCCAAGAGAGAGTCTTGAACGAATCTGTTGCTGAGGTTGAAAAGTTGTTTGCAAATAACTAAGCAAATTCAGTATTCTTTAAACATTAGTCATGAGTTTAGAATATAAAAGTATATATTCAAATGTTCAATACACATTTATCAACTATTAACTGATGTAATTTCGCGTTATGCTTTCAGATGGCTTCCAGATATGCAATGAGTTGTCGTCTGCCACACTGGATACTAGCCAGTCATCGTGGAGGGACCAGTCAAAGTCATTGACATTCAACATATGCCCACCATGAACGAAGAAAGGTTCACTTCCGTATTTGCCAACATCAAAAAGCTTCACTAATCTATCTGAAGAACAAGAACCTAGCATTCTTGAGAACTTTGGATGCCATTTTATTTGCGTAATTGAATCTGTGTGTGCTTCTATTTTCTTCACAGACTCTGCTCTCTCTGAACGCAAGTTCCTGATATCCCAAATATTAATGATTCCTTTAGAATCTCCCGTTGCAACACACAAATTACTGCTTGGATTCACGCTTAGTCCGTTTACGCTATTTTCTTGCTGATGCAGCAAGACCAACGGGGATTGTTCTCTTATATCGAATACTTTGACACATCCAATATCATCCACTAGCAGAAATATGGAATCATGATTAGGCAACCATTCCATATCATTGACTCCTACATCATTGTTTGATATATAATGCTCCTGGTTTACAACATCATTATCAGTGGATGTAAAGCCCTTTTTTATATCGAAAACGTTTATTCCCCCTGTCATGTTAGCAGTGACAATTACCCCTTCAGTCTGCTTGTTCCAGTCCATTGCGAATATCTCGCTAGGTGAATGTGTTGAACTGTTGATCAATCGTAATTCTGGTTTGTTAATATTTATATCCTCACCAATTACCGTGTTTTTGAAGTTTGCATGCTTGGTCCTATTATATATTACAACATCGCCCAAGTTATTACAACTTGCGATGACATCAGGATTCTGAGGCATGTATCGGAGTTTGTTAACATCTCCTAAATGGTTTATCTTCTGCAACACAGTTATTCGTTCTTTCGATGCAGTGGTTAACTCAAACTCCTCCTTTTCTTGATTAAATGCCATCTTATCGACATTCAAGTTCTTCTTGATGAATTTCATATGGGGAATTTGAACTATGGAAAGACTATCTGTAGCCTGTCCTAATGTAAACGTTCCGTGCAACAACCTCTGGTATGATACTTCTCTCTCAGCTACCTCAATTTCTCTTTGACTTTCAATCGTATTCGCGTAGGCAGAGCCCTTAGGAACAGACATCTCAAGATCAGGGAAAAACTGAACCGTCAACGAAGGCCACAACAAAGAGCTCGTAGATAAAAAATCATATAGAAATGGTGCATTCTTTCTCCACGTTCTATAATTCTTTTGGGTTTGGGTGTCAATGGGGGTGTCTTGTTCAGCATCCACTGAGTCACTCACGGGCTCCACTATTCTTTGACTTTCTATTTCCATACCTCTTCAAATTGTGGTGTCTTTCACCCGTTATAATCTAGCAAATTAATTTCTTCGATGATAGAAGGTTTACGCGTTGGATAGAAACTGGAAGGTTTTTGTGTAGATGATTTGAAGATATGATAATTTTTCAAGAGATCACAGCGATGAAGGAAGATTTGAAGCTAAACTCCTCGAAATTAGGAACAAAGGAATAGTAAGTAGGCCTTATTGCGAGGGTGTATTGCTGGTTCTAACCACTTTATTTAGCTGGGATGCCTTCTATAAAAAAGAACTAGGTAATTTTCAACTGAACCCAGAAGATACTGGAGAATGTTGGTTCGAAGATTCAGATGCTGAACTGAAGATGGTTCAGTTCATAGTAAATAAATTGAATGAATCTGAGATAGTGTGGGATAATAAAATAGACATTTTGGATCTTGGAACTGGAAATGGACACTTGCTTTTTTCACTCCACAAAGAAATAGAAGAAGAAGGCGATGAGATAGCAAATAGCACAATCAACTTCAAGGGTGTAGACTATTCACTGGAATCCGTCAATTTTGCCAAAAATATAGCATCTGAACACTTTCATGAGCAGGGGTTCATATTCGAACGAGCAGATCTACTTGCTGACGATGATCCTCTTTTTGCGCAAGACAAAGAGAGATATGAAATTTTGTTGGATAAGGGCACCTTAGATGCCATTGCACTCAACCAGGAGCCTGTTGAAGGATCTAATGGGAAAATAGGAATAGACTTATACGGTCCTCAAGTTTGTAAGTTGATGCATAAGAATTCAATCTTGCTCATAACATCTTGCAATTTTACTGAGAGCGAGCTCATAGAAATTATAACATCCCAAGTACCAACTCTTGAGGTTTGGGATCGTATTAACTATCCTACATTCCAGTTTGGGGGTGTGAAAGGTACAACTATATGTACTGTGGCATTTATTAAAAAATGAAGAGCCTGAAATAAAAGTTTATTCTACGTTTATATATTATTTGCATTACTCTTGCAAGATGCATGTCATTAACTATCATTCTGATTAACGCCGTTCTGCTCTCCGGACATGGTCTTTTGTAAATCCTCTAATTTCTCTGCCAACTCATCCCTATGGGCCTGTGATCCAAATTTTAACATGTACTGTACTGGTTTATTATCACCACTTAAGCTATTGAAACGAAGAAATTTCCCTGGATTTAAGCTGGCTTCCAAACCCTTCATGAACTTGGTGTCAGACTCAACACGCATGTTTAAAATCAACCTGAGAAGACCTTGAGATCTCATGACTAACCTAACTTGGGACGGGTCTTTTAATGACTGATTGAGATGAAGAGAGCCTAACCCTCTTTCTTTCCATCCCTCTGAAATATTGGTCAAGTCCAACTCAAAGATTTTTGTAGTTGAATTGAAATGCGACTTTTCGTTTTCTTCGCCCGTTTTAATCTCTTTGACTGGCTGCAAGTCAACTTTTTTGTATTGTTCAGCAACTTTTTCACTTTTCAACGATTTATCACCCTCTTGTGCCTCCTCAGAATCCAAGAATGACTTCTTTTGAACTACATTCTGGAAAGCGTTAGCGAATTTAGAGTTAGCACCAAATGAAGTTTTAAGGCTAGGGCTTGCACTTTTAACTGATTCGGCTTTTTGAGATGCACTTTGTGATGGAGTAGACTCGAACACATTTTTACCCTTGATTGAATCAAAAATGCTACGGCTACCGAAGGAGCTTGTGGAGCCAAAGACATGTTTTGGCGAGCTTGCTCTTGTATTGGGAACTGTTGGCACTTCCTCCAGAGTCGACGTGAATGAATTCGATGATGTGGCTTTGTTCGAGGTGTTGAGCTTGAACAGACTTCCTCCAAAAGTGGGCTTGTTCTTGTTATCAGAAGCAGGTGGTGTCTTGGGTCTGGTAACCAATGATTCGGCGTCTTTTTGGGCGTTATCAACGTGCCCTTCGTTTTCTTGAGTAAGCTTTTCTATTTTCTCTTCTAACTTGCTGAATCTCGCTTCTAATTTTTGCCATATCTCTCTAGTTATGCTTTCTTTCAATTCCTTCAAATCATCCTCAGGGATGCTGATGGATTTAACCTTCTTATTGTATGCATTTGAATCTTCTTCCAACTTTCTCTTCAGCGAATTGTTTTCAGACATATTGCATACCTTGCAACCTAGTAATCAAAAGATGGTGATAAAGAGAAAATAAATATTAGCTGTGTATTGTTGTATATTTAACCTGTAAAATTATTTTACATTTTACACTTTACATTTTACATTTTCTGGAACTTTAGTCCCTCTGTCTTATGCTTCTTATAGACCTACTCTTATCTGTAGCAGATGAACTTGGTGGCATGTACGGTCTAGGTTGTTCCCTAGATGATGTAGAGTACTTTGCATACTTATCCCTCACCGATTTAGCTTCTCTCTCCTTTCTTGGATCAGGTTTAGACTGATGCAGGTTGTATGAGTTGTAGGAGGAAGAGTACGCGGGGCCATAGGAGGGAGGGTAAGACGAGTCATATGACGAGAAAGATGAGTTGTAAGGTGCTTTTGAGTGTGGAGCGGAATTGTAACTAGAGTGAGTATTGTTCAGGACATGTAGTCTCCTTCCACTTGCTGCGGCAGATGCATTTTTAGAGATCCTGGGATCTGGTTTCGTGTAACCCCTTCCACCTAGACCTCCTGCTAATCTTCTGGGCTTCCAGTTACGAACTAGACGGCCTCTTTCTATGTCGACGAGAATTGTGCGTGCGGGTTTGCCGTTGGCCAAGGGAATTTTAAGGCCAGTAGCAGCTAACTCGTTGACACAACTCTTCGCATCGTTCTCAGATTCGAACACCACAAACCCATAGCCCATTGATTTCCCCTCTCTATTTCTGATCAACCTTATTGACTCTATAATACCATATTTGCCGAAGTTCTTGGAAATGTCCAATTCTGCGATCGAATAGTCAAGTCTTGCAATGAAAACCGTGCGAAATGGATCTTTCATGAATTCCTGTTCATGCTTCTTGAGGAGCTCGGGGTCGTTCCACTCCTGAAGTTGGCGCTGGAATGACTCCTTCTGGCGCTGCTTGCGCAATAAAGACTTTTTATGCTCTATCTGCTGTTTTGTTTCCGGCGTCTTTGGCTGCTGTTTCTCAATCTCTGGAAGCTGCTCCAAATACTCCATATATTGTGCTCGTAGCTTGCTGATGGGCGTTATATCCCTCGTGCGCCTTTCCTCTGGGGGCACATCTGATCCTGGCCTGTGAAGGAGTGGAGGCTTGGGAGCGAAAAGCTTCTGGATGTTTGGAGGGTACTTTTCCATTCTTCTCTATGGCTACTACCTGATAATGCGATGTGAAAATTACTCAAAATGCCTACTTCGACACAAAATACTATCCAGCTTATACTTTCAAGGCCTCTTTAACAAACTATAGTCTATTCTTATGCAAATATGTACAAGATACTGCTATCCACAACCCAAGTACTCTTGATGTCTGCTCTACAGGCCTATAGAAAACTTAATATAGAGGAACCAATCGATGGAAGTCCATTTTGTGTCACTTAGTTCAGATTTTCCCCATCGTGTGTAATATATCCAGACCAGACGTCCAATGACTTCTAAGTGACACCATCGTAACACCATGGGCAGCTCCACAGACCACACAGTGTCCCCTGAAGACCATCAGGATGATTTTCAGACCTACAACGACAACATTGATATCCACTCTCTCCCCATTTTCACCCGATCACAACTCTCCTTGTGCAATGGCATTGATAAACCCCAGATATATACGGCCATAAGGGGATATGTATATGATGTAACCACCAACAAGAAAAGCTACGGACCGGGGAAGCCTTATCACAAGCTTGTGGGGATGGATGTATCTAGGATGTTGGGATTGAATACACTTGTTTTACCAGAGAAAAGTACAGACAACACCTGGTATACTGACGACTTCACTGAGGCCCAAAACCTGGCACTTGACAAATGGGTTGAATTTTTCCGCAAGCGTTACCACATAGTGGGTGTCGTGGTAAACCACCGGCCTCTGACGCCATGAGCTCGGCACATTCCCCTTGCTGTGGCGACCTTCAGTCGCCAATCGCGCTCGCCAGCGAGCGCCTATGCAGACCCTGCCCTCATGTATTTTGATCCAATACACATTATGTCAACTAGTTTAGTATAGGCTTACGACGCCAGGACCTATAGATAGTACGTCCGTGTTATCTTGCAACTGGAAACTTGTAGAGAGGAAGCGACACAGCCGCCAGACAGTCCAAGAACACCGAGCCAGAACTGGCTCGGTGTTCGTGTGATTCGTCTCGTCTGTCGCTTTACTGTAAAAAGTGTAACCTACATTCGCACCGTACATTGCACCGTACCACGAAAAGCTCATTAACTCTGACGACGAGTGCTCCCAAGCCTCAACGACCACTCGTCTCCATATCGGCAAAGCACCCCGCCAAAGTCTTATCGGCTTGGAATCCCCGTGATCAAGTACCCTGCTCACTTGTTGGCGGCAAAAGTGAATCCAGATTTATCTCGAACTCCAGCCGTCGCGTATGTTCTTACAAATATGAATCAACCCGTACCTGGAAAAAAACATCGGCAGTGCTGGATCAAAGATCAGGAACCGTCGACCCCATGATTAGAAGTGGCTTTGATGCTTCAACAGGCTGAACAAGTCTGGGCTCGACAACAGTTGGGAGATGGGAAACCCATCTCCCAAACTCCATGGCATCTCGCGCACTCTATGCCCTCTCCAGTTCCATGGTCCGTGCTTCGTCTGCTACCGCCAAGCCCAATTCCGAGGGCACGCCCTGAACGCCTCTAACACATATCAAGGTCTGAGACCAATATTGCATAAAGCGCCCACTCCCAGCGTCGCGGCCTTCCAGCTGCTGTGAGAAAAATCGAATTCCGGTCTTTTGTCACGTGACTGTTCCTGGGAGGAATTCTGTCCAAAATGGATGAAATATCTATCGGTTCCTATAACGAAGTTTTTTTCCTTCTTCTACAGTAGTGATCCATTTAGTTAGATTATACTAGGCGATAAATTAAAATTATAGATCGTTTATCATCGAAGCTATTAAACAGCTAAAATGGACGCAGCAGCGATGGCAGGAACAACCCAAAAAGGGCGGCTCAGGCAGCAAATTTTGAATGGAGAGCAAGACATAGACGCCTTGAATGAGCGGCAAGCTCAGGCAGCAGCGATGCCTAACGTGATGCAATACGGAGGGATGGGACCTGTTGGAGGTGGAATGGGTTCGGGGGGCATGGAGTCGCGTAAGGCATCATTTACATCACAGTCGGGAATCAACAGGCTTTTCGGGCGAAATAAAGGTAATGGAGCGGCCTTTAACGACGACTTTGGCGAGGACATACACGAGTATTCGATGGGTGAAGGTATGTCTATAGAGGAGCTCAAACATATACGTGACAGAGGGCCCTATGGGTTGAATGCGTCCAAAACTTTGGACACCACCCCTTTCATTCCAACGATAGGTGCTGGGACTGGCCTGGGGCCTTCTAAGACGGTGAACAATGTCCAGTATAGAAAGCAAATGAATCACAGCAAGAAATTGGCGTTGGCTAATGGTGCAAGAGCGATGTCCTTGGCAGGATCAAACCCCATGATGGCACCACAGATGCAGTCAGACCCACGCGCAATGTCGTTGAGCACTTTTGGAGGTGCGGGTCCACGAACCATGTCCCTCAGTTCTAATGGCACCGCAGCTCCTGGAGGTCCACGTAACATGTCACTAACTAACAGAGGTCCTGTATCGCCGAACTATGGTATGAGACAGCAAGGTATGGTACCTCAAGGTATGCCACCGCCTGGTATGATGCCCCAAGGCATGCCGTCCCGAAATAGCATGAATTATTATCCACCACAGCAATATGGACCTGGACCCGGGCCATATCAAGGCCCGTATCAGGGCCCTATGCCTCCTCAGGGTCCAAGAACGATGTCCATGAACTCAAATGGGTCAAGCATGAACGGTAGACCCGTGAACGGTCCTTATATGGCACCTATGTCGGCACCTGGTCAAAACTACTCTAGGTCTATGTCTATGAATAATTACAGTCAACACCAGCAACCGATGTCCCCCAACATGAGGAGTCCTCAAAACTCATATGGTGGGTTTCTTCCTCCATCCGCACGCATGGACTATCAACAAAACTCTAATGATTCATTACTGAATGTTCTCGAAGAAGAGGAGTCTGAAGATCCCTCTCAAAACAAAAACAAGAACATCGAGAACGGCGATGCTGTCTATCACTTTAATGATGATGAGGATAACGCCACGTTATCTAGAAAGTCAACTATCAAAAAATCAAATTCGATGAGGTTAAGAAAATTGGATTTGTTCAATGATGAAAATGGAAACAGTAATAAGGGACAACTCCCTTCGCCTGATATCGGAGAAGGTCACAATGGTATACATGATGCTCTTTCACCGACCACAGAGAAGTTGGAAAATGGGGATGATGATGTCACTCTTAAGGATAGAGGTTCTCCCACAAATGAAGATGAAATAAATTCCAGTAATTCATTGAAGAAAATGAAACACAAGTCATCTCTCAAGTCGTTGGTCGCAAACACTGCTTTCAGTAACTTCAGATCACCATCCAAAGAGAACGTGGAAGTAAGCAAGAGCAAGAGTATGAATTCATTAGTTGACGAAGAGGCTCCAGATGAGTCTAAAGAGGCTGATGATTATAATGCAGAAGACGTCCTGACTGGTTTTAACACCAGCGAATCCCTTGCACGTTCCCCGGATAAGCTGAGTATCAATTCAAAGGAAATTGTTGAGCAATCTACCCCACCCACTACAAATTCGTCGAGTAATTCTCAAGGATTCGATACGAAGGCAGAAACTACTGGTGACTCTTCCTTCGCCGAAAACCAAATTCTGACACCTGACGCAAAAGAGAGCCCAGATCGAAAAAGTTCAAGATCCTTTTCGATATCTGGCAAGTCCAAGAATCTTTTCAAGAGATTATCAAAGTCCGGAAAACGTTCTAGTCTGTTTCAAGGCGATGACGATGGATCAGGCGAGAATACTTTGAAGAGGAATAGTAGTTCATTTATGAACTCATCATATGCATCTAACATGCCAGCGGTAAATCGTGCTGAGCTTCAACAATTAATCGAACTCAAGCCAGAGGACTTTGATGTTGTCAAACGGAACAATGAGTTATTGAACGAATTGGATTTGATTACTACAGAATTGGCGTCATCCATCAAAAGGGAGCTCGCTTTAGAGTTCAAGCTTAATGACCATATTCACTCGCCTCGCGAAGAGAAAGATATGACGGAGGAAATCACAAAAAGGTCTGATACTATCACTCAGCTCCAGGAGAAGCTCAATAAGGAAAGAAGATTGAGACTGATTGCCGAGGAGCATGCATGGCTTCTAGAAAAGGGAGAAACCCCAAGCCCTCTTAAATTAAATTACGAAAAGGCAGAACTCTATAAACAACTCATCATCAAAAATGACACGATCAACCAGTTGCAAGATAAAGTCAATGAGCTTGAAGGAAAGGATAACGAGAGTCCACCTGATATTCTTGAAAGATATAATGAGTTGTTGAGAGAGAACACTGATCTTAAACTAGAGGTTATACCTGAACTCGAAAAGCGTATATCTTCTCTTCAAGTCAACCAGGACACTTCCTCAAGAAACAAGCAACTTACATTGGTCTCAGACGACTTTAATGATGATTATGACCATTCTTACGATGAAATATCCATTCTCAAGAGTCATAGGGATGAACTACGTGAAGTAGTAGCTAAGTTGACCTCCTCTCATAACTTTGAATTGAAAGTAGTCGGAGAAAAATACAAAAATCTTCAGACTAAATACAAGAATTTGAAAGCGATTAACGACAAGTTGAGTCGTAGGTTAGACAATTCGGACGCACCAGCCAACACATACTCGTCAAATGTACTTAGCCTTAACAAAGGAGGAAAATTACAGGGTTTTTCAATCGTTTCTCCCAAAAGACAACTCTTTGACGAGTAATCTTATATTAATAAATACGCATTATATGTAATGTATAAAGCTAAGCTTTATTGGGTTGCAATAAAAACTTGTAAATAACTTTGCCAATCTCTGGCCCCTGGTTGCTCAAGTTTTGAGTGTTATAGGCCGCTTTATCAAAATGCTTCTTGTCTATATGACCCTTCTTTAAATCACCCTCTAAAATATCTAGGGCCAATGGTGTAGGGAATTCGGGGTGACCCTGGAAGGTGAGAATCTTCAAAGGGCCTCTATCACTGATGATTCCCTGAATAGCACACTTCGGCGTAGAACCGATGGAGTGGAAGCTCGTCTTCCACTTGTCAATAGTTGATGGCGGAGGAAGCTGTTGCACTATGTCCTGGTGAAATTCCACCAAATTAAGCCTCTCTGCGACATTCCCCTTCTCATCCCTCAAAACCTCGTAGAATGGTGAGTCAATAGCCAAGTTCTCCTTATTCAAGTTGATCGTCGTGATTCCCACCTCCCAGCCGAGCTGAGGCAGGTTTCTGCCCACCTTGCTGCCCAAGTTCTTGCAAATGATCTGGTGCCCAAAACAGAGCCCGATGATAGGAAAGTTCTCGAGCCGAAACAACACCTCCTTCAAAAAACGATCGAGACGTGCAATCCATGCAACCTCAGTATCAAAACTATCATTGCGAGACCCCGTCAACACCACACCCACTACCTTTCCTTCCTCGATCCTCTTCTCTAACCCTCGGTACACCTCCTCCAACTTCTCCGAGTAATTCTCGGTTGCAGCGTATGCAACCTGGTATTTCACCACCGGCTCCTCACACTGTGCATGTTTCTTCAACAAATCGGCCACATTGTCTCCAAAATCCCCATATCGCTCCGTTATACCTGGGATCGGAGTATCGCACACGAGAGCAGCTATTTGCTTCCCGTTTTTGTGAATACCACCCGCTTCAAAAGACATTATGCTATTCCTCTATTCGCAGAGTTGCTCTATGTACTCACTGGCTCTGCTAGTGTATCTATAGTGATATTGGGCCTTTAATGCTCTTTTCTTCTCGTCGATTCTGCCTTCCAAACGGCCATAGAGTGGGTCAGCTGAAAAATCCATATTTACACAAAATTACGCTAAATAATGTGACACTATGTGGAAAAAGCCATTCATTTTTTACACTATTAGTAGCCAAGTATCTGGAAATAAGAGTATTTTAAAGGTAAAGAAGACGATATAAAGAGAATAGATATCAAAGAGATTCCTAAGATTATACCTGAAAAAAAAGGCGACGGAAATTTGAGCGTGATTGAAGATTAATACAATGTCCAATACAAGCAATAGCACCCATCGTACGGATAGTAATAATAACTCCAACACGCATACGATTTCTAACTTGTCGGCTGGATTGAAGTCTGTAAGTCTTTCTGACCAGCAGCAGAATGAGGTGAATTTGAATCTTTTACAGCAGCAGTTGCACAACGAGGCCAACAGTCAGCAACAGAGTAGAATAACACAGTTTTTCCAAAACCAGCCAACAGAGGGATATACATTGTTCTCGCACCGGTCTGCACCCAACGGGTTCAAAGTGGCCATCATATTGTCGGAGCTCAACTTGCCGTTCAATACGATATTCTTGGACTTTAATAGTGGGGAACAACGTGCACCAGAGTTTGTAACAATCAATCCCAATGCGAGAGTTCCAGCTTTGATAGACCACTTCAACGAAAATACATCCATATGGGAGTCTGGAGCAATAATCTTGTACTTGGTTTCCAAATATCTGAAGGAAAATGGTGAATGCTCTTTATGGTCGGATAATTTAATCGAGCAGTCCCAGATATCTTCGTGGCTTTTCTTCCAGACGTCGGGACATGCTCCTATGATAGGCCAAGCATTGCATTTTCGTTACTTCCATTCCTGCCCGGTGCCTAGTGCTGTGGAAAGATATACTGATGAAGTCAGAAGAGTATATGGAGTCATCGAAATGGCTCTTGCTGAGAGGAGAGAAGCGTTGATAATGGATTTGGATGTGGAGAATGCGGCTGCTTATAGTGCTGGTACTACGCCCTTGTCTCAGTCTCGTTACTTTGATTATCCTGTGTGGTTGGTGGGCGATCGGGCCACCGTTGCGGATTTGTCATTTGTGCCGTGGAATAATGTTGTCGATAGAATAGGCATTAATTTGAAGGTAGAGTTCCCCGAAGTTTACAAGTGGACGAAGTACATGATGAGAAGACCGGCAGTTGTTAGGGCATTACGAGGTGACTGATCCAGATTTACAATTTTGTAGGACTTGATGATTTGCATGTATATAATGAACTGTTCTTTGCCGATTTAAGCATCTACAAAGCCTAACCAATCTCCATCCATTAACTTCTGATATAGTCTTAGTAGAATGATCCATAATTAATATGTAAGCCATGTCATGAACCAAATCGTCTATACAGGTGAATGTAAGAAGTAATGAGCATCTCGAAATTTAGAAATTTCAAGATCCATCGCTAGGCATCGCTTGGTTAACTGTATGGCTGACAAGTTTGTTTTCGATAAGGAGGCTGTAGAGAAAGCCAGAAAGGCCGTGAGGGCTCTCAGGACTCATACAAACTCTGCGAAAGAAAATAGTGGGGATAATTATCTATATTTGGTGATAAATTTAAACAAGCAGCTAGCATCTCAATCGGAATATGCGCCGAGAATCATACCTCTCTCTCACAAGCTCAGGAAATTAGATCAATGCTCTGTGTTGTTGATAACGAAAGACCCCTCTACATTTTACAGGGATACGTTGACGGCTAAGGACTCTCCAACTGAAGATGTCTTTAATCAAATTTTTTCATTGAAAAAAGTTAAAAGCATAGCGAGGGATCCAAAGAAAGCCTACAAACTCTACAAAGAGCACGATGTGGTAGTTGCAGATAACCGTGTGTACAAGCTTCTTCCTGGTGTGTTGGGTGCCACTTTTTTCGAGAAGAAGAGCAGATCACCATTCATGGTGCAAATGGCTAGACCCGACGCCAACGCAGCACTTGTGAAAGGAAAAAGGTCCAACAAGCTTAAAGATGAAAGGTGCGAGCCAAAATATGTCTTGTCTCAAATGAAGTCCATTGTGGGTAACACGTCCTTTGTTCTTCTGAATAAATCCAATTCATTGCTGATAAGAGTAGGTTTCGTGGATTGGAATAGTGGAAAAGTAATCGAGAACATACAAAGCACACTCGCATATCTTCTTGATCCAAAGTTCCGTCCAGTTGGAGGAATTATACAATCAAAATCCATGATACAGAGCATCTACATGAAAACCAGTGATAGCATAAATCTACCAATATTTGAGCCTAAAGAAGCGGATTTGGATTCAGAGGATTCAGGTTATAGCTCTGATTAACTTTTGTAACATATAAAGCATACAAGGTGATCATCGCAGTCACATATAAATAAAATATTTCCAATTATCTTTATCTAAAGATTATCGAATCTCCAATTGAGATCATCGATATGTAGTATCAAAAATTTCGGAAGATTTATTTTAGAAGCTAGCGTTCCGGTCTTTTTTTCAATCCAACTATCTTGCGAAGAGGTGGACGAGTATGGAAAGTAATTCAAATGGAACTTCCGGTCCATCCAGTAATGTCCAAGCGATCCATGAGCCACCAAGAGTGTTGGATTTAGCGACCGGTACAATCAATTCGCTAGCGACGCTGACCCCAGGAAGAATGCTACAGTCATTTTTGCTAGATTTGGAAGACGATGAGATAGAGCAGATAGAGCATTTCAATTATAAACAGGACCTTGAGAGAAAACTCACAGTTACCTCGATAATTGGGTTAGGTTTCACTCTTATGGGAGTGCCATTTGGGTTGTCTTCTACGCTATGGATTTCGTTAGTGGACGGTGGAAATGTGACGATGTTATACGGATGGATGGTTGTAGCATTCTTTTCGTTATGTGTTGTGTTGAGTTTGAGTGAAATCATATCAAAGTATCCTACAGCAGGAGGAGTATACCATTTTTCTGCGATATTAAGTAATGAAAAATACTCGAAAGTCAGTTCCTGGTTCACTGGTTGGTTCCTTTTATTCGGTAACTGGACGTATGCTGTTAGTATTATCTTCTCCGGCTCTCAGTTTATATTATCCGTCTTGGGCCTTAAAGACGTATACTACAAAGAGGATGTATTATGGGTTTTGGCGGTGTTTTTTGCACTATTACTTTTCTGTGGTTTTATCAATTTCAGATTCTACAATCATTTGGAGAAGATCAACAAACTCTGTATCTACTGGTCAATCTACACTGTTCTAGCAATTGACTTTTTATTGATTTTTTTCGCTAAAAAGACAAATCCAGCTAAACAGATCCTAACGGGGTTCGATAACACTCGTTCAGGATGGCCAGATCCCTTAGCATTTATGGTTGGCTTACAAAGTTCCACTTTCACTCTTACAGGCTATGGTATGCTATTCTCTATGACAGATGAAGTTAAGAATCCTGAGAGAAATATGCCCAAAGGTGCTGTGAGTGCCACGTTTATTGCATCTATAACAGGAATAATTTTCATTATACCAATATTGACCATTCTCCCTGAACTCACATTAATATTAGACAAAACTCCAGAAATAATGCCTATAGACCTCATCTTCAAGATTGCAACAGAATCCTACATCATTTCGTTCTTATTGGCGATGCTTCTAATAATTACAGTTTTATTTCAAGGCATCGGTTCTCTCACAACGGCATCAAGAACTACATACGCCCTTGCAAGAGATGGGGGTCTTCCATTCAAGCACATATGGGTCACTGTTGATTCCGTTGAAGAATCTGTTATTCCAAAAAATGCCTTGTTTTTATCAATGGTCGTTTGCGGAATACTATCATTCCTTGCCTTCTTGGCTGAATCAGCCGTCAATGCATTCATGGGATCTTCGGCTATCACATTGACTTTGGCAAATGGTATACCTATTTTTTGTTTGTTGTTGAATAAAAGACGAAAAATCAAGGGAGCAGCGTTTCGTTTGAGGAAATTTGGATGGATTGTCAACGGCCTCTCCATACTTTGGATTATACTTCTGATTGTCATACTATGTTTTCCACCCGTTATTCGTAACCTCACGTGGTTCAATATGAACTATTCATCTTTTGTGTTGGTGGGTGTAATAGGTGTGACCAGTATTGCCTATAAAACATGGGGCTTTGAGCATTTCGAAGGTCCCAAAATAGATACAGATTATTTTGAGCTTCACAATGTCTCCGCCCTGCGACCTTTCGCGCTTCTGCCTGAAGACGTCTCAGATGAATTCGTGATAGGCATCGATGATGAATTAGATGAGGAAAATACTCCAGATCACGGTGTATATGATACCAGCGATATATTGTCCCATGAAGCGCATAAGAGACACAAGTCTCAAGAGATACTTTCTTCTGAAAGTCAATCAACGGACCAAAATTAACGGGGAGAACGAACTCGGTTGTTCAGACCCAGCGTAATGTCTCGCAACATACTACAAATAAATAATAGATTGATGTTGTTCAGATTATTAATAATGACTAAGTAGATTTAGACTTAATAGAACTACGGGTATTTTTCAACGACGGCTTGGAAAGTCTCAGAGAAGGATTGTAGCCCGAAGGTTTAGTGCTGACTCCAGGTATGGTATTAGGCTTCGTGGGGTACGTCTTGGGACTCGGTTGTGTCACAGTATACTTCACGTTTGGAGTCGGGATCGAGTGCTTGCCGGCCTTAGATTTGAAAATAATAGAGCTTATTGATTTAGTTGTTGACAGAGGTTTCCATCTGCCCGCCTTCTTAGTCTTTTCTGGTCTGGGTTGGAATGGTGCATACTTCACGTCTCCCGTCTGGTGCAAATAGGGAACCGTGAATGAATGCGAGTTAATCTTGCTTACTGCATCCTGCTGTTGGTACTCAAATGCAACCTCCGCAGCAGGCGGCTGGATAGTCAAGTCCTCGCTGGGCTCCTTTTTCGAAGAGTCAATCTGGAACCTGTGCGTATAGTGTATAGTGTGAAACTCCTTCCCCTTTCCGATAATCTGGAGATAGTACACCCCATCATCTATCTTTGAGGGGTCCACTTTCACGTTGACCTTGTATAATTCACCATTTTTCTCCACCTTGGCTCCCTTCTCGAGAATCTTCACTTGCTTGATCTTCGTATTTGTCCCGTTGCACAACGCAATCGTGTAGTTCTTGATCAGACTAACCAGCGGAGGTGAAAATGAGTCCTTCCACTCCATATATATCTTTATATCACCTTTTCCCGACTCAAATGTCTTGTAGGGTTTGGGCTCGATAATCGATATGTCTGCAAATCCTATCTGCAACCATAATTGCAAAAGAGCAATTACGAGAAATATGCTCTTAAACGGTGATGACATGTTCAACGCTCTACACAATAAGTCTATATCGCTGTTTCTACAAATAAAAGGGAAGACCTTGCTTAAATATCGAATATGCCAATATTTTATGCTTTCTGTAATGTTGCTCTTGATTAAGTATGAATAGTCTAATCGTAAAGATTTATGATCACAAAGCTGAATATGGCAATGAAAAATCGAAAATTTTTGGAAGAAACTCTTGAAGAATAATTTCATTTGTACATAACTTCACATAAGAGCAATTAAAGAAGATGTCAGCAGATCACGCAAGAGATCCATGTCCCATAGTCATCCTCAATGATTTTGGAGGAGCGTTCGCTATGGGAGTGATCGGAGGATGTGTTTGGCATGGTATCAAAGGGTTCCGTAACTCGCCCTACGGAGAAAGAGGATACGGATCCATGGCCGCCATCAAGTCCAGAGCACCCGTAGTTGGAGGTAACTTCGGAGTGTGGGGAGGTCTTTTCTCCTTTTTCGACTGCTCTGTCAAGGCGGTCCGTAAGAGAGAAGACGCTTGGAACGCCGTCATCGCAGGATTTTTCACAGGAGGAGCTTTGGCCATCAGAGGAGGCTGGAGACACACAAGAAACTCGGCTATTACTTGTGCATGTTTGTTAGGTGTGTTTGAGGGTGTTGGAATGATGATGCAGAGGGTAATGGCCCAGCCACAGGTTGCTCCAATCTACCCTGACGAGCCTACCCCCATGGCCGCATGAGGCCTTGAAACCCCCGTCTCAGCATTTTAATCTTCTCAGTCTGGGCTGCAGTCATTTGCAATGTCCACGTTATGATTAGCCTGTACATATATATGCTTGGTTTATGTGTTATACTTACCTAAATAATTTCATTGTTTCGTACTCGTTATTCGTAGCCGAACCTTTTGAAACACATTAGGCACTCTTAGGGAAATGTAGCGTCTGCCGTAGCACTTGATGGGCTCTAGAGTTCGGTTGACCTCTCCATTAGACCCAGTCCCCAGTTCTCTCGTGGTTCATCGCTGGTTCATAGTGCGACTATGTGCCGGATATCTAGATAATCCATCAAAAAGTCAAGGAAAAAGACCCTACTCCCCTTCAATTAAAGACCATCAACTGCTTAGCAATTAATTTATCAGTAGCGAATTAAGTTGTGGGATCTCCATATATTAATGTCTTACAATCAGAATTATACAAGGCATAATTCAGTGGGAGGCAACTGGCATCTTCCACCACCCCAAGGGTTCAACAATGGGTATTTCTCATCAGATTCCCAAAAGAAACAGGATGGAACATCACCACAACAGCAGCAACATGTTCCTGGGTTCAGAAATCCATGGTTCTCAGGAAACCAGTCATCGAACATATCTCAGGGATTCCCGAACCTATCGCAATCACCAACTAAGGGCCAGGGGATTCCCTTGCTACAGCAACAATCGAAGCGTATGTCTTTTGCAAACCAATTGCCAACGACATATGAGTACGATAATCAGATCCCATCCAACGGGCCCCCATTCATTCATCCTCCGACGCGTGCAGACAACCCATTTGTGCAATATTATACCAATCAGGAGGTGAATCTAAATGGAGACAGAAAGCTTTCTGCTGTGGAAACAGGGAATTTCTACAATAACTACAATGCATACTCGGGTCATGGGGTCGGTAATGACTACCACTTCTATAACGGCGATCTTGCTGGTGGTCCACAAGGGAATAATAGACGTTCATCTATTTCCGTTACAAATAGTCATTATTATCCTAGTGAAGACAGAGGATATATTCAAACACAGTCGAAGGTGGGAAGATCCCCGCTGATTGTGCAATACCAAAAATACCAACAGTCATTACAGACCAGGCTTCTGAATGGGAGAAGAGAGTCTGCGCCAAAAGCAACCAGAGTTCACTCCATTGCCACGTTGAGTCCTCGGATACATCACCAACCAAAATATAGACGTTGTTCAGTGCATTCTTTGCATATATCTCCGGTAAATGCCTTGTCAATATATCTCACCGAAACTTATGGTATATGTCAACCAAAAAAATTCCAATATTCCAAATCGACGAACCCCAAAAGAGTCTTGACCAAACCTCTGGATCCCAAATTCAACAATGGATACGACAACGTTGATAGCGACTACATTCTATATGTCAATGACATTTTGGGTACGGAAGAAGGCCGCAAGTACATTGTATTGGATCTCTTAGGATCTGGAACATTCGGACAAGTTGTCAAGTGCCAAAATTTGAGTAATCAGTCCCTCTGTGCAGTTAAGGTGATCAAATCGAAACCAGCATATATGAATCAGTCCTTAACAGAAGTGCGATTGCTTGAATTTTTGAATGCTAATACAGATGGAAAGAACTTTATCCGGCTTATTGATGCGTTCATGCACAAAGAGCATTTGTGTTTGGTCTTCGAGCTCCTTGCATCCAACTTGTATGAACTCATCAAGCAAAACCAGTTTCAGGGTCTTAACATGAAATTAGTGAAGATTCTTAGTCGACAGCTTTTGGAGTCGATGTCGCAGTTGAAAAACTTTCAGATGATACATTGTGATCTAAAGCCTGAAAACATATTATTATGCCAACCAGACAAGCCAGACATCAAGGTCATAGATTTCGGATCTGCTTGTTTCACCAGACAAACTGTCTACTCATACATACAGTCTCGTTTCTATAGATCCCCAGAGGTCTTATTGGGGTTACCGTATACCGAGTCGATAGATATGTGGTCCTTGGGCTGTATCGTGGGTGAACTATTCTTGGGTCTTCCTATGTTTCCTGGTACATCCGAATACAACCAAATTTACAAGATCGTTGACATGTTGGGTGCACCTCCTCGACACATGATCGAGGTGGGTCGAAACGCTCTGAACTATTTCGAAAAAGTATCGGTTGACGATGACAACAAGCCTGTTTACAGGCTCAGGCCATATGACGAGTATGTAACCTACTTACAAACGGTCAAGGGCAAGGAGGATCAGCTGAAAAAGGAACAAAAGAACAGAAATTACTTCAAACACAGGTTGTTGAAAGACATTATTTTGAATTACAAACTCCCTTCCAAAAAAATGACGAATCCTATGATAGAGAAAGAGTACCAGGAGAGACTACAGTTGGTTGACTTCTTGTCCAAGGTCTTGAATTTGAACCCACTCGAAAGACTCACTCCACAAGAAGCTCTCAAACACCCATTTGTTTCGAACGTCAAATCATCAGATTTCACTCCCTCAAGCGCAGAAACAGAAACATTCAGACAGAACATCGATTTGCAGGCTTCGAGGGATGATGGAACTTACAAGACAAGCAGTGTCACTCCAATGCATACCACCAGTAGCGGCCAGGTCTAAGAACTATTCCGTATTTGAAAATTGTCGTGCATTTGCGAATGTAAATATTTCACCTTTCAGATTATAAAAACTTCTTGCTATGTAGCTAGATATCTTAGTTTAGGTGTGTTTCAATAACAGATTAGTACCTCTAAATTTGATCTAGCGGGCTGGTAAATTAGGACAGGAAATTAGCAGCGCTTTTCACGATATCAGAATTCAACTAATTAAAATAAATCTAGCATTATGAATGTCAGCACCAGTGCGTTTGGGGTCAGAAGAAGAAAGGCTACCACACAAAATATCGACGATGAAGAGAATGCAGCCACTTTAAAACTTGGACCGGAGTTTCTGCTCACCCAAATAAACAACAACGGAGAGGAGGAGCAACTTATAGCGTTAAATTTGTCGGAAGCTAGATTACTTATCCGGGCAGCTTTAAAAGAAAGAAAGAACAAGAATAGAAATAAAGACCAGGATGCCAGCATCAATAATGAGGATGATGAGTATGACTCTGACAAAGAAGATGACTTGGCTAACATCGCTTTGACTGGTCTGAACTCCAGCGAAATAATGCAAAAAACTCTAAACTACTTGTCCAATTTCTCGCGATTTAAAAACACATCCTCGACTGAAACTGTTGAAAAGCTCTTGAACGACTTTAACTCCCAATTCTCAGACTCCTTGCATCCCTTTGAACTTGCACAGCTAGGTACCTTGGACTGTGAAGATGCTGAAGAGGCAAAATCCTTAATTCCAAGCTTATCTCACAAGGTATCAGATGTACAATTACAGACCCTTCTCACAGAGTTGAGAAAGTACCAAACTTTATAAGTCCCTTGACATCTGACGTTCATTTTGACGTAGCTAAAAGTATCAAAAAATTGTATTATATCGTTACTTAGTTTTGTATACAATTGAAATGAAAATATAAAATATTCTTCACTATTACTGTAATTTTACCTCTTATTCATTTGATAATGGATAATGATGATCTATATGATGAGTTTGGTAACCTTATAGGTGACCCAATGGACTCTGATGCAGACTCTAGTGTTCAAAATGATGAAAGTAGTGATTACATAGAAAGTGACAATGAGAAAGATGTGAGAAGTGATGAGATGAAAAGTGGTCTTGAGGTAGCAGTTAGGGATGATAATCAAAACAGTGGAACTTTAGCTGGGTTTTTTGGCAAGGATGTTGAAGTAAGTGTTGTAAAGCCTTCGGAAGAACAGTCAGACGTGCCAGTTATAGAGCCTGATACAATAAAAAAGATGAAACTTGAGTACGAAGAGCATCAAGATGAGGGTTTTGAAGGATTGCCGGAACTTAATTATTCCAGACGGTATATGATAGATATAATGAGGAGTTTACCTGACAGGATACGAAATGTAGCCGTTGTTGGAGGGTTGCATGTTGGTAAGACCTCGTTCCTTGATATGTTGGTTTTGCAAACACATTCACCATCCATATCGATGGAGGACAGTTTGAAAAATTTCAAGCCCCTAAGATACTTGGATAACCATATGATAGAGGTCAACCGAGGAATTACTATTAAATCGTCACCGATCACTTTATTAATGCCAAATCTGAATGAAAGATCTCAAGTTTTTAATTTCATTGATACTCCTGGCCATCCTAACTTTATAGACGAGACAACTGCAGCACTAGATGCCGCAGATGGTGCTATTTTAGTGTTGGATGTTGTCGAAGGTTTGTCGCCTATAGATAAGAAGATCTTGAACAAGGTAATACAGAAAAACAAACCTTTGGTGGTTGTCATAAACAAATTTGATAGATTGATATTGGAACTCAAGCTACCTTTAGCTGACTGTTACTTTAAGTTAAATTCTGTGATTAATGAGTTGAATGTCTTTATTCGAGACAACGAATTTATATCATCCTATCAATGGCATAAAGATTTCACTCCGGTAGAAAACAACATAATATTTGCATCAGCTTCTCTTGAATTCTCATTTTCACTTGAAAGCTTCACTACTCTATATTTTAAGAGCAGACAATTAGAGATGATAGATAACAAAGAATTTGGAAGGAGATTGTGGGGTAACAACTATTTTGACCCCCAAGAGAATAAATTCACCAGTAATTCCAAGAATGGTAAACTACAAAGATCATTTCTCAGTCTAGTCTTGGAACCTCTTTATAAAATCTTCACGTACACGTTAACATCAGACTCCAGTGGAAAACTTTTGTCGGTACTATTGTACCAGAACTTTTCGGTGACGTTGCACAAATCAAATTATAAGCTTGACACTCAAATATTACTCAAAAAGGTTTTCAATGCTGTATTCTATGGAAATCATGGTTTAGTAGACCTGTTGGTATCACACATTCCCGATCCTCTTACAACTGCCGAAAGTCTTATACGAGAACTGGGCAAAACTGAGTCGCCTGATAAGTTGGTTGCAAGTATTGTTAAATGCATCGAATCGTCTGATGGTAAAGATTTTTCAGCATTCCTCCGAATACATCTGGGTAAATTAAGAGAAGGTGATAGGATAAAAATTTTAGGTGAAAATTATGATGAAGATGATGATGACTTCAAGTTCGAAATTGTTGACAAAATGTTTCTTCCTGGCGGACGTTACAAAGTACATATTGAAGAAGCATATGCTGGTTATTTGGTTCTAGTTTCAGGAATCGACTCAATCGTCACAAAAGGAGCTACAGTTTATAATGAACAAGCAACTAACTCGAAATCTTTATTTAAAAATGATTACAGTCATCATTCTGTATTCAAAGTTGCCGTTGAACCACTGATCCCATCAGAGCTTCCAAAATTGTTGGAAGCGCTTCGAAAAATCAATAAATCATATCTCTCAAGTGTTATTAAAGTGGAAGAAAGTGGTGAACATGTCATTTTGGTGCCAGGTGAACTTTACATGGATTGTGTCTTGCATGATTTACGTAAGTTTTTTACTGATGACTTAGAAATTAAGGTGAGCGACCCCATGACAAAGTTCAGTGAAACATGCATAGATACTTCTGCCACTAAAATTACTACTTCTGCAAATCAAAATCTGATCTCAATCATAGCAGAACCAGTCAACGATTCAAAATTAAGTCATTTCATAGAAACTGGTAAATTGAAACTATCAGACCCTCCAAAGGTAACTTCCAAGCTTCTTGAAGGCACATTCGGTTGGGACATTTTATCATCTCGTTCCTTGTGGTGTTTTGGACCTGATGACTTACAACATGCTTCATTATTTGTAGACGATACGTTGGAAGAAGAAACTGATCAGAAATTACTTTACAGCGTCAAAGATTCGATAAACCTTGGCTTCAAGTGGAGTGTCAATGAGGGTCCTTTATGTGATGAACCTGTTCGAGGCACTAAGTTTAAAATATTGGACGCTGTTGTTAATGGCTCTGAAATTCATCGTTCAGGTACCCAAATTATACCTTTAACAAGAAGAGCTTGCTATAGCGGTTTCTTGACTGCAACACCTAGGTTGATGGAACCAATATATTCTGTGAACGTCACATGTACTTCAAGGGCAATTAAGGCAGTTGACCAATTAATATCAAAACGCAGAGGTTATATCACATCTGAAGTGACTATACCCGGTACTCATCTTGTTTATGTGACTGGATTGGTGCCTGTTATAGAATCTGTTGGCTTTGAGACTGACGTAAGACTTCGAACCCAAGGCCAGGCGACTTGCTTTTTAGATTTTTTCAAGTGGAGCGTTGTACCTGGCGATCCTTTGGATAAGGACTGTTATCTACCCATTCTCAAACCGGTTCCTCATGAGTCTTTAGCTAGAGACTTTGTAATGAAGACAAGAAAACGAAAAGGTCTTCCAGGTGCTCCTAATTTACAAAAATATATTGACCCCGAGTTGGCTGAACAATTGAAGGATGTTGGTTTGATAGAATAAACTGAGAATGTGGTATTCTTCGACATTAATTTAAACTATATATGTATATATATAATCCTATCCTTATACACTAGACACTATTTTCCTTTTCTTTTCCCCGTTCTGATTTAAGGAGTCGTCCTCTGTTTCATGATCTCTTTTTTTCTTGTTAGAATTCAATCTTAATTCTTTTAGATCGTCGAAACCCTTTCCTGCCCGTATGAGCTCTGAAACGTAATTAAAATTTGTGACGAAACGATTTTGAGTACTCAAGTGAAATGATATATTGCTGGGCACATCTGTTTCATTTTGCGAATTTTCAGTGAGATTGATGAACGCTCGTACAAAGTCATCTATCATGATATCTCGTGAGTAGATATTATCTTCAGTTATGTATAACCCTCCAAGCTCAGGAATTTCCAATATCAATTCTTGATTAATCTCGAAATTTCTGACCTCTTTCAAATCTTCGTTAGCTCTAATTGTGGAAAAAAACTCTTCGACAGAGGATTTTAAAATTCTGGCATCGTCAAACAATGTAACCATATGCGATAAGTCCAGCTTATCACCACCATTATATGGTAACAAAAGAAAATCTATATCATCAATTTTTATTATCACAGGCACCGAAGAGCCATTTTCGTCTTGGCCACCGTTCTCAGATGAGTAAATGTCTCTATCACCATCTCCTTCATCTTCAGAATCAGCAACTAATTCCACTAATTCGTATGCTTTCTCACTCTTATCCGCAGATTGAGAGCGCTCGTCAGTATCTTCCTTACTCTCCAAATTTACATTAGGTGAGGTCATTTCGATCTCTTCTTCTGATAGCAATTCAATATAAGGTGTATTGCTGTCTTCATAGACACCATTTCTTTCCTCTGCTACCGTCTCATCGTCGTTCTGTGAGCTGTATTCGTCAACCAATTCATATGAAACCTCTCTCTGCCTAGAATCAAAGTTAGTATTAGTGTAATCCAGCAGTCGGTCTATCCCGTTCTCGACTTCTTCCTTATCTTTCTCCATTTCAGCTTCCAAATTTTCAATATCGTCATCATCGCTATCTATTAAACTGCTTGTCGCCCCAAGTGCTACCTCTTTTTCGGTTTCACACTGCTCGTCGCTATATTTCTCCTGTTCCACCTCCTGCTCTATCTCTTCTTTTGCCGCATTTTCTTCCACTAAATCTTCTTCGTCTTCCAAGTCAGCTTCGATATCGAAACTGATATTCCCTTCCTTCATCTCAGAGTCCGATTCTACTTTGTTTTCCTCCTTGAAAGTCTCTTCCGCGTCATCGTCCTCAGATATAAGTACTTCGTCGTCATCTAGCTCAGTAAATTTTTTTTCTCTATCCACCTCACCAATCTCACTCTCTACAGTAGTTTCAATATCTTCATTTTTGTTCCCCAATGGCTCATGGTTGTTTCTTTCCAACACTTGAGAGACCATATCTACCTTCAACTTAAGAAATAACAGTATAATACCTAGTAATAAAGAAGGTAAAAATGTCTTGAACCTGTATATATCATGTGATTGTCTTAACATATATTATTTATACAGTGTAGATGTGAAAGAATCTATAGTGGGTGCTAAAACAGTACCCAGTTGCGTAAATCTGTTTACTGGATAGAAATAAAGTGCATTATTATGGTACCCAAACCTTGAAGCTCTGGGGAGCCTCTAAGGAAAGCGGTTTCAAGTTATTTTTATGTGAATCAGACCCATCCTCCGTTGTAAAGCCGTTGCTCTCGTCCTTAGAACTGGCATCTGTTTGCTCGCCGTTTTCTGCAGAATGCAGTGGAACATTCCTAGCGGGTTTATAAATAAAGCTTTTGATCTCGTCAAGTAAGCCGTCGACTTCGGAGCGCTTGGATTCGACCATATCTGAGGTTGAACTTTGTATAATAGAAAGCGCATTGCCCAACTTCTTGGTGATATTCAAAGTTGATTGCGACAACGCCAAACGATCAATAAAGACCTCTTCCTGCTGTCTGGCGAGATTTTTCCTCTCTCTTTCGTAGATCTTTTCAAGTTCAGAAACCTTCTTGAGTTTTAACTCAACCTTCGATAATTGCTGGTTGACGATAGTGTTAGTGAGCTTGAGCATTTCGCGCTCCTCATAGACAGCAAACATGTGGCTTCTGGCACCTACAATTCCGAAAGAGTTGGCAGCAGCATCTTTGATGACAGAAGTGGGATCGGAATTGGTCTCAAACTCCTTCGATAGGTCAGGTATTTGAGTCTCAGCACTGCCATTTGCTGTCTTGTCGTTGTCCTCGGCTTCTTTCGGCAGACCAGACTTACTCTTATTATTCGAGGTAATATGCTCTTCACCCTCACCTTCTTTCTCATCATTCTCTCCTCCATCACCTGACTTCTGTGGGGATGGAGCGTCTGCGTCCTTCAGGCTTTCCTCCTTTTCACCATCGTCCTTTTCCTTCTGCAGATCTTCTCCCTTAGCTTTTTCTTGATCCTTAATTTCAGCTGCCTTGTGCTTTTCTTCGTCCTTTTTGTTTTGCAACTTGTAGACCTGTTGAATTTTTTGCACAATTTTTTCGTCTATTACTTTAGATGCCCTTTCACTAGCAGCTCTAGCAACATCGCTATCTACTATCTGGGTCAAAAATGCTAAATTGCTCAAAACAGGATTTTCAGTTGAATTGATAGGAAAATTGGACGAGTACTTTAATAGTTTCATCTCCTTTTCACCAAATTCATTGAAACCATCTTCAATTGGTAATTTGAGAAACTTAAAAATACATTCCTGAGGAGTCTTGGTGCCAACATACATTGCAATTTTGAACCAGTCATTTTTATACTCTTTAATACCGAAAATTAGTTTGGCGGTCTCCTCGTTTGTCCAATTATCCTTTTTCTGTCTCTTCGGAGCAGGCTCGGTACTGCCATTATCGGCATTCACTTCATTGGACTCCGACTTAACGTCTTTACCGGATCCTTCAGAGTTGACATTGGTGCTTAAAGAATCAAAGCCAACTAAAGACTTTAATTTGTTGATATCGGTCTTGTCGGAAGAAAATTTATATGTTTCAAACGGGAAAAGGCCTCTAGGAGTATCATAATTCACATGGTAGTCACCTGCATACGGTAATCCTACCAGCAGGCCATCTGCTAACTTCTCCAAGACATAAGAAGGTTTCAATTGAGGTTTCACTTGATAGTTAATCAAGCCCCATTTGTTCAAAAAACGATGCACTCTCATCAAAGTTCCCACATCACCAACCAAATTTCGACGACACGAAGTCAATGTTAAATATTCGTTAGGGTTCAATCGGTAAGCATTAATCATGAAATTCCTATAGTTTAAGTATATTTTCGGAGACTTAGAAGGATGCTTGTCCGAAAAAAATTCTGGCAACGACTCCTTTTCGATCTGATGTATTTTCTTCATGCTGAACCAGCTGGCATACGATGGAATGACGATGGCGTGTGTCTGCCTTACTTCGTTAATATCGATTTTTTCCGCATCCACTGTGTCTTCATTTTCCTCATCATTGCCTTCCTCTTCTTCTTCGTCCTCTTCCTCATCTTCTTCATCTTTCTTGGTGTCCTGTATGTTTTCGTCTGCCTCCTTCATTGTAACATCCTGTCGATTATTCTCACCAACATCCATCAAGGATAAAGACTCGGACTCCTTCTTCACAGATTCTTCTTTGTCTGCTTCTCCCATCTCTATGTCTTCGTTCTCATTCGAGGAGTTTTCTTGGTCTTTAGCATCTTCCAATAAGTCTGTGCCCGCTTCTTTGGTTTCCTCTTTCTCTGACACATCTTTATCTTCTGCGTCCTGCTCTGCAGTTTCTGCAACGCTGTCCTTGGCTTCAGAAACGTCCTCTTCCTCTTCCTCTTCCTCTTCCTCTCCGCTCTTCTCCTTACCTTCAGGTTCGTCAGCCTCGGCTGAATTCTCTTCCTTTTCTTCCTCTTCTTCAGCCTCCTTCTCTTCGCCTTCATCCACGACCGACTTTTCCTCGTCTTGTTCCTTTTCCCCTATCTCTTCATCATCGTTTTTCTCTTCTTCATCGACTGATTTACGTTCCTGCTCGTCGTCCTTATCATCATCTTGCTCGTCGTCCTGTTCAGTTTCCTTCTCAGCAGGTGAAGAAGTTTCCGATGCAGCTTGTTCCTTCTCCTCGGCAGCATCATTCTCAATGCTGTCGGAAGGAACTTCTGCCTCTGGGGTCTGTTCACCCTTTTTAGCAATTGTCTCTTCTTGACTCATTATTTCAGAATGCTTACCTCTGTTCAAATGACTCGCTCCGATAGTGCCTATGGTGTCTCCCTCTGAGATATTCTGACCTACTGTCTTCTACCCAGTATACTATTACTCTATACTGTCTTGGAGTTCGTCTACCGCACCCTAGTTCTCTTGTCTACCACAATCTTGTTTTACGTGTTGTGTTTATCTACTAACCCCGTCCGTATCTTCTGCACACGCGATCGATTACAATCTATTTTCAACCTTGCTAGATTAATCAATCAATCAAATGTCTGTATCCGTCTTCTATTTCCCCAGACTATATCAATCTACGATTCTGAGCAAAAAGAGTTGATATGCAAATTATCCGCTGACTATTCAGTGTGCTGAGAGCCTGGTTGTAATTTGCTCCTAGAAAACCTTTTTCTGTTCGCTTTTTCTCTTTCATAGTGAGTCGTGCGCTTTACATTTATCTCCAAGCCGGAGCCAATACGGAACAGTAGAGGCCATGAGGATAGGAAGGACCCATGGTGGGTTCCAGTGGTATAAGACAGAGTGAGAGAGAAGCTAGAAAAAAAACTGCAGAAAGGTGACTTTAAAAATCAGTAAATAAGGGGTAAAAATACCAAGTCCGATAGAACAACTAACCCTTCAGGAATCCTTGATAGCTACCAACATAAAAAAAAAAAAAAAATTAATTTGATCGTAAATGGCCATAATTTCATAGTGTCGCTTGCAGGTAACTTCCTTCATATGAGAGCGGTGATGTAGGGGCTAGACGGTGCCGGCTGTTATTAATCTTGGCGATGGAGATTGCTGCTGGTGTAGATGGGGACTTATGGTGCGATATGAGGGCCATATGTAGAAGACCCGAAGCTTATGGTGGGTCGGGCGAGCAAGTAGTGGTCACTTGGCTGGTAAAAAGCGTAGATTTTTAGTGTAGAAAGACAATGCAGATTCCGCTTAGTTTGCGATGGATGATGCAGTGCAGCGAAATGCTGTCGGGTATGACACAGATAGATCCAACATCCAAATAAGCGTATGACGCTTGGCCCTGCTTCGCAACCGACGAGCGCATATTCAACGGCTTAGAATTTCTACATTTTTGATCTACCTGGCTGAAAATAACGCTTAAGGCAACGCAGCATGCGTTGCCATAAGCGCTCTGGTACCGTTTACAGGTGAGCTGCTGCTCCAATGGCTTGCACAGCTTCCGGGGTGTCGCACCAATAAAGCGAATGGTTATGGCATGATGCGCGGGGCATATATGGCTGGAAAGGGTCACCCTGGATCACTACACAGAGCAAAGTGCCAGACAGTCGAAGTACAATGAGGAGAGAGAGACAATCCATCTTGAAAGTAAAGTGTGTATGTGAAACAATCCGACCGAAGCAATTCGACTTGTAGATGCATTGCGAGTTTTCTACTCGGTGTGCGAATCCTGAATTGCACCATCAAGGGTGATACACAGGTATATTGTGGTGTTGTTCCTCCTCGAGCCTCATGGACGGCAACTGCTAGAGCGCAGAATCCATAGACAAATGTAACTTGCGGCGCCCACTTTGGTCATTAGAGGATAAATATCAGAACTGTGCTGCCTTTTTCCGAATTTGATACCGTATATTAAAAGCAATTTGATATGATGCTCCGCCGTTCCGGTGTCAATGCCCTTCCGCTCATTTCTACAGCTCTTGGTGCAGCAGGTGGCGAGGATGCATCCTCGCCACATGTTGTCCCCAAACTCTACTAACCTCAACTACCAATCTCGCTATAATCACTTTTAGCATCTATCGCAGCCATCCTTGCCCATCCTTGCCCATCCTAAATACTTCTACATCTACACTATCCCTACAGGTGCCCAAACTTTCGACTTGCCAAGCTCTGGCCATCCCTGCATCCTTATCGCCAGTCATCCAGTCCGTGTTTCAGGTCCATCATTCGCCATTATTCACCTCCCCCCAATCCACATACGTTTCCCATCAATGGTTTCTTGTAGCAGTCACAAGCTATGTCGTAGGGCTTAGGCCTTCTATGGTTCTCTCGTGAACGTGGGTTACCCGGTCTCGTGGGAATGAAAATTTTTGAGATTTGTCTGCAGGACCAAGAAAGCCGGTCTCGATCGCACACCGAAACTAACTCCAACTTGATATTCAGTAGTGTTAAAATTTTTCAATCTTTTATAACTTCATTAGTTAATACCAGACTTCTAATTTAAAAGTTATAGTAGAAATGGTTCGTTACGGTGCTACATCAGTCAACCCAGCTAAATCAGCATCTGCTCGTGGATCTTACTTGAGAGTTTCTTTCAAGAACACTAGAGAAACTGCTCAAGCTATCAACGGATGGAACTTGGAGAAGGCTCAAAAATACTTAGACCAAGTGTTGGACCACCAAAGAGCCATTCCATTCCGTCGTTTCAACCACTCCATTGGACGTACCGCTCAAGGTAAGGAATTCGGAGTGACAAAGGCAAGATGGCCAGCAAAGTCTATCAACTTCATCAAAGATTTATTGATCAACGCACAATCTAACGCAGAGGTAAGTACACGTTTACAAGGGGTCCATCGAATTTTTGGGCATGTTGGACAACGAGACCGCAGGACGTTCTGTGGTGTCCAACTATTCGTCAAAGAAGGAGTGATATACTAACATAAATTTAGGCTAAAGGATTAGACGTTTCCAAGTTGAAGGTTGCTCACATTCAAGTCAACCAAGCTCCAAAGCAAAGAAGAAGAACCTACAGAGCACACGGTAGAATCAACGCTTACCAATCATCTCCATCCCACATCGAAGTCGTCTTGACTGAGGAAGAGGAGTCTGTTGAGAAGGCTGCTGAGACTAAGCAAGTTAGATTGAACTCCAGACAAAGAGGAAGATTGGCTACTCAAAAGCGTTTGACTGCTGCTTAAATTATCACTGATGTCTCATTCAAATAGTATAAGCATGGAATTTTCTTTATGGTAATATATAAATAAAATCTTATTTTATAATCAGAAAATTTCTGTCTGATGGGATGAAGAGTCTCTTCTTTTGTGTACATTTAATATATCCTGATAAGGTTTCAGTTATGTTCCGCCATACCTCTCTCGTGGCAGAAGATGATGTAGATGCTAGACATAGTGAGCTACTTAGGTAGGATGAAAAAAAGCGGTCTGATATTTACTTTGAATATGGTACTTTGATAAATTTTTGCGCGTAATTTTGAGTATATAGTTTTCATCCAATTATAGCCAAGTGAATTTGATTTCAAAGAGCAGAAGTATAGTATCTTAAATCTGAACTTCATAGATTAACACTAATTAAAGTATAATTGAATTCAAAATGGGTGGAGCTGGAGCAAAGACATACATGGGATGGTGGGGAAACATCGGTTCCCCAAAGCAGAAGTACATCACAAGTTACACTGTATCTCCTCATGCTACTAGACCATTGAAAGGCGCATTATACAACTCTGTTTTCAACGTTTTCAGAAGGGTCAAGAACCAAACCTTGTTCATCGTCCTTCCAGGAGTTATTGTGTGGAACATCTGGGCATCTGCAAGAGACTACAATGAATACTTGTATACTAAGGCTGGAAGAGAAGAATTAGAAAGAGTGAACGTCTAATAGGGCTATCAGACGGTTTCATTGCTCATTTACTAGTATAAGCATCGGATATCCGCATAGACTACGTTGTGGTATTAACGGATATAGACCTTTTTATAGGTAATAAAATTTCAAGAAAAGAAAAATATTAAAGATGTATGTTTATTCTCTATCTGTATTAATCAAGCGGATTTTGGTATGGTTTTCACTTGGAGCGCTTGTAAACTTTAGCTAAAAATGCTGACAAGACATCTTTCTTCAAACCCCTGGATTCGTCGACCTTCAGGATTTGTTCCCTCAACTTTGAGACAACAGACTCTTCGTACTCCTCGTAAATCTTTTGAATGCCCATATCTTGGAACAACTTCTTGACGACTTCTTCGGATTCGTCGCTCTTTTGACCATAGTTTTTGTCCAAAATCTCACGCTGCTCAGGAGTGGCCTTCAACAATGCTTGGTTGACTACCCAAGAACATTTGTTGTCTTTGATATCGGTGCCGATTTTTCCAATCTGTTCTGGAGTTCCAAAACAGTCCAAGTAGTCGTCCTGAATCTGAAAGTATTCACCCAATGGGATCAAAATATCTTGTACTTGTTTCAAGTCCTTCTCACTGGCGATTCCAGCCATGTGCATGGCCAATGCAACAGGCAAATAGAAAGAATAGTATGCTGTCTTGAAGATCACAATGAACGAATGTTTCTCCAAAGAGAACTTGTCCAAATCGACATGCTCCTCATCTGCTGTAACCAAGTCAAGAAGTTGACCCAATTCAGTTTGAAAAGTAACTTCGTGGAACAAGTCTAACAATTCAACATAATAAGCTTCCTGACGGAAATGCCTCTTAAGTAAGACGTATATAGCACCCTCCAACATAAATGAATCATTGATTGCAATATTACCAACTCCCTCTTTCAAATACCAACATGGTTGCCCCCTTCTGGTCTTTGACTGATCCATCATATCATCAGCAACCAAGAAATATGCTTGCAACAACTCAATTCCCCATCCCAAAACTGCAACTTTCTTGTATTCTTCATCACTCAAGCTGTCCACTTTCACTCCTTTCAAGATAGAGTAAGTATCGATTACTGACAATCCTCTGTTCAATTTACCACCTGGCGTGTTGTATTCCAAGTTCAGTTGAAACCAATCAATAGCCTCCTGTGGCATCTTGTAGGAGACAAGAATTTCTTTCAATTCTTCAACTAGACCATCGAACTCCTTCACAAACTTCTGCTTGGCAGCTTCCTTGTCCATTTTTATTCAACACTGACGACAAACTTTTAGTTATAGATGTGATATCTCTGTCGAAAAAAGATCTAAACGATCGCAAATATTTTTGTTCTACAAACGACTTGGTTCCAAAATGTATATATTGTAGCATAAAGTCTATAGTTATACAGTGATGGTATATATTTAGTTTCTTCTTGATCTTTTGCTCTTTCCAGGTCTTGAAGATTTACCTTTCATTTTTTTAGCGGAAAAGGCAGAGACATCAGCCGAAGAAGTGGCGTCATTTCTACGAGTGCCTCTCTTTTTTCCACCAAATCCGTACTTGGCATCTTTGGACAATCTCTTACCATTGGGCTTTTGTCTCTTGTTGGAACGGTCGTTCTCTTGTGTGGCCTCCTCTAATGCAATTTGAAAGTCGTCGTCGTCCATTTGGTTGGCACCTCTCTTTCTCAAAGATTTTATCTTGTCTAAGGTCTCTCTCTTTTGCTTTGCTCTCTCTTGCAAAGTAGCAACCTGGACCTGCTTACCGAATTTCTTCAACAGTCTCTGTTTCTTTGCTTCTTGGGATGCCTTCTTGTTGGCAGCCTCAGTAAGTAATTTCGACTTTAATTTATCCATGTGCTCGTCATTCTTGATCATTTCTGCAAAGTAGTCCATAGGTCTGGAAAAAGGAACCTTTAGTTTCAACAACTCAGTTCTTCCTATCTTGACGGCTTCTAAACCTTGTTTGTAAAATGCTAATTCTCTCTCCGTGTCATCGTAGATGTCCTTGATTTGAGGTTCTACCAGTTCATTACTTACAACGGACTGATGCTCCTGGAAAGAGTGTTTTGCCCAAGGAAGAGCAATACGAGCTAAAGAATCCTTTAATGCAGCCGTGTTATTTATGGTCAACTTGGTGTGTGGAACAATGTCTGCATCTGAATCAATTTCAACATCAGACAAGGGCACATCCTCAAGTTCCTCTTCTTCCTCTTCTTCTTCTAACTCGTTCTCTGAGTCCTCTCCCCCATCATCTTCATCTGAGTCCTCCTCTTCCTCGTCCTCGAAAACATCGCTTTCGCTTTCACTGGCAGCCAACTTTTCCAAATCCAACTCTTCGTCAGACTCTTCATTTCCTTCACCAACAGATGCCTCCTCTGAATCGCTAGAATGGCCCTTTGAAGTGTGTTTATCGCTTTCTGATTCTACAAGAGCTTGCATCTTCTTGAGTTTACGTCTGTCTTTCTTCGATAAGGCAACACTTTCATACCCTTCGCTTGCTTTGTCCTTCGCACTGGGACTCTCTTTGCTTCTTATTTTTTTATCGCCATTTCCCGATGCTATTTTTTTGTTCTCGCTGGTGGTTTCTTGTTTAGAGACCCTCTTTACTTTGTCAGAGACCTTTACTTTCGACTCTTTGGCCATATTAAATACTCTTAACTAAGCTAAAGTCGTAATTTCTTGACTGAAAAATTTATTTTAGTGTGCGATGGGGTCAAATAGTGGTGTTCGGATTTATCAAATATTATACACTACTCATCTCATCTCTAGATTAGTAGATACTATTTACTTAGGTATAATCTATATCGTTGAGAAATCGCTTTCCAGAGCCATATCTCCACCATCTAGATAGACAACTGAACGGATCTATATCAACTGGTAAATCATTATTTCGTGAGTCCGGATCGTTACTCTTGCAGATACATCTCTTTGAAGTCAATATATCTGTTGCAGAAGGACAAGCGAGCAACGGTGCATGGTAATAGCCTATGTCTTCAAAATGGTGTATTTGATTTTTGTCTAACAATAGTGATAATGCAATTGTATGAACAGGGGCATCTCCCCAACGTTCATAGTAGAAACCACCAGCCTTGTCGAGGAAGTCGAAATAGGTACGGTAGGCCTCACTTCTGAAGAAATCAAGATTTCCTATTTCAAAATTGGTCCAGAAATGACAAAGATTGTACGAGCTGTTGAAATTGTCAATGTATAAGCCTTGTTCGTTGGTGGATTCTTTGGACAAAATAAAATCTATGGCATTGTTTGGATGTAAAAGATGTGGATACTTTTCAATGAATTTTTCCACAGTGTCCCATAGGGTGGGTATAGTACTCTCGTAGTCAAGAATTGTTATCACGAACCCATACTTCTTGTTCTCTTTCCTCAATATGGTGAATGGATCATATTGGAAATCGCACATGTAGAGCACATTAGGCTCAACCCTCATGTACCACTCATAGTTGAGCACTCTCTCCTGTTTGAAGAAATACCCCGAGTTGAAGTGGCACATATTCCTATATGATCTCAGCCCTCCGTATAGTATTCCCTTTTCCGAAGACTCTCTCAAGTTCCGCTGTAATTTGTCTTCATCGATGAAAGACGGTGGCTGCCAGTCCTCCTTGGGTACTAGTTCATAAAAAGTCTCCCCACTTGCCATCATGCTAGTTCTTTCAATGAAATCGTCCGTAAATGGAACATCGTTCATGAACACCCATGGGTATTTATAATCTCTGTTGAATCTATCCTCCAAGGATCTCATTGATGATAACGCACCATCCAATTCTTCATTTCGCACAAGCATCAACAACGTTGCATTCTCTGCCCCCAATTGAGTTGTGTTCTTGAACTTCCTAAAGTCTGATATATACGAATTGGACGAAAGTTTAGGTGTTCCTTCTTCTCGTGTGATCATATCAATGTCCGGTTGCTGAGATTGTCTCCGATTCATCTGATCTCTAATTTTGTCTAGGTGATGATTTGGACTCTGGCCATCCTTCATATGTGTCAAGATATGATAATAGATACCCACTATGGCCACGAAAGCCGATATCTTTGCAATTTTTCTCCACATTGTAGACCGTGGACCAAAAATCGTAGACCAACGCTCCCGAAATTATTTGATGGACTGAATTTTTCAATTGAAATCTCTTAAGATATTTTGATGTTCGGATTTCAACAAATTCAGGTTTGGGAAGCGACACTCAGAAACGTCTGGGATACTTCTCGCAACCAATTGAAAACCAATCGAGCGATTTGGTATTAAGTGGTATACCAGGGCTTTGGGTGTGCAGACTGATTAGGCAGTGCAAGCAAAATTAAACTGAAACATTTTCTCAATTCCAAGACATGAAGCCTGTGTGTCTCACATATCTCTCTATCTCGTTCTCCTGTGGCTTCATATAAATGATGGGCCGTTCGTGGCCTGGAGACTCAACAGTGTTAAAGGATGAGATTTGTCTCCATATCTTATATGATGCTTCGTTGCAGCTAGTAGATGCAGTGAAGATTATCTTCCGCATACACTATGCTGCGAAAAATGTTTGATAGGATTACAAACGTTGACGTCGTATAACACACAAGTCGTATGTTCATATAGCCATCCTCAGTTGCATCACACTTTCGGTTTTGTATAATGTGAGTCAAATGTTTTAGGCTGGTCCTGGCTGTAAGGTATTGTGTTTGACTCCATATTGGAGGGTAAATGATTAATACTTGTTGTAGATACAAAATTGTCGATAAGTTTCGTTCGTGCACAGTCTTGTAGTTGGATGGATAGAAATAACTGAAATATTCCTCTCCTCTCGTTTCTTTTCAAAGTATTTGTTTGCAGTATTGTTGTGGAGGCCATTAGCAAGATTTCTATTTTCTTGCACTTTTTCACAATTCAATAGAAAGAGGTGACAAAGATGATCGAGACTAAGAGCATGATATACCGTGACACATATGGGGCGACATACGCACCCATATACTTGTAGACACTTCTGCTGTTCTACAGTCGGTCTAATCCATGGATGCGCAACACATCAAACTTGCCTGACAGTGCAAAACTGATGTTCCAGTAATTCGCAACCATTTTCTTTCAGCCAGATTTGCCTTACATCAACTAAATCTTCACACAAAAAAGATAAATATATACATACAATGCTAGAGATATGATATGTAAATCTCTACATCCAAATGTAATGTCTGAAGATCGTCTGTACTGTTCTATGTCTTCCGTTGTTGCCCTGAGTACATAGTTTTGGATGAAGATCTTTAAAAACACGATCAAAATACATGAATTCAATCGAAAAAAGACAAGGGGAGATCCAATTTCATCATATTACTATCAAATCATATATATTGTTGTGTATCTACAAGAATCTATGTCTATCGAAGAGAGTTTTTGTTGTTGATGATCTCAAGCGATTTCAGCCAATAACAGAGTTCGAATTCCAATTACGAAAAAAAAGATCACAAAAAACAACCAATCTTCAAAACTCAAGGTTTCTGAACTAAAATACTACTATAACAGGCGAAAGAAATCAATAATATTCTCTCAACTGTTGTATTCTAATAGCTCATATGATGCTTCGTAACTTGAGATTAAAGCAACAGGAAGTGAGGCGTGGTCTAGCAACCATAGCGGATGCAGCAGCCAATCCTAATAGGGCACATGGTGGTTTAAAAGATCAAGACCGTATTTTCCAAAACGTTTATGGGACTTATGGACATGACTTGAAGTCAGCCAAGAAGATGGGGGACTGGCACAAGACCAAAGAGATCATTTTGAAAGGAGACAAATGGATCATTGACGAGATGAAAAAGTCAGGATTGAGAGGAAGAGGTGGAGCAGGATTTCCATCTGGTCTTAAATGGTCGTTTATGAATCCTCCAGGATGGGAGAAGAACGAAGGACCCAGATACTTGGTTGTTAATGCCGATGAGGGTGAACCTGGTACCTGCAAGGATAGGGAAATCATTAGAAAAGATCCACACAAATTGGTGGAAGGATGTCTTTTAGCTGGCCGTGGTATGAATGCCACCGCTGCATATATCTATATCAGAGGTGAATTCTACAACGAGGCGGTTGTATTGCAAAATGCCATTAACGAGGCCTATAAGGAAGGTTTGCTTGGTAAGAATGCATGTGGCTCTGGATACCCTTTTGATGTGTACATCCACCGTGGTATGGGTGCTTACATCTGTGGTGAAGAAACCGCATTGATTGAATCGATTGAAGGTAAGGCCGGTAAGCCAAGACTTAAGCCTCCATTCCCAGCAGGTGTTGGTTTGTTTGGTAGACCGACCACCGTTGCCAATGTGGAAACAGTCTCAGTAGCTCCAACCATTTTGAGAAGGGGTGGTGATTGGTTCGCATCATTCGGCCGTGAAAGAAATGCCGGAACAAAGCTCTTCTGTGTCTCCGGTCATGTTAATGAGCCATGTACCGTGGAGGAAGAAATGTCTATTCCTTTGAAAGAGTTGTTGGAGAAGCACTGTGGAGGTGTGAAAGGTGGATGGGATAACTTACTCGGTGTTATTCCGGGTGGATGTTCCGTTCCAATTATGCCAAAAGAGACTTGTGATAATGTCTTGATGGACTACGATGCCTTGAGAGATGTCGGATCCGGTTTGGGTACTGCAGCCGTCATCGTCATGAACAAACAAACAGACATTGTGAGGGCTATTCAAAGATTTGCTGCATTCTACAAGCATGAATCATGTGGCCAGTGTACTCCCTGTCGTGAAGGTACCACCTGGTTGCTGAAAATGATGGAAAGATTCGTCAAGGGTCAAGCCACCGAAAAGGAGATTGACGTGATTTTCGAGTTGACCAAGGAAATCGAGGGCCACACTATCTGTGCCTTAGGTGATGCCGCAGCATGGCCAATTCAAGGTTTGATTAAGTCCTTCAGGCCTGTCATGGTTGACAGAATCAACCAATACAAGGCCTCCAACGACTCTGTCGGTCCCGGTGGATGGGTTAAAGGCGGAAAGGTTAAGGAAGGTATCGTCATCGATAACCCCAAACCTGCAGCTCATCATTAAAGGAAAATAAAATGATAGAACCCATTCCTTTGAGGACCTTTCAAGATCTTAATATTTATACTTAGATTGTCATTGTCAACTGCATTTGTTATCATCGTTCGATCGTTCATCCTGCAACTGGGGGCTCCTCTGTGCTGCTTGGACGCAACTTCTCTACTAAATATCTTTATACTATGTAAACTTATTTATCTACAATCATACAAAATTTATTCAATCCTTTTGCCTTATCAATTATTCCGTTTCTGTTTCGAAAAATCAAATAAAAATTTCGGAGTAATTTTCAATGCTGTGTTTTTTTTAGCCCATTACCTTATATAGGAGTCAGTAAGGAAAATATAGGTACCTCGGTGAGTTAAATATGAGATTGAACGGGGTATTAAGTATCTGTGGATTGTTTTTTTTGACGACAGCCTTGACTGAGGCACAAATAGGTGCTGAAAATATGGTGGTTCCCAAAAACTCCGAAGATCTTGTCAACATTCAAGCAGTTTCCGGAAAAAGTGACCAGAGAATTGGTATCAGCTCTCTTGATGATGTTGACAACGAGCCCAAGACCGCTAACTTGAAGGCTGTTGCAAATCTTGACCTTCCTGAGACTGCTGGGGAAGGTGGTGATGAGGGTACGTCGTCTTACAATTCATTTATCATGTCTATATCGATGATTGTTGTCTCCGAAATTGGGGACAAGACCTTTCTTATTGCTGCTTTGATGGCAATGCGTAACCCAAGATGGATTGTGTTTTCTGCAGCGTTTTCGTCCTTGGCTATTATGACCGTTTTATCAGGTATCGTTGGACACGCATTGCCTTCTTTGATATCTAGAAGATTGACATTGTTTTCTGCGTCAATTTTATTTGTCGTATTTGGCTACAAGTTGTTGGTGGATGGTCTCAAAATGTCGAAGGAGATGGGTGTTGAAGAAGAGTTGGCAGAAGTGGAAGAAGAAATCGCCACGAGTAAGATGAACGAACAGTTGAACGATATAGAGGCCGGCGAAAGTAGATCAAACAAAGCAAGTTTATGGTACATGGAATTTCTTGGCCAATTAAGGGATTTGGCATCATTCGTTCTATCTCCTGTTTGGATCCAGGTGTTTGTGATGACGTTTTTGGGCGAATGGGGCGATAGGTCTCAGATAGCTACGATCGCTATGGCCGCTGGTTCTGAGTACTGGTTTGTTATATTGGGGGCTATAATTGGACACGGAATCTGTACCGCAGGAGCATGTATTGGGGGCAAATTGCTCGCAAAGAAGATATCAATGAGAAACGTTACATTAGGTGGTTCTTTTGCATTTTTCGTTTTTGCCATTTTATACTTGTATGATGCATTATATAACACAGAGGGTTAGCTATTTATCGAAATACACAATCTGTGATCAAGGTAACACTCCTTGACACATGAATTTAAGAACTACATTAGGATTATACCCGTTGGCTTTTCCAGCCAGTATCCTGACCTCGTTTTCTTCTTTCAAAATCTCCTGCTCCTTTTTCTTTTCCGTTTCTTGTTTTCCTTCCTCTGTCTCTAGATACTCTAATTCTTCAGCTGTATGAAATCCGTAGAACTGGAATTCGCTCTGAAGTTCCTGGACCTTGGATGCACAAAATAGAGCAAATTCATCTTCCTTTTGTATGGATATTTGGGAATTTTCACTAGTGTTTATGGCACCATTCATCCACTCTTCAACCTCAGGTAGCGGCTTCTTTCTAAGTAGTGTGGTTAAAAGTCCTTCTTGCTGTGTCGTGGGGAAGCTGGGCAAAGGATATACATTCGTAGACTTCAAAATATCCTCGTTAGTGCTTAGATTTGAAGCAATTGTATACAACTGAGTTATGAGAACCTGAAACTGGTTCTGAAAGTATGCGTAGCTCGGTAATTTCACCGCATCTGGGTGTCGATTATGATGGTTTATTTGGTCTGAGAGCTTTCTTAATGACAAATAAACTTGATTGAGCTTATTCCTTATAGTCTCCAAAGAGTCGACAGGTACTTGAGACTGATTCATGATTATGGCTTCACGCTAGATGCTCTTATATTAAGAGTAGTTGAAGTTTTTGGTCAAATTGAAGAAACTCTAGTAGAATATAGATTAAGATATCAAAATCTCAATTTAACTTCTAGAGTTCTTGAAATATTTGAATGTTCTCCACAATTTATTATGATACGAAGTAACTGGAGTTTAGCTTCTGAGCTAAGAAAGACAGAGAAGAAGCAACAGCTGAAGGTCCAAAAGCGACAGAAACACCAACATAAATTAGAAAAACTTAGCGATGCTGATCCCCAGAAACTATTCTACAGAATACGACGACTTGAAAATACACCAGATTTGCCCGAGTCGCAACAGAAGTATTTGAACGATTTGAAAGAGGACTGGAAGTTTATAGTAAAACATGGATTGCATAGTTTGAAAGTGCAAGAAATTTTGAAAAAGGATGAGGTTGAATCCAAGGCTCGAGAGAAGGCAGAACGAAAGTTATGGGGAAATAGATCTATCTACTTCAATCCAGAGCTTAATCCTCTTGGTAAGGTACCCAAGCTCAAGGAAGACATACAAATTGCAGCATTACCTAACTTGACGAAGCCTTTGAAGTCTTCTACATCGTATCCTGATGATCCAGTTTTAGAGGAGTTATCAATAGTTTTGCCAGAAGGCGAACCTCCAAGGTTTTACAAGTTAGTACAAAATACCAAGAAACCCACAGAGAAGCCGAATATGAGTAAACTAGATCAATTGGAAAAGGGTATGATGCCCAGTGGTATGGGTGATCAGAAAAGATCAAAACTCCTTCAACGTGACAGTGCGGATGAGTTCAAGCCAGTAGACACACACGACTATATAAAGAAAAGAAGAAGACACTCGTAAGGACGTAATATGATTACAAGATACTATTTACAGATAATATATCACTATATACTTTGCATTTATGACAAGGATTTGACCACTAATTCCCAAGTTCCGAACATGATGATCGAATTTGGAACTGTACGCATAAGGTGAGGAGTTAAACCACCATACATACTTGCCAATCCTTCTTCTTTGACTACTGTCTTGAAACACTGAACCAATCCAGTGTATTTTGGCTTGCCCGTATTCTGCAATGGTGCTTGTCTCAATCTGGTCCGTATAACCTCATGAGGATACGTAATCAAAGATGCAATGAACTTGGCTGCTCCTGCTGCACCAGACCTTGCAGACCATTCTAATACGTGGTCCTTCAAGTTTTTGTTTTGATCACTTCCATGAATTCTTCTAGATCTTGTATTTATAATAGTCTTCATCTGTTCATATAAAATCCATTGAAGCGTAGACTCCACACCACCTAGATATGATGCTGTAAGTCCTTTATAAAGACTCAAGAATCCCTCATTCTTAATTATATGCTTCAAACAGTCCCATGAATTACTGTAGGTTTTTCCTCTAGCTTTATCCAATTGCAATCTTGTCTTGACTAACCAGATAGGATTTGTAGCAGTAGATGTGACAAAACTTGCATTCATACCAGAAACGAGGTGTATCCAAGTAGCCTCAACACCATTATTGAAATTGGTGGATACAAACTCCTTTGTTGTACCGTAGGTGTAAAAGTTTATAGACCTCGCAGGAATCACTCCAACCAAATTTGGACCTAAACCTTTGAACAATGCCCTTGCACCTTCATCCACATACAAACTTCTTATCACTGATCCTGTCTCTTTGCAGTGCTGAAAAACTTTTATCAATGGGTTTTTGGATTTTGGAGTCTTATTGTACATTGAATGATATGCGTCTGACTGCAACCTTGTTTTGACCACATCTAAGGGACAAGTCACCACTGCACCCGTCATGCCTCCAATACCACCAGCTACAAAATGGACCCAGTTATTTCGCTTTGGCGCATTTTTTTCACTAATCTCTAGCCTTTCTGCGTTCCTAGAAGTAGAGGATTTTTCATCGGACGCTAAATAGGAGAAGGATTTTTCCACGTCTTCTTCAATATTCTCAAGTCTATCCCCCTTCACCATTGTAAACAATGTATTTGAGTACTTTGCCTTCTTACTTTCAATCTATCTAATGCTCGATGAGCCTATTCTCTAGACTTTTCGTGATATCCTTTATATAAAAATTTTTATTTTTAATATTTAACCTTACTATGTTACATTTATTTCAACGTTTTGATGAAAGCATCCAAATTGTACTCATCTTCATACTGAGATTCATCCCATAACTCACCTAATTCACCGACCATACCGGCAGCCTTTCCTGGAAGACCACCAGTGACGTCGTCGGGAACGTTTTCTTTTTCATCTCCGTTTTCAACTAACTTAGTGCTGTTCTCATCTACGTCAAAGAGATCTAATAATTGATTAGTGTCCATAGAAGCCAATCCCGAGTTTTGCTGATTGACAATCGTGGATGCGATGTTCATTTTGAACTTCTGTAGACCCATAATCTTTTCCTCTAGTGTATTCTTAGTGATAAGACGGTAAACGTTAACAACCTTCTTTTGTCCCAAACGATGAGCTCTATCCATGGCCTGCAAATCATTCATTGGATTCCAGTCATGTTCAACAAATATAACTGTATCTGCTCCTGTCAAATTGAGCCCCAACCCACCGACTTTCGTTGTCAAAAGTAAAACATCAATAGACGGATCTTCGTTGAATTTCCGGACGATAGATTGACGATCTCGCGGGTCGGTACTTCCATCAAGTCTCATATAGGTGACCGAAGGTAAGTGCTTCTTTAGAAGCTCGTTTTCCACGATGTCCAACATATCCTTCAACTGACAGAAAATCAAAGCTCTATGTTCGGAAATAACACCTTCCGATGATATGACTTGTTTCTTCTTAGATGAGTAATCGCTATCTCCAATACCTATTCCACACTCCAAAAGAAGAGTCTTCAAAGATACTAATTTAGGAGAATGCTCCATGTTCCTGATGTTTGAATCCTTAGCTGTTAAAAACTGCTGCACTTCACCGAATTGTGGATGACTTGGGGAAACAACCAAAGCAGGATGATTGCATAACTTCCTCATATACTGCAAGGCTTGGAAAATATGAGTTTTGCCATCATCTTTCAGAACATCTTCCTGGACATTCGTCTTTTGTTTCTTTATGAAGTCCTTGTATAATCGCTTTTGCAAATCGCTTAACTCACAATAATAGTCTTGAATAATTTTAGGAGGCAAGTCAGATAAAACGTCCTCTTTTAATCTTCTCAACATAAATGGTAACACTTGCTTGTGCAACGATTCTAAGGCCAATGCACCTGCTTCTTGTTCTTTAGACGAAGTTTTACTATTTCGGCTGGCTGCAATAGGTTTGGCAAACTTCTCTTGAAAGATCTTTTCAGTTCCGAGAAAGCCTGGCATCAAAAAGTCAAACAAAGACCACAACTCTAAAACGTTGTTCTGAATTGGCGTACCTGATAAAATTAAACGATGCTCAGCCCGTAACTTCTTCACAGAAACAGTTAACTTAGAGTTAGAGTTTTTGATGATATGACCTTCGTCAAGAACGCAGTAATTGAAGTCACAAGCAGAAATATGTTCGTTGTCATTTCGGCAGACATCATATGAAGTTACAAGAACATCGCAGGTTGTGATTTTAGGACGAAGACTAGCTCGCACAGAAGGGCCACCAGCGTAAACTAATACATTTAAGAATGGTGCATATTGGTTGATTTCTTGCTCCCAGTGACCAGTCAAGGAAGGGGGACAAACAATAATTGATGGCAATTTTCGGGATTCTATTGCACCAGTCTCTTTGAAGTTTTCAGATCTCATATGATGATCAGAAGCGACAATACAGATTGTCTGAAGTGTCTTACCTAGACCCATATCATCACAAAGAATACCATGGAGGTGGTATTTGTTTAAAAATGCTAACCAATTTACACCTTCTTGTTGATATTTACGAAGGGTGGCCTTGATTGCAACGGGAAGGTCAAAAGGTTTGATTTTGGTTGGGTCCATCATTTGTTGAATAAACTCTCTTTCTCTATCCCTACCCTCCAAAAGTTCCTGTGGCATATCATGAGGATCCGGAATACCTGCTTCAAGAGGAACTAATTTTATAATTGATGCAAATGTGGTGGTTGCCAATATTCTTACATCTGGGTCGGCATCACTCATTCTTCCCAACACTGGCACAATCAAAAACACGATATACGGTAAAATGTCAGCCCCCATAGTTCCTGATAGATGATAAATACTCTCGATAGCACCCTGTCTTTCTCTTACGTCTCCAGCATTTGCCAAACCAGGCAATATACGTTTCACCAAAAAGGTAAAGGCCTTGCTAGGTGATACGGCACAGATGGTGGCAAAGCACTTACTGGTGGAGTATCTAAAGATCGAGAGTGGTGATTTCAATCCTGATAAGAAAAGTTCTAGGTGATCCGTTATGTGTTTATGCAAAGAAGGGTGCATTCTAGGTAACAACGCCTTCAACACACCTAATGCATCAATTATGCTTTGACCTTTCGCCTCGTCAGTTTCGTCATCAAAATCAAGAGACTTCAAAGGCTCAATCATTATGTCTTTCAACTTTGGAACCTTCTCAAACAATTGCTCTTGGTAGATATCTAGTAATCCATCGAGAGCCATGAGACCACCATTACGTTTAATTTTAGCCTCGTGAACTGCTTTTTCATGGAGTGCGATATCTGTTGGATCGGTTTTAGCCTCTTCCTTTCTCAATGATAGAATCTTATCTCTGAATTGCGCATTATGGTGAAACTCGGGTACCTCTGAAGTATCGACACACAAGAAGGCGCATAGATTCTTAATCATTTTATCTGCAGCCCCTTTCTTGTTTATATCAATCAATTTCTGGATAAAACCAGCTATTGCGAGGGCAGATCTCTTCTGTAAATCTACACATTCCTCCTGTTTTAAGTTGTCCATGAGCGACCTTATAATGGGGTTCAATTTCTTTGGTACTCCACTTAAAGCAATTAAGGTGGCAGAATAAGTGGATAAAATGCTGCATGATCTGTTCGTAAGACTCGCTCTAGCTTCATCCATAGCCACACCAATCCTATGCTTTGCATCTTCAAGAGATTGGTATGAAGTGACTCTTGCAGATGCACTTAAGCTTTTCAATAGCTTTGGGTACATTTCTTGCACAATTTTCTCTGCTGTTTCAATGCCGAAAGCACCTGGACCTGCCTCATTCTCACCTCGAACCACAACAGGGACTTGTGTTACTTTTAACGGCGGAACCTTGGCTTGGTTGATGAAAACATCAAATAGCTGCAAGCAAGAAGTTCTCAATGTTTTGAGAGTGGGCACCAATTCTCGGAAATAGATTAACAGATCTGGGGTCTCGAGTAATTGAGAAATAGGATCAACAAACAAATTTATTAAGTTTGGAGGTAACGCGAGTTTCTTTTCGTTCAATGCATTTGCATATTCTTCAACTATCATAGCACTGAAAAGCCTTGGAGTTGAATACGGAGATTTTAAATTAGTAGCCAAGGCCTCGAGAATCGAATTGAGTATTCTCTCTTCTTTTATGCATGCTAAGGTATATCCATAAGCTGTTGCCGCAGCACACCTGGTTTTAATGAAAATATCATATCCAACTAAGGTCACATCTCCTTTGAAAATAGGAGCATCTATATTAACCTTTAAATCATTATGTGGTATGTCTAGTTCATGAGGAGACTGCCTCTTATTACCTCTTTTTTCGTCTTCTAGCGGTCCATAACTATGACCAGAAGGTCTGATAATGTGATTGGTATTCATGTGGTAATTATTTCTAGCAATACCAATGGGAGTCATTATAAGCGTCAACAATGGTCGGGAATGTTCAATAAATAAGTCACTAATAGAGCCTATATCCGAACTGGATTCCACTTCATCCACTAAAGCTTTGTAAACTTGAGATGTAAGATTCAAAACGTCGGGATTTTGCTCTACCAATAAATTCTGGAAAATTAATCGTATGGTTTTCGAAGTAATCCACTTTTTTGTTTCATTGATAGATAAAAAGTCTTGTATAGTTTTTAATACAGACTTTCTCACGTTGGTTATCGAATGCCTCAAGAAGGGAAAAAGTTTAGGTACTAAAGTCTCAAATGAAGTCTCAATTTGAGATAAAGAATCCTTTTGCATGATTTCGATCACCTCCTTATGCATGCATAATTTCGCCAATAAATCCATAACAGATCCAATTGATGCAGAAAGATCATCTCTCAAATTCGTTAAACAATCCCATATAACTGACAATAATCTCGGTATAAGTTCAGTTCTAGTTGTGACAAATTGGGAAGCAATAGGAGTTAAAGTCAAAGCAGCAACTGCTTGAACATCATCATCACTTTCTTTCAAACCATGCAACACTAATTCAACCACCGAATCTAATAACTCCGGCTGTTTCTGCAAAATATCTGTCCTGATGCTTACAAGGTATCTCACTCCTAACATCCCACCATGTTTAGTTTCCCAGATTTTCACAACTTCCTTCTCTTGTAATACTAATTCATAAAGACAACGGAAGGTCTTGACAACAGTTGGATCATCCAAGTGTATCAATAAAGCCGCGAGAGTCTGTGCTCCCGATTCCCGAACAGGAGCAACAACTGTGTCAGAAACATAATCACCAAATCTATCAAGCGTGAATAATGTACACAATCTAACTGCCAAGTCCTCTAAAGTGGCCATGTTATTTCTATCGTTATCGTCCTTATTCTTATTCAATACCCTGCCGACACCTTTGCCGTGCTTTTTAATTAGCTCACGAAGTCCGAGTGCAGAGCCATGTCTGATCTCCCATTTTTCATTGAAGAGATCATCTATCAATAACTCGTAAACCCCTTGAAATGGCCATACCAATCCCGCAACTTTAGAATGTTGTGAGAGCAAAGGGGACAATTCAGGGGCCTTATTTTCTATAACTAACTTTTCTCCTCCCAGTTGGGAGGTAATGTCATATTGCAGTGCTTCTTGCTTTACTTCCTTATCTTCTGTACCCACCACTAGTTTTCTGGATATAGAACTTTGAGATAGGTCTACAGGCTTGACTTTTGAAGCATTTGATTTTGCATTCACTTTAGCTCTTCTTCTTTGCATTGCTTTGAGTCTGGCATTTGTTGTGGCTTTGCATGAATCTTCTTCTTCTTTTGGAGTTCCATTGGTTTCTTCTTCGTCGATACCTTTTTGTTTCTTGGCCTGTGTCTCCGATGCTGTCGCTTCCTCAATATTGGATGCCAAAAGCTTCTTTCTTGTCTTTAAAATCTCATGTAAATTAAAAGAACTAAACAGCGTTAAATTCAAAAGAGTGTCGTCCATTTTCCTCAACTCCTCGTCTTGCTCCAACTTTATCATATTGTCATCCTCCTCTTTTTTCACCACTATTGCTTCTCTAAGCTCCTCCTTTTTTATTACATCTTCCGAGTTGGGGTTCCATATTTCTGAGTGGTTGACTATCCCCCCAAAAGCACGCGCTGCTGCTATTCTCGTTTCCCACTTGTTTGACCTGAGGAATGGATACACTCTACCGAGCAAATTGATCGTCTCTTCCGGGTGTCCTTTTGCCAAGTCTGCGAGCTGGTCTGCTGCCGTATTGCGAATGAATTGTGTACTTCCTGTCTCTAATATGACAACTAATCTATCTAGTCTAGACATCTTCTACCAGCTTATTCTACCGTATACTCTTATTAGACATAGAAACACCTTTAAAACCCGTTCTTTTTTCAAATTAAAACTGATCCAACCCTTATTCTATCAATTGACTATTGTACACTTAGGTTCTATTCAGTAAATTAATGCTATTAACCTATTTTTCAAATAAATTTGATTATTTTTGTTGTTGTTGTAAGATCTTTCGATGAGCGATATTCCTACTATTTATATAAATCGCACTAACAAAAAATTTCAAGACTGCGTGGGATTTATAAATGATGACAACAACGACGACAACAGGGAAAAGCTGGAAACACATACAAGTAGATAGAGTGTAGTGTTTTAGAGTGTGTTCATTACACGTGAAGCGTAGTATTTGGGGTATACAAGCTATACTGACATAGAAACGAATGAGGGGCCACAGATATTAGTTCAGGGGAAAAAGGATCTGGCGCCACTAATGACAGCAGCAAGACACGTCAAAGCGACAGTTAGGCGAGCCCGCTCAACTGAACTTCTTCTCTCTCTTGGAACGGACATCCGATTTTAATTGCTGGACGTCGTCTCGCGAAGCGTTGTACTTGACGTTGGTCTCCTGGTTCATAGGGTTTTCTGGAGATTTCTGGAACTCCTTGAACAAAAGGTTTTTGACTTGCTGAAGTCTCAAACCAGGGTGTTCTTTCCTGAGCTCAGGTAACCTCTTCTCTTCGTAGGCACTAAATGCGGCTTTAACTCTCCTCTCGGGGTGTCTATCGACATCTTTGGTTTGTACACCACCTTCCTTGGAAGTCAACGAAAGTGCCATCAATGCATCATCAAGACCACTGGCACTCAACTCAGGAACTTCCTTCGAGGCGTCTAAGAAGTCGTCGATCTTTCCGGTTCTTTTAGCTGCAACTTTGGCAGCTCCTCTCTGTTTCGAATTGAGAGGTTTCGATGGCAATGCTTCTTCCTCTGCCTTCAACAATGCTTCTCTTTCTGCTTTCTTACGTGCCGCTTCCTCTTTTTTCAACCTTTCCTCTTCCTTTTTCTTGTTGTTCTTCTTAGAACCGTCTTCCCATTGGGAGGACTCAGCAGCCTCTACAGCTTCGAGTTCAGCTTGCTTCTTTTTGTTTGCTTGGTCCTGCTTTCTTGCATTTCCTGCTGCTTTCTTAGAGTTTTCACCTCCCTTTTTAGCCATGATTTCTTATCGATATTGTCACTAAAGTTTACTTTACTCACCAAACTTGCTGATGGCATCTGGATCGTCCACGGATGCCCGAGTACGGCGATCACGTGAAAACTCTTCGATGGCCTTCGACTACTATACTCCTACAACAGCATTGGTACTCAATAAATAGTATTGTAACGGCTATAGATACAATTTAAGAACTATAAAGGGCCATATTCAGAAGCTGAAAAGAATATGGCATCAAGATAAAAACTTTTGTGATAACTTTTACCCAAATTTTTGGGGCATAAACGAAGATTGAGGCATCGCTTTCAAATGTTTTATGATAATCTATTCTGACTTCTGCTTTTTAGCAGCTGGTTCATCAACCACGTCTGCAGCTCCGGCATCTTGTGGTTTAAACGAAGGAGTGTTCACATCGGCGTGGAAGTCCTTGATTATAGAATCAACATCATCGATGTTCAAGGATCTCACATCACCCAATAATTTGATCTTAGCTGTGATCTCTTTGCATTGCTGGTCCGTTAAGTGCAAGTTCAACTGGTCGACTCTGGACTTGATTGCGTTCCATCCAGTTAACCTGTTGGCGAAATGGATGTATCTGGTCAAACCGAAATCAGATGGGTTCAAGATTTCGTAGGTAGATGGGTTGGCCAATATAGCTTTGGCGTGGATTCCAGCCTTGTGGGTGAAGGCACAGAAACCGGTGATAGGGTTGTTGAAAGGAATGTTGACTTGGACTGCATCAGCAACCAAATTTTCCAAATCTCTCAATTTATGCAACTTGTACTTGGACAACACATAGTCCCTGTCGGCAGTGATCATTCTAGCCATCAAAGCACCCAATGGGGTGATACCGTTTCTCTCACCAATACCCAAAACCGAAACATCGATCAATTTGGCACCTGCCTCCAAGGCAGTGTAGGCGTTGGCAATAGCACATCCAGTGTCGTTGTGGAAATGACACTCAATGTCACAAGAAACGACAGATCTCAAGGTCTTGACCAATTCATACACTTGCCTAGGATTGGCACATCCAACAGTATCTGCGATACCAACTCTGTTGACACCGATCTTGTCCACAGTTCTGTAAATGTTCAACAAGTCGACTATGTCGGATCTGAACGAGTCCTCAGACGAAAATCTGATCTCGATACCTTTGGATTTGACAAACTCAATCACCTCAATGGCAGACTGAGCAATGTAGTTCATGTCTTTACCATGCGAGTATTGTCTCAAAAACTGCGACGTACCAATCACAACATCGACACCATCAACACCGGTCTCTACAGCGACCCTGGCGTCGTCCATGTGACATCTGATATGCGTGAGTATTTTGGCCTTCAAGCCCAATTTGCAGATGGCCTCGCAGTCCTTTCTGGACTGCTCGGAGGCCACCGGCGATGTCAACTCAATGTAGTCGACTCCGAAATCATCTAAAGCTTTAGCGATTTCGATTTTCTTTTCAGTGGAGAAAAATGCATTGGCGAACTGCTCACCTTCTCTCAACGTGGATTCTATCACCTCGAATTTGTTAACATTCGACAAGAAGTCGGACGGATTGGGTCCATATGGATTCGATGTAACTGACATATTTTGCTTTGAAATAACTGACAGATGAGACTTCTTCTCTACAATCTACTCTTATAACTAGAAAAATTTTTCAGATGACTATTTCTTTTCATACCTTAATAAGGATTTGTGATAAACTGCACAAGCATCATATCAAGAGAAAAAAAAAATCGGCATTTCTCACGATGAGTCAGAGTTGCTTATCTGCTCGTAGGACAAAACTACAAAGGGTGCGCGGAGCGCTGTCAGCTCGCCATGGGGCCGATTGATGATGATCGCGCTAACCTATATGGAAGAGAGTCCTCTCGTGTATCCAAGTCAGCGGTGCCCATGACGCATTACTGTAGAAATGTTGCTATTAGCCGGGAAGTAGCTTCTCCACAGTAGATTGAGTCATAGAGTTCCAAATATAAGGAACATAATAATGGTAGTAAGTGGTGCATATAAAGATATATCTTGTGCACTATACAAAGAATCTATAAAACAACAAAGAACTAAATAGTGGTAGTGACCATCTTCACGTAGCGAAAAATCTCCAGCTTGAGCTTCAAGAGCTCTATGTCTTTTATTGTAAGCTTTCCGTTCATTCTAGAAACAATGGTGCGGACAACTGAGTTGATCTCCGAGTTGGACAAGCCGGAGACCAAAGACCAGTTGCGGGAGACACGCTCTCTTGTAAGAGCCAACTTGAAACAGCCCACTATGAGTTTCTTGAGAGGGAAGTCCATTTCGTTGTAGTTTGCGAAGTTGTTGGACTGGTTCAAGTAGCGCAATAGATAGATTATGTCCATGTACCGGAACAAATAGATGATTCCCTTCATGAACATGGGGAGAGAAAGGTGGAGTCTGCTGACCAAGATGAGTAGAAATGTTTCGAGCGGGAGCTCGTTGGTGGTCAACTCCGACGGCAACTCGGGAGGGAAAGAATTCGTAATTTTTGCAGACACGTATTTTATGATGACGGACATTAGCTGGAGCCTTTCACGCTTGAATTGCTCTGCTGTGAGTGCAGTCTCGGTGATACTCTCTGTCTTATTCTGCTCCTCTTTAGACGACTCGTCCTCAGTATTTTCCGATTTCACCTCCGATTTCATCTCCGAGTCCAACGAAGGGTACTCTTGCTCTTCGTCATTGTTTGAATCACTGCCTTCCAGCGACTTCTCAGAACCTGCCTCGTCATCAGATACGTTTTCGCTGTCAGAAATCAACCCCGGAATGTCGAGGTATTCTGACATGGGCTTATTGCCCGAGTCCCGATGTTTTCTCGACATACTCAAATGATCGCTCACCAACGCATCACTGGCCAAGTTCTTGTCACTGATGCGGGAAAAGCTGAACAGAGACCTATACATGTGTATATTGTCGATTGTCACCATTGTGTGTATGTTTTTGCCCACGATGTTTGCTGCTGTCTCTAACTTCACTTTAGGACGGCCAATCTATCTCCTACTCCGTACTTTAACTGCAGTTTTGCCAGTAAAAGCTATCCTGTAATCCTTATTACCTTTTATTGAATCCCAACACTCAAGATTCTTATTCAAAAAGCCATCTTGAGTTTCCTATCAATGTACAGAATTTAGCTTAAAGAAATATTAATAGTTATCAGGAAGATATTAACTTAGTTTGTAATCAGTTGATGATTCAAACCACTATATTGATGTGATAAGTCTCTAAATGAGTAATCTTGAACGTTGAAGGAACAAATGGGATAGTTTTATGTCGTAGATGTTAAAGAAAGTAGGTAATTCTTAAAAATTTAAGGAGATCTAATTTTTTATTTTGACTCATTCTTCGCATCCTTCGACTGAAAATTCGCCGTACTAATGAAAAAAAATTGATTTATTGGCGAATATATGCTCAAATATGAGGATTTCGATATCAGGAAGACTCTCTATGTAGACAATCGGTGTAGGGATACCTATTTTCTTTCTTTAAGGTCATTTGTAGTTGTCTTGGGGAATTCTATGGGTAAAAAGGTAGGATGGTCCTGTATGTTAAGACTATCTAAGTGAAAAATCAAGGGTGTAGTCTTCAATTTGATTCACCAACGTTCGAGGTAAGTTGACGTGTATAGGAAGAACTACTGTGGGATCCCACGAGAAGGTACATATGAATCAGACAGAGGAAAATCTCCAAGAAGCGGCTGGAATGCAATTCAAATCACCTAGAACATATAAAGATGCCATTAACGCTTTGAATACGCTTCAGTCTAATTTTGCGTCCATTGAGGCTCTCAAAAAGCTTGGGGACAATGTAGATCGTCACAGGTTGTCAATTGACGAGATGTATGAGTATACACGAAGACTCGGATACCAACTGCTGGATTTCAACAAGCTAAACATCATTCATGTTACCGGGACGAAGGGCAAGGGATCGACCTGTGCGTTTACAGAGTCTATAATAAGGCAATATGGTGTTGGAAAGGTGGGTTTGTACACTTCTCCACATTTGAAGATGGTGAGAGAGCGGATCAGAATCAACGGTGAGCCTATCGACCAGCTGAAGTTCACCAATTACTTTTTTGAAGTATGGGACAAATTATCGTCTACGACATCTCTGGCCACTAAGTTTCCTACTTTACAGCCTTCTGAAGTGGTGAAGCCTATGTACTTCAAGTACTTGACTTTGCTCTCGTTTCACGTATTCATGTCTGAGGGTGTGAATACTGCTATATACGAAGTGGGTGTAGGTGGGACTTACGATTCAACCAATATTATCGAAAAGCCGACTGTGACTGGAATCGCTAGTTTGGGTATCGATCATGTGGCGATGTTAGGAAGTACGATTGAATCTATCACTCTCAACAAAACGGGCATTTTCAAGAATGGGGTGCCGGCTGTCGTTAGTCAACAGACAGAACATCCCGAAACCATAGAAATTATAGAGCAAAGGGCTAAAGAGTTGGGCTCTTCCAGTCTTGAGATTGTGAGTCCGGATACCATTCCCGAAGATGTGGAGTTGGGTATCTCGGGTCAATTTCAAAGACGCAACGCAGCATTGGCTGTCAAATTGGCATCTATTCATCTCAAGCATTTGGGGGAAACTGATCTTCCCAAAGGGAAAACACTTCCAGAAAGATTCTTGAAAGGACTCAGGAATACCAAGTGGGACGGAAGGTGTCAGATAATAAGAAATAAGTCCAATTTCGAAAACATCGTTTGGTATGTTGATGGTGCTCATACTTTGGAATCGATAGTTGTTTCCTCTGAATGGTTCAAGACGAAAGTATCGAATTTAAACACCACACGAGTGCTCCTTTTCAATCAACAAAAAAGAGAAAATGCTGGTGAACTTTTGGAAAAATTATATGAGAGTGTGATCACTTCAAATTTCCAGTTTGATCATGTTATTTTCACTACTAATGTCACTTGGTCAAATGGTTCGTATAATCCAGACTTGGTTTCCATAAACAACTCGAAGGAAGCTGTGGAAAAATTGGTTGTGCAGAAGGAGCTTGCAGAAAAATGGAATACGTTGGAAAAGAAAGACGGGATCAGCACCAGAAAGCATACATTTCCAGATATAGAGACAAGTTTGAATTTTATCAAAAGTTTGTCCGGCAACTCCAGTGTCGAGGTCTTTGTGTGTGGTTCTTTACATTTATTGGGTGGTGTCTTAGTTGTGCTCGAAGGTGATAAAGACTAATCTAATTAGACTTATATTTATATATCTTATACATGAAGGAACCTTAATTCAAGATCACGATATTGAAATCTAAATTAATTACTGCTATTATTGACGATGTTCTCTCTTGATGTGTTCACAATCTCATCAATGTTTGACAAAGCATTTTTCCAGTTGATCAAAACTTGTTTCACTTTCTCTTTGTTTACAGTGTTGTCATTACCTGCTAAAATGAATCTATCAACTCTTGTTAAATAGAACTTCTTCTCAAGTTGGTTTAATTTACCCCCAAGAACACCTGCTTTTATGGAATCAATTAAAAGAGTCTCTAATCCTTCAACAGAGTCACAGTAAGGAATATCATCATATTTAAAAATGTTCTTATCCTCATTCTCGGCAAAGAACTTTGCTAATGCTAAAATTCTTGATTTAGATTTTATTAATTCCTCTGGTAAACCAGATGGAACAGATGTGATCAATTCTCCATTAGTATATTTTACAAACAAGTCGACTAGTTCATTTCCAGAATTACTCTTCAAGGTATTGGCAACATTGTTATTGACCAAGAAAGAAACGTTAGCTGTTTCAGATGATAAAGCAAATTTGATAAGCTGGTCTAATTCGATCAAGTCGTAGGTCCTTGTGAACTCTTTGATAAGTAATAAAGATTTTAATGAATGCTTGTTATCTAACTGAATGAATCTCCAGAAAACTTCTTTCACCTTTGCCGGAGATGCCCCAGCAGTAACTAACCATTGAATCAAGTTGTCACCGACTGTAGACTGAATGAATGAAAATTCTAATGACGAGTTTTCCACAACATCTAAGATCTTCTCCAACACATAGACTCTCAACTCAGAGCTTTCGGGAGATAAATTGAATATGTTATTCAACACTGAAAGGATCGTTGTCGATTTAAGAGACTTACGGTCCCTCAAAGATGGTTGGCTGACTGGATTACATTTAGTCAAGTTATCAATGACATCAGTTCTCAAGCTCTTCTCCACTTGTAATAAAATGTAAATAGCTAAATTGAATGTAGGTTCAAATTCTTTGTCTGTTAACTTCGTAAAAGTGCTTGGCAGGGTCGATTCTGAAACCTTGCTAGCTAAGTCCTTGTTGATCACTTCGTTCTTTTCAAAATCAAAGGAGTCCTTTAAACTGGATGAAAAGTCGGAGGATTCATTGATAGAATCGATTATCTGACCATATTCATGAATAGAGTCCCTTAATTCACTGTCAACTACGATAACTGACATTTTAGTGTAGTTAATAAATACTCTGATTCTTAGGTCTTAGTTTTAATCATTGTAAGTGAAAAAAAAAACTTTTTCGAAAATTCGTTCCTGTTTATAGAGGTCAAAGAAATCCTCAAATCCGGATTCTATATATTGAATGCTTTCCTATGTACTCTATTCAGTCCTTTTCATTGACATCCTCGCCCTCTTCCTCGCCCTCCTCTTCATCATCCTCTTCTTCAATCAACTCCTTCTCTTTCTCATCTTCTTCCTCTTCTTCATTTATTGTATTATGGTATTTGTTCAATTTGAGACCACTGCCTGTCGCTTCTTTTGGTATATCTTTTGTAGGCTCTCTTTTTTTCTTCACATTACCAACGTCCGTTGCATTCTTTGTAGGTCTTTTAAAGTTGTTGCTGCCCTTGTTGAACTTGAAAAGAAGAGGAGGAGAGCTTGACCTTGGTATGGGGTTAACGACCGAGCTACTCTTTCTAAAATGAGATTGGTTCCACTTTGCTGCATCTCTAATATTGTCAGGAGAGTTCGAACGAGTTAAACTGCGAGGTGAGAGATGGATATCGTGATCGCCAGAATTCATTTGGGCATTAGGGTTATGTAGTATCATATGCTCGATACTCTCTGCCGAGGAATTACTAGACACATTTGTCAAGCCCAAACGCTTTTCCTTCTTCGTGGCAATTGATGAAGTAGTAGCGATCGATATATCCGAAGAAAGAGCCCGTCTGTAGGCGGGCCTTATCCTTTTTTTTCTCTTGTGTATACTCGCGTTTCCGTTGACCAAAGCCAGAGCATATTTATCGTGTGATGTATTGAGGCTTGACTCATAAATATCCTCTTCAAAATCCTCATCCATGGTGTCCGTCTCATCCAATATGTCCAATTCAGATTCTGACAACATGGTCGACATTTGACTCAAATGACTTACTTGACTGATTTGACTTATTTGTGATACCACAGATTCTGGTCTCTGTCTCATTGGGGCAGCCAGACGCGGAGCAGCTGTTGCAGACTCAGTGTTGTTTGTGGTAGACAATGGCGAGGTTGTGGGATTAGAGTACCTCTTTGATGTTTCAGAGGTATCAGCATTCATCAGAATTATGGAATTGGAAGAATCTTCTTTCTCTATTGTGGTATGATTTGATACTTCTTTGGGTTTTTTCCAGAACTGTAATTTATTCAAAAGCTTGTTATTGGAAAGTTTCTTATCGCTTAAGTCAGAAAAGCTCGAGCTATTGGATTTCTTTTTTAAACTTGAGTCTGTTACAAACGATACAATTCTTTCCAATCGCTGACCACTGTTCGAAACAGAAATTTGAGGATTAATTTCAGACTTAACTTCAGATGATTTCGAGATACTGGGACGACGTGAGCTTAGACTCAAACCTGATATTATTCTTTCTAAAGGTTGGGTGGTTTGATCTGTCAAAGATAATACACTTTTAACCTTCTGACGCGATTTCTTCAACGATTTTCTGGCTTCATAATATCTGAGTTTTTCTCTCTTGTAACGCATCTTCTTTTTCTTAAATTCTCTGGTCAATGCTAGTTCATAAAATGCAGTCAAGCTGTTCATACTTTTCTTATTAATATCATTTTCAAGTTTTTTAGTGTTTAAATTAAGCTTTTGAAATTTCTTGAGTAAATTTCTCTCGATCTTTTTGGTGAATGGTGGTGTGTTCAAGTCGTAAAACTGATTGATCGATACAATAGACTCCGAGTCCGAACGTTTATGCTTTGCTTTATCGTTAAATGTTGAAAGAAAGGTGGAACTCAATATATCGTTCAATGAGGGCCTTGAGTTGGGATTTTTCGATAGTAATCTTTTCAATAATGCGATAGCCTCCTCTGGTATAGTTTCTTTGTAGGTGGGTTCTTCATTAATGATTTTGAATTTATTCTTTAGTTCATCGTCTTCATCGAAAGGCATCTCACCGTATAGCATAGTGAAAAGTATGACCCCAAGAGACCATATATCAACCGCATAACCAGAATATTTCTCTCCTTTTAACATCTCAGGAGCCATATATACTGTAGTTCCACAAACGGTAGAAAGAAGCAGCCTTTTAAACTCCCTCACAAACCCAAAGTCCGTTAACTTTGCCACAGTTCGCTTCTTATCGGCGAGAAGTATGTTTTCAAGCTTCAAATCCCGGTGGCTCAAATTGAGAGAGTGAACGTATTTAATCCCCATAACAATCTGATAAAAGAGTCTCTGACATTCCTTGAAACTTAACAGTTTCTTGTCATAAATATAGTAGTACAATTCGTTACCTTCACAATACTCAAGCACCATCCAGATATGGGCTTCCGTTTTGATCACCTCATATAGTTTGACAATATTTCGGTGCCTCAATTGCTTGTGGTAGTATATTTCTCGCACAATGTATGGATCATCTATCAAACCACACTTGAGAACCACCTTCATGTTCAAGAGAATATGCCTCGCGAGGTACACCTTCCCAAACGCTCCTTCTCCTATTTCCTCTATAACTTCATAGTTGCCAATTTGCTTCACTGAAGCTGACGTTATTTGAAAGTAGAACTCGTTAAAGTCGGCTGCGAGTTCAGCCTTCGATTTATTTTCATTAGAGGTTAGTGCTCCATTCATTTAAACCCATAGGTATCGGACCCTTCTCGTCTAGTTGCAATTCTCTTTTATACAATGGAACCGTCTTTAAAGTTAATCTGATTGAAAAAGAATAATCCAGAAGTTAATGTCAAGTCGCCAGTACTTGTATCTTAAAGAATGTTTCGACCTTCGAAGAGTTCTGTGTTGACCAACTGTTAGAATAGAACGATGTTAACTTTTTGGAAATGGTCTTCTTCGCACAAAGATAATACACCATCTCAAAAAAATGGAAATAAATTTGGACCTTTGCAACTTTGCACTCTTATTTTAATAGTATGGCTCTCTTAAGGTCAGCAACTCGAATAAGCTACTTAGGACGAGGACTTGATGCTTTGCTTGAAAAGAAGGTGTCTTTTTTGTGGTCAAAAAGGTTACTTAACACTTCTTCCACAACCTTTAATGTCGCTCGTGCTCGAGGGAATCAAGATTACAGCGAGCCTATAGAGTTACACCGAGCCCTACGAGAGCCAACTGCCAAGCTTGAGGAAAAGCTTAGGTTGAAGGGGGTTCAAGGAATGTTCAGTGAACTCAATAGAGTGAAAGACACTCAAAAATTGCTTAGTATTTTCAAGAAACGGTTGCACTATGAGCTGATTAAGGTTCAGGACGAATCTGGCAGTAGCTCCAAAACCAGCAATTTGAGTCTAGTAGACTTCATAAACCCTCGAATGGAGAATTTTGGTGAAGCTCTTTCGCTAATAGAGACGGACAACTACCCATCGTATCTATTAAAGTTCTATGGACTCGAGTCAAAGGAAGACCTTCTAGAATTGATGTTGACCAAATTATTATTGAAAGAGCATACTAAACTTAGCATTACTGAAACAGAGTACGTTGATACGTCAATAGACATTTCAAGTCCCGAGAGGTGGTTTCCCGAAGCTAGGAAGATGAAACGAAAAGTGATTATGCATGTGGGACCAACCAATAGTGGAAAAACATATAACTCTTTACAAAAGTTGAAACAATCAAGATCAGGTTATTATGCGGGACCGTTGAGACTTTTGGCGAGGGAAATCTATGAGAAGTTTCAAGAGGAAGGAGTCAAATGCAATTTGATCACTGGAGAGGAGGTTGTTCCCTCAATCGATGAATTTGGAAAGATAAGTGAGATTTCTTCAGGAACGATCGAGATGGTTCCACTTCACAAAAAGATGGACTTGTGTATCATTGATGAAATCCAGATGATTGCAGATGAACGGAGAGGTGCAGCATGGACCAGCGCGCTTTTAGGTATACAAGCAAAGGAAATACATTTATGTGGAGAAGAGAGTGCTGTACCTTTGATAGAAAAAATTGTTAAGACCACTGGAGACGAATTGGAAATTAATAAGTACAAAAGGTTGGGTAAGCTTACTGTTCTTCAGTCGCCACTCAAAACTTTCAAGAATCTCGAGAAAGGTGACTGTGTGATTGCCTTTTCAAAACGTAAAATTTTAGAGTTAAAATGTGAAATCGAAAAGGTTACAAAGTTCAAAGTGGGTGTCATTTATGGGGCTTTACCTCCGGAGATTAGATCAAAGGAAGCAGATGGATTCAACTATGGCAACTATGACATCTTAGTGGCATCAGATGCAGTAGGTATGGGTCTCAACTTGAAAATTAAAAGAATAGTATTTCATACAGTCAAAAAATACAATGGTAGCGAAACTGTTCCTCTCACACCTTCCATCACCAAACAAATAGCCGGAAGAGCTGGGAGGTACAGTAAAGATGTGGGTGAACTGGAGGGTTTTGTGACTGCTTTAACAGCCAGAGACCTTGTATTCGTGAAGAAAATGATGAAATCCCCAATCCGTAAACTTACGAAGGCATGTATTTGGCCCACGAATGAAATTTGGACACAGTATATCGTGAAATTCCCTAAGTACACCCCCTTTCATGACATCTTACAGAAGTTCGAACTAGATACATCTGATGTGAAAATGGAGGACTACTTCATCACAGAGCTTGATGTAAGATATGAAATCCTCAAGTTATTCTTAGAGTATAATCTTTATCGGAAGGTGACCATAGAAGACCAATTATCTTTGAGTCTTGTTCCCATAAACATCAGGATGGCATCCCCTCTAGTGATAGATACGGCTCATAAGTTCTTTCAAAACATTGCTAATTCCGAGTCCAGAAATGTGTTCCACTTCAACTTTTTACATGAAAATATATTGAAACAGAGACCAAAATATAACTCAACAGTCGAAGAGTCGGTACAGCTTCTTCAATCTCTAGAAGAGGATCACAAGCTCGTTTTGATATTTTTGTGGTTAAGTCAAAGATGGCCAACACTTTTCGTAGATAAAGAGAGTGCAATGGATATAAAAACTTTGATTGAGAAAAGAATCAGCGAAGAGCTTCAAAATCTAAGGAGTCTTACAAAGAGTTCGTCTCGGTCGTTTTCCAAGCGACGTACAAAGAGAAAATAAAAGCCTTGAGCTTTAATGTAAATAGTATTATTTAGCATAGAGATCTCAGAATCGAGATTCGCCATATCGGATTTTCATTAACTTTGATTGTGAATTCTGTAAATTTTCTAGTTGCTCAATTTCTTGACTCTAAAAGAACCCACCACACTGAACGAAAATGGTTTCGACCGTTATAGTTGTCGGAGGACCTGCTGGAACTGGTAAATCAACAATTGCCAATATGATTTCTGAAAAGCTTCAATGCCCATTCACCGAGGGAGACCTCCTACATCCCAAATCTAACGTCGCTAAAATGGCAGAAGGTATTCCTCTTACGGACGAAGACAGGTGGGATTGGCTCAAGGAAATTAGCACCACTTCCAGCAAGGAGAGTAAGAGCTCGAATAACGGTTATTCCGTTGTTTCCTGCTCAATTCTTAAAAAGGTCTATAGAGATTTGATCAAAGACACATCCAAAGATACCCAATTCTGGTTCGTTTTCTTGAACTGCGATTTCGACGAGCTAATTAAAAGGGTAGAACTGAGACAAGGGCATTTCATGAAGAGCGACATGGTCAGGTCTCAATTTGCTATCATGGAAGTACCAAAAGGCGAAGAGCTAATTAAAAACGGCGGAGACAGTTGCGAAATAGACACTACAGGAAAACCGTCAGAATTGATACTCGAGGAGGTTATTAACACGCTCTACCTCAAATAGATAGACTCGATGATGGCGTTGATACTGAGTATTGTAAATAAATGTAGTGATTTAGTGAGTGCTCGATTGAAGCCAAATTGAAAATTTCCATATTCTAAGCTATTATCGTTTTTTCATCACTAGTTTTGTCAATTGCAAAATAAATAGACAGAAATGAGCTGGAAGCTGGGTGTAATAGCTCTCTTACTTGTGCTCTGTAATATTGTATGGGCAAGCGAAATGTTTGATGTCTATCAGGGCGATAGTAATGTCGACGAAATCTATGAGCCTAAAGAGATATCTAATGATTCGCTTTTTTGGGGACCCTACAGATCTGGTCTTTATTTTGGATTGAGGCCTAGAGCCCCCAGGTCGCTCTTATCGGGTTTGATGTGGTTCAATGTTGACACTTTTGAATCAATTGGAAACATGAGACACTTTTATGAACAGAGAGATAATATGGCAAGAGCAAACTGGGTTGAATATGACCCTAGGTACGGTGGGAAACAGATTATAGAGGACAATGATATGCATATAACTCTCACTATACTATTCGTGAAGAGCTTGGATGGCCGTTCTTGGGCGGCAAAGGTCAAATCTGAGCCTCATAAAGGATATGAAAACGTCAAGACGTCCTTTGTATGGTATTCAGGGTTGGAAAAGAATGAAGAGACTGAAACTGGAGGAGGATTTCTTAGTGCATTGGACTCCAGTAAAGCTGCAGTACAAGATTCGAAAATAGCATTGACTGGCTTCAGTGATGATTTGGGAATGTTCACGTTGGAAATTAATGACGGGCCAAATACCAATAAACATCCTCTGTCTTCTTCACACATACCTGATTTGGACCCGAGCAAACTGCATCATTTGAGCTTACATGTCCCAAATGACAATGTGTGGAAAGCCAAGGATATTTTCATGACAATCATGAAAGATTCGGTTAATAAGATCATGGAATTTGATCCTACTCTTGCTAGTGTCAAACCAGAGGAAGCATATATTTTGAGAGATGTATATAATTACGAGGGAAATCTACACTTTGTCCAAAAGATTTTTGAAGGTAGCTCTGAATTTGATATTGTTTTCGACAGCAGTTTTACCCCTCAAGATCAGAAGATAACATTTGACAACATTGACGAACACATATCTCGAGTACTGCAATACTTTACCAACAAGTTCAATAAAACATTCAGACTTGCTGCACCTTACAATGATAATGAAGAATACGTCACTTTTGCGAAAGAAATAATTTCTGGGTTGACTGGTGGTATTTCATACTTTTACGGTGATTCATTGGTCGACAGAGAAACTCAGTTTGAAGAAGACTCGTTTGAGTCTTACGAACTAAAAGGAGAGCTTGAAGGTCCCTCTGAACTTTTTACTCTCGTCCCATCTAGGCCCTTCTTTCCGAGAGGATTTTATTGGGACGAAGGGTTCCACTTATTGCCCTTAATTGACTACGATCCTGATTTGGTATTGGAAATCATAAAACTGTGGTTCAATTTGATAGATGATGATGGTTGGATAGCAAGAGAGCAGATTCTTGGACCAGAGCTGAGATCTCGTGTTCCAGAACAATTCCAGGTTCAGAGTCCGCAAATAGTGAATCCCCCTACTTTGATGATTGTTTTCACATATTTGCTAGAGAGTATACCCACAGGCGAATTCGATAATGTTGGATACGGCAATATAGTCTATACCTCAAATTTTACTGCTGGTGTGGAAGACTTGGGAAACCAACTAAATGAGAATCGGGACCTCTTGAAGGGTTATTATCAAAAGATTTACCCTAAGTTACAATCACATTATGAAATGTTCCGTAGAACACAGAAAGGATACATGGGAGAATTCGATAGAGGTTCCAATTCAGAGGGTTATAGATGGAGGGGACGTACTGTCACGCATTGTTTGGCCAGTGGGTTGGACGATTACCCCAGAGCACTTCCAGCAGATGTCGCAGAATTAAATGTGGACCTTCTATCTTGGATTGGAGTCATGACCAGATCCATTAAGCTCATCGCAAAGTTTTTGGAATACGATGAAGATCATGCTAAGTATGCAAAAATCGAGGATAATATTATAGACAATTTAAACAAGATCCATTGGTCTGACGAGCAAAAGGCTTATTGTGACGTTTCTTTGGACGATGATGACGAAAATGTGCATGTCTGTCACAAGGGGTACATATCCCTTTTCCCATTCTTAACGAAACTCATCAAGCCCAACGATGTTTCTCGTTTGGAGCACATAGTCAACCTCATCTCAAATCCTGAAGAAATGTGGTCCGAGTACGGATTAAGGTCTCTTTCGAAGTCTGATGAGTACTACAAAACAGCGGAAGACTACTGGAGGTCTCCTATCTGGCTCCAGATTAATTACCTCGTATTGGATTGTTTGAAATATTACAAAGAAATATCTTCAGAGCATTTAACATCATCTCAAAAAGAAAAAATGTCTGACACCTACTACAGGTTAAGATTGAACTTGGTAAACAACGTATTTTCTGACTACAAGAAAACCGGCTTTGTGTGGGAGCAGTATAATGATGTCACTGGAGCTGGACAAGGTGCAAAGAACTTTTTAGGCTGGTCGTCGTCGATTTTATTGATGATGACTATGCCAGAAAACATATAAACGCGAAATTTGCAACATTTTATAGATTCCTATGCCACTAAATAAATACGCTTAGTAAAGAAAATCCATAGATGGCACCCAAGAAGCCAAAGAGTAGTGTAGTCCAGCTTGACTTCTCGGAAGCTAAGCAAATGGTGTTGGATTACTTACAAACACAATACAGACCTTACTCTATTCCTGATTTAATACTAAATCTACATAACAAAGTGAACAAAACCAATATGACCCGAGTCTTGGAGGAGCTAGATAAAGAAGGAGAATTAGTATCGAAAACCTATGGAAAATCTGTGTACTATGTATGTAAGGAGAGAGTGATTGAAAACCAGGAAGAGGAAACAAATGTGAAAACGGACGAAATCAAAGCGATGAAGGAAGAGATCAAAAATATCGAGAATGAGCTAAAAGAAGCACAGTCAAGTATGTACCAGTCGAAACCGCGGAGAGTGGCAGTTACTAACTTACCTAGGATTGTCTGCGATAACAGAACTCCCGTCAAATGATGAGGCCATCAACATGGCCGTCTCATTAAAGGAGAAGAATGAAGAATTGCAGCAGAAAATCACGGAGCTCAGCGACGAAAGCAGGCCCAAGTTATCGAAAGAAGAACTCGAAAAGAATAGGAGATACACCAGAACACTTGAGCAAATACTCGTTCAAAGGAAGAAGATAGTGAGTTATCTGATCTACCGTACCACCATGATGAGATGCTGAAATACTAACATATTCAAGTTTAACAGCTTTTTCAATGCATTGCGAGATAACGTCGAAACATTTGATAGTTTATTGGTAAGTATATGCCCTTGGGACAACCCTTGAAAACATGATGCTAACAATAGAATAGGCAGAGATTGGAATAGATATGGATGAGTTACAGGAAATGAAACAACTTGTCACTTAAAAGTGAAATCAAAGTAATTATATATCCTATCAAGTCTGTAGTCTTTAAGTTGCAGTTATATTGCGACAAAAATTAAAATTCATAATCTGTTCTTTTACTCTTTTAAACCAGCTCTGTCATGTCGAACCTTTCTAAGAGCAGGATAGATGATCTCATACTCAACTACTTCGTTCAAGAAGGCTACCAAGCAGCGGCAGTTAGTTTTGCTAAAGAAATAAATAGGAAATTGATCCATGAGAGGGCACCCAAAGATAAGGGGAAACATATATTACCCCCTGAGTTTGGCCAGATCACCTCTACCGGTGATGAGGAATTTTCCAACGCCATAGAAGGGTATCTAGAGCGGAGCAAAAAGACAAATTATATAGAAGATTGCGCTAACTCTAAGATTGCCAACTCTTACGCAACTATCAATGAAAGGAAAGAGATTAAGCTATTAATATTGAAGGGTGAAATAACACAAGCAATCCAAAAACTAGGTGAATACTATCCTGGTATTCTCGATTCGAATAATCTTTTGCACTTTAAGCTCTTGAGACTCAATCTTATTGAAATGATTAGGGAACATAGGTTGAATAATATCGAAGACTCTACAGAATTAGAGAAGCGGTTTTTGGACCATATATTGACATTTGTAAGGGAGAACCTTGTCAGCAAAGTGACAAGTAACATGAAACTATTGAAGGAGTTAGAAATAACGATGAGCTTGTTATGTTTCAACTTCGGTATTGCTGGAGATAGCATAGAACACCGTAAGGATCTTCCTGACGAGTTGAGGTCCCTCTTCGATTCTTCTTTACGATTGCAGTGCTATAGACTAGTAAACCGGGCTATATTGAATCTAAACGAACGTGGTGTTCTCTTGCTGGATAAAGTTAGCAGCAATAGTGCCCCCCGCAACTTCAATCTCATCCAATTTGATTTGACCAATATTGACAAGTTCGACAATTCTGGAAATGCAACTTCAAATATACTAGGACCAGAGAAAAATTTGCCTGATTTTGATGACATATCCGATGACACAAGCATTGAAGTAGCGTCGGTAGTAGATAGTAATGAAAGATCCCAAAAACTAGTGGATCAAAGCGACGAAAGTGATGACGAAAATTATGAACTAGAAGAACTTACACTAGAATCCAAACTAGAGAAAATAGTGAAACTTTGGAATATTACAGAACAGCGTTTAGTGGATCTAAACGTTATAAAGGAGAAAAAACCCTTGTTGCGCGAGAACAGTCTTTAGTTCAAGAGAAGCATTAGTCGTTCATATAATTTTTTCAATAAACTACAATTGTGTCTATGACATTTCCCGTTTCTATCCGTAACTTGCTGAGATAATTTTTGTTGTCTGTTTCACGTAACTCGTCCAACCTATTGTTGAAAACCAATACGTTTTCTTCATTGATCGTCTTACCTCTGTACTCTGCGAACAATTTAGACTCATTGAAAACTTCCAATATACGTCCTTTTAAATGTATTAAGGTGGATCCATAGTCAGGCTCTTCGTTCATAGCAAAATCATCAGGACCAAATTCGAAATAATATTTGACATAGTTTTTAAATATCAAAATATCTTTTGCCATTTTATTTAATCTTCTCCATTCAAATATATTGTATCTAGATTTGCGCTTCAATGAGTAAAACTCTCTTACTTTACCCAAATTTTCCTTAGACACAACATTCACTCTTACATATAGATGTGCACAGTGAACAGGTATTTCCTTGAATATGTCCTTTGCATGATACTCCCACAACCCCAAGTATATACCACTCCAGTAGATAGTTTCATAATTGAAGACAACTATGAACCCTAAGATAAAAATTTCTGTGATTACCTTACTTGTATTGTTTGTCACTAGGTTCTTAGTGAACGAACCCGAGTCTAAGTAGTTATAGATGTAAGTGTCGTATCTATTCCACCAGTCTATTAAGCTAACCATATCGTACTTTCGATGTTGGAGTTAACCATTTTGACTAGATTTCGAGCTTTTCGCGAGTTGAACAATTCCGATATTCGCCCAACTCAGTTACAACAATATACTACAAATCTACGGTGACAGTCAAAGCAAGAAAACTTTACAGTAAAAGGTGAGAGCGCTATTGCCCATCTGGGTCATGTGGGTCATGTAGATCATGTAACAAGTAACAACAGTAAACCCTTCGCAGAGATACTGTGATAGAGAATATGGCGTGAAACAGGGCTAAATAGACCTTTATTACTAACGCACCTAACAGCGATACACCCATAGCTAATGATTGGCATGTGAAACAGGCTGCTCATTCCTTCAGCTGAGACAATGATTTCTTGGTCGAGGGTATTCTTACCTCTTCCATGAATGTTTTGAAGTCTGCCCCAAGTTTCGGGGCAGCTAGTCACGAATAGCACATGAATGTCTAAACTATTACTTTGCATGCACGATCAGACTAATCCCAAAAGAACTCTATGTCTCCAAATGAGGGAAACTGGGGCCGGACGTGATCGGAAACCTTTGCAACGTTTAGACTTCATCTTCCAAAACCAACTTTACGGTTATCAATTTGCCATTTACAGTAATTGATGCAAACTGGAATTTTCATATGGTTTTGTGTAATTTCTGAACAACGTTCCCTCTGATTTCCTGTGGTGAAAAAACTGCTTCTACACCTCAGTCAGAATCCCCTCGATAGTCAAGCCAATGATGTTCAAGAGCTCGCAAAAGTTTTGAGTCTACTTGTAGGTATGTTGGCCTAACAAAAAATATATGGAGATGACTTCAACGGTTTGACGTATTAAAAACTAAAACTGCAAATTCGCAGCTTCATAAACATTTCCTAAATAGGCAACAAAATTGATGGCTACTAGGTAGATCTTACCTTCAGAATGGAGAAACATGGATTTACCTCTTTCTGAAATCACCACTCAATTGGGATATTACAAGAAAGTCTACCATCGTCGTGTGATTTAGAACGGGAGGTTTTGCGGGGACCGGGCACATTGATAATATATAAGTAACTGTGTAGAGCCATGATCGTTAAAACCTTATGGAAAAAATAATCCAAATTAAAGTCAATGAAAAGCTCCATTAATTTAGCTTTCCTTCTATTCGTACTACTTTCGCTTAGTTCACGGATCTCGGCAGCTGCCGTGAAGCCCGTGCTTCCCCTGAATGATTCCTTTTATGATCCTCCGGAAGGATACAAGGATAAAGAAGAAGGGTCTATTTTGAAATGGAGAAAAACACCATTTCCTGTGGCAAGTTTATTAAGCACAATTCACCTTAAAAATTCCTGGCAATTTCTTGTGAGATCCACGGACTCACATGGAAACCCCAATGCAATTGTTACTACCTTAATGGAACCATTCGATGCAGATCCTACAAAGTTAGTTTCTTACCAAGCGATGGAAGATTCTTCCTCTCCTAACTGTGCACCATCTTATGCATACCTCCACGGACTGGCCATCAAAACACTGGTCACCAAAGCAGAGGTGCTTCTCATTGAAACAATGCTTGACCAAGGATACTATGTGGTGTCTCCCGACTACGAGGGGTCAAAGGCCACTTTCACTGCAGGTAGACAATCTGCTCATGCCACTCTTGACTCTCTTAGAGCTACCTTGAAGTCCTCCAATATTACTGGAATTGACACCAAACCTGAAATCATTATGTGGGGATATTCCGGTGGAACCATTGCTTCTGGGTGGGCAGCAGCTCTCCAGCCCACATATGCTCCAGAATTGAAACCACTCTTGCTCGGAGCAGCTCTTGGAGGATGGGTGACAAATATCACCTCAACTGTTGAAGCTGTCGAAGGTCACCTTTTTGCAGGTTTGATAGCTTCAGGCATCAAAGGATTATCAAATGAATACCCAGAATTGGCAGAGCTTGTCGAGGAGAACATTTATCCACTGAAATATTCTGAGTTTGAAGCAGTAGGAGACACATGTTTGATCGACTCGATTCTCAAATACGCTGATAAAAGTTTTTTCAACGGGCCTAATAGATATGCTGCAGATGGTTGGAAGTTATTGCTGGATCCTGTGGCTAAAAAGGTGCTTGATGAAAATACGTTAGCGTTGCATAATAAGACGGAAAAGCCTGAGATTCCAATATTTGTCTTCCACGGAACATTAGATCACGTTGTTCCATTTAAAGACGCTCAAAGAGCATACGAGAAATTCTGTGATTGGGGAATGGACTCTTTCGAATTTGCAGTCGATGTCACTGCGGGTCATGTTTCAGAGATTGTAACAGGTACACCGGCTGCAATTGCTTGGATAATTGACAGATTCAATGGGAAAAAGCCAGTTAAGGGATGTCAAAGAACCGAAAGAATTACTAATCTTGTATACCCTGGGGCTCGTACAGAACTCTCCGAGATTATTGACGACGCTATAAAATCTGTCCTCGGTGAAGATATTGGACCGAACGGAGAAAATATAACCTTAAGTGAAGTAAAGAAAAATTTCGGCTTCCTTTAATCTAACCTCTTATGGTAGTTCTTTCCTTTAATCACCACGTTCTGCAACGAATACAGAAGGGTTCAATGGAGTTTAATTCGTGAAATCGTTCCTCGGATGTTTAGCATATTGAATGAGAAGTACTTCGGGCCACATATTAGATGCTGCAGATTTCTGGAACATGGGCCACATACGACTTTCGCCGTTCTTTCAAAAAAATGTTTACGCGAGCATGCAACATCTCTGCTCTTCCTCGGATTGGATTTGCTGTTCAAGGCCTACAACATGATACGAGCTTTATCGTAATGGACGGGTTCATGAATGCACCCAATAATATCTAATTTTACAGAACTTCAATTGCCGTAATATATGTTTTTCCCCAGTTTTTGCGCTCGACGGAATGAAGGCTACACCGTCGTCAACTGTACGTCAACAATGACAGATTAATTTCATACCGTAATGAATTTTCAGTCATTATGTCTAAATATGCCTATATGCTTACAGATACCAGCCAAAGTTCGTAGGCTGGCACTTATCTGACTTGTGCCATAGGTGGCACCTGGGTTTGGGGTTTCTTATTGGTGACTACTTCCATGCAACTCAGGAAAAAAAAAGCGCCTTCCGAATCGCAGTACAAACTTTTTTCCGAACCATCGTACCTTTGTAACTTTCATACCTTTTGTCACTTTGTAACCTAATCCTTGCGTCTAGGAATGTTTGTCTTTCTTCGGTTCAGCATGCTGCAACGTAAAAATGGAGAAATGTCTACCAAGAAAAGAGTTAATGTCCCTTTCAAACCCTCGGTGCCTAATCAGCCAATCCAGCTGCCCCATATTCCGAATATGATTAACACTATGTTCTGTTGCAGACACCCTACTCCACATCACATATCGGTATCCAAGTAAACTATGGCTATGATTGGGCTTTGATAGGGCTTTGATATTTGGCATTTTAAGGTTCCGTGTGAGAGTGATATTTTTATTTACTATTCATCGAGTATTGGGCCGAATAATGTTCGTTACAACTGATTCTGCATTGTTCAAAATACTGTTTCCTTTATAATAGACGGTACTACTTTTAATCAAACTACTATTATATAGTTGAAGTGTGCATGGGCGACATAACTGCTGCACGTCACCTTACACACACACACAAGGGGGTCACAAATCAGCGTATACAAGCCAATTTCACTACTAGATATGTTTATTTACCTTGTCACTTCGCGATCGCCCACTTGTCAAGGCCAAGTGTTGAAGTTTTCCGGTTAAGGTATACTTTTCAGATCGAGATTTTTGCCGGCTCGGTTGAGAAACTTTTCGGTGGTTTGGACAATTGAAGTTAACTCGTTTTTACTACAATGTACGCGCATAGATCTCCCGGTGAATTGAAGACGCCAAGGCATCCCGGAACAAAAACATGAATTAAGTGAGTTTGTCATATTTTGCCGACAAACATTGCATTACATGATACCTAGGAGCCTTCCACCAGCAGAGTTCCCTTTTTTTCAAATAGACAGCCAATTGGCGAAGCATTGAGATGGCCTCGAGAACATAAATAGAGGGCAAGCTGGAGGATAAATCAGTTGGTTGTAGGACAAGCTTACATCGCAATGAAGTATCTCTCTATCTTATTCATCTGGGCATCGATTTTCTTCGTCCAATTTTCAGTCACTGATGCAGCACTGGTCAAGGTGTTGACACCAACAGAAGACGACTTCTATGATCCTCCAGTCGGTTTTGAGGACAAGAAGGAAGGTGACATTTTGAAATGGAGAAAGTCTCCATACCAATTGGAGACTATCTTCTTCTCTGTTCACTTGAAGAATGTTTGGCAAGTCTTGGTCAGATCATCTGACTCTCATGGTAACCCTACTGCTATTGTGACTACCATCATGGAGCCATTTAATGCAGACAAGTCGAAGTTGGTTTCTTATCAACTTGCTGAAGACTCTCCATCAGAAAACTGTGCACCTTCTTATACTTACTACCATGGTTCATCTTTGAAAACTATTATTGGTAAACCAGAAATGTTCCTTGTCGAGACCATGCTTGAGGAAGGTTACTATGTGGTTTCCCCAGATTATGAAGGACCCAAGGCTACTTTCACAGCTGCACATCAAGCTGGTCAAGCTACCCTTGACTCCATCAGAGCCACCTTGAAGACTTCGAACTTCACTGGTCTTAGCACTGAGCCTGAAATCATCTTGTGGGGTTACTCCGGTGGTACTATTGCTTCCGGTTGGGCTGCAGCTCTCCAACCTACTTACGCACCAGAATTGAAGCCTTTGCTTTTGGGTGTTGCAGTTGGTGGATGGGTCACTAACATCACCGCAACTGTTGAAGCTGTCGAAGGTACTATTTTCGCAGGTTTGAGTGCCTCTGGTATGCACGGATTGTCTCACGAGTACCCAGAATTGCTTGCTTTATACAAGGACCAAATCGTCCCCGATAAGTATGATGCTTTCCAAGCTGGTGATGACTCTTGTTTGGCCGACGAACTTATCCATTACGCTTTCACACACTTCTTCACTGGGGACGACAAATACTTCGAGAGTGGATGGGATATTTTCCAAAACGAAACATTGGCCAAAATTATTGATGATAACACCTTGGGTTTGAAAAAGAACGTCTTAGTTCCAGAAATCCCAATGTTCGTTTTCCACGGTAAGATTGACGGCATTGTTCCATTTAAAGAGGCCCAGAGAACCTACGATATGTTCTGTGAATCTGGTATCAAATCATTAGAATTCGCAGTTGACCAGACTGCCGGTCACATCTCCGAGACCATCGCCGGCTCCCCTGCTGCAATTGCTTGGATCAAGGGAAGATTCAACGGTAAGAAGCCTGTCTCGGGCTGTGAGAGAACCGAAAGACTCACCAACACCTTGTACCCTGGTGCAGATGCTGGTCTTGCCCAAATCATAGGTGATGGTATCAAGTCTGTCTTTGGTGGTGATATCGGTCCTAACGGTGAGAACATCAAACTTGAGGATCTCAAGAAACTCGTCAAGAACGGTTTCTAATTTCCAACCCACTCTGTTCACTCCAATAGTTAATTGACCTATATATCTTTAAATGAACAAATACAATTCTGAAATTTTGCAACTATTTCTATAGTATGAAAGATTTATCGACAATTTTGTGTCCTGTGCGAAATAAGACTACAAATTTTGCAACATTTTTATAAATACTTTTTACTCTATACTTAAAGCCTTATGATCCCTAACAAAGCATTCAAGATCCACACATTTGACATCAGGAAATACTCGATATATAGAGATTCGCAAGATGTAAATGGTAGCTCGGCTGGAGATAGCCAAAATTTAAGCAGTAAACAATGGTACCACTATCCTCAAAGGACAGCGCTCTCTATAAACTTCTTTTGGTTTGTCCTGACCAAGTCGATTATCATTACCATTGTATGGAAAGGAGACACTATTGTACGAAATACACCTCGAACTACTCAGCGTAGCAGTATACTAACTATCTCAGGATAAAACCACCATCGATCCTCTCAACAGGGAGATCGTGTCCCTTGTTGCTAAATACCCTGCAATAGGTTTGAAGCAGACAGACGAGGCTGGGAACCTCTTGAAACGGTTTCAGGTCAGTTTCTCAGACGAGGGAACGTTCTCCAAATGTCACGAATGCATCAGAAGTGAGATGGCACTTCCTGTCAATACACTTCCTGTTGGGGATATACGGAGATCTAGTACTGCACAAATCCCATTGCCTTCTCCAGGGGAATACTCAAAACCATATACGTTAAGCCAACAGGCTGGTGGGGTGCCTGAGAATGAGTCTCAACGAGTGTGGCAGCCCAGACAAAATACCACATCCACGCGAATGCCTCAGCCTTGGTCTAAACCTTCTGCCGTGAATCGGGGGATGACTAGCACCTTCTCCGTGGATGGGAGTGCAAAAGCCAGTAGAAGTAATAGGCCTATAGGAAGATCTGCAACCTTTGCGGTTCAGCCGTCTAATAACGTACCCAAACGCCTCGTGCATACCACAGTTCATAATCCCAGTCAATATCCTTCTCAAGGACCTGACTTTGCTATGAACAATCAATCACAAGTTCACTATCACCCCTACGTTTTGCCTCAAATGACGCATATGCAATCACCTGCTCCAGAATTGGCAAATCTGCAAGCACCTCGAGATATTCAATTTTCAGGGGTACCTGCTTATTCTCAGATTTCCAATCCATTCATTCCAAGACCAGAGCAGCTTCAAGAAACGGCCGCCTATGATCTTGACCTTTCGAAATCATTAAATCTTGAGGTCCCCGATTATACTCAGAATCAATTGTATTCAAATAATACCAAAATTTCGCAAGAATATAGTATTTATGATCTTAAGGATGAAAAGTTAAAGCAAATGATAAAAGAAAAACTAAAGGATGAAGAATTTATTGAATTCGTCATAAGGCTCGATAACTTGATCAACCCAAAGAATATATAGTCTATATATGTAAGAGAACTAAACATTGATCTATCAAGAGGTATAGATTTTTGTCCATTTTTTCACAGTCAATCCATCTTCCAAGTATACCTTATCTTCTGCTAGCTCATACTTGAATATGCGAGGTAAAACTACGAAATACATCAACCAATAAATAAAACAGCAGAATAGGCATAGTAAACCAAGATAAGGATATGGTATCCAATTACGTGTACCTTTAGGATTGGCTTCAGATGCTTCCAATAAAGGTGCCAAAAACATCCCACTTGTTATCAACAACACCAAAGTTGTGCCCAACAACGAGGATCGGATTGGTGCTTTGATCTCTGGATACCTGTGTCTGAGAATAAAGATACCAAGAGCAGCTAACGCAGTATAAATTTGTATCGGATAGGCTTCTAATGAGATAATGTAATTGTAAATATCCCCAGCAGGTGAGCCAAGAATGACGGCAGCAGAAAGGAAAACCGATAGGAATATGGTTCTGGACGGACTGTTTCGGGGCCAATTGGAAGCCATGTACTCGGACAAGGGTAAGTAGCCTTCTCGGAAAACCTCTTGGCTAACTCGTGATACGGTATATAACACAACAAAAATATTTCCACCAGTGCATAATGCAATGGAGAAAGTTATAAACTGCTTCCCAAGTCCAGGTCCGAGAATGGACTCAAAAAGATAAGAACCGACCAACGTCCCGCTTTTAATCATGTCATCGCGAGGGATAACTATCAAGTAAACAAGGTTAATCAGCAAATAGGTGAAGGCTATAACTCCCAATGATAAGGGTCCAGCAAGTCTGAACGTTCGTACAGGATCTTTGATCTCACCAGAAACAGTATGGACGCTGTTCCAGCCAGAGAAGGCAAACGAACCCTTGATCACTGCACTGGTGAATGGCGCAATCCCTGTGGGAGTATGGGCAGGAAAGAACTCCAGCCATTTCAAATTCGAGTCTATGTGGTTCACAGATTTGGGAAGCAAACAAACATAAAATGAAACTAAGATAATGACACCCATCAACCCTATTTTGAGGAGACCTAGTATATTCTGTATTCTAATACCGAGTGAGGCACTCGAACTATGAACAAATGCGGCAAATAAAAGGAAGGCCAAACCTGTCAATTTGATCTGTAACTGAGAGGCAGAAACGCCTAGAGAATGCAAAAAATACTCCCCGAATATAAGAACATTGGAAATATTGAAGCCAAAAAGGACGGAGTACAACAGTATCATAACACTGGCCAACATGGGAGGCTTCTTGTATATAGTTTCCAAAAATATTTTGGTCCCACCACTTCGGGGTACCAAGGAACCCAATTCTAGGTAAACGTAGAGCCCACTAAATGCTAACACCGCCGCAATAAACCATGCAGTGAAAAATAAAGCCGGCGAACACCCACAGTCTTGGTACATTCCTGATGACATAGAAAATATTCCCGAACCCAAAATCCTCGATACAAATAGAACCACAGTTGAAAACACTCCCAAATGTCTGCCTTGTGGGAGCTCATCAGAACCTTCTAGGTACCTTATATTTCCATGTTCTTGAAATCCATCGATGTCATACTGGCCTTGGTGTTCTGACCTTGTTGAGTTTCCATCGTCGAACAAGTAAACAGTCTCGGCCTCTATATCTCCTAGTTTTTTGTAACCATTTATGGAGTGTGTCTGCTCCATTAGATATGATCTCTAATCCTTAGATTTTCGATACCGTTGACTACAACAATATGTCAACTACTCAATCGATGTTCTTCACTACTGTGAGATCAAGATTTATCCAGTTATATAATAGTATTATAAATCAAGGGTATGGCGGTATTGATATCAAGATAAGATAAAGTCACGAGATTGCGAATATAATAATACCTGGGATTCGTCAGTGGGGCACTTTTCCAAAGAACTTGGGCTTGTCAAGAAGGACTCTACGATTGACCAGAACATATAAGACAATATATCTTTTATCGATTATATATAATCTAATAAATTATGACTCGACTTGGAAATCGAATAAATCAAACAGGACATGCTAACTAAAACCAAATTTAACCTTATGATTGATTTTTCAACTTAACGTATGCATCTTTCGCAAGATTTACTAAAGAATCAAGTTCACCACTGTTCTCACACATGCTGTAAAACACGGATTCCTTGTTCGAGATCAATGCGTAAGGAGAGTCGTATTCGACCACTTTTCCAGCGTCCATGACCAAAATCTTATCATAATCAATGATAGTTCTTAATCTGTGTGCAATTGTTAAGATAGTGGAGTTCGAGAAACCTTCTCTAATTGTCTTTTGGATCATGGCATCAGAATGATAGTCAATTGAACTAGTTGCTTCATCAAGGAAGATAATTTTGGGGTTTTTGAGAAGGGAACGAGCCATACACACCAACTGTCTTTCACCTTGAGACAAGTTGCCACCACCTTCGGCGATGGGGTTGTCCAAGTCCAAAAACTTGTTCTGGTTTTCTCCATCATCAATGCGATCATCTGTGATCAAATTGACTCGCTTCAAAGCCTCACCGATCTGTGCATCTGTGTATTGGGTGAACGGGTCCAAGTTTGATCTTATAGTTCCGGCGAACAACGTTGGGTCTTGTGGAATGATAGTAATTGCATTTCTTAATCTGTGTAATCCGATCTTAGTAATATCCACCCCATCTATGAGAATTGATCCTGACTCAGGATCCATGAATCTGAAAAAGGCAGTTATAATAGTTGATTTTCCAGCACCAGTTCTTCCTACAATACCAACCTTTTGATTTTCATCGACATCGAAAGAAACATCGTTAATCACTTTAGGCAATTCCGGGGAGTATCTGAGTGATAGATTCTGGACAGAAATTTTACCCTGTTCTGGCCATGAAGCAGCTGGCTCTGTCTCCGGAATATGATAAGGAGGCTCTTGATCTATGTCTGTATACTCTTGCAACCTCTCAACAGAGTTCATGTTCATTTCCATATTGGAATAGAGACGCACAATCCACAATGCACTTTCAGAAAAGGCGATAGCATATGTCATTGAGATACCTGCCAAACCAGCATCTATCTTACCAACGGAAAGTAAAACGAATATACCAGCAATGAACAGGACTAAAGAACCAACAGCGTCCACTCTGAAGCTCAACCATCTGTTTGCCACCCATAAATAAAAGAAAGGTCTGTTATTCTGATCGACTGCATTCAAGTTTTGTTTCATGAATCTCGCCTCAACACCATATGCACGGATAGTTGATACACCGACTAAGGTTTCTGAAAAGTGTTGGTGAATTGGCGACTTTGTGATGGAATCATAACGTTTCAATTCCCTAGATAGGGTGAGGTATAATTTTCCTACTACCCAGTATAAGAAAGAAATAAGAACAGCAAACACTAAAAAGCCAGGTGTAATGAAAGTGATCAATGTAAGAGTTGAAACACATTGAATGACACATGCAAACACTCCCTCCGCCATAGGAGTCAATTCTTGATCAACAGATTCGATATCTTTAGAGAATCTATTCATAATTCTACCAATAGGTGTCTTATCAAAAAATCGAAGTTTGGCTCGCATAACATTATTTAAAACCTCTTTGAAAATTCGATTAGATGCTTTTGTTCCGGCGTAGAAAGTAAAGAAGACCCTTGCAGACGCAATGGAAGCATAAACAAACCCAATAACTGCATAAATCTCAATATAATACATAGAATCTTTCTTTGACTCAGTGTTATAAGTAGAAAATAAATTGTTAATTGGATTTGCTGTACCCAAAACAAAGTTGACGACAGGAATATCATCGTAGAAGGTTCCATCATAAACTTGGCCAAGGGTGGTCGTCATTTTCTCTGTCAAAGATGAATTGGCAGACCAACTTCTGATCCACCATGATTGGAAAACGTAAATCGATTGACTCAAAACAAAGCCTAGAACGATAAAAGTCCACATTGTAACACCTCCAAATTGTACAGCGTATCTTTTGTAAACTTCGGACAGAACAACACCTTCTGCCTTCGATTCATCTTCTATTAACTTTCCATCAGTTTTAGTCGTCTCTTCAACATCTTCGTTAGATAAAGCTTTCAATTTAGCATCGATCAAAGCAGCCTTTGCTTGCAAATCTGCTTTGGATTGCGACTTGTTATCTTTGGCGAGATTACTGGAAGATTGGTTACGAGTGTTAAGGACAGAATATTTTATCATATCATCATCTCCCAACTCTCCACTCTCTAAAAGTTGCTCTGGTGTTCCTTGGTCTTTAACCCTTCCATTGTTAACTGCAATAATCCAATCAGCTTTTTGAACAGTCAAAGCAACATTATGAGAGACCAAGATACATGTTCTACCTTCCATTAAAGGACCACAAACACAATTGTCATATATCCATAGAGCTGTGTGAGAATCAACTGCTGACAAACAGTCATCCAATATGACATGCCTAGAGTTCGAATATAAAGCTCTAGCGAGGGAAACCCTTTGTTTCTGACCACCAGATAATGTGATACCTTTTTCACCTATCTCAGTAGCATCTCCCGCGCTAAGAATTTGAAAATCTCTTACTAATCCACACGCTTCGATAACTTTATCATAACGAGGTTTGTTGAAAGGTGAATCGAAAATGATGTTATTTTTTATAGTATCATTCAATAACCAAGCATTCTGAGCGCAATAAGCAACTGATTCAGTAAATCCTGTTCTTGGGTCAACTATCAAATCGTCTCTGGGTACCGCACCCGGTAAGAAAACTTTCCCAGCCAAAAGGTCCATTTCACCCAACAAAGCCAACAAAATAGACGTCTTACCAGAACCTGTGGGTCCAATTATGACGTTCAATTTTCCTAATTTGAATTCAATATTCAAGTCTCTTAACTTGAATTCAGACTCAGATTTTGCATTCCAAGAAAATGTAGCATTTTCAAATCCTATCAAAGAAGACGAAGAATCTGTTTGGGAATTCAACTGATCATACTTAGTTGTTTCCTCTTCGTTCAAAAAATCATCTATTCTATCAAGCGATACTTTTGACTGAATGACACGGGACATGATATCAACGAGATAGTCAAGGGGAGATCTGAGTAATGCAAACAAGGATAAGGATGTGAAGGCAACTGGAGCAGTAAGAGGTTTTCCTTCTATGATCGTATAAGAATAAAAAGAAAACAAAGTGATCAAAGTAGGAGTGATGAACCATAAAGAAGCAGCACAACTCCACACAGCGAATTCACGCAACATGAAGCCAATCTCTTCTGCCCTAACCTTCAAAATGCTATCCATAAACTTTTCTTCCCAAGCAAAAAATTTGATAATTCTAATACTTTGAAGTGTTTCATTTATTTTTTGAATACGCTTGTCGGTGATTGTTAACATTTTCTTCTGGTAGAGAGACATCCAACTGGATAGTTTATAGTTAAGTGGAAGAAGAACTATAATGGAGAAAGAACCCACCAAAGCACACCAACCAAGAATACTGTATAACAAAGAAATACAAATGATAACCATGAAGATGGAATTGATAAGGTAGTGCAAATAAGCGCAAATTTCGGAAACTTTGAACGCATCAACAGACATCAAATTGATGATGGCTCCAAGCTCTGCGGTTTCAGCAGATTCTTCATCATCTTCGTCTTTCTTGCTTTTATCCTTATTACTATCACTATCATCACCCTTGTCCTTTTCATCAGATTTGGCCTTCTTCTTGGTAACTGTGATCTTTCTTCTCAACGCCTTTGCATAAACTTCACCAATAATTATGGCTCTAATTCTGGCACATATTCTTCTACCCAAAAACAAAGAAACACCAGCTGATACTGAATCAGCAAATTTAGCTATTGGCATCAAACAGACAAATGTCCAAGCAATGTTTTTAGAATAAGCAGTAGGATCATCCACGTATTCAAGCACCTTCTTCAAAAGAACAGAGGGTGCAAAAGCGAAAAATGCTTCTAAAGAAGCCCAGAAACATTGAATGAAAAATAAAGACTTGAAATGATAAGCAATATTGTAAGAAAAGCTAGCAGCTTTCTTGTATTTCTCGAATGATCTTAAAACGTATAATGCATAATCTTCCTTTATCAAACCCCAAATATCGCCTTGTGCCAATGGGTTCTTGTAAGACTTGAATACCATTGGGTCTAACCAGGAATAAGTAACGAAAGATAGTATACTAGTGACAGATTCAGGTGAAGGATGAGTTCCATCTGTTGGGACATAAACTTCCGCAGGTTTGTCTCCAGAACTTGAGGTAATATTTAGAATTAACAACGAAATCGAAAAGACGAAATCTAAAATGTAGTATGATCCTACCTTCCGGGTACTAACATGTCCAATTAAAACAGAACGGAAAAATACAATAGTGAACAACAGGTTGAAAAAGTACACTATGGTGCAGTGGTTCCACAAACTAGGCAATCTAATGTTGACCTTGTTCATATTAATGATTCTAATGCTGACCACCACGAAAAGATACACCCATAAGAAAAATTTCGCCAATGGAACTGTTGTTTGACTGAACTCGAACTTGAGGTCCCTATCTAAAATCAACCATGCAGATATACCAACTTCCAAAATGACCAAGATGTACTCTAAACTGACTCTGAACCTCTCCGACACACTCTTCGTTACGTATTTCAACTGTCCATGAGGTAACCCATTAACATCCGTATCTGGTAAGCGAGAAATATCGAAATGCCTCTGCTTCATCGACACATTATTGTCGCTGCTATCACCCTCTACGGATCCGTATGCATCTGTCTGAGCCAATAACGGCTCGCGCTCTTTGGCATTGTCGTGGTCACTGTGTCTTGGCTTTATGAGTGACTGTCCGCTCTTCACAAAGAGAATTGCAAGCGAAAGTATTCCTAGCACAGCAGGATACGTTCCCTCAATTCTATTTCGAGCACACTGTGGGATATCATCATAATACCACAAATCACAGCTACCATTCCGCACACTAGTTTGCTCTATATTTCGAAAAGTACCGCTATAATCCATACTATGCTGTAAAAGAAAAGAGTAAGTAAGTAGAAAGGGATTATCTGTTATTATATACACGGCACCAAATTTTTCACGCCTCACAAATTTGGGGCCTTCACAGTGTCATCTAGCGAAAACTAAACTCACTCTGAACATGTCAATAGTAACACCGAGAAATGAGCTATCACTCCCCTTGTTCTCAACTAGTTAGTCTTTATGTCCGTCTATCGAGCACCGAGTTCATAAATGACTCATAATTCGTATGCTCTCCAGCTAGCTCTTTAGAGTCATAATGGAGATTAGTCGGTCCCGAAAGAAATGGTGTGCATGGACTGTATCATCTTACTAAGAATAAAGAAGAAGCCGCCGTATCAACAGCCAAAGCAGGTTTGTCAAGTTACACAAAACATTCATGAATTAGTAGGAAGAGCATGAATTAAGCCTTAGGTATGAGAGGCTCTATTCAGTTTTGTGTAGTCGTATATCCTTCTAACTAGTGGATGTCCTTACAGAACTTTACAAGGGTTCTCAAGAACGCGAGAGGCAGACGAAAGTAGTCAACTGGGGTGTGCAAGCCGGTACAAAAGGCGCGAGCGTGAACGAAGAAGTATCAATTAACGCGAGAATGATGGTAGAAGGGTGTTCGAACGTAAATGCTTTCAAGCCTAGACGATGGACGTGAAAAATTGCAGCCTAGAAGACTAGAAGATGAGCCGGGGATGGGAAAGGGGTGTGATACGGTCAGTGGCGACGACGGCAATTCGTGAATGTGTCATTGAATTCTGATGGGTTCCGTGAAGTGAGAGGAGGGAGGGGTGAGGCTTCAGATAATGTTCCAGCGCAGTGAGAGCAAGATGCAAGTTGATATAAGCGCACACAGATAAGAGTTGAGGTCTACGCATCAAACAGCATCATTATGTGCAGGCTCAAGTATGGCGCACACGTGCCTGCTAGACATTATGGCTCCCTGGATTACAGGAAATGAACGGATGGTGAACTACTGGGACAGGATCAATATACGTATGTATTAGTAATGCACAAGGTAAAGTGGACCCATAGGTCGGTAAATAAAACATATGTCATAGATAATTACAACAAATCAACAACTCTACTCTTGAGTCTTTTGGGTACCACGCAACAAACCGGTTCTTCTTGCAGCAATCAAACCGGCCTTTTGACCAGAAACAGCACCTCTAGAGATAGTAGAAGCCTTACCAATATGTTGATGGTTACCACCACCATGAGGGTGATCGACTGGGTTCATAGCGACACCTCTGGTCTTTGGCCATGAGTTTCTCTTGACCTTGTATTTGTGGAATGCTCTACCAGCCTTCAACAATGGCTTATCGATTCTACCACCACCTGCAACGACACCAATGACACCTCTTGCGTTGGAAGGAAGGATCTTCTTTGCACCGGATGGCAACTTGACTCTGGTCTTACCTTCGTCGAGGTTGTGTCCGATGATGATAACGTAGTTACCGGAGGTTCTACCCAATGCACCTCTGTCACCAACCTTCTCTTCGACGTTGGAAACAATGGTACCTTCAGGACAAGAGCCCAATGGCAAGATGTTACCGATGTTCAAAGATGCCTTCTTACCAGCATAAACGAATTGACCGGTGTAGACACCTTCGTTGGCGATGAAAGTCTCCTCTCTCAACTTGTACTTGTAAGGATCACGGAATGAAACCCTAGCCAAAGGAGCACCTCTTCCTGGGTCGTGGATGATTTGCTTGACGACACCACGAACGTATCCGTGACGCTCAGCGTAATCCAAGGTTCTCAACTTGGCAGCACCCTTTCTCAAGTTGGTGTGCGAAGTGAAAATAGAACCTGCACCCTTTCTTTGATTACGAATAACTCTACCTAAAGCTTGTTAGTATATCATTTTTTAATTAATGATCAGAACTATGTCGTCAACTCAGCCATAAAACAATGAAATTTGGTATCACGGACTCAAACAGCCAACTTAGGGACTTCCAAGTCTTCTTCCTGTTCCCCAATAGCTGACAATAACCATTCCCAACCTGTATTTACCTATTTTTGAGTCTTCGATAAATTTCTTAAAGGTAGAATTCTATGGCCCAGTTACTCTTTCCCATCAACCTAGTCATCCTAAATTCCTATCCTATATCCCATTATGTCACTCCAGAAATTCGGGCCAGAAATATATCCACTATTACCTTTTGCTCCCCTAGGATATGATATTTGACCCTCTTTCAACTTCCTTCCACATTGACTCTTTTTCTCGTTTAGGCGTCCCTCAGGTGTCCTTTCCCAACCAAATTTCTTGACATTAATCAACTTTGCATAGTTCCTGTGCCTCAAGGACACATGTAGCTATAATTACATACCCATTTCTCGCTGTTACTAGGTTTTAGCCTATATCTAAACTTTGAATATAACAGTCAAGTGAAAAATTCTCAGTATGAGACGGGACTTTGGAACTATGGATCACGTGAGTACAAATGATAACACAAAACACCAACCTGTATATAAATTAGCGATGGTTTTAAACGTCTTTAGACCAAACGTGATAAGAGTATGAATTAACAGTACAGGTATGTAGCCCTATTCACAAATAGTTGCAAGACCGTGAAGAAGTTGCAGCCAGAAACAACTCGACTGGATTATAGGGGAACGGCAGTTGCTTTGGTGCAGTAGATGGGATCAATATCAAGCTCATTATTGAACGAATCAATAATTAAGAGAGAATAGAGCAGAAAGTCGACGCTTGTCAAGAAGAAATGCCAACTTAGTCCCTTCTAATAATACGCTTGAATTAGTAAACCGAGAAGGCAGACGAGGTATCATTTTCAGGTCGTTATTGAATGATCAAGGTGGTAAGTATGGTCCTTTATAATCTGGTTGGACATCAGGTGTCTGTGAAGAGATAGCAAACCAAATGATTATAAGTGGGGTCAAAAAATAGTTTTGGCTACACTTCGTTTGCATTGATACAACTATGCAACTACATCGACAATCCGCATGAGAAAGAATTTACAGCGGGAAATATAGAAGACCCATTACAATTTAGCGTTAATCACTTTATGCCATGTATATTAAGCTGAACAATCCAGAGATACATATAAACGAGCAGAAATCAGTATTACGACAATATCAACTTAATTGAATAAGTGAACATGTGCAATTAGTTCAAACATGCTGGAACGCTTCTGCTTATTCCTCTTTCTCTTCAGGTTGCGAGTTTGGTTTTTCGTCAGAGTCATCTTGCTTCTCAGCAGACTCCTCGTCGGACTTAGGGATTCTTGCATCAATAGCTATATCAATGATAATTTGTCTGCCATTTATTTCTTTACCGTTGAATTCAGACACTGCCTTCTTTTGGAGTTCTTCGGAGGAGAATTTGATGAATGCTATACCTTTATTGTAGATAACATTGCCTCTCTTCTTTTGTCTCTTCAAGATGTGGTAAGGAACCTTTCTGGTAGGCACATGGATCCACTTCGGCTTCAATTCCTTGAACAATCCGTGCAAAGTCTTGACACTAGCTTTGTAGTCCAAGTTCGTGATGAAAATAGTATCTTTAGAGGGCTCACCATCAGGGATCTTCTCTTTAGAAGATTCTTTGGTTTCCTCGGCGGATGCTGATTTTGATTCAGCTTCATCTGATGCAGGTTTCTCGCTCTTGGGCTTGGTGCCGTCTGATGCCGTAGACTTCTTGGCCTTTTTCTTCTTTGAGGCCGTAGCCGTGGCACTACCATTCTCCTTTTTCTCGGTAGATGTCTCGCCATTTTCAATGGTTTCCTCCGACTTCTTAGCAGCTTCTTTTAATTCCTTCTTTTCAGCCTGTTTTGCCTTGAATGCCTTTATCTTTTCTTGCTTTTCCTCCTCCGTAGGGGGAGGAACAGCACGCTTCACATAAATGGCTCTTTCCTTGAAGTCTTTTCCATTGTACTCTTCAATGGCTTTGTTGGCATCTTCCTTGGTTTCAAACTGAACGAACGCAAACCCCAAATGTCTCTGAAACAACTTCTTGTTCCGCCAGTAAGGCTTGCTAGGAATGTTCACTTCCACCCTACATCGTGTTAGTACAACTTTCTATCCAATACCGGGTTGCCACCCGCTACAGTCCCTGTTTGCCGCTTCACCGAAACAACCGCTTAGGTTTGTCAGCTATTTGGGATGCTCGTATTCTATACTTACACTTTCAACTCCTTGAAGAACTCCTTCAAATCTTCTTCATTGGCTTTGTAGTCCACATTTCCAATGTAGATTCTCTCTTCAATATTCTGGTTCTCGGCAGACATGTTCTTTTATTCCCTTAGGCTTGGTTCACACTTCACAACTCGCAAAATATACAGATGGATAGTTTATTCAATAACCTTTTTTAGCTACACGAAACTATTTTGACTCAACTAGTGATTTTTTTCTTTTCTAACCTTGGTCTTGATAAATAAAGTACCTATTTACCTTAATTCTCCGCTACTACTAATATTATGGTCATACGAAGATATAAGGAAGACATCCTTATTTAAGTAGATTCGTCGATTCGTCGCGGAAATGGCAATGCCACCGCGCTCAAAACCGCACTGAGTTTGCTAGAACCCTTTCAACACTTTAGAGAAGTCGAACATGGGCTGCTTAAAGCAGAAGATCCGTATGAAGATCAAGATACTCTATAAGCTCTTTAACTGATAGATGGAAGCCGTCGGTGGTGCTTGCTATGCGTTCCCAAAATCCAAGGTTGCAAGCAAGGTAGGTGAGAGGAATATTCGAGAAATGTATAGCTTTTGTAGGTTTTCACGTGATAGAGATGACGAGATCCTATATAGCGTAAGACAACAGGAAAGACAGGACAAGGAACTCACGGACCAAGCGGCCGTCATAGACCAAACGTGTGCTAGTCTTGTTCATTTGCTTTCAGTATGCCTCTCTCAAGGCTGCTACAGAGAAGTTGGAATCAAACTTTTAATAAATATTGTATCTAGATTCCTATATGCACAGTAGAGTGAAACGAAAAAAATCGGCTGGAGAAGCTGCTCCAAGCTTTTGACGGATTGGATGTTACAATGATGTTTTGCAGCACACACCTTTGGCGTGTGCGCTCCGCAGAATATGAGCCAGTGTATACTGGAGATGCGGGCCAGCATAAGCCAACCCACGATTGAAAGCTTAACATAAAGCTTATTTCAATTTGTTGAACAATCTTGGAGCTACACAGTCATTGATACAGTGTTGCAAATGGAAGAACTCCTCAATACAGTCTTCCTTGTATTCCTTATGTTCGTATCCTTCTTCCTCCTGTTCCTTTGTTACTCTCTCAACACATTCCTGGAAATGGTGGTCGAAAGGATGACAAGCTGGAGTTTTGGTACATTCTTCACGCAAAGTTTCTAATGGATCAACGAGTTCGTCCTCATCATCGTCCTCGTCCTCGTCATCATCGCCATCTTCATCTTCATCATCTCCACCTTCTTCGTCGTCACCGTCTTCGGAGGATTCAGTTGATTCCTCGCTGGTTTCATCACTAGATTCTTCTTCGGCCTCGTCTTCAACTGGGTCTTCTTCAGGCTAAATATTGTTAGTAATTACGTTTTCGCCATTGAATGTCCTAACGTCCCAAAACCCACGAAACTTAAACTCGCAAAAGCACCATAATAGTGTCCAATTCTTTCCTCAAGTGAATTATATCTCAAAAATATGTTCCTGCAACACTCGTTGGTTTGTAATGATCTAATACAGATTGTACGCAATGTGGTCCACTTTTGTTTTCAATCCAAGTAACACCAATATCTTTTTTCGTACGTTTCAGAGTCTACAGAGCTATGCCACGGCTCTCTTGACTTTGCAATTATTGTTCTTCCTTTTGGGTTCCTTTCATCAGGCTCGTCGACATTGATTTTTCACCTCAATATTTTACTTACCTCATCAGCGTATGCAACTGGCATAACTGTTTCTAGCAAATCTCTCAAGAACGACATATTTTTGACTTATTTCTACTGCTTGTCTTAATAAAAACCGCTACTATTACGTTCAATCGCTTCTAGTGTTCTTACTGTTCAAACAGAAAAATTGAACTTCATAGTGAACTGACTTAATGAGAAAAATCACTCTTTTCATTGGCTGGAAAGAAATCCATTACCCGGATGGAATTGAAATATACTTGATAACCAAGCACTATCAGAGAGGAAGCTACGAAGAGGAGAGTGGACACGGCGGATAGTCGATCGTACCGTATATTTACCATAGGCTCACTTTGGGGATTCTAGTTTAGAATTATTTTGTTTAATTAAAATCATCAAGTAAACGTTATGGCTAAATTGCAAAAAAAAAATCCGTTGCGACAGATCAGTGTCTCAGAATCGATCAAGGGCAGCGATCGACTAATTAGTAGGGTTTATATGTCTCACGAGGTGTAGTGTTAGCATATAGCAACTGGACAGTCGAGAGTAATATCTAGCATGCGATAGTAATTTAAGTGCTGCAATTTTTACCTTGCTGACTTTATAGACCACCGTGTAAAACGACTACAGAAAATCTCAATCGACTCGATTTGAACATGAAGAGCCTACACTTAATATTAAAAGCTGCGATCAAATAGCTTATACTGGTACATAATATAAACCGATGTTATTAAGTTATCTTGGTAATCAAATACAACTATTGATAATACCGGAGTGCAAAGTTATTTAAGCAGAGATGGTTGGGACATCAGACTTCTTAGCCTTCTTGAGTTGCTTGTCAACAGCCTTGGAACCGAAGACACCACCACCCCAGTGCTTTCTGGACTCTTCGTACTTCTCGATGAAGTTAGCGTTGATGGTGGAAACCAACTTAGCCAACTCAGCTTCGTCCTCTGGCTTGACCTCAGTCAAAGCAGCAACAGAAGAGGTCTTCAAGTGGACCAAAGTACCTAATCTGGCCTTACCCTTGACAATGGCGTATGGAACACCCATCTTCTTACACAAAGCTGGCAAGAAAATAACCAACTCAATAGGGTCGACATCGTGGGCAATCAAAACCAACTTAGCCTTCTTGTTCTCAACCAAAGAAACAACGTGGTTCAAACCGTACTTGATGTTGACTGGCTTTGGAGAGACGTCCTTAGCAGTCTTACCCTCAGCGATAGCTGCGGCCTCCTTGGTCAATCTCTCCTTCTTCTCGGCAGAGGTCTCTGGTCTGTACTTGTTGAACAATTTGAAAGTTTGAGCAGCGGTGTTCTTGTCCAAAACATTTTGGAACTGAGACACTGCTGGAGGAACCTTCAATCTAATGGACAAGATCTTCTTTTGTCTTTGCAATCTGACATATTCTGGCCACTTGACGAATCTAGACAAGTTTCTCTTTGGTTGGATGTCTTGACCAATACCAAAGTTCTTTGGGGTGGAGTCAATCAAAGGGTTCTTTGATGATGCTGAAGTCTTGGAGGACTTGTTAGCTAATGGAGCTGGTGCGACCTTCTTTCCTTTTGGTGCCATCTTCAATAATGCTTCTCTAACTATACAACTAGAGGAAATAAGTCTCAAGAGAAGTGAAAAATTCAGTGCGTAGGGAGAAGAGGATTTCATCAAATTACACAAAAGTTGATCTCAGATAAAATTATTTCATCAGCTGATAAACGCACGTGATAAGTGACTGCTATTTGAAGACTGTTCCTTGCAGACTGTGTTTTCTCAGGCTGCGATAGTCTATAGAACACAATTGTGGCGATATATGGAACACTAGATAACGAGTTGATTGAGTACATTTCAACTGCAATTGTATGAGAAATCCGTAGTTAAATGTCAGCCTTGAAACCATATACAATTATTAAGTACAAAAATATCAAATACAAGAGAGAAATGAATGAAGTGAATTATTAGCGACATTAAGTGGTGGGGATCAATCTAGCTTGGTTTCTATCCACCGTGAATTACACCATCCCTTAACCGTGAACTGAGTTTTAGTTATGCCTGAGTTTGGCGCTTGTCCATTCAAACGGACTCTGCTGTGCTCTAAGACACCCGCAGGTTTGAAACTAGACTTAGAGGAGTTCCAGGGCAAGCAGTTGCCAATTGAGGATATAAGACTTGAATGTCTAGCAGCGGGAGGGTGTTTTTCTTCTTCGTCATCGTCACCCACATAAACATAGGCGGCGACATCGATTTGCATCCCTGGAGACGGGTCCGACCGCGGGGGGAGTATTACATTATGCCAAAGCTTCTCTCTGGAGGTCTCCGATAAAGTGAAAAGGTCGTATTTTTCGTGGAACTTCTTCAAAGCCCGCTTTTGGCTGATGAGACGACCGATTTCATCATTAGAATATGTGTTTGGCAATGAGCCATTAATTCGAGCATTGTAATCAAAGGAGTAGAGGCGAAGAAAAGTTGAATTGATTCGCTGATCTCTATTCCTGAACATTTTGCAAGCTGGAGGGTTCACGGGAAGTTCTGTTTCCGGTAGCTGCTTTATGTTGAATGTGGTCAACTCTTGAAAGCTTTCTTCTCGGAAGTTTTCGTTCTTGGGGATCACATCATCTGTCATTCGGGGCGTCAAAGAGTACGTCCATATGCTTTGTGATGATCTATGAATGGTCAACCCCCAATTTTTCAAGGAATTGGTCAAGTTGGACACGATATTTTTTCTGGGAACTGACTTGGAGTCCATCTCTGAGAAATCATTAAGAATACGCAACAACGAATCGGACGACTTCGATGAACTAGTCAGTCTATGCTTGAAGTCCAATGGTATGTTTACATTGGAAATGACCAGGTTCGAAAGCGATTTTCTTGTTATGTGTGTGAATGATGGCGAGTAGTTACTCGAGGATGTGGTTGAACAAGAACAGATAGATATATCATCGCTATAATCATACTCCTCACTCGTAATTGGATCGCAGTCGTATACTTCTATTCCATCATCATCAAAAAGATCGCCAAGAGGATGTTTGGGCTTTTGCAACGCCAGTCCAAAAGACCATTGGTGAAGTGCCTTCAAGGAATTGTTAGGACTGGTACTGCCAAAACTCTTATTTCTGTAATTGGTTCGCTTGTGGTACAAGCCCGATTTTAATGTATGTGAGTTCCCAGATAACCTGATGTGTATGTCCTTGCTCCTCCCGTCCTTGGTTGTTGCTGGAATCACTATCGGCAGTGTGGTCTGAAACATCGAGACGGTTTGTTCTTCCCTACCGATAGCCATAAGACCTCTTGCTTAGGGTTATCAAAGAGCCTTATCTAAAGCCGAGTCCTAAAAAATTAAAAATTGGCACCCACTTATGCGCTCCACTAATACAAATCGATTGCACCCTTTCTTATCGCAATCGGTCTGCTGTTTACCCGTAGACTATGGTTGTATTTATAATTGCAACTATCCACAGATCTCACCTCCTGTTTGATGTGTTCAAATGGTTTGTGTGACTGGTATCAGTATTTTCAGATGTGTTATCCGCCTGTGTCTTATGTGTTCTCAATAGATGCACTGATGCGCTACCACACGGATATCAGCTTTGTTTCCTTGTTCTTACTGCTGGCTCTTTACAACCAGACTGATGTAAATCTATTGAGTGCTCCTCTTCTTCCAAGCGGTTTCTCCTTCTCTCAAGCCCTCTCGTCTTTGCCTTCTACTGAAACGCCTTCTTTCCCACTATGTATAATAGTCTCGTGCGAAAATAATGTTCAATACAGGCTGTAGATAAGGCAACTCTGTGCTACACTAACTTAATTAATGGGCAATCCCGACAACACTTCAGGAAACAAGCTTTAAGATACTGTAAGATTAAGATTGCAGGTGGTTGTATCTATATACTAAGTCACAGTACCTAATTGGCAAAACTTGCTGATCAGGAGTCCTTCTAAATTAGCGGCACGGATGATAAGTCCGGCATTTACGTTCTAGGTTTTTCGAGCGAAAGAGCGCAATTCCAGACGGATAGTTGTGCGACAATGAACTTAGGTAACCAATCGCTTAACCTGCTGACTGAGAGACTAGGCGAGACGTTGATACGCTGTAGACATTGCATGGTGGGAATTGTGGAACTATATCCACTTAACGAAAGATGAATCTAGTAGCTTTCAATGCGTCGAAATAGTGAAATATGTTACGTTGTGTATACTAATCATAACGCAATTGTAGTAGAAATAATAACCGTGCTAACACGAGGTTGCTCACAGTGTTGGAAAATAGCGCTGATCCTGGACTGGTGTCTAGATCCGCGAGTCTGTTGCTAACGGACAGAAGTAGCAGAACGAGAGTGCGTGAATAAGAAGTGGGTAGTCAAGCAATGCCATGATACTAGAGATAAGCTTATACAATTGCATACGTATTTTGTTTATTTGCACAGTCGATGTTGTTATGTTAGAGGGTAGGACGTGAAATGAAACTTCAGAACAAGGCGGGCTGTAGGGGGATATGTGAAGTTGGGCAGACGATTGCAAGGCAATGGAGGAGACTTGATTTTGCTACCAAGTTGCAAAGTGAGTGCGGAAAAAGGAAAGGTGGGTATCGGATTGCCCGATTGAGGAATAGAAACCAGATTGAATCTCTCGGTATTTTTCTTTTCTTGGAACCCGTTCAAAGCCCTCTTGTTTTGTGCTTGGTTCCCATGGCGAGCGTTCGATGTAGATGAAATATGGGGATCGCGCTGCAAGGTGCATGGTTGGACTTCACCACATCTCGAGAAACTAGGGGGGGCAGATCTGTATTGTTTAGATGAAAGACATCTGTCTTGAAATTTGGCCGCGCGTGTTGATGGATTGACAAGACGGGTTACGGAAAGGCCGAGGAGAAGTGATTTAACTAGCCGGTGGTAAGTAGACGACTTAAAACCGTCCATTAAATGGAAGTGCACACTCGCAAGTGTGATATCCTTGTATGTAGTTCACCCCAAAAAGACGCAACCATTTTGCAATAGTTTAGGAGCGGAATACGAGCCTTTAGATTTAGATCTGGAGTTTCCAAGGAGATTGCAACACCGATAAGCCATCTGTTGCAATAGTGGCATCGTAAAAGAGACGACGATAAATTTAGATGACCAGTGTTTGCGTTGAAAGTCCTTTAAATGCTTCGTAACGGCGCATTTCCTCGTAATACTGAAGCACAACGTCATTTCTTCGGATTTAATTTTTCGAGTGCAACTGATAACGGTGATGTGACAGAAAACGAACATATAATTGAATGGCACCCGGTTATCTACATGCGTACAAAAGCTAACTAGACGTATTTGTATCTGACATAATGTACTTTTGATATCGACGTGAAACATTGAAGACTGATTGAAAGATGGTCAGGCATACCTCGTCAAATAAGGAATGTATTGACGATAATATGTGAGAGATTGAACTCCATATAATAAAATCTTTTGAACTAAATATTTGACTGACTATAATACTGAGCGGGTATTAACGTTTAGAGGAGACGATTCGTAATCGAATTCGTCCAATTCGAGACTATCGTGGTCCCTATCGTGAGTTTGAATCATGTTATAATCGTTCATCTGGGGAGCTCCAGGTTTGTAGAAATCGTCAAATAGGCTGTCCATATTCTCTAATTCGATTCCTTTTGTCTCAGGGTAGAAGAAGATAACAACGAACACCGATATTAGACAACTTGCTGCAGGGAACAAATACATCGCCCATCCAATAGACTCTTGGGCTATAGGAGTTGCTTGGCCAACTATGAAATTACCCAACCAGTTAGTTGCCGTAGATAAGGACACACCCTTTGAACGAACTGCTAAAGGATAAACCTCAGGGGGGATCAAAAAACCTAGCGGACCCCAACTAAATCCAAATGAGGCATTGTAGACTATCACTAGGAAGGCAACCATTGACAGTGTAAAAGATCGATTCAAATACATAATGAATGCTATTAGAGATAAGCAAATGCTCATCGATATACCTCCACTGATCAAAATAGGTTTTCTTCCCCAACGGTCAACTAAAAACCAGGGCGGGATTGTGCTCAAAAGGTAAACTATCGCATTGATACCGGTCATGAATAATGCCTTTGAATCATTGAAGCCAGCTTCCTCGAAAACCATTGGTGCATAGTACGATATGATATTTATTCCGTTGAACTGAGCAAAAGCCATTGCAGAACAAGCAATTAGCACCCGGCTCATATAGTTTTTGAACATATGCCTCCATGTTCTTTCATGTTTCGGAGTGGTGGCCCTTTCGTTCAAAATAGAGTTCTTGATCATGAAGAACTCCTTGCGTGGTTTTTCATCATCCGGATCAGAGTCAAACATTAGACTCAACACATGGAACCCTTGTTGATCCATGTCAACATCCAAAAGCCATCTAGGAGATTCAACAATGAAAAAACCGCCCAAGAATAGGAAAAAGGCAATTGCGACCTGAATGAACAAAGGCAATCGCCATGATAAGTTTGCAGCGAAAGTGTGAGGATTTTTTCTTGCATCACCTATATCTTGAATGAAATAGCACACATAGTCGACCCACACACTTAATGCATACCCACTGATATTTCCTGTGAATTCACCACACACCAACTTACCTCTCTCTTCGGATGGAGAGATTTCGCATTGATAGGAAGGAACCATTGTAGAAAGTATACCCACACCAAAACCACTGAATACCCTACCCACCGAAAATACATATAAGTTTGGTGCAAATGACTGCAAGGTCCCGCCAATCATAAAAAGGAAGGTTCCCAGCAAAATGGTACGTTTTCTTCCCAAACTATCTGATATTTTGGCAACGAGGAGAGAACTAATCATAGCTCCCACTTCTAAAATAGATATAATGAATCCAATTTCGGTGCCACTGGGATGATTGAAATACTTTGTAAACGTCACGTATGTCAAGATACCCGAGCAAACACCCTGTTCATACCCGAAGAGCGATACGAAAAGTGAGACAAATGCAGATGTGAAATACACCAACCGTGTTCCTTTGAACGAAAGCTTCGATGTGTATTTCCGTGAATCGAAATCTATGTGGTCATACAGGTTGCCAAAGTCATCAGTAAAGCCTCCCAAGTTTCCCGACAACTCGCTCGAACTGGAGTTGACTCTCATAGGGTCGTCTTCCTTGTGGCTTCCATCTTCGCTTCCTCTGTGTTCAAGAAACGTCTCTTCCAGCTTGTAGGAATCTCCATGATCATCAAGTAGAGACATGTTCCTATTGCTCACCGGTGCATTTCTCGATGACTTTTCAATAACCAGGTCTCTCCTATGTATATCTCCAGGCTTCCCTCCGTGACCAAAATTTTCTTGTTCCTCAGAGTAATCAAATATAACAGCATCGTCCAGAAAAGGATTAACAGCAGATTCAGGTAATTGAGAAGACATCGCGTATATAACGGTTATGCTCTCATTGAATAGATATATGATTAATAAACTATATAAAGATTGTTGTTTTATCTTAATATCACGTACTCGTATTCCCAAAGCGGAATCTCCAGCTTTGGCGAGTCCGAAGAGACTAACGATATTTACATTGATTATCGAATAAATATAGCGTAGAATTTACTGTCTTTTGATGTAACTCTCGATATAGAACAACGCAAATAGGGCCGTCAATGGAGTGAGATAGCTGACGTTGATCAACAACGGCAATGCCTGATCCGGGGTGCTGATACAGTTGGTCAACTCTCCACTATCGAAATCCGTGAACCACACGAATGCATGCAAGACAGCCAAGGAGCCTCCAAAGACAAACTGGCAGATCTGCAATGAGGTGAGAGCCCTCTTGAAGATTGTAGGAACCTTGATCTTCAAACAGGACATTGAAAAATAAAAGTACATCAAGGAATGGATAAAAGAGTTGAAAACAACGAATATCCAAATTGGTGGGGCCTGGAAGCGGATACCCGCCCACATACACATCATGGCACCTGCGTGATGGTAGCTCTGCAATAAACTGGAGGGGCGACCCTTCAATAAAATGACAATAGTGTCGATGACTTCGTAGAACTTGGAAATATAAAACCACCAGCCGAAGAACTGCAAGTTGCGGTAGTCCAAAGTTGCGGAAAAGATACCATTGTCTAAGTCGCAAACAGATTGGAAAAAGCTCTCGAATCCTTTCATAGCAGAACTTTGCAATTTGATGGTATCCATAGTTTTGGAAATAGTTCTTGTCATTCCAAAAAATGTCCATACGGAGTACACACACAAGAATACGTTGTGCAAAAGAACTAAAACCCTAAACAATGGGAGTTTCGAAATTGCAAATGGAGCAGCAGGGAGCCTTTGGCTAGATCCTTGCTTTCGACCTTCTTCTTGAGCTGCCTTCCTGGCCTGTCTGGCCCTTATCCTCGAATTGCAAAAGTGCACAGATGTGAAGTACACTATGGCAATGGTCATAGGAACGGACACTTTCATCGATTGAACGTAGATATATGATAAAACCTCATTCTCGAAAGGACTGGGTGCTACAGGTGTTGATCCAGTTGGTAACTGGAAAATCTCCTTTCCTGGAAGTCCAAATTTAACCATTGAAGCAAACGAAGACATGCTAGCCACTACTATCTTGTATATGTTGAGTTCGGACTTCAAGCCAGACCTTTTAGTGACTTAATTCTTGCTATATAGGTAAAAAAAAATTTTTGGCTTTATATATTGGGTAATTTTCCGTTTGGTGTTTGTTGAGAAATGTTGGTACCCAAATTTACTGGTGTTGAATTGGACCGTAGTTTGCTACAATTACATTTTCAACAATATCCTTCAAACGCTGCAATGGGACGCACTAGCCCATCAAATAGCTAGGCACTTTATATTACATATTAAGGGGCTAATAATGCTATCATATAATTTATAGGTATACATTGAAGTCAGAAATGACATAAATTTTAGTATGCTGCGAATTGATAAGAACCCGCATGGTCAAAATTTAAACGTTTTAAGTTTTTTCCGTGAGGTTGCACGGGAATTCTACACTGGTTTCTCTTCACGTGGGGAACGTTGTACCATGATGCCATATTCGGAATTGGTCTGAGTTTGTCTGTAGTTCTCTCTGCAGCAGGTTGCTGTTGTTCTTTTATAACAAGATCGAAAGCTGAAGGTTTCTTGTCTAGAATGAGAAAGTTTTTCTCCCTCAAGAAAGCTGTGAGGTGATTGCAAATGTCTGCGAGGTGATTTTTCTGGTAGTGGCTTAATACGATCTGGTGGTTCTTGGATCCATCGGATCCTATAGGCCTTTCGTTGAGTACGACTTCTACCCCATAAAGAAGCCTGAAGCGCATAAGAATTTTCTCGCGGAACTCAGTGCTGTTTTTGAGTCCTTGGAACCTGGTGGGAGAACATGTCAATTGGAATTCGTAGTTTTGGGGCAATATTTCTTGAAGCTTCGCGAAACAAGCAGCTGGTCTAGCGTCGGAACCTTTAATTTCGACCACGACCTCGTTGTTGTTTTGGAAGTCATCAATGGATTTCGGGAAATCAATGAAAGTCCCGTATTCCTCCTCCAACTTGTAAATGGAACTCATCATATCATTATTTATTATCAAGAGGTAATGACTTTTCAATAACCGGAACTTTACAGTGTTGTAAATGGCTGAAGAGTAGCCTATTATTCTATTGTTGAGACAGCACTGTTGGACAAAACTCTCAAGCTCGTTTTTAGCCATAGTAATATTCTTGGCATTCTTTTGGGGGCATTTGATCAACACATTTTCGAATCTTTTAAATGAGTAGAAGAGTGGCTCATTTTGCTTCATGCTGCTTGAGAACTTGATGAATACGTTATATTTCTTCATGACAGACTGGATGATAGATCCACCATTACCAATAATGGACTTATGGAAAACTTCCGGAATGTTGAAACGAAGCTCAGCTGGAAATTCCATCTCAATTAGGTTCACTGCTCTCGTCATAACGCTAAAGTCGTTCGAAGATAAGATGTCAATGTAGAAATTATAACCGTTGTAGTTTTTAAACTTAATGGTCACATTTTGGTTCAATTGGTTTACTATTTTGGATAACTTACCGTTCTTCTTACCACTAATAAAATCTTTTTGCGAGCTATTGATCTCCAATCTCAAATTCAAGGTAAAATGTCCAATCAATTGCTCTACAATATAACTGCTGACATACATGTCTTGAATGATATTCTTAACTTCCTCTTTATGACCATGTACATCCATGCCTGAGGAGTTCAAAGAAACAATCACAGATTTTCTTGACTGTACCAAGTTGAATAGTAAAAATTCCAATTCCTGAGATACAATCACTGGGTTTTGAAATTTGAATGAAAGGGTATAATATTCAGAGCAATGCGAGGTCATGTCGTATATCGTCTCATTGACAGATTCAGCCGACTGTCCTTGCACTATAATCCCATTCTCTCCTCTACTTCCCAAGGATGACATTTGCATGAATGTTCCATTCTTGAACATCATGTTCATAATATTTGATTGATTGAAAAGCACCATAGAGTCCAACCTCTCTTGGGTCATGTTTACTTCTTTTTGATAGAAGTTGTTTTTTAACTTCTCAATCAAGTTATTGAAGATGTTCTTAGTTAATATTATCTCTGAAACATCTCTTGATGTGATGAAAACCTTAGACTTCTTCGTGGACTTTATTAATTTAGAATTGAATAACTCAGGGAGTAGATCAGGAATATAAATGTTTGCGTTCAGCTGCTTGGCCGTCTGATTAAAGTTGAATAGATCAACACCTCCGATCAACGGAATAAGGGAAAGATCAATATTAATGAAGTCAACGTGCAATCCATTTATCATTATATCTATCAAAATTCTAATTCGTGTTTCCACTACAGTGATGTTGTCTTGGTTTCCAATAATATAGATAAAGTTATCTTCCGAATGCTCAGTAAACGTTTTGAAGTCCGTATGAACATTGTCAACAAGTAACTCTACTTTGTAATGCCTTGATATCTTTTCGATTGCTCTCATGAAGGTCGTACCGCACTTTTCATATTGTTGGAGAGAAAGCTTAATGCGCTTGAAATTTATTTGATTGTATTCCTTCAACACCTTTCTCCTAGACTCACTCACAAAACTTTGAGACCCTTTCAAGACGATAGTGATCAATTGGCTACTGAAATTTGGTTCAATTAATGAGACACTCCCTTTTGTTGTATTCGAGTTAATTGCTGCAACGCTACAACGCAACGCATCCATATTGTCTACCACATATTGAGCGATTTGACGTTTCCCATAGATAGCTTCTTGAGGCGGCAAACTCTCCCTCCACAAGCCGTTGCTTGATCTATAAAAGCAGTTTCTTATTGAACTAACTAAGTAAGAATATTCAACGCTGAATATTACCACATTGTCATCGGATATCATGATTGCAAAAAATCGAAAATGTTCGTAGGGTCTTAAACTAAAATTCTCCGAGAAATGTAAGTGATATATATAGTCAAAAAATATATGATACAGAAGTGGGTTCTTGTTATTTCTAGTTTGTCTAAATAGGATGCATATTCTTTGGTTCAAATAGATTGTGATGATATATTTTGTTTATGTTTGTATGGAAATGGATGCTATATCAAATGTAACTTTTACCAAATTAGGAAATTTAATAATCTTCGAGGATGTCGCTTTTGGAAATCTGTAATCAAACATTGATGAACATAGAACGAAAAACTACAGCAATGACCTGCGTAAGAGAACAAAAAGACAAACGTTCTATAGTCATCATGCACTCATAACTACAATCTTTTCGAGTCCCAAATGTAGACCATTTCGTCCCATCCAGTTGTAGCAGCCCATCCAGGCTCACCCCACAAGCTGTAGTCGCACCCTATGACAAACTCCCTATGCTGACCCATCACACCTCTACATCCGCCTCCGTGGGAGTTCAAGAATCTTGCACGCTCGTTGGACTCATCTCTCCATATTCTAGATGTCATATCGTAGGATGTACTGATCAACTCTCTAGAATCATGAGGAGACCACTGAACTTTTCTTACAGCGAACTCGTGCCCAAGCATTTCATTGAGCGGTGTTGGGCCTCGTGTATGATAGGATGGCATAGGACTATGAGCTATTGGCTGGTCTATTTTGGTTATCATTCTTAAATCCCATACTCTGATTGATTTATCAGTACCTGCTGAGGCTATTATAGTGGACTTGTACTTATTCCAGTCACAAGACAATGCCTCCAATCCACCATGTGCTATGAAATCCACTTGCAAAGGGTGTGGCAATCTTACGTCCCAAACCTGAACGTGCGAGGACCCACTGGAACTTACCAATGTTGAAGGAGAATGTGGGGAGAAAGATGCGTTGTATATACAATTTAAGGTGTTTATTCCTTGGCTGTTGGAGTGTTGACTCTGATGAGACAACGGAGGGCGAGCTGTCAGGGGAATTGGGGAGGCTTTGGTAGTGTAATCAACTTCGGGTCTCAAGGTCATCAACGATTCATGTCGTTCAGGTGACCACAACTTCATGCTACCATCCCACGAAGAAGAGACGAAGTTCGTCTTATCGACAAGGTTCCAATTCACAGAGAATACTTCTCTGCTATGCTCTTTCCAATTCATGACAGGAAATTGTTGAACAGTAAGATCGAACATTTTGATAGTTCCATCCCCGCTAGCAGCAACAACCTGATTCCCATGTATCTCGCTCCAGGCAATATCAAACAAACCATCTTGAGTCTCCCAAGAAACCTGATTCACTATCGATCCATTCGGTTCGATGTTCAAGACGAACAATCTTCCATTTCCCACTAATCCATAATTTGCAGCAGTAGCCACTGCCAATTTATTATCGAAAAATGGCGAGTATTGGACTCCATATCCATTATACCCTGCCGTCCTGAAAGATAGCATGATCAACGTCAGTGAAGTCTATAAACCAGTTGAATTTTTTCTCAGTCTTAGATATGGATGAGTTGAATCAATTATTCGATATTAGTATATACCGGACACATAATCGGAGGCCGTTGATAAACGTCTAATGGATTTTTATATGTTAATAAGCTATGTAAGAGTAAAATGTGTGTCTATATTGTGTTTTAAATATCAATGATGTCGCAATGTAAGTATTTGAGTTGATCCCAAAGACTTTGGTCGATCTCCAGTTTTTGAAGAAGACCATGTTGTATGAGATCAGCTATGAAAATTGCAGCCTTGTTTTGTGCATATTTCAAATAATCAAACAAGTCATCCGAGGACGATATTCCATCTTCTTCTGCATCTTCCATCTGGAGGTTGTCCATTTGAGTAGTGATGGTGAAAGTACTCTCTACTCCTTGTTCATATTTAGATGAGGTATCGGCATTAACTACGCTTTTTACTGGCCCATTTTGAATCAATCCCCATAAACACCAATGAACTTGAACTGTAGGTCTCCAGTAGATACACTCGTTGAATAGTTTTTTGATCTCATACTCCATAAGTTCATTTATGTTCACCTTCCCTACGTCAGGCGAACTTTTGGTTTTCAAAGCCGAAGAAGGGTATTGAAAATCATACTCCACGTAGCTCTTAAGTACATTGAGCTGCTCAAGTTTTGAGGGGTACTTTTCGTCGTGAATGAAATACGATTTTTCGGGATCGCTGTAATCTGCCATCCATTCTGAAAAATAATTCACCAAATCATAGGCTGGAAGATTGGGTCCAGAGTACTCAAAATCTATAACAACCAAGTTATTATCCTTCTTGTTTGTAGTATTTCTCAAAGTGTTCATTTCTGAGCTGTTAGAGGATGGAATAACAATTTCATCAGGCGAGAACGAGTGATGGAGCAACAAGTTTCCGTACTGAGTATCATTGTGGCAAAATTTGAGGTCTGATTCTAGAAATTTGTTTTCATACTTAGAGAAAAGCCATTCTCTATACGCTTTTACTAGTTCCTTGAATCTGTCGAATTTAACAAAAAAGATGTCCTCTTCTTTGATCCCACACTCCTCGAAATGAACAACGTACTCCTTCTCTATGATATCCATCCATTTAAATATCGTCTTCCAGGAAAGTGGAAGATCCCGAGTTCTCTCTTCTGGGTCAAGATCTATCTTATAATGTAACTCTTTCATACGTCTTCCCACCATCTGGGAAATAACCGCATCTTTGATCTGCTCCTTTGTGAGACTAACAAATCCTTCAAGAAACTGCTCAAATCGGCCATTAGCAAAGATTCCCAAGAGTCTTGGACCTATCTTTTTCTGACTTAGTTTGATTAACACCTTGAGTTCCAGGTCACGATCAATAATGGAATCCACATTTTTACCATACACCCGCAAAAGAAGTGATGGCAATTGAAGATCCATATGTGGGTCTTTGTACTCTAACTTGTAGATCGAATTCGTCAAAGCTCCTGAAATCCTATTCACATAAAGGTTATCTATGGTCAACTGACGTTTGTGCCATTTGCCTATCTTGAGGGCCTTGATAAGGCCTATCAACTCGTGCTTGAAAAAATCTAATGGCAAACTGTTGTCTAGCGTCGCTGAAGTCGTAGGAATCTTTTTATCGTTATCGATAGTAGTGGAATTGATTTGAATTTTGTTCGAAGAAGATGAACTAAGAGATCTTGAACCCATCGATGGCCTTGTGGAGCTTGTGGACCGAGACTTCGTACCCGAATTTCGAGTTCTCGAACGAGACCTGGATCTTGCCAGTCCGGTGGAATGTATGTTTGATGCTGTAATCTCCATTATGCTATTAACGTAGTTCATGTATCTATAGATAAAGAACTTTGGTGTCTTGCGAAAAGAACGACGGTATTGGGGACACAATATCTATTCCTTGTATACAGGACAATATGATCTCCATATCATCTCTTGTGCCTTTAGTAACGAAGAAACCACTTGATCTCAATACTAAAGAAAAGAAGGGTGATGTCCGCCATAACTTGGATATCAGTCTTGAGTTGTATTAGTTTGGCTATATTGTACCAACTTTATGAAGCTAAGATAAAGGAATACCAAAAAAATGTGGATGATTTGAGGAGCAAAAACGAGCTCTTAAAGAACAGTATGTCTTCTATGAACTCCAAGTTAGCAAGTGTAAAGGCGGAGTTTGCTGATTCAAGCAATTGTGAGCACATACAACAGGAGCAGAAGATTGAAGCTTCGAGGGTGAGCGAACTAGCGTTTAGAAGGAGTCTAGAGAGCAAGATCGTTCGATTAGAGGAGGATAACGCCGCATTGAACAAAAAATTGAGCAGCATGGTCTCGGTGAACGATTCTTTATCAAAGACCTTGGAAGATAGGAGAGTAGCTTTGGATGCTCGTGAAGCAAGGATAAGTGCTCTCGAAAAGGAAAAGAGCAATATGCGCCGTGACATACAGTTCAAGGTCAATAAAGAAGTTGAAACATTGATTGTGGAAAAGGATCTCGAAATCACTAATCTCAGGTCTCGGGTGGCAGGTTTGATGGGGTATATCAAAGATGTTTTGAAAGACAAGTCTAATGTCCAATTTGTTGAATCTTCAAAGTCCAGGATTCTAGATTCAAGTTTTTTGAAAGAGCCAAAAGGTACAGACAATACTAAAGCAAGCAAGGATCTACCTATGGAGTTTGGTCTCGCTGAAAAATTGCGAGGTTTTTCAAATGTAGAGAATGATCCCAGCTCTGGCAAATGGGATCAAAATTCTCTGTCCTTAGAAAAGAGATTGAAGGATTCATTGGGGAAGCTTACCGATAAAACTCAGGAATTGGCCGAAGCCCATTTGTCGATCACGCTGTTAAACGAGTTAATCAAAACCAAAGAATCAGAGATAAAGTACTGGCAACAGAAGTATGATAATGAAAAGGCTGAACACGAGATTACGATCAAATCTTCCAATACAAAATTGGAAGATGTCAAGGGTGAGGCCGATGTCAATATCCATACAGAATCAGATGAGAAGTTACAAAATGTGCTAAGAGAGATATTGAATTTAGAGGATCAGATTCATACAACCTTGCCACTTCCTGAGTCCGCTCATTCGACCATAATTTCAAGAAAAAATCTGGAGTCTTCGTCTGGATCCGATAGTTTTGAAGTTGTGAAACACGAAGATACGAAATCTGCATCGGAAGAATTTGAAGATTTGACCAACTCGAAAATACATGAAGAGGACCTCACCGAGTTGAACGAAGAAAAATGTCTAAACAAACTAAAAGTTTCGGTCAAACTGTTATTGGAAAATATACGTGAGTCAAGATCAACTATAATTTCCAAAGATGGAGCTGTAAAGGAGTATTCAGAAAAAATTGCTCATCTACAGAAAGACTTGCTGCTGACAGGTGACGAATTGAAAGAATGGAAGTTGAAATACGAAGAACAGTCAAATCAAGTATCAAGTCAACTTAAGGAGCATACTGCACTAGAGAAGAATCTCAGTGAGTCTGTGGATATCCTAGAAGATCTTCGAGGAAGAATCACTGAGCACGAGAAGAAGGCTGAGGATTTAAAACTGAAATTGACTCTTCTTGAGAATGATGCAAACGAATCCAAAGCACTTTTGGAGAGAGAGAAAGAGGAGCATGACAAATTGAAGCAATTGTATCAAGATGTCCAACAGAGGCTTGGACCAACTGCAAGCGAAACGGACCAATTGAAAGAGGACTTGAAAAAGTTGACGTCCGAAAAAGATCTTCTTATAGTAGATTTTGATTCTACGAAGACACAACTTTCCGAGGTAGAGAATTCTTTGACGGAGGAGAAATCGAAGCTGCGCAATAAAGAGCAAGAATTGTCAGAGTTGAGAGAGAAGATCGGAAAGCTAGAATCAGACTTCGAAATTGCGAAACAGGATGCAGAGTCTGCTAAGAACGAATTTATGATCTACAAAGAACAATTGCTGTCTATTGAAAGCAAAGACAAGTTACTCGAGACTGAGTTGGCGGATCTCAAGGAGGCTTACCTGGAAGAGAGCAATCAAGTAATCTCGCTAAAGGAAAGGATCTCTCAATTGATGCAAACCTTAGATCAATATAAACAAACCGAAGAGGAGTTGAGGGCCAAGATCGAGGAATATGACAAGGCTCCTCCCACCGCTTCGGAAAGCAGAGACCTGTCAGATGACGAAAACACATATCTAGAGAAGATCAAAGAGTTGGAGTCTCAGCTACACAGGCTGAAGCTGGATATCGAAAAGCAAAGACAGATCTTAAACAGGAATTTCGAAATCATTCGAGAATATAAAACCCTCTCTAGACCTTCTTCCGCGCCGTCTTCTCCGGAAAACTGAACCAAGTGCCTCGCAAAACACCAGACAAGTGGTGTTTCAGCCATGTTTCTGCAAGCACATATTCTTCCATTTAACGGGCATCGCTGCAGTGTCCTAGACAGCTTTTCCTCCTGACATCCCCGAGCATGAGAAAGCGTCAATTATTTTTAAATGCCGAATGGCCGAATTTGCGTGTCTAATCTACAGTTTATCTACATAGAGTTTGTATTAATGACATTGTATCGCACCCTTCTATCTCTTACACCGCCATATATCCCTTCCATCCTCATTGCATCGGTGGTTTTACTCCTCTCCATACCGAATTTCTTTTGCTTCTCAACTTCTAGTAGATCCAGGTAGATACATGCAATTTCTCGCTTAAATTTTTCAATATGTAATTTATTCCCTGAATATGGAACTTTCGACAAATACGGAAACGTAAATGTGTTATCTGCTTGATTAGCTATAACGTGTAATCATCTCCCCAAAGCATCACCCTTGCTGCGGGTTTCATCATTCAGCATCTACATTATAACGTCTGGCTTTCGTGTACGTCCAATCCCTTCACTCTACACTGTGAACTGCGTACGCCTTGTTCTGGTACATTAGCCATTTTTCCTGGCTGCATACTAAACCTACCTCATTGAAATTCACCCCGAACCCACAGATCCCTGTCCCACTGACGTTTGGGCTTTCCATCACCAGTTGACACTCTGTCAGGTATTTACACAAATCTTGGCAAGGGTGGTCAACTCGTACTTCTAAATCTCAGTTGTCTCGAGCTCCGTGCTGACGGACTTTACACAATACCTACATGTAGCGCATTTGGGTCTGTTGAAATTCCCTTCAACTATGGGAAAAAAGGAACATTTGGCGTTTGTAGTTTAGTTATATCTAGGCTTACGCATGCCTTATGTGTATCCCAAGCAAGGTGTCAGTGACCCCATTCAAGTAATTAACAAGGCATTTCACGTCTCCCCTGAAGAGAGAATGGTCCCGGTTCTCGAAGGTTTTGTTATGGAGGGTGTGTTTGGCAAAAAAGGGTTTGGATTTCGAATCCAGTTTTGCTATTTATTATTCTCTTCCCTCATTACCAAATTAGCAGCATAAATTGCACGAGCTTCTATTTGGTTTAAACCCAGTTATACTAGCTATAGACAACATTTACAAGGTACGGTATATCTCAGTTGAGCTCGAGAGTTCATCTACTGTTCCGTATCACTGCATTCGTTAGGTTTTTTTGTAAAGCACGTTCATACATTCGTTTAACACAACTTCAGCCGGGGGTTGTAAAGGGTGAGACATAGAAACAGTGTTGATAAAAGGTCGATAGGAGTGCCAAACGGCAGATCAGAGAGGGATATACAACAACATATGATACGGAGGGAACGAGTACGATGAGTAGGAAGAAAAGTACACGGAGATCTGAGTCGGTGTCGTCTAACACGTCACAGTCGACTTTGACCAACAGGCCGTCGTCCACGGAATGCACGTCGCAGGCAGTATCGCCGCATATAACCAGCTCTCGGAAGAGCACTCTGAACTTGAGCATGAGCACTAGTCAAGACGACGACAAATTTATCAAGAGTTTTTTGAAGAGATGCAAAAAACTTGATGTGGACTTAACGAAATTTCATTCTAAACATCACAGTTTAGCCAAGACAAATGTGTTGCGGACAAGCATTTTACCGTTTCTTCGAAGCAGTGGCAGCGTGGATCAATATTTCCCGAAGAAATCCACGGTTAACATAAGTTTGAGCAATGTGTTATTGTCGATGTTGACTAATTGGTGGAAGGCTATTCTTTCATCGCTAGCACCTCACAAGACGACTATAGCTAGTGCCGATAGAAATGCATACCTTGAATGTATCTCAAGGATTGTGGCGAGGGATGAATGGCTTTCGGTCGATAAGGAATTCTCTGATGCTTACGTGAAGTTACTAGTGGCAACATTGGAGTATTCGATCCAGAAATTACAAACCCTCAAGGTTGTACCTCTATCCATTGCAGCTTTTGTGGGTAAGATCTTTGCATTCTCATTTTTTCACGTACCTAAGGTAGCAAATGCTTTACTTTTTCTATTAAATGTAAAGCAATCTGTTTTGGATAAAGTTCTTAGTGACTTCCAGCCCCAAATACTGAACCTTGGTGAAAATGGATCTCTATGGGAACTATTCCCAAGTCATGTTCGAAATTTGGTGGGCTTTAGAGGGTTACCGAACATTCCCAAGAGACTGAGACCATTCATAAACTGTGTGCCACCGCCGCAGCATCCAGTGGACGGTATCAAAGATCCAAAAGGATATTGGATTAGAAGATGGTATTCTCGCGATAGCGATGTATTCAATTCATTTTTGAGGCATTACATGGCCATTGCCAAGCACTGCATGGCAGACAAAAGCTTTAATACTGATTGTTTACTCAATTGCCCCGGATTTCCTGTCATCATAGCACACATCCACAAAATATTCTCTACATCCATCGATAAAATTGCATTAACAGCCATTGGAAAGCAGATTTCTGATGGTGTCACATCCAGCATTACCTTACCACCTAAGACAAGTGCTTCGAGCTCAAACTTGAATGAGAGTAGCGTAAAACTACAAGAAAGCGAGATGTACTATAACTCAATAATTAAGGTTTTTAAAGTGGTGAGAGATCTCAGCTTCACAACTCCACACAAGTTGAACAGGGAATTCGTTTCGTCGATCGATAAAATACTAATACTAATTGCTAAGTCAATTCCAGTTTTTGAACATACCAAAAATGGTCTCATATTAAACATTGCTTACGAATTCATCAATTATACAGAATCAGAAGTCAACTGGGAGTTTTGGTTGAGCTGCAGCTATACAATGATAAAGAATACAGATCACATTCAAGTTCTAGTGAAAAGTTTTGCTTTCCTTTTCAATATATGGAGCATGATCCCAGAGTTATTATCACACGTTGATGAAAACAAACCTTACTTAGCTTGGTTCACCAATCTGAATCAAAGCTTCAAGCTTAATTTCACGAGATGGTTAATTTCAAATGAAGTGTTCGAAAGATTCTTAACACATTGGCATCCACTAGTGAGATCGTATTACCTTCGTCTTCTTGTATGGCGATTGATAGGTGTAAATAATTATGAATCATCTAACTCCATTCAGGTTACCAAGACCCTAGAAAAGAAACTAACCGCGGCATATCACAAATTACAAAGCTTCGATCAAGGACGTAATCTTAACTACAAGCCTGATAATGTAATGGTGAACAGGAAATTTTCCATCGTTCCAATTGCGTCTAAGGAAGAATTTTCGATCTTGAACACAGATTTAGAATTGAGCTCTGCTTTCCATTCCAACATCAAATACAGTGAGCTCAAGAAGACTCATCCATATGAAATTCTAGATGAGGCTATCTATAGTTGTTCTTCCTTACCCAGATCGACGTCAAGTGAAAGCGTGAGCAATAATAATAAGTCCATTGTATACACAATTGGAAAGTTATTCAAGATACTTTCAACGGAACCAACACCCAAGGAAAATCAAAAGGAGTTCCTGAAGAAGAATAGGAATTCTGTGTCTTTAACGTCTTTGTCGACGGCTTATTCTACAATTTCTAGAAGTTCAAGTCCCAGTATAAATTCTTTCAATTCGGCACCTACTTCAGTGACAAATTTGTCTAACGGCTCTTCTATACGTTCGGTTTCCGACAGTCTGTCAATGAGTTCTGAAATGATAGTCCCAGACCCTCCTGAAATAATTAAAACACCCCCCGAAATTATTCGACCGGTATACAAATTCCAATTAATGATTGATCATGAATCGATGAGTGAAAAGTATGCCATTGTGAATTCGAAAATGCTCAACAGATTCGGTATCAACCGTTCACCGGAGCGTCCATTTCCTAAGAGACCATCTTTGCCTTCAATATCTATTTTTGAAAAGAATAATCCATTGAACAGTTTTTTTATTGAAAACGATACAGAATCTATAGAGGATGAATCTGATAACTTCAGCGGATCTATTGGGTTTGAAAGTTGTGTCGATATCGATGATTTCAGGGATGATGAATCTAATCTATTTGAAAATCTTGACTCAAGTCCCAAGAATTTGGTGAAGTGGGTCAATTTGGGAAAATCTTTGATCGAGCTGCAAATGATTATAAGCGAGTTTAGACAATTTTTAGAGAGGAGAATTGAAATCGACAGATTTAATAATAGCTTGTCTGGTTCTGATATTATCAATGAGTTTGATTATTTGAAATCAATTATTCCATTCCTATCAGTGGATGGATCAACAGATTTTAAGCTATTGAATGCTGGTTAACGAGTTTCTTGATTTGTATATATTGTATATAATTTCAGTATTGCTTCTCTTTCTCTTGTGGGACCGTCAACCTTGTCCAAATGTAAGAAGATATGCATATCCATACGAATGAACTGATACTCCAAAATATCAAGGTGCCCACCACCAAAAATGTGAAGTAATAGCGCACCATGTAATACCTAAAACCATCCCACTGGAAAGTTAACAAGACAAAAGCATCGTCGTCTATGATATAAAATGGAGGAACATTTCCGAAGGATGTTTCCAACATCGTTAATGAGAGGTGATTTCGCTCCAAGAGGCCTTCAGGTGGCAGAACCTCGAAATCCATACTTGATTTGTCTTCTACACTCCAAAGTATCAGAGGCAAATGAAGCCTCAAAGAGTAAGGGACAAACCAGTTGTTTCTGAGATATAAATTTGTGGAATCACAGTCTGCACGTATCATGTGTGTAGAGGTTTCCCTTCCTTTGATTGTATAACTCAATACCCGGTCTTCTGATGATAAACATTGTATTGGAATATGGAAGTTCAACTTGTACTTTTCGTTCATCAAAAACTGCAGTTCCAAATAAATAGATGACTCCCACGAATGAGAAAACGGCGTAACTATTTTCTCATCTATTGATATAGGTCTTCCGTTTTTAACCTTCGTAGTGTCAAATTGTAAAGGTATCTTGTGGAATGAGTTTGGAACTATAGTATTATAGAACTTGAAATATGTCACCACTGATAAAGGTAAAAGAACAAAAAACAACGATATCAAGCTAACGGAAGTGTATAAGCTATTCCTCGTGGCCCGTATGGGTGCTTTGAAAACGTACTCCATCGGTTGTTTTGTCTTTAAAAGTCTTGTCTCAAATAGATTGTAGATTTGTTAATACGGGGTAGAATCTCCTCAGACACAGGATATGAACAGCAAGGCAATTAGTACAATCAATATCCAATCTATAATGTTATTACACATGAACCTATGTAATCAACATAAAATATACACAAATAACTAGTAAGCAGTGGCGTTACAAACAAAACTCTTCGAGTTTAGTATGAGACGATCGTCTGGGTCTGCTTATACGAAAGGTTAACAAACAGGGACTTTGGACCCTTTAGTCAAACTATGGTAATAATTGAAAAGAGAGCTCTAAACATGAAAGAATGTGACATTTAAGATAATGCAATTAATGTGTAGTGTGACCTCTGTGATACTTAAGACCATTTAAGTTCTTGTATCTCTTTCCACAAACTTCACATCTGTAAGGTTTGTCCTTCTCCATTCCTGCGCCATCCAAGTATGGAGTATTTGATTCGGGATCTATTATAGATATAGTACCGTCTGGGTTTTCTTTCAATGTTTGGTTTTGATGACCATGTAAACGATGGTACTTCAAGCCGTTTTGATTTTTGTAAGTTTTCTCACATCCTATAACAGGACATTTGTAAGGCTTGTGCTCTGTGTTCTCCATAACATACAAGTGACGTGCAGGATCGTCTATGTACATTGCATCCTCTTCATCACCATGTCTTGAGTTATGACTTGCAGAATTCATCATAGGTTGGCCTTGGTTATTAGGCGTGTGATGCACTTGTTGTGGATGTATCTGCTGGGGCTGTTGAATTGATTGATTAAAATGGTTGTTCGACATGATATTGCTAGTTGGTATGCTCGACGTCTGATTTATTGTCTGTTGTTGAATGTTGAAGTGAGCCGGCTGCATATGTAAATTTGTCTGGTTAGAATCATGCATATGCTGATCGTGATGCAGCTGGTTGTCGTTGCGGTCAGTTTGTTGGTGATGATGATTGTTCAAGAAAACGTCATTAGTTGACACTGTTTCCATGATGCTATGCATATTATTCATGTTAGTCCTATTTTTGTTAGTATTTATGATATGGCTCTGCTCGGCCGGTGGAGAAAGACTGATATGTGCCTCCTCGTAATGTCTCAATAAATCGTGCAAAGTGGGTAGAAGATGGCCGCAACAGCTGTAATCTTTGCAATAGTCTGCCTCCAAGTCTGGCAAATAGGATGCCTGGTTCGGAGGCGACATCGATATACTGTTCTGGTTGTTATACCTAAATGAACCCCTTCTTGGATTGATCAAGTTATGATGCACATTATTGTTGGTATTAGTGTTTGCATTGTTCACCATCATCACCTCATCTTTAAGCCATGACCCGATCGTTACCGAACCCCACGAAACTCCTCCCATTCCCTGCGAGTGAGCGATAGATTCCCTCCGGAATCTCGAATTATTGAATATCGATTGCTGTCGCTGGTATGTGATGTCTATCGGCTGTGGAATGTTCAAATGATTGTTGTCATTATTTCCATTCGAGCCGTTCGGTATGTTGATCGCAGACGAATTGCTTCCTGAAGAGTTGCCCGTCTCGAATATACTGGTGTTAAACATAGCCTTATCTTTTCTGCTTCTTTTCTCGACTACGCTCTCGATATATATCTATGAATATTCCCGCTTCGCCTCTGTTAGCTTTCTGCCTTCTTGCCACTGAAAGCTTCAAATTTAGAAATAGCTCTGTCTTTGCCCCCTACGGTCTCTTGTCCTGGGCTCTATCTCTTGACTAATATATATGCAGTCGGTCCTCCCAGGTTTCTACCAGTCGCTCTATTTCACTCGCTGGATCTTCCTGTTCAACCTATGTATGCTGTTTTGCCTGCCGTGAGAATCACCTGGTGACGGCCCTTGTAGTCTGTTAGCTATTACTTGTCCTTACAAGCTTTCAACTATATAAGTTCCAAATTTGGTTGGTTCAGTTTATTAATTTCAAGAATTAGTCAGCCGCACGACTCTTGCCGTTGCTTTGTTCCTTCGCTTCTTGTGTTCAAGAGGGGACGGTGCTTGTGTCTGCCTTGAGTGGCCGTTGTTGTGCTCGATGCTGGTCTGCTGTGTATTTGTGCAGCTACTTGTACTCGCAACCCAAAGCTGTCCAAAATCTTGTAGTAAGGAGACTTTCCTTGTCTTCTGGGATGTCGCCGTTCTGAAATATCGGCTTTGTGTAACATAAGAATTTTACGTAATCGCTTACGTCCGCGTGCTGCTTCTTGTTACATATGATTCTACAGAGGAGATTACAACCCATGCTTACGTAAGCAGAAGCGCTATTCGTTTGCCCGCGGATAACGATGTGTGAAGCTGCGATGGATTGTCTTCCGAAGCTGGAGACTTTTCGACGACATGCTCACTGTGCGTCTGTCGTCAAGTGTGATTTAGCAAGCATGTATTCCAGACCCTGATCTCGAGAGCACGGATGGAGCGGTTGAGAGGAGGTGAAGGTGAAGGTGAAGAGAAGGTAAAGAGGTTTCAGCGCGGTCGTTTAGGCGCTGCACCGAGGAACCCGGACTGTCATGTCTGTTCGGCTGCAGTCCTCACCAAGTTGATTGTATAGTTTGTCGGGCTTAGACAGCTCAAAACTCGTCTCATTTTTCCTGTATACCGTTGGCATGTACGGTCTAAGTCGTGCGCGCACTAGACTGGGGGCTATTTCATATTGAGTTCCTGAGCAGCCGAGAGAGAGCTACTTTTGCCGGGTATGTGCGGGTGAACGGAGTGACACTCTTCCATAGGAGCTTGGAGGCGGAAATGTGAGCGCAGCGAGATCGAGGTGGCGGTATGCTGCGCCGTTTAGCGCGGAAACTTCGGGAATGGCACACCAGGCTGAGGCCATTAGTCACCGCTGTGCTCGCGGGGAGTTCGAGAGTTAGCCAGGCTGCGCACCGCCGCTTCCGGTCCTTGACCGCGATCGCTGTTTACTCCGGAGCAGGAGATCGAGGGAGCGGTGACTTATATTGGCGCACGTGACGTGCGTCACGTGCGCGGAGGTGTTGATCCGACGAGATAAAAACCGATACGGAACACAGAGCTGTTGTACCTTTCGTTCATTTGTGAATCGTTTGAAATAAAACGCATCCACAGTGAAAATTTTGACCGCATATAAACGTAGACACATCTTCGGGGCAGGATTTGTGGAGTGATATTGAGCTGGTTGAGAAGTAGCGCTCAGTTCGTAGTCTTGTTGGAAGAGAGAGACGCTGGAAAAGAGGATAGTTCGCGCCAACACTAGTTAATAAATCTGCAACAATCTCTGCGTATGCGAATTTGTGTGGAGAAAGCGGTAGCAGCCATTTTTAGTACAGCTTAATTTTCACGCTGTGTGGCAGCCCAGACCAACCCTAATACATACTGGCTAATTGTAAAACACACTATCTTTAAGGAGCTTGCAACAACGCGTGAGAATGTTGCAAAGGTTACCGGCTGAGTTGATAAGCGGCATCATTTGCGACTTGGACCAGCATGATCTCTTGAGTTTGAGTTTGGTGAGCAAGAGGTTTCATCTTTGTGTCGAGCCACGTCTCTATCGTGCGATATCGATCGACTCGACCAAGAAGGTTTACATGAAAAAAAACATTATGAGAAACGCAGCCATACCTAGTGCATGCAATGACGTATCGTATTACTATCCTGTCAAAGCAGTTATAGTGTGCTCCATATACTGTTTGAAAGTATTGCTCAGAAACTTGCGAAACAATCCAGATTGCTGCAGGTTTGTTCAGGTATTGGAATTTGCAACCACTATTCCAGACATGCCCGAGATGGAGCTAAACGATGCGATATCGGAGTTGATTCCGTCATTCGAAAACTTGAAGGCTTTCAACTGGTTCAACACTGCCTACAGTTTCAACCTTGATGCAATCAGCTCTCTAGAAAACTTCAAGAATCTTGTGGAATTGAACGGAAATTTCAAGGTCAACTCAGGCACCTTGTCTAGAATTCCTGAGAAAAATTTAAAATCTTTGCATTTATCGGCCTTTATTTTTGCTGATAATTTGGCAGCTCTTGATATAGGGAAGTTCCACTATTTAAAGGATTTGGTTATCTCAAAAGCCGTGTCAGAAACGAAAACATTCGAGCATTATGTCAATGATGGACAAACGGGAAACTTTGAGTTCGAAGAGCCTAATTATATCTCAAAATTGTTTTTGCGTAAGAGCATTTCCAAAAAATTGCAACTTACGAGTTTGGTTTTGAAAGATTTGTCGTTGAATGTGTCTGATGCAACATTGCTACTAAAAAACGTGCATTCCCCTTGTTTAAAGGAGTTGTCGATAATCAACTGTGTTGAATTACTATTTGAAACTTGTCTTGAACAAAATAATCTCGTCAGAAGAACCCCTCCAACCTCATTTTTATTGGAGACACTTCAACCTCACTTGCGCGATTTGCAGGTATTGAACCTTGATCTATGTAACGAGCTCAACTACAATAACAAAACACTCAACTTTTTGAGTGGAATACAATGTACATTAAAAAAGCTTAACTTGAACATCAGGTTCAACAAATTCGAGAATTTGAATGTGAGTTTGAATAATGTTCTCGCATCTTTGAAAAAGCATCAAAACGAGTTGCAATTTTTCAATTTCAATTTCGATGTCATGTCTGGTGGAACTACTTTCACCGCCCAAAAACTGTACAGTGTAGATTACAGCATTTATTCACTTTGTGAATTATCTAACTTCCGTGTTTTGAAGTACCTCAGTCTACCATTGAGCCAATATCAAATCCCCAATTTGCTTGGGATTTTGCAGCCTTTAACAAAGTTAGAGTGTTTGAAACTTCTGCTATTGACTGAAACGGACAACACTATAAACTTCAATAACATAGGAGATAACTCCTTAATCAGCAAAGATTTTTTTGACTACTCATGTACCATGATGAAGACCAATTGTTGTTGTCAATTACAAAATTATGTCTTTGATTTCACTAGTATATTGGACAATTTGAATTGGGTCATGTTTGATAACGGCCAATTAGATAGTTACGTTTTTGAGTCCTCGAGTGGCCAGGTTTACTTGAGAGATTCTTACAATATGTATTTTGATCATATAGTTGATGATTTAATGTAAATACATTTCGATAAAGTTAATTTTGTTTAATATTGTAACATTTTTGTGAAAACTTTCAATAAAATACTACCAAATTTTACACTACCAATTAATAATATTGTGAATTATAGATTAGAATATGCACCAAGAATACACTGTAATAAGAATTGAAAATCACTCTACTAGATTTGGAAATTGAACCAGACTTAAAATGAGCTCCAAGTCCAGTCACTAGGAACGTTATTTATGGAAGACTTTCTGTTATGTGAGTCAACCATAATGGTGTTATCGTTGATGTTCTCTTTGAAGTCACCTGTATTCGAAGACTCAGACTCTGCGATCACCTTCTGCTGTTGAATACTTTTCTTCACATACGCATTTTCGATAAAGACGTATGGAATTTTGAGGTTTTTAGAATTTATGTCTGTTACGAGATTGAAGTAAGTCTCTCCACAAGGTTTGCATACTTTAAAGTTCTTGAAGTTGATGAAAATATCCTGATAATCTTCAGCCACAAGATTTTTAAATATGGGCACTATGAACCTCGCATCAGTGTCCAAAAGTACCTTGTCATTTTCGTTGTCCATAAGACATGTTGAACAAAATATGCCACCGCAATGACGACAATGGTGTCTTCTTTTTTTGATCGAAGAAAATATACTGAAGTTCTCGAAGCATTTCATGCAATGATTTGTACTGCTGTTAGGCTTCCAATGTACACGTGTTGGCTCCATGACAGTTGGTGAAGACGATCCGTCAACACTTGCAGTTGGTGAGGTATTGGGTGTTGAGAATATTGATACAGAAGGTGCTAGGCTATTATTTGGTTCTTCGGAAGTGGATACTATGGGCCGCAAAACAGCAGGTTTACCTAATGGTTTCTTTTGTCCGTAAACTTGCTTGATGTCGCCACCTTTTATTTCGGTTCTGGGTTTCGTTTGGAATATCGATGATGGTTGCTGCTTGACATGTCCTTCCTCTCGCTCCTCGGTGGTTTTGTTACTGTTTAGATTGTCAAGTGCCTTGAGCAACTTTTGATGCTCATCGTCCTCTTTTTCGTAAATGTAATTGTCGTTGGTATAATTTAGTAATGCTTTTCTGCTAGCCTGTTCCGGCTCTGGGTTCGGTGGTTCAGATAATCGTCTAGTGGGTTGTGTTAAATCAAAATTTGCCGGCAAGTACTTCAGGCCCTTGATTAAATTGTCTGTGCTTTTGTCGTCTCTGAATAATTCGGCAATCTTGTCATTACCTGACAGCGACGACGTCGAACTACCTGTCTTCAGTTTGTTCGACATTCCACTCACACTCACCCCCCTCTTGTCCTTCTCGGTCCTGTAAGTGAAGAATGTGGTGCTGCTCATCCGAGGTGCCCTGATCTGCTGATCGTAGTCGATCTCTCTGCTAATACTTTCCTCGCCTATTCCACCATGCGACGACCCAATGGTCGAGTTGGGAGAGTGGTCCGAAGAAACACTCTCATGGTGTCGAGACGGAAGAATATCTGATATATACGAATGGCCTGGCTGAAAGCAGTATTGCTCTATGGGCTTCTTCTTGAAGGAGAAGGGCGGAAGCTCTGTTCTGTCTGCCACCTGCTCGCTCATTCTGCTTGCACTTCTCTCACTATCGCTCTTATAGCTTTCTGTCTCTCGACTATTGTTATCTGATTTACGATAATGTATCTTACTCCGATGACTTTCTCTTGTGGCCTTTTGTTGTTTGGCGTCTTAACTACCCGATCACCTGTCTATATCGTCTGATATATTCGTCAGTTCTTCCCCCCACTATATATGTCTTCACAATACTATACTACCAGCTTATCTTCCACAAAATTTCTATAAGGGGTTAAGCCTGTACCTTTCGATCAAATAAGCTTTATAGACTGACGAATCGAAGACTACTTGCTACTATTCTTACCTTTAAGCAAGCGATTTATAAGTTATATCGGTATCAGGGAGGTGTGTATATACTTTAAATTTGCAATTACTTAATTTCACTCTATGATTGGCCGATAATTTGATTTGGATAAGGATCGAAGATGATAAAAGGAAGCAAGCTCTCTATGAAGCAGTGATCACCCAGGCATCGGAGATGGTGCACGATGGCCGACAGTAGGTATTACAGCTCGTGGAGAAAGTATTCTCGACGAGCACTGTAGAAGAGGCTAGTTGGGACGGCCAGAGAAGACCTAGATGGGACGGCAGACAAGCCTGAAATCACAGCATGGAGGCATGATACATAGTATCATGCCTCCATGCTGTATTGCAATAGCTATATAGACGTGGAAACGCTTCCCACGCCCCTGGACTACTGCGAAAATTGAGTAACACATTAGAGCTCATGCCTGCTCGAGATCCACTAAATGTGGATTGTTCGGAACACAATAAATTTCACGCAACTAATATCTTTTCCATTGCAGGTACCGCAACTTAATCCTGGTACATGGACAAGATTGCAATGCGTTGTAGTTGCCCGATACAAGGGCTGTCATGAACGCATGGTTCCTAGTGTAGACAAAGCAACCACAGGCATTTCAGTTTGCTGTAGCGATTAGATAGTATTCTGTTTGTTTGAAAAAGCATGTGAGCTCTGGACTTGCCTTCTTACTGTATAATTGTGATGGACATCTCATATTATAGAGGATCCTTGTAAGTAGGCTTATGTGAAGCAAAATGGGAGCATAAGTCTGCCTAAGAGTGCGTTGGTGTCTGTATTGACAGCGACAAGACACGGGTGGCAAACAATTTCTCGAATTATTACAAGATAGGGGAGCTAGATGAGGTTTGAAAAGGTATGAAATACAGATGGCGATGAGGTTGTTCAGCCCCAATCGCACAACACAACGCTGTCGATATACTATTGTAATACTTGATCGTTTATTTGACTAGGTATTTCCGATATACATTGTTAGTTTAGTAGCGGGAGCTTGTTATGGCACCTGAGCTTAATCCTTCAAGACAACGTAGATTGCGTGTAAAATACCTGGGAACCAGAAGAAAATACAGCAGGCAATGTTAATCCACAAGGGAGTGGTAGCACCCACCTTCATAAACACGGCCAATGGGGGCAAGAAAAGGGCTATTCGAGTTAGTAATTGTGATTTGCGGATGGTCCTCGAACCCAGTGCGTCATTGAAGCAGGATGAATAGCGAGACTTCTTTTATCAAAACTGGGCTTAGGGTCCCAATTATTGAAATGTAATTGTGCAAGCACATGGTTTATACTTACCGATGATTACAGCAATGATTTTATCAGCATCCATGGTTGGTCCAGTGATAGATAAATATACTTTGTTTCGGAAGTTTGTATTAATTTTATTTTAGGAGGTTGGTTTAAACAGTCTTTCGACGAGGACTGCCTAATCCGGAAGGAAATGAGCTACAACTACTTTTATCTATTAGACGAACTTTTCAAGCTAAGTGATCGTGACCGGAGGCTATATGAATATATTATACACCTGAGCGTAGTGTAGCATAGGCATTGTATATATAAGTTGTCGGTTTCTATGCTGGCGAAAGTGTAGTGTCCCCAATGCATATCGAAAAAGTTCAAAATGCGAAGAATGAAGAAGATGATGGGAACCATAAAATTCTAGTGCGTGGGGGTCACGATAAGCAATACGTGAGGTTCGCGATCTTTCCGAGCTTTGAGATTTATCTGGAGTCGATTGACATCATTGCGTTGTACGACTTGCTGCTCGGAAAGCTGTAAAAATCTTGATTCAAGTGAAAAGGATTGCTAGATAAAGTATATAAACCAAATTGGTGGTCTGAAAGTAAGCAGCGCAATATGTAGTTTACTTGGAGAGGATTTTTGCTGTGCTTGAAGATTTTTCTCCTCTATCTCTGGAATGTAACGATGGTCGGTTCAACATATTTTCAAGAGATGCTGAATACGGTGCCTTTGAATTTCTAGGGGGATTCAAGCTATTGACAACCTGAAAGTAGTTTTCATATATATTTCCATCGTATTTTCCAATGGCAGAGTTAAGGATTTTATCTGGCTGCTGAAACGAGTCTGTAAGTAATACAGCATTCTTTCTCACAGTGGCAAGTAGAGCTGGGATGGTTTTCATAGACAAAAATTTCGCAGTCGTATTGCTCATCACTGAATGGATCATGAAATGGGATTGGAATGACTCGACTACACTCGTTGCTGCGTACAACTGGACTAGCAGTTCGAGATTTGAGCGAACACTGGGATAAGTGACCGTTTCGATTCTCTCGATGAAAGTCTGCAAAATGTATTGATGGCATCTCATTTTGGAAAGTGCCACTGTTAAATCACTAATAGTATTGAAATTACCATCATTCTCTTTCAACCTTCTCGACAAAGATACAGCAACTCTTACAATCAATGCTTCTAAGCCTTCTAATATTTTCCGTGGATTCAAAAGATCTTCGGAGCGAATTATTTCCGCTCCTTCCAAGTACTTGGGAGCTCTATTCAAAAACTCGAAAGAGCCCAGAGAATGTTTTTTATTTTGAATAACGTTTTCGACATTCTTTATCACTGCTTTTCCTGCGGACATTCCTAGGACGTTGTTATCTCCCTCCCAGGTGCACTGTACAACCCAATCATTGTAGGCTTTACCAAATCCATTGTATGATGAGTAACCATGACCACCACATGCCTGACGAGTATTGTCGATACACTCAGCTGCCAACCACGTCAAAGTTGATTTCAACGACCCACTGTCAACAAACAAGGTTTTCGTCTCCATAACGCATCTTTGAACAGCCGCATCATCCTTATTTGCGAGTGATTCATCCAAATCACGCAACAACTTTTCATGTGTCTGCTCGAGTTTGTTAGTACCAACAGCCATTGCATATGTCAAAGCCAAGTAAGGAAGGAGTCTGCGTTGATGGAATGGATAGTCAAGTAACTGTGTCTCCAAGTCACCATCATTCTTAAACTGCCTTCTCCCCACCGCATATCTTGTTGCAATGGTGATAAATCTGGCTGCAATTCTATACGAATCTGATGCCATTGCGACTCTACCTCCTAACAATGAGATATAAGATAGTTGTTCGAGGGGTGGCATCACGACCTTACCATCCTTCGATACCTTGCACCATCTTTGAAGCATGAAAAAACGGGGTATACGGACGTCCGAGAATTGAATCCAGCCATTATCTACTCCTTCTCTACCCATTTTTGCACCTATATCGCCAATGCTAACTCCCGGATTCAAGTCATGGTTGCTATCCCTCAAAGGGACAACGAATGTCTTGACTCCGTAGTCTTTACCATCTACGATGAGCCTCGCATAGACCACACTGTGTGTGGCCGAATGTGCTGCTCCACCGATCCACCATTTCGTAGCTCCGATATGTGGGGTATTGATCACAAACTCGTCGCGGGTTTTGTCAAATGTTGCGGTTGTTTCGCAACCTGCGACATTCGAACCATGTCCCAACTCTGTCATTCCAAAACACCCGTATAGTTGCTTCATCACTCCCAACTCTCTGTCTTTCATCCAATACTTGTATTGGGCGTCTGTTCCATTCCCCTTCACACAATTCCCAAATAACCCCAAGTTAACACTAATTCTGATTCCCAACGATGGATCGGTCACGGTGATAAGACTCAATCGCTTCCAGAATGCGTTTGGAGAATCCTGTTCAATATACTGTGTCAATCGTCTGATCTTTAAGGCCACATTCTCCCTTTCCATCTTTCTAGTTTCTTCGTACTGATCGAACGACGGCGCCAAAATAGGATCCCGTTCAATCAACTGGTAAAAGCGGCGCACAGTTTTGGAGTTTTCTTCACCACCTTCAATGAAATGATGCATTTCGATAGGTTCAAATTCTCCTGTTCTTTCTCTGCTAATAAGCTCTGCTGGGTTAGGTGCTTCTCCAACACTGGTAATACCTTTCACGCTCAACATGTTTTTAGATTGCGTCATGACTTGACTTGACCAATGCTACAATTCTCAGACAGTACAAGTAAAGAGTACTGTTAAAGTCTACGAGGTAGTAAGAGACACTTAACTTCAAATACTTTGTAGAAGATTTCCTTGCTTCTTAAATCTCCATGAATAGCTCACCTACATTTTGAACCAACAACCATTTTGTCTTACGGATAACGGGCCGTAGACAGACTGGAACCCCTCAATGTATTATTGAACAATTTTGAACACTAACCGTTTAACCTTCATTAACGAAAAAGTAATGATTACATTTAGTTTTGTGGGGTATTATTTTTATGAATGGCTACTCGGGTTTTATAATTCACAATAGTTCTAAGAGCCTAGAAAACGGGAATGTGTTAGATGCACATGAAAAGATAGGGAAAAGGAGATCCTTCTCATGGTACCAAGGAATAACCTAGCTGTCAAAATGATGTCGTAACGTCGGAACTCGGGTAGGACTGGTGCATATGATGAGAATGAAACGTCATACAAGATCACCTAAATTTAAGACTGCAAAAAAAAAGACGCAAATATCAAGCAGCAAACTCATAAATAGAGTGACATTCTCTCTCTTGTAAGCAGCGCTGATCGCATAAATGACGTTGAAAAAAAGTATATAGGAAGTAGACAGATGCCTAGAATCCAAACTGTAAGCATGTAACTAGGCAGGAAATACTGAAATTCTACATGTTTATAGGTTTTCGATTCCTTTGACTTTCATTTCTCAATACGAAAAATATAAATAACGTATATATATTGGTACACAGCAAAATATGCGATGCATAGACCTCGCCTTTTGGTCATCACTTGGACAAAATCTTAGCAGTTTCTTCCGTTTTCTCGAATCTATCTCTAGCATCTTTAGATGGTCTGTTCAACATAGCCTCTAAGGCACCGGAGTATGGAGCTTTTGTATTAGAAGGTGGGTTGTTAGTTTTCACAGTTCCAAAGTAGTTCTCGTAGATGTCACCGTTGTAGTTACCAATAGAGGAGTTGATCATCATATCTGAGAGTTGGAAAGAATCGGTCAAGGCAACAACATTTGGTCTAGCTTCGGTAACCAACTCAGGGATAACCTTGGAAGACAAGTAGGAAGCCAACTTGGGACTGTAAACAGATTGTCCCAAGAAATCACCCGAGAATTTCTCAAATACGATGGTTGCAACATATACTCTACCCATGTTGAGTAAGAATGGAACCAATGCCTTGTTTTCGAATGCATCGACTCTTCTGATGAACTCATCAAGAATGTAATGATGTGCTTTCAACTTGGAAAGAGTAACGGATTCAGCACCAACAGAGTTGATGTTGCCATTGTTCTCCTTCAAGATGGTTGCACCTTGATAAGCAAGTCTTATTATAGCGACCTCGATTGCCTTTAATGCTTTCTTCAAGTCCTTGAAGTCTTCTCCGGACTCCAAAACTGGGGTATCATTCAAGTAAGCCTTTGCATCGTTCAAGAAAGATGAAGAGCCCTTGATTGGCTTACCGGTTTCAACAATCTTGGCAACATCCTTGATAATTGGCTTACCAACAGACATAGCCAACACATTGTTGTCACCTTCCCAAGTACATTGAACGACCCAGTCGTTGTATGACTTTCCGAAACCACTGTAAGAGGAGTAACCGTGACCTCCACATGCTTGTCTACTTTGGTCAATAACTTCTGCAGTTAACCAGGTGGCAGTTGATTTCAAGGAACCGGAATCAAGGAACAATGATTTCATACCACCAATACCTTTCATTATTTTACCCATGTCACCCAACTTGACAGCCTCTTCCAATTCACTGATATTGGCTTCAATTTGTTGGTCAATCTTCACTGCACTACAAGACAAGACATAAGCCAATGCCAAGTAAGGGATCAATCTCCTTTGGTGTAATGGGTAGTCCAATAATTGGGTTTCCAAGCCGTCCTTAGCGTCTGGAGATTTGAATTGTCTACGACCAATAGCGTATCTCAAAGCAATGGTTGAGATTCTGGAGCTTGTTCTGTAGGAATCAACCACCATTTGAACTCTTCCATGCAACAAAGCAGAGTAAGACAATTGCTCAAGAGGTGGCAATTCAACCTCACCATCTCTGGAAACCTTACAGAATTTCTGCAACATGAAATATCTTGGAATTCTGACTTGGGAGAACTGGATCCAACCATTGTCAATACCGTCTCTTCCCATTTTGGCTCCAATATCACCCACTGTAACACCAGGGTTCAACTCGTGGTTGGAGTCTCTCAAAGGCACGATAAATGTCTTGACACCATAGTCCTTTCCATCAACGACCAATCTGGCATAGACGGAACAGTGTGTAGAGGAGTGTGCTGCACCTCCAATCCACCACTTGGTAGCACCGATGTGAGGAGTGTTAATGATAAACTCATCTGTCTCCTTGTCAAAAGTGGCAGTAGTCTCCAATCCTGCTACGTTGGAACCGTGGGCCAACTCCGTCATACCAAAACATCCATAAATGTGCTTCACTTTCAAGGTTTCCTTGTGATGAGCCCAGAATTTGTGCTGGTCTGCAGTACCGTTACCGGCGATACAGTTGTAAAATAATCCCAAGTTGACACCTACTCTCGTGTTCAACTGCGGGTCAAACACCGATATCAAGGACATCCTAGCACTGAAGGTGGGAATATCGTCTTGTTCAATGTATCTGGCCAATCTGTTGATTTTGGTGGCCGTTTGCTCCCTCTGCTCAGCCTTGTTCAACTCGTAGTATTTCGAGTTCACCGCCAAAATAGGGTCTCTTTCCAACTGCTGCATCAACTTCTTGATCAACTCCGACTTCTCCTTGGATCCTTCAAGGAAATGATGCATTTCCGATGGATTGAACTTGCTGGCGGCTCTCTCCCTCTGGATCAAGCCCCTTGGGTCAGGGGCTGCAATAGAGTCAACTGTATTGTATGTACTAGCCATGATATTTGAATTTACTTTGCTTACTAGAATAACTGCTAGGAAAATGTCTAGTTAAATACAAAGACTATTTTCTCCACAAATTACAATTTTAATTTACCGAGGACAAAATTTCACCCCGAGGATCTTAGTTGATCACTAAAATCATACGGTGAGCAGGATCTGGGGTCAGGAAAAACGTCTACCAAGTCACTAGAAGACAACCGACCCGATGGAGACGTTCTGAAGGGTGCTTGAGCTTTTTGGTGCCAGGTGTAACTAGTTCAGAGATGACAGAAACCGAAGATACAAAGTGTCAAAATGCGTGTGCGGAACGAGTGGAAAAACAACCAGGAAACTTTGGGGGCGCACTGATAAGAGAGTGGATGGTCCGAGCGGGAACACAACGGCTCGGCGGATAGCGCAGACGTATGGTATCGGTTAGACTATGAACAGCGTGTAGACTATGAGCGGAGTTAAGAGTGTAGAGTGTAGAGTATAGAGTCTGTTGAGTGCGTTGGCTCTACTGGCGCTGGAGATAGTGTAGTCGTCAATATATGTCAGTTTCCGCAGCTTTGGGCTCGCCATAAAAAGCACCGAGGACATGTGCTATACGATTTTTCAGCACGTTTCGCGGAGACAGCAAAGCTGTTTAGGCGGAGATCAACCTACAGCCATGTGTTCGTCGTCAGAGTGTCCGTGGGCAAGCGACTGCAAAGCATAAAGTTGCAGCTTTAGCACAAACGTTGAAGCAGTAGTATATCGAACCATCACGGAAATTTGTTTAAGTAACACTACGATGTGATAAAAGGGTGCAAAAACGGATGAGCGCGAGAGGGGTTCAATGGGTATGACGGGTGCGGAAGAGAAATCAGCTAACCTAGACGGTTATCCAGGCACCTAAAGGTCAGGTGATTTGAAAGTGGCGAGATTGAAGCAATGAAACTCTACGGGGTAGGAAAGTTTCAAAGACTATGGGGAAAGAGTTGAATTCTAATGACTACACAGAGTACGGGCTCACGTGTTTATGTGCAGGAGACGGCACTGAGATGAGATTCCCGAGGTACACCGGCAGCAAGTCGGTCCGTGAAGATGACTGCCGTCTTGAGTAGTGGCAACGGTTGAACGCAATAGCGGGAACTTTCGCTGCAGCGTCGGCTTCACAGCGGGGGCGCGGGTTTGTGTCACTTTGCTTTCAATCATAGAGTGCTTGATGAAGAGCTTGAGTTGAGCAACGAGCTCAGTGTTTAGGACAGGAGTAAGTGCAGTACAAGAGTGGAGATGAAACGTTAAGCACTAGCATTGGCAAAATAGCGAGAACGACTCGCCGGTGCTCGACTTGGCGTGCAGTCGAACGTGATGCTGGTATAATCACTACAGCTAACGTCACCCAGTGGAACTGGATACATGTCGTTAACGACATGTATTCTTTGTATGTTTCGAGTGCATACAGGTATTCCACAAGAGCAGTCAGCTTGAGGTGAGTGTCGAAGACTCTCATAGCAAAGCGATGAGAGGCCGATGAGCTTGGTTTTGTGTCACCAAATCGAGACTTCTACTTCAACCTTCTATAGTGCAGTTTTGCTATTTTATATAGTGTGAGTACTTGGAGCAATCGATATGGCGGACAAAATAAGAGATTTCAATCAGTACAGCCATCTCAAGTCAAAGTATATTGGCCTTGGGAATGTAGACACCACGAGAGAAGAGTTTCTCACGAATGTCCACCGAGATACATACGCTAGTCTTGCCCAACATGATAATATTCTACACTACAATGCGATAGGATTGAACGAGTCTCCCGAAATACTCAGGCAATCCATGATTAAAAACATGATTCGTACGATTAAGCCTACAAACACTACAAACCTGTGAATAAAAGTCCGTCGAATGAGTGATTAATGATCCTCTAACAAAGGAGCAGATTCCCCATCTGCAAGCTTCGGGCGCTCATACAAGGAGCCAGTGATTGCCGAAACAAGAGTGAAGAACAACAACACTCCTGCGATAACGAAGGCAAAGATCCATTGTAAGGCAAACACCTTTGTGAAGAGTTGACCAAAGGCCAAACCAAACATAAGGATCGAGCTGCTCAACCCAATACCCCAGTCATTGTACAAGAACAAGAAGAAGGAAGGCACGAGCAAGAAATCCCAGACCAAGACGTTTGCAATGACTCTTCCCACGAAGTGGTGAATGTGGAACAAAACGGCTCCGTTCCAGAAAATGGCATAGAATAACCATGAAAGGGGGAAAGCAGCAATTGGCAAGTGGATTAAAACCCAATTTTTAAGTGGCTTGATGGCATAAGTTTTGTGCGTGAAGTACAACGATAAGATGTTCAAGAAATTGATCAATAGAACCACTTCACTGAGGAAAAAGTGCTTGCGAGCGAAAAGCAAAGACCAGACAAAACTAGCAATGTTGAATACAGTGAAGTGCCACCCCACTAATTTAGTTATCTCGTACCTCTGCGTAGCATGTTCCAACGAAGGAAGGAATATCTGCGTCACGAATCCTATCTGAAGAAGATAAAGCAACCCCCAGAAGATCAAGATGACGATAATATTCGCCGTGAATGGTGTGTAGCTGACATGGAATGAGCCATTCTTATCATAAGGGGATCTTCCTACCAAGTAGCGTACGTTGCCATAAATAGACAACACCAATGATAAGGCAGTAGCAATTTTCTGTGACTTTAATTGTTGTTCAGTAGTAGCCATGTTGAGAATATCAATGTATTTTAAAATTACAAGAGATGGAAAGGATCTCCAATTTAAATAGTTTAAGATTGCTATTGCGAAAATTTATATGGAACCGTAAATCTAGAAACAAAAATTTATATAGAAAATTTTAACAAGTTCCCCGGTACGACTTCTTGTGCTTTCTGTGGCCAGTACCTGGTTTATCGTATATCTGGTGTTGGACAGTCTTCAAATCATCCACACCATTGGTTACAATCGATTGAAGAATGGTGTAGATAATCTCCCTGAATCTATCAGGAGATTCTTTCTCCTCCATGGAACTTCTCACCGATTCGCAGACTTTGATAACAAGCTCCGTGCTTTCATTGAGGTCATTGATTAGCTTCTCCATCATGTTGAGACTGAAAGATTCTCGCACCACTACTCTCAATATCTCCTTTTCGATTTCGTCAGGAGTTAAATGATAGTTGGGAATAATGTAGCCCTTATTTCTCAATAGCTGCGAAATTATTGCTTGCGGGACTTCAGGGTACTCTTTACGAACACTTTCAGAAAAGCGGAATGCCACAACCGGGAGACCAGGTTCAAACTTCTCGCTCTCTGTTTCGGGAATGTTGCGAACTGATCTGGTGTAAGTTGTTGCCTTGTCCTTCGCTGGTTTGTGAATAACAGACAAAACTTCGTAATAGCCTGATCCTTCCAAAAAGTTGGAGAATAATCTTGCATTTTTGATACAGGACTCAAAGATATTGGTGTACCCCTCTCTTCCGTAACGCAAGAGATTGTAATACTGGTGGATCACTGGGAACCCAGCCCTCGAAAAGTTCAATCCGAAGGTTTCCTCCACACTTCCTAAATAGTCAACCGAGAATTTCAAGGAAGATGGTAAAAGATCAACATCCTTCCAAATTACCCAACCCAAACCAGCAGTCGTTAATCCAAATTTGTGACCTGACGTGTTGATAGAGTCAACACGGTCGACTGCAAAATCCCATTTGAGATGTGGGAATAAGAAAGGGGCGACGAACCCACCCGAAGCCCCATCTACATGGATTCTCACGTCGATACCTTTTTCCTTCTCTACTTCATCCAAAATCTTGGATACCTTCTCCACTGGCTCAAATGCACCCGTGAAAGTGGATCCTAAGATGACGAAAATACCAATTGTATTTTCGTCAATATTTTCTTTGATCTTGGATATATCCATCAAATGGCCAGATTCCTCATTGATATGAACAAGTCTATTCTCCACATCGAAATACCTAGCAAACTTCTCCAACGCTACTTGCGCGCAGGTTGCCATCAAAATGTTAGGGTTCTCGGTAGATTTTCCTTGCTTCTTACGTTTTTCTTGCCATCTTTTCTTCAAAGCAAGACCTGCCAACATAATTGCCTCCGAAGAACCAGTGGTAGCAGTTCCAACAGAGTTGGTGATGCTATTACCATCAACAACCTTACTAGGTGCGTGCCACAAGTTACTCAAAATTGAAATACATCTTTGTTGGAGATCGATAAGTGAAGGATATTCATCGTTATCAGCAAGATTCTTCACTATGTTCTCTACAATCAACCTTTTAGGTGTGTCTTCAACGGATGTGTTCACAAAGGAGGCAAGATTCAAGTTAGGGACACCATCCAATGCCAATTCCTCGTCAATGTACTTGTAAATCAAATCAGCTGGTGAAGACTTATTTGGAATTGTATATTTAGGAATAGGTGCATTCGAATCGTACTGCGACAAGTACTCATCTCTATTGTTAATCCGAACCTTCAGGCTCTTCTTTAAAATCTCATTTTCTAACTTGTATGCGTTTATGTGCTTCGATAATGTCATTTTTGTCTTGGCCTTGGTCTTCTCGTCCTGGCTTGCTAATTGCCCCGTTAATGCCGGTGCCAAATGGCTTGAATTTATATGCCTTCTGGGGCACGGATATATTTCGTTTTATGGCTTGATTGCTATACTATCCACGACCAAACGCACCTCGTCTCCGCAGCCTTATAAGCCCTCAATTAACCTGTGAACACTTCCCTCATGATTGAATTCAAAGGTGTGTTCCCATTGCAACCAACTATCTCAAAGTAGGTCAAATCAAGACCTACTTGCTCTTGGACCTTTTTTTTTTCGCAGTCATCTGTCTAGCTTACATTGACTGAATATCTTTTATTATTGTACAAGGGAAGACTATACATCACTCAGACTCCCTCTGAAAAAGCTCTCCATTGCATGCGAAACTAATATTTTCCCCTGTCTTCGTTCTATTCACTCACGGCTGTTGAAAGCACTGACCGAAAAGTGTTCCTCAAGGTGAGAGGACTTCGCACTATCAAGATCACTATCAAATTTTACGCTGGCGGACTCTCCTCATCTTGGAGATCTAAGAGTATACGACGATTTTTGTTGGTCAAGAAGAGATCTTGTAGTAGTCAATCAATAACTCATACTAGCTCCTAGGTCCTAGCTGAGTTTTCAAACTGTCATACACAGAGGTGGCCACTTAGTGGACTTAGATATCGTATCATAAATGTCCTCAGATCATAGTATTGAAAAGGAAGAACGAATTAGATTTGGATTTTTGGACATACTCAGGGTATTGGGTGGCTTGTTGGTGATCAATTCAATTTTCTCATGGTGGTTTACATCTAGCACAACATGGGGATATGATGGTAAATGGTTGGATACTAATTATTTGAAGTTGAAAATAACAAACAACTACGTCAATCTAACGATAAATGAACTAGCTCTTTATAATGGAAGTGATTCAAGCCTTCCGATATATGTTGGAGTGAATGGAAAAGTCTACGATGTATCTGCTAACAGGATGGTTTATGGTCCCAAAGGATCGTATTTTCGTCTCTCAGGAAAAGACGCCGCTAGGGTTTTCGTCAATGGATGCCTTATGAATCCGGAGCAATACACATACGACTTGCGAGGATTAGATGACACGGATAATATGCTAATGATATCAAAGTGGCAGTCCTATTTTGCTAACCACCCAAAATACTGGTTCGTGGGGTATGTCAACCATGATAAACTTGATGGAGATCCTCCACCTCCATGTGAGCACATGAGCTATCCAGGAGCTCTTTCCTGAAATCGCATTACATAGTAAGAATATATGAAAATATGGATATATGAATATATGTACTATGAATACTTGCTTATTTATGACGAGATAAAGCGATGTCCAAGCTTTTCTTCAAAACGCCTATCAATTCATCAGGATCTTCCAACCCGATGCTGATTCTAATCAAATTTCTGTCAACATCCCATTGCGCTATATCGTCAAGTTCCTGGTAGTGTGCCAATATAGCGTATGGACATGCAAGAGTAAAGTTGGTTCCCAAGGAAGGGCCCTTATGCAAGTTTACGGCATTGAAAAAACAAACTGCATCAGTGGGATCGTTGAAGAGGAAAGAGATCAAGCCACCATACCCACCATTTGGAGTTTTCACTGCGTCATAATACTTTTTAGTGTCACTGATACTTGGGTAATAAACCTTTGAAATCAAAGAATGGTGTGTCAAAAGATCGACTACTGTCAAGGCTGTCTCGTCGATCTTGGCAACTCTATTAGCAAAATCTCTTGAATTCCTTTCAAGCTGCAATGCATCTCCTGCCCAAAAAGTATCTTCATAGTCATCGTTGAAAAAGTCCTTTAATTTACCGTACAAAGGTGAGGCTGGGTTAAGAATCAAAGATCCTGCGAGCACATTGGAATCACCCGAAAAGACTTTCGTTAAGGATGATGCTACTATATCTGCATAAGGCAACACGTGAATATTCAAAAAGTTACCAACAGTCTCGTCAACCACAACGGCAAATTTGTATTTATCAGCTAATTGCCTGATACGCTTCAAATCTGGGGTCTTAAGCAATGGGTTAGATGGACACTCGCAAAAAAGGGCCATTATCTCAATTTCTTTATGCTCCAACTGGTGCACCAAAGAATCCAAAGAAGCGTCATCCCCAAGGCCCAAGAAATGGACACCAGGTCCGAATTTTTTTAAGATGCTCAATGTATCAACATATGGAAATCCAAAACAAACAGACTTCCTGGGTTCAAATGTTTCCAACAAGGCTCTATGTGCGTTGAAAATAGAGGCCATTCCAGAAGGATACAAATATACATCATCCGGGCTCAACGACTTCCCTCTATCACTTTGAATGTTTACAGAATCAACATTTGGACCCTCAGCTTTTCCGCATATCCTCCTTCTCAAGGCAATCTTGGCTTCCTTCTCAAACTTCATGTCTAAAACTCTGCCGTATTTTTGATCTACAAAAGTTTGGTACTCACTTTCAATTTCTTCGTTATTGGCGAGAGAAGAGGTTGGCAAAGTAGAGGAGATCGAAGGTGACCTTTGTTGAATTTCCTTCACTTGGAGTTCTTGCTTAAGACGGTTGTTATTCTTCGAAGCAGTAACAGAATGATTCACCTTCTCCTCGTAGTTCTGTTGCGGAAATAATTGATTCAATATGTATTCTGCCATCCGGGAACTCACAACTTCACCAGAATGCTGCCAATAATTCTTTGCCAAAGGGTACTCATCCGAGGGGAAGAAGCAAATACCTAACTCTGATTCCACGATAGTCGATTTTTGTTCTTCGTTCTGCGGTGGAGGGGTGCTCAACTGCAATACTCGAACATTCGCTGACTCATTTTTGGTGTTATTCTTTATGAACTCTCTACACCTCTTTGCTACCTTGTTAGACGGAAATACCAAAGCCCTTTCACCTTCTCTACCGTATTTATTTTCCAATTCCGATATCAACTTCTGTATAATTCCATGGATAAAGAATCTGGGATAACCTGAATTCATTTTTTTAACCACCCAATCTTCTCCTTCTTCGTATCCTATCGTAGCTTCCCATGTTGGTAAAGTTACAGACACTGCATGGGTCGTATTAAGGGGGATAGGATCCCCAATATTTTGTGATGGTGCCATATAATACTTGAGAAAAGCCCTTAATCTCAATGATAAGTCAAATTCTTGATTTCGCTCCGAATTAATTTTTTTCGATCTAATGGTTAGTCATAGTAAAAGTTACATTTAACTTGGATATCTATAAATCATGCAAAGTATACAATTACAAATAGATCTAGCAATTGAGTTTTGGGACACTATCTCAAGAAGGAATACAATTAACTGAACCCTCTTTGAGACGAGCTACATCATTTTCGTTAACATGCTTAGGATCTGATGATCCGTTGGATACCACACTAGGCTTTTCTGCTGCAGGTGCAGCACCACCTTTACGATTATGCTGCATGTGTGATTGAACAAGATGGCCAGCAGCAAGTGCTGAGCATAACGAGAGCTCTGCTGCCAAGACAGCAGAAGCAACAATACGAGCCAATTGTCTGGCATTATCACCAGGGTTTGTGGGGTGGGGGCCACGGACTCCTAACATTTCAAGCATTGCACCTTGGGGTTCCAAGACAGTACCCCCACCGATAGTGCCAACCTCGATTGATGGCATGGATACGGAAATCAGCAAGTCACCGTCCACATTGTTCATCAAAGTAATACAGTTAGAAGATTCGACGTTTTGAGCTGGATCTTGACCACATGCGAGGAACACTGCTGTAACCAAGTTTGCAGCATGGGCATTGAAACCTCCAACTGAACCAGCCATAGCAGAACCAACAAGATTTTTACTGATGTTCAACTGCACAAGAGCATCAACATCAGACTTGAGAATCTTTTTGACAGCTTCTTTGGGTATTCTTGCCTCGGCTACCACTGATTTTCCTCTGCCCTCTATCCAGTTGATAGCAGCAGGCTTCTTATCAATACAGTAATTACCGGACAATGAAATAATATCCATATCTTCCCATCCACATTCTTCAACCATGTGCTTAAGAGCAAATTCAACACCTTTGGATATCATATTCATACCCATAGCATCACCTGTTGTCGTTCTGAATCGAATAAATAAAAGAGTGCCTGCTAATGCAGTTTGTACATGCTGCAAACGAGCGAACCTAGAAGTTGAGTTGAAGGCTTTCTTAATTGTCTTCTGACCTTCTTCAGAATCGAGCCAAATCTTTGCTGCACCTGCTCTCTTCAATGAAGGGAAAGATACACATGGTCCTCTAGTCATACCATCCTGAGTTAAAACAGTCTGAACACCACCACCAGCATTCATGGCCTTACAACCTCTCATTGTCGAAGCAACCAAACAACCTTCTGTAGTAGCCAATGGGATGTGATAAGATGTACCATCAATTAACAAAGGACCAGCTACTCCAACAGGCAAAGGAATAAAACCGATAACATTCTCGCAACATGCACCAAAAACACGGTCATAATCGTAATGTTTGTAAGGTAAGTTAGAAGAATCAACCACAGGGGCATTTGCAATCTTGGCAATTGCCTTTCTACGCACGGCAACAGCTCTTGTGTTATCTTGTAATTGTTTTTCAAGTGCGTATAACGGAAGCTTGTTGGCAATAACCAAAGATGAAATTTCATCATTGTTCAACTCTTTGACATTGCCATCCTGTAAGTATTTCACACATTCGTCTAAAGGTAAAATCGATTTTGGTACCTTGATTTCTAAATCAATTCCTGAGCTATCCGAGTCGTCACTGGAGTATGTCTTGATAATTTCAGATTTTGCGTCTAGCGGAGGACTTGGTAATGTTGAATTAGACGACAATGATGTGCCCACCGTCTTCTTGGACGCACTTCTTGGTCGCGCAATCTCCTTTTGAATAAGTTTGTTGGTCGCAGACCTGTGATAACGCGAACTGTTCAAGAAATACGCATTGATAGACATCGACACAGCAAATCCGAAAAATAAAACCTTGGAAATTATCTTATCTCTGATTGCAAAACTGACTTTTTCGAAAATTAAAACTATGAAATCTTCAACCTTCACCAACACATTTAATGGCATGTAAACACGTGGGGAAAGGACAGTAACTATTGTTCCATTCACTCCAATCTTGATGTGTTTAGCTGCTTGTTTTGATAAATTGGGAGCCTCAGTAAAAATGTTCAGCGGATCCACGCTAGTCACATTATACAACCAAGAACTTCCCATCCAAAACACATGGAAGCTGAAAAAAGCAGCAACCATGGCAACTTTGAATGACAAAATAGACCCACCCTTGTTTTTGAAAATTGTGTTTGTGGGCTCTTTGCGGGAAGCATTCATAGCTACACTTTGAGCAACTAAAGAAGATACTCCCTCCTCCTCCAAAGCCTCTTTCAATTCTTCTGAACGGCGAGCACGGTTGATCTCGACCTTCAATGCCAAAATGGCAGAATAAAAGGTGTAGACAAGAAGAAGATCATAAGCTAAAATTAAGGAACTCAAAATGCAAAAGTTTTTCAATCCCTCCAAATGGGGAGCATACAGAGCACATGCAAGTAAGGCTCCAATCACAACTACATGATCTCGCAACAAGCTCAAAGAGTGCTCTGAAATAGCATTTGATACAATACTTTTCACATCTGAATTTGAAGTAGAAGCACTCATCACCAAAGAGGCAATAGACACCTTGTGCTTGAACCCGATAATTGCAACAAGGAAAGGAATTCCTTCTGTGAGACTCATTAATGGCACTTTACAGTCCAAAAATTTGGTACTTGTAACCAAAGCAAAAAGGAACCCTAAAGTCGATGATGTGATTGTAGAGAAAGCCAACCAAAAGTTGGATCCTACCAGCTCCATATCTACGAAAACCTTGATGAGTGTGTACCACATTGCCACGTATGCTGCAACAATTAATCCAATGTCGAAACGCTCTGCACCTTGAATTGCAGATTTGATTTTGAAAAAACCACTGCGAATATATTCGTAAGATTTGAACAATCTATTGTTTTGTCTCACCTTCCAGCTTATTCCATTGTAACTAATCTTCTCGATCACCAGAAGTCTCTCCTCGAGATTTTCCGGCTCCGATATTAAAATCCGTTCGTTCTTGTTAATTCCACTATATGTGTCTATTATGACAGGAATGTTATTGCCATATAACCTCTTGAACACCAAAGGTGCAAGTACCACCTTATCTGCTTGTGGATATCTTCCAGTCTCATCTATTCTCTGCCATTCGCTATAGTCGTCGGAGCCCGGAGGATGGTAGAAGCTGATTGACGCACCGCCGTTCGTAATGCTTTTGGGAACGTACTCATCCACTACAGACAAATAGGCTATCGACGCCAATAGCGCCGTGATTATTATGAAGTGTATAGGCCGGTGTGCCGATGTTCTTGCCAAAGCACTGGTAGCATTAGTGATATATCTTAGCATATTGAGCAAGAAAATGTGCTGTAAAATTGTTAGTAATCGCCTTTAAATACTCGTCTAACACATTCGTGGTCGATTCGATGATAGAGCATATTAATTCATGCCCTCTATAAACTTCACATACCTTCCTACCGCTAAGGAGATCTCTATTTCTGGATATATTCCAAGATTGATGACAACGTTTGAGAGTTCGACCAACAATTTTCAAAAGCGTTTAAATTTTAAACGATCGTTCTGGAATAGAAAAGGCAAAAAGGAAAGAAAAAAAAAAAAAAATTTATTACGCGCAGGCGAAACTAACGGTTTATCATAGTAGTCGTAAGACCAAAGGTAATGTCTCGAGACAGCGGTATACGCTGTGAATAGACAATGGACAAATTTTAGACTTTCTGTAGACTACTTCTGGAAGTTCTTGGGTTTTCTGGCGTTTAATCCTTTTCGTGTTTCGATGTTTCAGATCTCAAAGACGTTACTATGACACTGTTTTATTAAACTTCAACTATATAAATACTAAGATATGATTTATTTCAAGGACACTAATTTTATGTCGAATGTCAACTCTGAGTTAGCAGGTATTCCTGGAAGGGCTTGGGAGCCGTAACCCATTTTTGCAGGGATGACAACTCTTCTCTCTCCGCCAATGGCCATGCCAGCAACACCGAGATCGAAACCCTTAATGCACTCGCCCTTGCCTAAGTTGAAGACGAACGGCTTGCCGGAGGTGTTTTTGTCGAAGACCTTACCGTTCTTCAACTTACCGATGTATCTAATACCGACTTTGTTTCCAGACTTGGCTGTTTGGCCCTTGCCTGTCTTTCTGTCTTCAGTGACAACACCACCCAACAACGTCTTGGTTGGGAATTTCTTGGAGGATTCTGAAGTCTCTTCCGCCTTGGGAGCTTCCTTGGGAGCCTTGTTCTTCTCTTTCTTCTCCTTCTTGTCCTTTTTCTCGGTCAAAGTCGAGCCAGTAGGACCTTGTTCCAACTTTTCAGAAAATTGAACGCTCTTCTTTTCGTCCTTCTTTGCCTTCTTCGATTTTTTGCCCGAGTCTTCGTCAGCAGATCTCTTTTTCTGACTCTTTTCGTCTTTCTCGACCAATTCCTCGATCTTGTTCTCGATGTCAGAGGCATTCTCGAGGTCGTCCAAGTCATATTCTTGTTCGTCTATGACTTCATCCTCATCAGGGGTCAAGTCGTACTCATCGTCACTGTACTCTTCATCGAACTCATCATCAATATCCTCATCTGCTGGGTGTTCAATGTAGTTTCCTGTCAAGTGAATTGGGTATGATCCAGTGACAACGAAGTATACTTCCTCATCTGGGGTGATAGTCAAGTCAATGGTTTGTTGGTATTGCACCTTTGGAGATAATGTACAAACAACAAACTCAGAGACAGCATCCTCGTCATCTTCGTCATCTTCGTCAGCGGAAGAGTCTGTCTCCTCCTCGCTGCTACCGCTAGATTCTTCTTCCTTAGATGCCTTAGACTTCTTAGCTTTTTTGTTCTCCTTGGTCTTTGTCTCTTTCTCCTCGGATTCTTCTTCAGATTCCTGTGAGTCTAACTCGTCCTCATCGGAAGCCAAGTCATCCTCGGACAAGTCATCGTCATCGATGAAAGGATTGCTTCTCTTCAACAATCTCAATGTCGATGGCTCTTCTTTGTCGTCAGCAGCTTCTGGGTCGACAGCAGCCAAAGTCAATCTAATCGTGATGGGATACTCATCCTCAATAGCTGGAACTGGATTGAAAGGCTTCAATGCCAAGTTGTACGTAGATATAGGCGTTAAATGAGACATTTTATGCTGAAAGTACTTCGATGTAGAGGTTGAAAAGAATATATTCTGATGAGATGAGCTTAAATTTTTTTCATATTCACGTGAGCCAGTAAGGCTAAGATTTCAAGAAACGTCAACGAAGACTTTACTCTCCGGCCATTATTACGAGCTAGATTCCGCTTAAACCTTATCAAATACTTTGTCACCTCAGCTTTTCTCTGTTCAACTCGGAACAAAGTTACTACACTTGCTGTATTTCGTTCAAAAGTTGTATTAAATATACAAAGAGAAATTTACACCACTAAAATACCATTTCTTTCTGATAATTGATAATAAAAGTAATATCTGCTGATTTTAATGTTGTAATTAAAATTTCAATAAATGTGGCTTGTCACCCTTCTTCAAGGAGAAGGAAGCAGACAAGTATTGCTTTAATAATGGGGTCTTCTTGATTGAAGCCAACAAGGAAGCATCGACAGACTTTTGGTCAGCGACTCTCTCAGCCTTGATCTCTTTCTTTGGTTGCTCCTCGTTGAAGAAATCAGCCTCGGACTTCTTGGACTTGGTTGTCTTTTCTCTGGCAAAGTATTCAACGTTGAATTTGGAAACATCAACACCGTCGATATTGACCTGGGTGGAGGTAGCAATGACATAACGGGCGTTGACTCTTCTCAATGGAACACCATTGATCTTGAATGGACCAGAAACCAACAAGGTGTTGTCCTCCAAGTTCTTCAAGTAGACAACTCTCTTTCCTCTGAATCTACCAGCCAACAAAATCAAAACTGTACCTGGAACTAAGGAGGCACGTAACTTTTGTGGACGAGCAGTCTTTCTGCTCTGCTTTGGGACTGGAATGTCTTCAGATTGGTACCACTTTGGAGCCTAAAATTAGTTAGTATATGGTTTTCACAATTTTCAGAAAGGTTTGTTCGTCTAAAAAACTCGATGGAAATCTTTTACTTTGTATTCACACTGCATCATCGACTGTAAATGCTCTCCCTTTCTCTCGTGGCATATTCGTTACCCACTCTGGCCTTCTCTGTGGCCATTTTTCTATCAGATTCTAAAATATGCGTTTTTCACTCATAGCTTCCATTTGCTGATATCTGCTCTCTTTCCTCCACTTGGGTTGCCTCTTCTTCATTTTCATCCAATACTGTCATCTTCCGAACCCTCATGGTATTCGTTTCTCTCTGTTGCCCTCTATTCGCTTTATATCTCTCATCTCTCCTTTGTCCTACAAATATCCTCTTCAACTGTCCAACTACCTCGTTTCATAATCCACTATTTCCGTTCGAGTTTCTAAGAGAACTTTACCTTCCCATAATCTTCATGCATTTTACAACGCAATCCTCATTCTAAATAACATACTTGGCTCATTTTTGATCTAACTTTTGGTGATAAAAAAATTACTATGTTAAAATTTTAGTTCAAGAATTTTCAGTACTATTTTTCAAGTGAGTAGTAGTAGATTTTCGCAATGGAATTTAAAATTACACAAAATCCCCCAACTCTTGAACCATCACATTGAGTCACTTTCAGTGGGAGAACGCTTGGTCGTGTGTGCACAAAACCTCAACAAACACTCGCACTATGGCGTGACTGGCATGTTGTGCACTATGTTCGTTATTAGGGTGAAACCCTTCACGTAGAATACCCGGTGTCATATTTGGGGCTGGACGCTAATTGGTGGGAGTGTGCGTATTTGTGCCAGGATATGAGGGTAACTTGAGCTCATTTAGCACGACTGGCACGGTAAAGGACGTCGCTGCAGCGAGCTAAGGGAGGATATTGCGGGCTTTTTGTGTTATTTAGAGCAAATTTTGTAACTCTGATGGAGCTGTTGCTTGACGACTTTTGCAGACATTGATGGCTGGAAGGAGAATCGGGTGGTGATACGTGAAAGGGAAGAGACGTGGGAAGGCGGTAGTGCGTCGGTGGTGGGCCGGTAGTGCGTAGATGTGTATTTTGTGGGAGTATGGCGAGATGCGAAGGAGAGGACGGATTCTGGCAGTAGAATCGTATACACGCAAAAGAAAAATAAGTGAGTAGCATATAGGGTATGTTCGATGTTTACTGTAATGTATGTGATACACACCTCTGTAGTGTTGCTACACAATACCATGTGTGGTGTAGCGGCTGGGTTGTATAAAAGATTGTCGTTCGCGTTACTGTTCAAGTTGCACTGGATTTCGCAGCCTGCTTACTTTTCTACAGTAGTACAAATCAAATGTAAAGTACATTAAAACAATTTTCAGCTATACATTTCCTAACGTACCTCGATAAATCGGATGTTGATTGTTAAAGAGCCGCTACCAACATCTAAGGTGATGTTCTCGCCGTTTGTTTGGGTGGATGAAAGCTGGAACAGCGTATTTGCGATCGTAGAGCTCTTACCGAAGGTACGATGTTCGCGAACGAAGAATACTAGCTGTGCATCGTCCGAGGCCTTGAATGGAGTAGATTCATTCCAGGTGAAAGTGCCTTCGGAATTCTTCTTGGCAGCTCTTGTTTTGTGGATTGGCCTTTCCTTGGAACCTGACTTCAATACCGTCTTGATCTCCAAGCTGGAGACATCAAATCCAGAAGCAGACACAACATTGACTCGTCCTGGAACTCCACGAGAAGTCATCGTACTGTTTGCTATACTGGAGGACGAGCTGGAGGATGCGCGAGAACGGCCAGTATTAGGTTTCTGGGGTGGAGGAAGATCTTCTCTATGGATATTGGGGATAGCATTGACTATAGAATGGGAAGATTTTTGGCTTCCCAATTCTGCCTCTGCGGCTTTCTCCTCTTCTGTCTTAGCGGCACCTTGAGAATCGCTTTCAGGAGTAGAAGGCTTGGATGGTGTAGTATCACGAGTGACATCAGAGATTTGTGTTGACATGTCGTCGCCATGATTGGAAGTATCGACAGTATCTAAAGTCTCGTCTCCTTCGTGTGTGGGTGATTTATTCCTCCTCTTCTTGGACCTTCCGAATCCTTTGATAAAGGAAGCACCTCCAGTAACACCATCGGCAGCAAGTCCTAGACCTCCACCTACCGCACCTGCAGCGAAATCAGCTACTCCTCCAACAGCCTTCAAAGGAATGGCTCCGACTGCAGCTAAGTCGATAGGAAGACCGCCCTCGGAGTTCAACTTTGGTCTGATATACTCTGGTTTGAAAGTTGCCCTCAAATTAAGGTTTCCTTTGGTATCCAATGGTACTTTGAATTGAGTGCAGTGGAAAGGTTCAATCAGCGATACATCCAAATTGACTCTTCCCAATAACCTATCATCATGAGTCAAATCCCAATCGTAAACTTCAAGCAAGAGCACCTGTCTTGATCTTGACAACATGGGGAAACTTACAGCCTCGTTCCACAACGGGCTTAACGTCTTTCTTTTCTTGTCAGTTTTGTATATCTCAACACCGTCCAATTTTACAGACAAGAATGGGTCTGACTTTCCATTAGAATCAGCACTACTGATATTCTCAGCTCCTAATAAATCTAACTCAAGGTGGCCAACATCCAAGATAGTATCCAATGGAGCTAATTTCACTGCTGACGGAATAAACTCCAATTGCACTTCAATCTCATTACCATCTCCTACGCGTAATTTCAATGGCTTGTCGTATGATTTTTTCACGATATCAATAGTGTCGTAAATTTTCTCAGCAATGATTTCATTCTCCTTTTCAACGTCAAATTTTTTAGCTACCCTGAAAATTATCTTCGAATTTGGAAGATCTCTTATGAAAGCTTCGGCATCAGAGCTTGATCTGAGAAACCTGCCATCGGATTTAGGCGAAACGCCAGATGGGAACGCATGATCATCAAACAATGTGTGAACATATATATCAGGCTTCTCAAACCTTCCAGACAAGACATGGGCCACAATATCACCAGTTCTATACTTGATGGCAGTTTCCAATGGCATATTTTCATATGGAGGCTCAAGAACGTCGTCGTCCACATCCACCCACTCATAATCATCCGGGTACTTGCGGGCGAGTTCCTCTTCTTTTTGTTTTTTCTTCTGCTCCTCCTTGCGCTGTTCTTCCAATTCCTTTTGGTGGTCTTTTTGATGTTTAATCTGTGTTTGAGTTAAAATTGGTAATGTTGGAACAAAGGAAACAGAGTAATAAAACATTCCATGATCAGCACCATTGTACAAAATTGGTTGCTTCAATACTTCCTCGGCGCCTTCGTAACTCATGTAATAACCTTCTGGGTTCTTTTTAATGAACTCATTGACACTTATTGCCACTGTTCCGAGAGACCTATCGTTCAGTTCTACCTCTTTGTCCATTACTTCCAATAAGATGTGTTGATGTTCATTCGAAACTGGCAAGAAGAATACTGAATTGAAAACAGGGTCCACGGTATCGGCAAATACAGGTGTTTTGGCCTTAATCTTACCATTTATGAGAGCTCTGGCATATGGATCGACTTTTCCAACAGATTCCAAGTTTTTAAGTCCATTTGCCGAACGCAAGTGTAACCTCAAACCTCCAATTGGTGGAGTGTATTCGTTCTTCACTATACTCTTATCGACCATAGATAAAGCCTTCCAGGAAGCCGTGATTCTGAACTTTGTGTCAGGAGCCAGGGGGTTAATTGAAGGAGCTGTGATCCATTCTTGTCCCCTGGAGGTCTCAAATATCAAATCTTGAAGATTTGCATCGAGTTTTCCGACTATGATGCTGTCAACAGCGTCCTTGATCAAAATTTGAACATCTGTCTTTGATTGTTGTGTGATGAGAGATTCAAAAGATTGGTTCCAAGAAGGCTCATTTGTTTGTCTTAATTTACGACAAGATTTCATCAATTCATTGTTTATGAATATCTCAGCATATGGGTTCAACAATCCCACAACAGAATTGGAGATATCCAAATTCTTTGCTTCATGAAGATTTAATTTCAAAATACCAACTTCTGTGTCTGTTACTGGCTGTTTCCTACCATCTTCGAGGACTTCGGGTTCGAGCGTAGGGAAATATCTCAAGTCGAACGTGATCTTACCGACCGTTAATCCACTTTCTTTGATATTTTTTACAACTCCAGTACGGATGTCTTTCTGTAACAATTCAGTCAAGTGGAAATCAACATTACCGATCAATTGATCATCTAGCTTATCTTCGACAAAGTTGAATACATTGAAAGACAAATTATTTCCATCCAATTTGTTTACCAAGAGGTACTTCGTATCCAAGAATACTGGGCTATCTGTGTCTTTTTTGACATTGGTATTCTCTTCCACGTCAGCATTGGCAGACAACTTCAATTGTACATAAGGATTTAACCCCTTGTTTGCTTCTCCGCCTAATCTCAATTTGGAACAACTGACAATTGTGACGGCAACCACACCAGTAGAATCATTCGACTGTTGGGCAATAATCTCTTCAACATCAACATCTAACGAGTTAGGTGCATAGAGCATAGGTCTCAAGTTGGAGTGAATCAAACTGGAAACAAATGAAGATAAACCAGGAATGAATGACATGATGTCAAGTCCAAAGGTATCACCACCCACTGGCTTCAATGCATAGTCGAAAGTAGGAGGCTCCAAGAATTGTACCGACACCATTTTAACGTGGGGGAAATTGTGAGACAACTTTAATTTGATATTCATTCTACCACGAAAAGACATGTCTTCGACAAGAATTGGTAAAGACTTAGAGATGAAGGCCTTCCCAACCGTGACTCCCAAGGCAACTTTTGGGTTAATTTTCTTTTTTATCTCATTCTTTGTCATATCGTCTGTATCATTTGGGGTGAATGAAAAGGCCCAATCCATTACAATAAGATCATGGCTTTTCCTTGGGTACGATTTGATAGACTCGACCCTGGGTGCCTTTGAGCCCAATGTGAATTCGTCAAGAGAGATTGCCTCGATACCAAATCCAGGAGCTTGATCTTTCAAAACTTCGTTTGCTTGGAACATTACTTGTTCGGATAAAGCAGGCATATAGATAACCCAGAATTTGTCCAAGAAAGAGTTAAGCCATTCCATAGACTCAAGCTCGTTCTCTAATCTGTTCTGAGACTCTAAACGCACCATGTCATCTCTGATGTCTCGGTTGAATCTTCTGAACTCAAGTCTATAGACAGAGTTTGTGAACAAAAGAACCAAGCCCATAGAGAGAATTCCGCCTCCTAATCTTGCAACCAACCATGAGAAGAAACAGGTACCAATAATGAGTGCACAATTCCAGTACCAGTCACCGTAGAAGTGGTCAACAACATAAGATTCAATCTTCTTTTTCGTACTCAACTGCGCAAGCTTATCGGTACTGCCATCCGAGTTCCAGAAAGCCACCTCTGACCAAGGAAATGTAGCTTTACTTCTTATGCTGGCCTTTCTGGGCTCAGGCTTTTCACTCTTCTCACTCTTTGCCTTCGGCTTTTCTCCTTCGCCAACTGGAGTCCTCTTGTCCAAATCATTGTTGACTCTTCTGTTCTGTTCTTTCACATCAGTAATCTCTGCCGACTCCACATTTCGAGATTTCGAGTCCTAAAGTCCTTGTTAGTCTTTCTATCTCCAAAATACATGTCACAGCTCGATAACTTCTGCTCTGGTCCAATTTCAGGTCCTCTCTGCCACTTGTTCTGTTCATGATTCGCTAGAGCAAGCAAGTTCTTACCCCAGTCCAAAATGACCCGAGCCCAATTGTATACTTACGTCTACCATTTTCCCAATGTGGCCTACTTAATACAGGGTTGATATATTCGAAGCAGACCTGTTCGAATTGAGGGTTCAAGAGAAGTAGTTGTTTAAACGATTCCATGTTCTTGAGGGCTAAGCGTCCGAAGAGAGCAAAGATATCTCGTGAGCCGCACCAGGAACAACTGAAATTTCACTACATTATCGGCCCCTAACTAATTGCTATAAGACACGATGAAAGCATGGGTTTTTCCTCAATGCCAAAGATATAGTGTTTGTAAATGTTATATATCAATTGACCATTGTCGTCTTCTATAAACTTATCTTTGGAAGAGGCAATTTTCAATTAATTGAGCATTTTGTCAAAATTTGAACAAATTCACCAACTTCTTTAAATCGGGTTGAATTGTTCAAGCATGAAATTTTGTATATGCTTATTTAATATTTCCCTAAACTACCACGAAAGTGAAATACCTATTGTCAGTGTACGCTAATTCCGTGACCGTCGTGTAGGTTGGTGAATATATAGCGGAGACTGATAGAATGGATCTCTCGCTAGACGAAACAAGATTAGGACCGGAAAATCTAGCGGAGATCCAAACTTCGCAACCGTTGTGGTCGCCGTTGGAACAGAAATTTAAGATGATACTTTCACTTCTTAAACGATATGTATATTTGATTACAAAAATGATTTAATATAAATCTTTTAAATTATATAAAAGCCCACACATTATCATGCACTTAAACCATTTAAACAGATTCCAAAACGACGTCCTTGAAACCAGATGAGACCTTCTTTCCCTTTTCATCAGTAGAACCCTCACCGTGCAAAGCCATCAAAGCACCCAAGTCGAACTTTGGTTGCTTCAACAATTTGACTTTTCTGATGTGGACGTTTTGCAATGGGAAGATGGATTGGGTAGATTTTTCGATTTCACGTCCGATGACCTCTGGAATCAACTTGGAGGTTAACTGTGCCAAGGTGACGTTGGAAACTTCTCTTTGCATGATTTCAATCATCTTCTTTCTGATTTCTCTCAACTTGGATGTTTGAGCGTAGGTGGTCTTCTTGATTTGGTTTGGTTGTCTCTTGGTGAAGGCAATAGCAAACACTCTCAAAACGTAGTCGTCAGAGGTCTTGACAGTGACGTTGGCCTCAACCAAAGATTGCCATTTTCTCACCAAGGATCTCAACTTGTCAGAAGTGAAGTCCAAACCGTGGAAGTTGGTCAACAAGTTCTTGCCTTGAACCTCATCCACTCTCAACTTAATCTTTCTGTATGAGTGGTCCTCGGATCCCTGCAAGTCGGCCAAGTTAACATCCACAATACGTCCCTTCAATCCATCTGCTGCGTTCTTCATACCGGTGGATCTGTTGATCAAAGTCTTACCCACGGCTCTGTTCTCGAAGGTGGATGGAGCCTTGATGTCGTACCATTCTTTTCTGGTGAATGGGTCAACGACCTTCTTCTTCAATCCCTTCTTACCCTTGGACAATCTCTTGTTCTTACCGACAGCCATATTGCTTTAAAATCTACCTTTGGTTAAGTTTCTAGATCCTCTTGGTAAACCTCGTGGTAAACTTTGCTAAATTTTTCGAAAGATAGAATATCGAACCAACTTCCTACAGAGTCTGCTGGAGAGAAGTGAAAATTGTGAACCGGGCTCAAACGGGGCACAAAACCGCGTGAGAAAAATTTTACAATTTATGAGCACGTGCCGAGTGACTGTGTTTTATAACGTGGATGCGATGAGGGTTCAGCTCTGAGGGCGAAGAGAAAGAGGTGACGACATTTCGATATATCACGACATTGTATGGCACGACATGGACAACTCGATTACATGGCTTGTTGGTGTGCACATAACCTCTGAGATACGCTACGCGGGGCCACTGAGGATGCGGAAAGGGGCTAGGGAGAGTATTACTCGCTAAAGAGAATATGCAGCGAGAGGATTAGCGAGATCCTAACGAGCAAGTCCTCGCTAGGCCAGGTCGCCCGGACGAGGCCGCTTACATAAGCGATTAAAGTAAACAAAGTTCTCTCTGTTGATTTGGATTCCTATAAGGCTATAGTCAAGACAGTAAGCAGCGAACACAGCGTGCAAAGACTGTGTAAGCACTAGACTTGGTGACGAGCAACATTTGAGGTATAATTTTCACAGTAGAGGCATTTGGCGGGTTCCAGGAAGACTGCAGTGTGAATAGAGGTAGATCTGAACAAGGACAACAAATAGAATCAGTAGGTAAAGAGACAGACAGTGGAAATGCAGGATGAGGAAGGAGACCAGAACAACCAGTAAGTAGATGATGAGTGTGAGGGTAATGAGAAATAGGACAAGTACTAACGACGGCAGGGTGGCGCTTAAAATAGGCCTCATCGGAGACTCTCAGATAGGCAAAACGTCCTTGATGGTGAAGTACGTGGAGGGGTCTTTTGACGAGGACTACATCCAGACACTTGGGGTTAATTTCATGGACAAGAAGATACAGATACGAAACACGACGATCACATTTTCGATTTGGGATTTGGGAGGACAGAAGGAGTTCATCAACATGTTGCCTTTGGTTTCCAACGACGCGGTGGCCATTCTCTTCATGTTTGATCTCACTCGCAAGTCGACGCTTAACTCGATCAAGGAATGGTACAGACAGGTGCGTGGGTTCAACAAGACGGCCATACCGTTTCTTATTGGCACCAAGTACGACCAGTTCGTTGATCTATCGTACCAAGACCAATTGGAGATCACGCAGCAAGCGAAAAAGTTCGGCATGGCGATGAAGGCCCCTGTGATTTTCTGTTCTACGAGCCATTCCATTAATGTGCAGAAGATCTTCAAGATCTTGTTATCCAAGGCATTCGATTTACGTTTGAATTTGGACGAAATTGTCAACGTTGGAGAGCCAATTCTTTTGTATAAGTGAGATAGGACAGCGGTTCCGACAGCAACATACTTTACATAGCATATCAGTGATTCTATTCAGTACATTTATCAATAAACGCAGTAATGAAGCCATCTTGAACCACTCTTTGTATACAGGCAGAAGTAGATTTGATAAAGATCTCTCGAATCATTAGCGCTTTTTACGATCAATTGTAGACTAAAATGGCCAAAACCCAGCGTGATATCAAAGGATGGCAGTATTTTCTTCTGAGTTCAGATCCATCAGTGTCAACAGAGACAGATTCTTTGGCGAAAACTCGCAGAACAAGAAGAAAACAGGTTAATGAAACCATAACGCTCCGTCGTGAAGTCGATGAGTTGGAAGTGAAGAAGGGCGATACTGTGTTAGTTCAAGATGGGGATCTGGATATACCAGAGGTGGCATTAATCAAGGATATTCGGTTTGGAAATGACAATTTTCTCGATGTAATTGTATTGTGGTTTATTCGCATGCCTAACATTGAATTCGAAGACTTACCCAAAGAAAGCTGCTATGCAGACAAGACACAGATCAATTCTAACGAATTGTTCATTACTGCGTATCTAGAAGAGATAAACTTGACAAATATAATCGAAAGGGTGCAAGTGTTGTCTTCAGCTGAATTCGATGGGGACATTGTTATGGATGAATCCATCGAATCAAGTATTTTCATGTGTAGAAGAGGATGTGATCCAGACGGAGAAGTTTTCACAGATGAGTTTGATTACAGAATCACAATGAAGGACTTTGAAAATGACTCCAATGGGTTTCTTGATTTCATCAGAGAAAATACAGTGCCTAAAGCGTACTCCAAAAAGTCTACCAAGAAGACTCAAGCTTCAAAAGCTTCCGATAATAGTCTGATAGATAAATCCCCGAAAAAGCCAAAGAAAACGACTCGAAAAGAGAAATCTCCAAGCAAGAAACTTCCACAAAACAATCCTTCGATCGAGGACTCGGCTGCCACTGACCAGCTTGAGAAAGTTATTTTAGAAGAAGATGACGACTTTGATGAACCTTCGGATACAGACTCTAAGAGAAGTAAAACCAATGGAACTCCAAGAAAAAGAAAGACGAATCTGACTGAGGTCACCCCAAAAAGAGCTAGAAATAATGCATCGAAAGTTGATGAAGAGTCGAGAAAATATATAAGTACTTTCTTATCGCCGTTGAAGAAAAAATTGAAAATAAAGCAAGACGCAGCGAAACCTTCACTTTTTGCATTTTCGCCAAAGAAGTCGGACAAACAGTCGAAAAATGAAGCTGAACGTCTAGGGATTGATAATACTTCAGAAGTATTCAAACAAGTAAAAGCTAAGTTACATACGTCAACGAGGTTGTCGTCACTTCCTTGTAGAGAAGATGAGTTTACCTCCATATATTTAAATCTTGAAACTGCTATCCAGGAAGAGACAGGGTGTTGTTTATACATTAGTGGTACACCTGGAGTTGGCAAAACAGCTACTATTCGTGAGGTCATTTCTCAATTGAAAGAATTGGTGGTAACTAACGATATCAATGATTTTGATTATCTTGAGATAAATGGGTTGAAGCTACTCTCTCCAGAGACAGCGTATGAGATTTTATGGGAGAAGATAAGTGGACTAAAGGTTAGTCCCTCTAACGCTGCACTTCTTTTGGAGAGCTATTTCACTCAGGATACCGAACGAAAGCCTTTGGTAGTTTTGATGGATGAATTGGATCAAATTGTAACCAAGAAACAAAACGTCATGTACAACTTTTTTAATTGGCCCACATATGCCAACTCAAAATTGATCGTTATTGCTGTTGCTAACACAATGGACCTCCCGGAGAGAGTTCTCACCAATAAAATATCTTCTAGGTTGGGTCTTCGAAGAATCCAATTCATTGGATACACTTTTGAACAATTGGGAGCTATTATCTCACATCGTTTAGATTCACTCACGAAACAAAATAAGAAAAAGGTAACAATAAGTCTGGATGCCATAGGTTTTGCATCTAGGAAAGTTGCTAGCGTAAGTGGTGATGCACGCAGAGCTTTGATAATTTGCCGGAGAGCTGTGGAAATAGCGGAGACCGAATATTTACGAAATAAGACATCGAAAGAAGATGAAGATATTACATATTCAATTCAAATCTCGCATATTTCCAAAGCAATTAATGAAACAATAAGCTCACCTGTCGCCCAATATCTTACGAATTTACCATTTGCATCTAAATTGGTCTTGGTTGCAATTTTGACCAAAGTGAGAAGATCAGGTCTTGCAGAGAATTCATTAGGTGACATAATTGACGAAATTAAAAGTCTTTTGATAATGACAAATCCAGGAAGTACAAACATCCCTTTGGTAGACATTGATCGAAACTCAAGCATAGACAAACTTTTGTATCATAACGGTCTTATCAATGAAACCAAAAGCACTAACATTCGAATTCTTCATTTCAAGCATATTATCAATGAATTAGTTGAAGATGGCATTTTAATTCAGCAACCGATACAGAGCGAGAGATATAGAACAGTAAGTCTCGAAGTTTCCGAAGAAGAAATAATATCGGTTTTACGTAGGGACAACGATATAGCTGGATTTATATAAATATATTTTAGATGGACTTACAGCTCATCTCAATTTGCGAACCTAATCGAGTCAATTTTTTTATTTTTATTTTTTTCAAGCACTCTTGCAAGCATTGAACTTTTAGCATTGATTCAGATTTTTATTCTTCTAGTACTCAAAGATGACAAGTATCGACCCTACTGATTATGTGGAGGCTCCTGAGGGTAATGTGTCATTGAAATTCAGCAATGAAAAACAACAGGCTAAGTTTGAGTTGGGTGTTTGTATGGCAATTTATAAATGGGAAGAGTTGAATACAGCCGTTGAGAATTCCTGGGGTGGTCCAAAATCAGCAGACAAAAGAGATTGGATATCTGGAATAGTCATAGATTTGTTTGACGAAAAGGCGGTCGATATACAGCTAGTAGAGGAAACGTTGTTATATGCTATGCTCGATGAATTTGATACTGAGGTGGATAACGATTCTGCTCTAGAGATTGGTGCATTAATCATAAGCATGTACAGGGACGTTGCGACGGATAAATATGAAAGAATAGACCAATTGTATACCAGGTGGCAAGAGAAGCAAGCATCAAGTACAGTTGCAACTAAGATTAATATTCAAGAAGACCCTAACAACCCCGATATTTCTGATAGTGACGAGGAGATCGGAGATGTACCTCACCTGCATGATTCCGACGTTGAAATGGAAGAGGACCAAGGGCCTATTGTTGACGAAGATGGGTTTGAACTTGTAGTAAGTAAAAATAGGAAGCAGGGTAGACGTTAAATGCATGTATCATAAGTATATAGTGTCAGTTAATGATATTATTGGGTAGCTCACTCACAGAGCGAATTTACACGATTTCCCAGTTTGGGTTTATATGTAGAGTTGATAGAGTGAAGAGAGGACACAGAATTTCTAGGATGAGTTGAAATTGAATCTCTTTCATCAGTGCCAGTAGAAATAACGCTATTTCTTCCTCCAGAATTGATCCTGAAATCGCTAATTCTTCTTACCATATTGTTGGCCATATCATTTATGCTGTTCGGTGTGCCAGGTACCGCAATGCTGTTAAGTCTATTGATTGTGGATAATAGACCGTCGGATGAATCCAGAACCTTGAAAAGAACAATATTTGTAAAGGCCCAGTTACTCACGTAAGGGTGTCTTGTATTTAACCACTCGACAGTAGGATTACTGCTAATTTGATTTTTGGAGCTCCCCCAACCAGATGTGAATTTGCTTAAACTAAAGAATGTGCTAGAGACATTCTTCATAAGGGTATTGTTTCCCAAATATGATTCAATCCGGTCAATAGAATTGTGAATCTCGCTGTATAACAAAGATACGTACCACCCTAACGACAAATGGCTCCATTTGAATTTTAAAGTATCTATAGGGGTTTCTGGTAGGAAGTCATAACTTATTTGACTTCTTCTCTCTGATATGATTCTGTTATAATCAATTTTCTGTATGTAGTGAAGAAGTTCGGTGCCATCTAGCGATTTGACTTCACTGACAGTCAAGTTTTCTCTCAAAGAGAGTTTCATATTTGGGATTATTATATCTAATAAAATTCTCAATGAATCATTACCTCCCCAACTTCTGCGCAAGGGTGAATTTTTTGGTAGTTTCTCTCTGGATCGTTTGGACATTCCTGTTGGCAAATCTGGGCCTAGAAAATCAATTTTATGATCGTCATCATCATCATCACCTTTGAGATCTAATGATATACAAGAATCGGTTAAGTGACTCTCATAGTCATCGAAAATATCTTTCGACGTCTTAGGATCAAAATCAAAATACTTATCATCAGAGTTTTCATGAGTCATCTGTCCATCATTTGAATCGAAGAGACCCCCTGTAGAATCTGATAATAGTGGAATACCATCTGTTGTATCATTTTCAGATTGATGGTCCTGAGACTCCAATATTCCTTCTTCGTTGAAATACTGGGAAGATAAATTATAAATAGTTGACTTAAGCAGATGGTACAATTTCTCATTCTTCAATATTGATAATAGTAACATTCTTGAAGGGATTGAGTATTTAGTAGCTGCAGCACATATCGCTCGGATCAAAAGTGCGAGTAAATCTGAATGAGAACTATCACTTAAAATAAATGTTCTCGAGGAATATTTTGCAATTAACTGATTAATTGAGATACAACACGAGTACCCTAGTCCTCCCTTATAATTAACATTATTTAGTCTTTTCCCCGGATCATTGTTTTCTATCATATTTCTTTCAGACACTAAAGGGATTAGATTGTAAAGTATTTCGACCAACGTAGTTAAAAGGAGATTAGAAACTGTCTTGCTATTATCTGGTAGTGATATAAGTAATTGTGCAATTTGAATCACAACAAAGTCTCTGGTGGTTACTGATTTAAGGTTCAACTTCAAATTCGATGGTAAAGTCTCGTAAAAGGATTGCCTTATCGGCTCAAAAACCTTCTCCAAATCCAACGTCCCCGACAGCAAATATAATAAAAAATATGAGCATATTCGAACAAGATTCTTATAGGCATCATCATTATAAAATGTTGTAACATAGAACAATTGCACAACTAGTAACTCATCCAAATAGATTTTGCTCACTAAGGTTCTGAATTCTTTGTTACATTGTATAATTTCCCATAAGAGTATAGTTAGTTCTACCGCCCAAATAGACGGTTTGCTGTGTGTTCTTCCTAGAAAGTATCTATTGTCACCATCTTTCATCGGGTGTTTGAGTAGATTCATGAATGACGATGCCACGAACAATAATTCGCTTTCATTATCAAGTTTTGCAACAATGTGCCGCACATAGTTATATTGTTTTCGGTTTGGCGAATCGAGTTCATTCAAGTCATTACTACCCTCTGGAAATGGATAAACGACCATAACAGTTAGTAACTCAATTGAGTATGTGGCATAGAGATTCTTCAACTCTATAATGCTTGCGTGCTCTTCTGCATTCGTATCTTGAGTTATTAAAGATAATGGATATTTACAGGCAACCTTCAATAGAAACTCAACGAGTACGGCCAATGCTTTTTTATCAACCTTGCTAACTATAAAACTCAAAAAAGTGGAACCTTGATCCACAATTTTATTTGGTCTCTCATACAAGGATGTTAAACATAATGTGAGTATCAAGTTTAACACCTCTGTACGATCACTCTCGAGTATTAATTCTGACTGTGTGTTTCTTGTCTTCAAGCCGCTAATATAAGAACCATTCGATTCTATATCTCCAAACGTATCTGAAAATCCTTGTATAGATAGCATCGTAAATAAAGATTCAATTAATTTAGCACCAAGATAATCTATATCTTGAACAGGGTCTTCCAATATTATCATCTCTTTATGTAAGATTTGCAGAGATTTGAAGTCCTTCGACCAAAATATGGTCCTCTCTAGCTTCTCGAAATAGTCTGGAAGCTCATACAAAAAAGGTATTAATCTAGTTAATATTCGAATGCTGTTCAAAAGCTCCTTCATTTCGGTAGTCCTTTCTAGAGATAGATTTATAGTTCTTACGTCTTTCACTATTCTGTTTGCAAGGTACCTTACAAACATAATAAAGTTTATCTTGTTCGAGTCTCTAACTATCCTGATATCTTTGCCATTGAATACCTCATTGATTTCACTCACATCATGAGGAATGGAGCATAGCGGAGCCCACCATTTGTTATCGCTAGACGGTAGGACCTTACTCTGACTCAAAAGAAGGAATCTTTCCTTGAGACTTGCTCTTTTGTCGGCAGAGCTCATATTGTCCTTAAATATCATTAATTTTCAACTTCCCGATCATAGATAACTATGAATTTTTCAGCTCATCCAGTTGAACTTATCGAAGAAAATAAATTGCCGAGAACTAAGTAGACTGGTTACTAGGTACTTACAAATGTGAAGATGAGTTTCGGGCTTCTGAGCATGTGAGTTCTAGGCCTACTTAATATCAAATTTGAATTCTAGTTCTAACTGGGTCTATATATGCGAATTGAGATTCTCTTATCGGCAAAGATTTAAGTGTTTAGTGTTTGTAGATCGCCCCAAAGGGTGGGTTAAACAAGTCTTCGTGACTTCTTGTTTGTAGTAGAGCCATCATCTAACGGTCTAGTAGTTCCTGCGATTGGACCGTAACCAATGTCTACGTACATTGCAGCCACAGAGTTATCCTCCATACCTGAGACACTGGTTGTCATATCGAGATCATCCGCATCGCCCACAATAACTCTGTGAGTCTCATCACCGTCGCCTGGAACTGTGTAACCATCTATCCAATTGCCAGGTATCTCTATCAGAGGGTTATTTGTGCTTGTAGCTTGTGTCTCGGGGAAGGAATCAGAACCGTCCAAGTCGGAGTCAGAGTCGTAATGAAATCTCGAGCATTTACTCAACGCATCAAATATCTCTCTCGTGTTTGACTCGAATTTATCGAAAAGCGGGTTGGTTTTGTTGTGGTCATAACTGTGTCCTCTGATAACGATATCCACATTGGGCAGAAAGTCTGTTTGCTCCTTCGGTGTGCTTGATATCAAGCCACTAGATGCTAACTGCATGTAAAGAACGTCTAGTCCATCCTGCTTCTGCAAAGCATGTAATAGTATACATTGGTAGGGAATTTGAATTCCAAATCTTTCATCATTAAACCATATTATGAAAGTGCTGTTTAATACGAATAGTGAACAATGTGAAAAATTTGCTCTCTGTAGTTCCTCTGCAATCTTTATGTCGTTGTTCGGGTTGTTATCTATGATTTCAAGTCTGAAACCCTTCCCCCCAGCGTACATTATATAGTTGTCTTCATCAGCAAGAGAGAACTGCTCGGGCGAATAGTTCTGAAAAACTTCTAGTGGTATCGTATTTTCCACTGTTGGCTCATCATGTATCAACTTCAAGGTTTTACTCATAACACCAGTCAATACAAGGCCATTTGATGTTCATTGTACTATATTTCTTAGTTGTGATTATTCTGTAACTACTAGACCTACATCTCAATTTTACACGTGATCGTCAATTCGCAGTCGAATAAGTCGACCCTAAGGTATCACTTAGATCATAATATAACTAACAAGATCCTGTCTAGCTTAATTGCTATTCGACAATCGTCTGATCAATCTCTGGAACACGGGGCTCGAATTTTCCGAGCTCTCGAGCTCTTTTTTGAATTTTTCAGAACGTTTTCTTTCCAACTTTTGTATTTCCTCTTGAGAAGGTGGGAGGGCCTCATTTACCAAATCTGCCTTTCTTGCTTCTGCAAAAGTCATCATTGTATTTCTCAATCCTTCCCTACCATGCAGTAAGGATCCCTTTGGAAGTTGACCACTGTTCAACTCCTTCAATTGTGCGACATTTTCTGCCTCTTGTCTCAAAACCTGATACATTCGAGAGACCCGTCCGATAGCTATAACTTTGTTTCTGAGAGCCTGTTTCTTCGCAGCTAGGTCATCTTCGGGAGCTTCCTGGGGAGGTGCGACTCCTGGGGGTGATATAGGCGTAGCAGATGGGACGTTGCCTTCTGAAGCCCCCATCGACGAATCATTGTCCAACTCTTCCTCTGTACAGATATTCAAGATAGATACCAACATGTCTGTCACTTTTTCTCCAACAAACGGGAGTGACCAAGTAAACACGTCCATGAAATGTGGAAGCCAGTAAGGATGTGGGGATGCATTGAATTGTCTGATATTCATAACATTATTTTCGTATTTCAAAACCGCAGCCTTGTTATTGTATGTATCGAGATAGTTTGGGGCACTAAACATCGTCAAAAGTGATGGAAACCCCATGGATTTTGTTCGCTTGTACATTCTGTATCCAGCATCCTGTGCCTCATGAGCTCTTATTATTGACAAAAGACCAGTACTCTCAAGAAACTTGCATGATGCCTTGTATGTGAAAGCATACGAACATCCTCTCACAGAGTTACGAAGGAATGTCTGATCAATATTGTCATCATCATAATCTTCGACTGGATCTGCCCATAGTAAATCACACATTAAACCTTTTGTAGGTGGTTCTCTAAATCTATCAAGTTTCACCAAATCTTCCAACGATTTTAGTTCTGGAGACAATCCACCATGCACGCAGAAAAACTGCTTGTTCATTATTGCTGCTAGAGGCAATGCGTTAAATGAGGCCAAACTCTCTTCGTATAATGTAGATGAATACTTATGCAAACATTCGGACTTAAATGTGAAGTACTCCGTCAAATGCTTACACTCGTGGTTTCCTCTCAACATCCAGAATGTGTCCGGATAATTGAGTTTCAATGCATATAAATAAAGCAAACACTCAATAGAGAACGAACCTCTATCGACGTAGTCTCCCAAGAACAAATAAGAGGTGTTGGAAGGATCACCACCCACCTCAAACAACTTCATCAAATCATAATACTGTCCGTGTATGTCACCACACACTGTCACCGGAGACGGAACCTGAAGAAGATTCGGCTCGCTGCTGAACAAATCTGTGGCATCTCGCAAGATTCTGATGGCTTGCTCCTCGTGTAACCGGCCCTCTCGCGTGAAATGTTCTTTCAAAAATGCGCAATTGGGTAGCCCATTTGGCAAGAATAGTTGTTCATCTGTCGGCTTGAACATTGCTGGTGGTGGAACATCCTTGACTGCCCTATCTCTTGTTGAATACACTGTCCCATCCTCTATTTCGTATGTGCTATAGTCTTGCTCATTGGAGCTAGGCTTGCTATTCAATGCCTTGATGGCATTATGGATCTGCGTAGAACCTTGAACAACCTTCCTGTCTGACATACTGATAATCTTAACCTAAGTTATCCTATGAGTACTTCGATGGGTGTATATGAATGTGGATTGATGTCCTAAGAAGTTTGACCTGCTGTTAAATTTCGAGAGAAACTATTTATATAATCACGCTTTTATGCTCGTAAAGTGAAATCATTTGTTTTGTAACTGATTTTTAGGTCCAGACTTGAAGTCGCAGCAATTGAGGATATTCGAACAGAAACCTGAGATTCTGGTTTCTACAGACTCTGCAGACTCTACAGACTTCATATATATATAAAGCAATGCATTGAAATTAACTAAGAAGAAAAATCTTGACTCTAGATGTAAAAAAGTTCACCTAGAAATTTTCATTGCCCCTAATATAAACTAGAAAGCTCCTCGAGATCTTCTGTACTAACATAAATAACTTCTGCCAGATCACTGAAGCCATTAAATGTAGTAGTAGAAGCAGAGGTGTAGGCACCGAGGTTCGGAAAATACAACCAGTCTCCCACCTGGACATCGTGAGAGAGAGGAGTACTCTCGGAAACACAATCCAAACCATCGCATGTGGGGCCCCAGATAGAAAAGTGGTGCCTGCCCTTCACATCGGCACCACTTCCATAACAAAACTTATTGTTGTGGATGAGAACATTCGCCTTTGGGTGTTGGTGGTCGAAGATGATGCAGCTCAAATTGGCGTACACCCCGTCGTTGATGTAGAGCATACCCTCGACACCATTGGATTCTTTCAAGTCGTCTGCAACATCTCTCCGTGCGATTACATGGGTTGCCAACGTAAAAGCATTGGCAACCATGAATCTACCTGGTTCAGCGATAAACTTCACTGGATGGGCGACTCTGTAATCGGGTGGGAAGAACTTCTCTAGAGACGATCTGACCGCGGCGGAAGAGCGGTCAAAAGTCTCCATTTCGAAGCCACCACCTATGTCTAAGATATTCATTTCGAAGCCATACCTGTTGACAGCTTCGTCGAACACCGATCTGGAGTCTCTAATAGCCTTAAATATAGAATCAAAATCTTTGGCTCCAGATCCAACATGGAAGGCAACACCAACAACATTGAGATTCAATTGAGCTGCCAATGGAAGCAATCTGCTGATTGCATCGTCCACTGGGCATCCAAATTTTGTAGATAACCTACACTGTGCTGTTTCGTCGTCTGTAGCAAGTCTGATCAAGATGTCTGTATCGGGATGAAACTTGCTTAGTTTAACCAATTCTTGTGAATTGTCAACTGTTGTCAAATTGACGCCCACTTTTTGGGCATGACGAATGTAAGACGTTGTCTTGCAAGGATTTGCATATACAATTCGCTCTGGAGAAATACCATAGCTCAAAATGTTATCAATTTCATTCTTTGAAGCACAATCAAATCCTGTGCCTAGCTTATCAAAGAGCTTGATAACCCCTGGGCTACTGTTACATTTAATAGCATAAAATGGGCGAACCATGGGTAATTGTTTCTTCCATTCCTTCAAAGCTCTGTAAACCTCACCAATATCACAAACGTAGAACGAATCTTCCATACCGGCGTCACATTCATCATGATTAACCCCTTCAATATGCTCCTTAAGAGCTTTTCCCACCACGTCTTCGTGAACAGTTGCTTGCGGGATTTCGTTGCCAGGAAAGCTCAAACCCTTTTCCTTGGACAAAGATAATTGTCTAGGTCTCTCAATTAACGAGTTTCTTCTTCTCGATTCGAAAAAGCCATTTTCTTCCTGTAAAAGTTCAAGTGTCATAATCTGCGACCTTAGTTCTTTGGGCAATGTATCAGACAGCACAGTGTTGTTCTTCTCTCTAGGGGAAACTTAAGTTTGCTACTACTCACAAAATCCGTGAGTATCTATATTCTAGGACTTCAAGCGGCAGCTCTCGTGCGATATAGTTTCTAATAAGGGAAGCTTTATATAAGATGTACTAATCTATAAGCTTATAAATGCTTAAATATAGAATTATAACCCAAGTTTATTAGAGATGATCCGAATTGAAAAAAAAAAAAGAATGAAAAAGAGTCACTTTTCCCATGGTAGTAGTGTACAAGAAAAATCGAGCATTCATCATGGAACCATCACAACTCAATTAAAGGTTCCGGCTGGTACATAGAGTTATCATCCTTTTTGTTTTCCACTTCCGATGGAAGTGGAGGCAATGATGATTGCGCTATATTCAGCGGGACTTTTGGAAAAGAAATGTTCTCCGCATCCATCGGATTAGACCTGGTGTAGTTTGATTCAACAGTTTCAATCGTGGGGAATTTGTCACCAGCGATCCTGAGATCTTCCGAATTTACTCTCTCAAGAGATTTCTTGCGTATGCGCTGATCAATGTTGCTTGAGTGACGAGAGTTGGGTGAGCCTGACGTATGATAGGAGCTCAAGGCTGAGGGAGAAGAGTTGATGGGCATTTGCAATTGTGGGGGGTGGTTGGCGAAGGAAGACGTAGCATAATTGCTCGAGTAGTACGACTGGGGTCCTGTAGATCTTGATGCACTTACCTCCTGTCGCTGGTACGTATGCTCAATTGGTGGCTCCGAGGGATTCAGATATATGTTTTGGGGCTCCGGTTGGTCAAAAGGGCTCTGTTGTGAGGTCTCTGGATGTTCTATATCTGGCGTGGGATCATCAAATGAAGGTTCTGATGGACCCATTTCCCATTGTTGATTATTTACAGTTCGAGGATCGATTGCATTATAGGCAAGAGATCCATTGTTTGTGTTATAGTTGTAGTTAGACCGGAACTCTTGAGACTGTGATGGATCAGAAGGAGTTTGTTCATATGGAGTTTCCACCGGTCTAGATGGTGTAGATGGCAACTCCTTCTGAGCTAGCGCATATCTTGACTTACGATCATTGGCGCCATTTGCTTCATACTGAGCAAATCCCGTAGACTGTTGGCTAAACCCTGTAGACTGTTGACTGAACCCTGTGGACTGTTGTGAAATAGGATATCCTAACGGTGGATTTACCCCTTGATTGGGGAATGGAGTACTCTCCTGTCTACTTGGATACCCTTGTGAGGAACCAGTGAATGATGGGTTCATGTGCGGTTGGGAGGAAATCGTGTGATTTCCGTACATCTGGCTCAATTTAGACTCCAAGAAAGAATCATACAACCTTGCAATTGTGGAAATTTTGTTATTCATTTCCAAAAATTTTTCGTACCTTTCTACGGCAGCTCTGAGTGACTTGTTGATTTTCGGCTTGAGTTTTATAATTTTGGTGTATAATTCGCTTAAATCGGAATCGTAAAGAATATTGGACCTCTTTTGGGGATCACTCTTCATCTGATTCATTATCGTAATAAAAAGATTGATCTGTTGCTCCTCTTGCTGTGTCAAATCCTCCATTTGCTTTTTCTGTGGAACTCTCTGCTGTGCCAACAGAGGTTGAGTGGGTACTTTACTCCTGGCTTGCAGAAATCTATTATCCGCTTGAGGTAATAGATTGCTGTAAAAATCCGTTTCATTTCCTTTATAACCTTGAGGTTCAACTGCATTATTTCCAACTTCCACTTTATCACCTCCTAATCTCTTTTCTTGTTCTTGAAACTCTTTCAAGCTAGCTTCAATGGCTGCCTTCATCTCCTCGTCTTCCTCGGATGCCTGAGGAGCTGGAGCTTGTTGAGCGCGATCTTGCTTTGGTATAAAAGGAACATTCCCAGAAGATGATTCCCTTAAACTGAGCTCAAGAGCCTTTTTCAAATCTTCATCTACCTCTTCCTCATTAGCCGTTTTTCTGGTTCCCTTTGAGCTAACGTCGTGTATGCTTTCTTTTCTTCTATGATTGAGCTTTGCATAGCAATTATCACAAACTCTCACAGGCTCGTGGATTCCTAATGATACCAACTTAGAATTATGCGAAGAATGCTTTTGGCAAAATACTCCGCCGCACGATCTGCAATGGTGTTTCCTGTTCATCACGGAGAATGCTGTGTAACAGATCATACATTCGTCATTGTCTACCCAATCTGGTGGCACATTACTATCAACAAACTTGCTATTCAAGGTGATGTCGTCCTCGGGAAACTGGTAACCTTCATTCTTCAATCGGTTATAGCATTTCTCAACATAGTTTAGCTGCATCTGATCCTTGAAAAACACCTTCCATTCCTTCACCAAATGCAATATAAACTCTCCTACCCTCTCCTTCGCTGCATCATGAGCAACATGTGGGTCTTTCACATCGTAATGGATCTTGAATATGTAGTCCACGAGATAATCGATAAATTCCTTACTACTGATTTCCACAAGAAAATGGTAGCCCCCGTTCTTGACACACAAATCTGTCAATTTCAAAGTAGATGTCAAAAGGTTTGGATTCTGATACACAGAGGTGAGTCTCTTCTTCAACCCTCTCATGCACTGCTTAGGTGGTATTTTTTTGCTCCTGATCAAATCAGTTATGTCTAATCCAGTAGATAAATCCAACTCCCCATTAGGAATTGATTCCGATGTAGCTTCATATATCTTAGTTTCAAACTCTGCCATAACGGCACTGCTACCACTGAACCAAGACATGGTGTTCTTGAATGATGATAAATTTGGCTTATAAAATTGGCCCCATTAGCGCCATTGCTTTATCATAATGACCCTTTCGGTAATTACACTACAACCAGCTCCAAAGACGAAGCCATACTAAATCAAACTAGATTAAACATGATATATAATGAACATTTATGATACTTGGTGGTGTCGGTGGAAAGGTCATCATAGCCCTCTGTTGGTGTCAAGAATCCTGTAGTTGTTAATAAGTATGCAATGCACTAACGCATCATAACTGCACCAGAAAGAATAGCTAAGCATGTCACACTCATCCACCAGTAGAAGTCGTATTTCTCGTTTGAAATATCTCTCTTTGCGTTTGTCTTTAAGTTGCTTTCAAATGAGCGCTTGATTTTATTTCTCAAAGACGTTTTGGTCTCAGAAGCCTTGTCTGTAGGATTCAAGGCGTACGTTGGTAACATCAAAGGTGGTTTGTAGGCCAAATACAAAGGCTGCATCTTAGAACCGTCAAACTGGAATATCTGAAGGGTGGATCTACCGTGGTAGGCGCTCACGTAAATCTCAAAACTGAGGAAATATGACGACTGGACGTATCTAGTGTAGGCAGACTCATCGCCCAGGTTACATGGGTCACTCAAAAGCTGTCTTCCATCCACTGCTATGGGGGTCAAAACGATTGTACCGTTACCCAAGATCTTGTAGTTACCGTGCTGGTAGATTAAAACTGCTGTTGCACACGAGTGATTCTGAGGATCACTCGTTACTCGATACAATGCCTCCTCATAGTGCCCGTCAGACGTGAATGAGTACGAAATGCCCGGCAAATCTGGCTCAATCAACAACTCGCTCACAGGATCGTAGAACCCAGGTCCGGTGAACACTGTGTTGGACTTGGATGTCCATGTTCCTTCGAGATCTTCCATGCTTCCAGTTGCTAACGCACAATTAAACAACGACATAGCCGCTATTATAATAGCGAGTTTGATGCTGCGGAAATCCATTTATGTTACTGTGTGTTCTTGTCCCTTCAAATTGTTGTCTATCTCACTTCGCTCGACTAAGACTGCTTTCACGTCCTTTCAAATGATTCCTCTACTATGCTAAAGCTACTATGTATTGACTTAAAATGATATATGCTAAATACGAAGCAAAAATTTCGCGCGACAAATTTTCTATTGGACTGTATATAACAAAGTATAACCAGAGGCAGTGTCTCTAAAGAATTGAATAGTGAAATAACAGTAGTTCACACCCATAGAGGGATAATGCTAGTGTAAAAGGTATCCGTAGTAGAAACCAAAGCGTATTTTTTGTAAAAGTCTTGTCATGAGTCGGATCTGGACACGATGATTGTGTATAGTGAATAAAAGTATTTTTAGACGTAGCAGTAAGCTGCAACTTTAGTGTTGCAGACTGCAGAAGATATAGTACACCATAAGACAGTAGACAAGGCCATGAAGATTATCTGTCATTTGTATGATGGGTGGTGAAAATTGGGTAAAGTTTCGTAATTGATGCGTGCGAATGTACCATTGGACGACTGGCACAGAGCCCAGACGTGAAAAGATGCGAATGTCTTGATTTACCACGGCGCCGTGAGTATTGGGTGCAACATCGATCCACGCGTCATGAAGTACGAAGCGACTATGTGAGATGTAGTTCGTGCTTCGATCCAGCGGCTCAGAAAGAGCTGGGCTGGTTAGATCCCGATGGGAACTTCATGAGAAGAGGGCTGTCTGTGTCGCTCAATGGGGTACTAAGGGCATTTCTGCGTGACTCGTATTCAAATATGTCATGGTCTTTTGATATTGACGAATTGAGGCTGGCCTGGCTGCTGTTGTGCTGGTGGTGGTTTTTCATGGTATTTTGAGTAATAATGCTGGGCAAATTGTAGCTTTGCGGCATGGGAGATTCACAAGCCACAGGCTTGTAAATAGAAATGGGAGCAGAATCGCTTTGGTATGGTATGTAGTTCTGGGAAATGTGATGTGCTGGTGGTATAGCGATTCTCGATGCTTGTATTCTTTTTGCGACAGTAGGCACGGGTGGTCTCGAGAGTGGGGGCCCATTGGTGCATACTGAAGTGCTATCCTCTTTGGGGTATTGGCTGGAGCCGATGTATGTGAGGACAACTTGGCTGCGCAAAAATTGCGGGCCTTGGAAATTGAAATGTTTGGACAAGAAGTCTCCAGAGGTGAGTATAGCCTTAACCAAGCTCTTCTTGATGGCTTTATATTGTGGTACATTCATGGACACTGTTCTTGGCATTCTTTGATAGTGTTTATTGTTTTCATCCAAGTCGAAAGTCTCATTGATCAAATCCAAGATTACTTGTCCAAGTCCGATTAAATCAACGTCGATCAACTCAGCTGAAAATAGGGAGATGTAACTCATATACTCTTTGATTTTGAACAAGTCATCAGTTCTCAACATGTTGAATTCGTTGGAGTCGATAATGTACTCCTCGATTGATGGGTCTGAAAAGGACCAATCTAAGGTTTGTAAAACGTGCAACTCCATCTGTTTGAACATGCCTTGGTCATATCTGCATTTCGTTCCGCATAATTTGACCAATTCGTGTAATTTAGGCAATCTGAATCTTTCAGTAGGTCCGAGGTACTTGCCCCCAGAACCATACCCTAAATCGTTGATTGTCCTGACACCGTCAACCTTTTCTAAGTTGCTCATGTTCACGAAGTGGTTGTTGCCCCCTTGCACCTTGGCTGCTATCCACAAGCAAGTGGTGATGATAAGCTGGGCCTGGTCTAATAACACAATACGCTTCGAGCAGTATCTGTCAAAGAGTCTCACTGCTTTGTAGAAGACAAATGGGATTATTTTGAGTCTGACAGACATTTTGTATATGAAGTCTATCAATTTGGCCCTAATCGAGTACGTCAAGTACGGCTGCTGGTTGAAAAGTTCCAAATTGGGTCTGTTCTCGTCTGCCAATTGGTCCATCACCTCAGCAACATCCTCTTCATACTCGTCCAACACCTGTCTGTGCTGCTCCACCTCTGACTCATAAAGAGCACTAGGATAGTCATATTGCGAAAATTGGGGCTTCGACTCCATTGGCAGCGAAACTGTCATAGTAACAGCAACTGTGGGTTCCATACATGTAGTTCTCATTTTAGTTGTTGTACCTTGTAATTCCACTATCTTGACTCAGGCTTCAACGTCCAACCTTTTGCAATTGGAAAAATGAATCCTACTATAAGTGAAAAGTTTGAAAAATTAGACGAAAGAAAGACGTTTAATAAAAATTCGACCCTAAACAAAATAGCGAATCCTATCGCTCGATAATTCTATTTAGTAACTACTGTCGGACCTTACAAGTTAAACGAGAATTATTCGTCCTAAAAGATAAATATAAATAAATCACTTGGGTAGAGACCATATCGGCAAGGCATCAATTTTCCTACATTGAAGATTGATTTTCTCGCTCGACTGTGTTAATAAAAAGAATTCCTTATTGTCTACCCATAAGTAACAAATACGGGTTAAGGGCGCCTTCATACAGAGACCAGGAGCAGCTGTGAGTTGTATGTACAAGCTTATGTATGCACATTCTCTCCTGTATTACTTTATTATACCTACCAGTGTGTAGAAAGATAATCCAAGAGGGGGAACTACGACCAGTATTGCATAATGCTGCAGAATTAACTAGGGCGAGCATTTCGACTAGGGCGATCTATTCAGTTGAGGCCAGAACTTAAAGAATGGTTTCCATACCCTCGCTAATTATTTCGTGCCCACTACGGTTTAAGGGCGGGTTATAAAACCTCTTGACGATGAACACTCAATGGAGTTACGGTATCATAATGGTATTCGTCGACAAAGTGTATATTCATCGACGTACCTTCGTCCCCAGCGTGTCTTTGTGTGCACGCACACTCCTTCGCAGGGATGGTTAGCACGACGTCGGCACTTGACCAGAGCAGAGATCAGCGTAGGAACGCAGTACTGTTGGACATTTTAACCCCTTAATCGAGGCCGGCAAACTCTCTAGAACGCAACCATTCGATGCTCTGGCATCCAAATTTAGCTTTTCGCACTAAATAGTACCTCAACGGCTCGTGTTTGGCGAAGATATGGAATTATACGCACGTGTATGCAGGACGCCCAAGCATGTGCCTCCTAAATTTCCTGATCGACTAACTCGAACTATCATTTTGGCGTTGATGCAAGTTTGCCGAACGTCTGTTATCGTCTCTATCCAATGGCGGAATGGGGCTGGCGTAGATTCGGTGGTCGAGTTGTTCGCGGTGGGAGTTGTGTTTGGCTGGAACATGCCTACAAAGTGGAGCTTTAACGGAGGAGTTGAGCATTGTAATGAACCAAGGGAAACAAGGGGCGTGAAAGAGCGTGAAAGGGCGTGAAAGAGCGTAAAGGAGCGTAAAATCTTGCCGTCGCTTTTTGGAAGAGGCTTATTTGGCGAGATCTACTTTAATCAACTAGTTAACTTAAACTAACGTAAAAGCAGTCTGTCCCATCTAAGGTATGCTGGCATGTAATTAGTGGGCAAAAGATGAACAACTTGCCGTTCGAAGAAAAAGAGCTGGGGTGGCACAGAGCCGCTTGGCCCTATCTAACTGTCATTAATCAAGATTACCAGGGCATTTCTTACATTCCGCAAGAGATTCTCCTTCAGTGCGGCCCTTGGTAAAGACTCAGAGCACTGATGCCCCACGTAAACTGTTACGCCACGATAAGACTATGTAACCGTCGACCTTAATTATTTGAGAACAATCGTCGTCTTTCTCCAACAATCGAGCCGAATTGATTTCGTCAGCGCGCTAATGTGCAATCCGGTATACACTATAAATGCGTTCCTGACAGGTGTCGTCTATACTTCCTGAGTTTGCTGAACATTACGCCATATTTGTGCTCTGACCATTCATCACAATAGTCATCAACAATCAGCCATGTTCACAGCTTCGGAATTCAATCGGCTTGGTATTGTATGCTATTTGCAACGGCCGCAAGATGTCAGTAAACAATTGATAATGTACTTTCCGGATAAACATATCAATACAAAAAAGTGAGATCATAGATTTACAGTGCGTGCGAGAGACAGAGACGTTGGAGATGGCCGTTGGAGTTGCCGTTGGAAGGGCCGTTGGAGGGATGAATGAGAGGTATCCACAATGGACGTTGGTTTGTTCCTTGTTCAAGAATAGATAAAACAAAAGAATCAGGGGAGCTATACTTGACACTGAAACAATCAAAGCAATGGCTATCGCTCCTAAACCGTTTTGTCGAACTCCTAAATCTGAAATGACGTTTAGATCTTAATTTTCAGTGGGCTGAAAAATTTTATACATTATCTACGAAGTGGTACCATACACGTCTGTGGAGTGGCTATTACGCTCAGCGTCGTTGCATTGAAAAGGAAGGAACCCCTATAAGGGTTCCTATTTCCATGAAGTGTTGTAACATTCCCGCAAAACCCGTAATCCTTCAATAACATGGGAGATAAGTGTACGTGGCTTCCAAGTTATGCACTCTGACTCCTATTCGTAAAATGCCTTAAAGATTTTTACGATAAAACTACTTTGATAGTCAATGCATTTCGAATTGCCAAGGCATTTAATAGTAAGTCTGAGTGTGGATGGCCCATCGGAATGTCTATCACGTCGTCAAGCTTGTAGCTAGTTTGTCTTAGATATGGACGGCCATGGGGTGAGCTGCAAATAGAGTATTTCCAATTTGCACCTTTTTGCTTGATTTCTGCTCGATTTCTGCTTTTGTGATCGTGTTGAAAATCGTAAGAAATAAATATTTACTTCCTAAGAGCAAGTAGAGATCTGTCCTTTATAATGTTTGGTAAAGCGTTCTCGACCGTTTTTGGACCATCTAGTCCGTTACGTAATGAGCCAACGATCGATTACAACAACACAATTCATTCCCTAAGAACTAATGGCTATGAGTCTACCATAGATAGTTTGGACGATCGTTACAGAAGATCGAAAAACAATGAAGCGCGAGAAGATACAAACTACTATAATCGTAGAGAGAATGACAAGTTTGGCATGCCAACGTCATATAGACCTCGACCGAACTCTTATATGGATGACCATAGCTACAGGAATGGTGGAAGGGACAACTATGCTCAAAAGTCCTCGATAAGCGCGAACTTCAATCGCAGAAGCGATCTTGATAATAGGTACGCTGGTGCCAAGCCGACATTCAACAGAAGCATTGGCGCTGGATCTCACGCATATCGTCACAGCAACATAATAGATAATGACTTTGATGATGACTCGGACGAGGAGTTAAATCACGAGTTTAATGTGATTCTAGAGAACATGACGAAAACTAACGAAAAAATCAAGAGCAGAGACACTCAAACGCTTCCTTTCGACTATCCAGGGAAGTTTGTGGGGGGCACCCAGACCAAGCCGACCTACAATCAGCCCTCTGTAAAGTATGGACACAATTCGCATACTCTGACCTTGAACAGAGAAATCGAAGCTCTTCGCAAAGAAATAGATCGCGAGGAGATGGAACGTCAGAAAGCAAAAGCATCAGTCAGAGACACAGAACAGCTCTCCCAAAGAGAACAGCTAAAAGACCTTGCGAACAAGCTACAGCAAAACAATGAATTTTTGAATAATGTAAGTGAGTTGGTGGAATTGGACGAAGAAGGCGTTGCTCCGCCAGATTTAGCTCAAAAGTACGAGTCGTTGAAATCCGAGTACTTAAGCGAATTGAAGAATATGGAATCGTTCTACAAGGCATTCTACAAGTTGATGTTCAAGTACCGAAGCTTGAAGTCCAACAAAAAGAAATCTTCTATTTCAATGCGGGAAAAGGTGAATGTCATAAAAGCTTCCACCAACCAGTCTTCCATCAAAAATATGTGCGATGGACTCCTTTCCGATATCAACAATAATGATGACATACTACTGTACTATAAAGACGAATTGGCCAAGGCCCACGATAGAATAGCGGAACTAGAAAAGCAATCTAAAAAATAACCGCCCACTCTACCCATAGTCCTATATAATTTAGACACTTAATGCACATAATCCTGATATTTGAGCCTCTGTTTCCCCTGTTCATTCACTCCCGACTCTAGGTTGTGTACTCTATCATTCAAACCTCTGGATCGGTTAAACCGGTTTGCACCAATTTCTTCAGAAATCTGCGAAATGAAAAAATATGTCGATTCCCAACAAATGTGTGTCCCTGATCTCTCCTCATAACATAATCCCCACTGATCCTTCTACATTCAACTCTCTAGACAAACAAGCATTATATTAAAGGTATTACAACTAAAGGCTATACAACCCAAGAAATACTAGATACCTATTTCTTAACCGCTGACATCCTCTTACAACAAGATGGCTGCAACAGCGGCAAGACCAACACCAGCGCCAGCGTAGTTACCGTACTTACCAGCAGCACCTGCTTCGTAAGTCGAAACACCTGCAGTGCCGTTGCTAGCAGAGGTAGATTGTGCTGGACAGTCAGTGACTGACGAACCACAGCTGGTGACTGTAACCAACGTCAGTGATGACTCTGTAACGGTTGCAGTATCGGCGGCAGCGAGTCCTGCGAACAAACAAGCGATTGAAACTTTGAAGAATTGCATCTTAACTATTGATCTATGTAATTAACTAACGTAATGGTAAACAGAATTCTAATTTCGAAGAAGAAGAAGAATAAGTTGCTTTATATATTAAATATTCTTTATCTTTCTTTTTTTTTTGTATCCCTAATCGAGGGAAATGAATTCTAGATAAGGGACCTTGACATTCACCTATATGCACACCACAAGATTTGATTTCTTTGACAGATGCTATCATTACCATTATCAGTTTAACCTGTATATACTAATAAATAATCTTAAACAAGCAGCAAACCAAGGCCATCTACGTACGGCATATGGACAGTAAAGCAGTTGGTGGTGATAAATACGGTCGAGTAGAAGCCGGGGTAGATGTAGAAGATGGAACTGACATAGACAATGGAACTGGCATAGACAAAGTCACAGAAAATAGCAAGAAAAATGGTTCTTGACTGAGGGCTAGACTGTTTCAAGCATATGTGACTAGATGTAAGTGCTGCTCATACTTGGCACAAGAGAGTGCACATCCATTGGGACGTTAGCGTTCTCCAAGATGCCTTCGCTGACACACTCGTTTATGATGTGATCCCAATCGCCGGTGACAACAAAATAGCATTGTAACACGGAGACGATAAAGAGGGCGATGATCATTCCCATCCAGAGCCCGAGCAACTCCAAGTGGAAATGGAAGGCGAAGAGGAAGGCACAAGGCAAGGCGATACAGTAATATCCGATAAGATTCAAAATCCCACCTATTTTTTGCCTTCCTTGGCCTCGGAGGATTCCAGAAGTGGCACAAGCGAGAAAATCGTTGATTTGGTAGACAGAGCCAACAATCAATACTTTGGATGCCAACTTGATGATAGGCTCTTCATTGGTGTAGAGAGAGGCGAGTGGCTCTCTGAACACGAAAAGGATTGTGCTGTTGATGAGACCAAGGGTCAAGGATGTGTATATGGTGCATTGAGTTGCTAAAATAGCTGCTTTTTTTGATGCTGCACCAATATACCAAGCGATTCTCGTGGAAGCTGCAATGGAGAATGCAAACGGGATTTGATAGAGCAATACACAAGTGGTACTGACAATCGACTGCGCAGCGAGCACGTCCGTACCGAATGTAGATGCAGTAAATGTGATGATTTCAAAAGCCAACCATTCAGCCTCGACCATCAAAACACCTGGAACAGAAAGGTTTATCATCTTCAGCCAATTGGTCAAATTACTCTTGTTGAATGTCAACCCCTGGGGCCAGCATTGGTAACCATCAACAAAAAAGATGTACATATATAGCATCAAAGCCATAAGCCAGTTGGTCATCACAACAGAAAGTGGCGCTCCAATAAACCCAATACCAATTGATTTATTCCATACTAAGACATAGTTCAAAAAAGCGTTGAGTGGAGCACACACAGCCAAAACGTATGTTGACGCGTGGAAAATTCCTTGACTCTGCAAAAAATGCTTTGCGTTTTCGAACAAGATGAAGCCAGGCAATCCTAAACTAAGGGTCGTTAAATATTTGGAAGCCAAGCGACAAAGTGACGGGTTTTCTACGAGCCTTAGAAGAATCGGCTCGGATCCAAGTATCCACAACATACACATGGGCACGGAGAGAATGAGTAACAAATAGTTGCAACGCATGAAGTGTTTCCCAACTGTATTGAAGTCCCTTCTTCCATAGCTTTGTGCACAGAGTGTATCGAGGCACGTACTGACCCCTTGAATAATGGCGTACCCTGATATATTTGCCGTCATAGAACTCAAACTGACTGCAGCAAGTTCGTCAGACCCAAGACGCCCCACAGAAAATACAGATGCCACTGTCAATGAATACTGGAGCAAAAACGTGATTATCAATGGTACACTGTACTTGAAAAGCACCTTCGTCTCTATCAGAAACGTGGTTTCTGGCTCGGAAATAATGTCATGTTGCGACACCAAGTCAGATACATCATTCGCCGACGACTGAGTCTTCACAGCCGTAAGTCTGTCATGCGAAATCGTCTGTCTCAACAGGAAATTGCTAGGAATTCTGCCTGTTCCATTCGAGATAATTGACTCTCTTCTTTGCCGAACATATGAGATGATCTCCTCCTCTGATATCCCAACTTCGTTACTGTCGGCTGATCCTCTTGTTAATGGAGTATTTTCATCGAGTCCAATTACCATTCTCTCTAAATCGGAGAAATTAGACAAGATAAATGACGTTTGAAATTCGAATTATTGGTGCTTCAATCTCTTTTATATTGATTTTTGATAAGACAAAAACGGGTTCCGCGAATAATTGTCTCATCGCGTAAACCGATCCACGAAAGGGCATCTCAGTTTATTAACCAAGAGACTTCAAAGAAGACAAAAAATATGTCTAAATGATCATATAGTAGGTATTAATCTTCTATGGATCAGACAGATAGGATACATTCAGAGAGTGTTTATTCTCATATAGATATTTAGCATCAATTGATGCACTCAGTCTAGCTAATCGTATAGAATTCTAAATTGATGTTTGTGAATAAAACTAGAATTTTCCATTGAGAAGGTTTCTTAACATGTCCTTGGCAGTGAAATAGGTAGTCACGCCGAAGGTATAGAAATCCAAGGTAGAGGATACAGTGTCCAAAAAGCCAAAAGGCAACATGGATGGGATCCAGCCTTGAGCCAACTCCAAAGCAAAGCCACCAGAAGGCATAGAGTATTGTTTTGAGTAGCCCTTGTGCATGTGGTGCATCTGACCGGGAAGATATATTTCAGGCTCTAATACACCTGCGACCGCAGCTCTTTGCTCTCCAGTCAAAATGGTGAAGTAGTCATCGGCGAAATGCACTCCAGTGTGCCCTTCTGTACCTATTGCAGTTCCGAAGAAAATCAAGTACTCGGAAATCGATGCGTGCAAGATGAACATCATACCCATGGCACCTCCAGCGTTGTTGTACATCCAGTCATCGAAGTTAAGATCATTGATCAACCCAGGGTAGTGCTCCTGCAATTTGGGAACCAAGTCGATCATAATGGCTGTCGCATTACCGTCTGGATGGTTTTGGATCAGCTCGTTTGACAATTTGACCAAGAGTTCTTTATCAAAGCGATAGTTTTTTGGAAGCCAAGTGTAAAACAAATGGTTCATAATCGTGTATGCTAATATAGGCAAGCCAACTAGGTAAAATAACTTCATTATCCTCGAGTTGTGTGTAGTTTTCATAAAAGAGAGTATTCTTTTCAAGACAGTTTATACGAGAAACGAAAATTTCCAATGAATATACGATGGATGCGAACAGAAATCAAAATATCTCTCGGATCCATTATATAATTGAAGCAAGGATAATGGACATAAATCACAAAATAGGGGCCATTTTGAACACCTCAGACAACGACGTAAAGAAGGTAGATGAATTGAATAATGCTATCAATGAATCGAATGTGGTAGATATTGGCTTGGAATATGGGGCACCTTATAATGATATCTTGAGGTTGATCAAAATTAAGGTGCTTATGGGAATAGATATGAAAAGCGGAGAACTAGAAGGTTTGATCAAGGAAATGACATCTTATGCTGTAATGTATAGTAGTGGAAACATGGACCTGAGTAGGTACACAGACATTTACATCAGAACACTCGCAGGCGACTTGACTTCCGATTACTACTATTTGATTGGGGAAACTGAATACACTATGATAGATTTGATCAACCGGAAAATGCTTATTTTGAACAATATTCCCTCGGAGTACAATGAACTCAAACAGCTGTTGCAGCGCAAAACTCTCGAGGTCTTAGTTGTATCGAACTACGACTTCCGTATGGTGAGTATGATTCAGTCTATCATAGAATATTTGGATGAGGAAGCAATTAGTGAAGCGACATGGAGACTAGTACGCTTGATACTAGGGCGTCAGATTATCACAATTGAAGAATTGAACTTTTATCTTCTGAATACCAATAATTCATTCTTGAAGAAATTGGACTACAATACATTATCCATCAATATAGTTCAACACAGCATCCACAACCTCTCCAGGTATTTTACAAGAATAAGAATAGATAAGATTCCGAAGCTTCTAAAATTTGACCAGAATGCTTGCCTGATAGCCCTCGATGATTTCATTGCTGAAATGATTATAGATCAAAAGCTTCCAGCTGACACCAAGATTGACCAGCGGGAACAATTGTTACTTTACGGGAAAGATGTTTCGGACGAATACGATTCTTTCAATATGCATATAAAACAAACCACCGATACCATTGATGCTATAGAATCCAAAATCTCTGCACTAGCACAATGATGGAGAAATAATTGTTGAATTACGATATCAGTTCGGGATACTTTTTTCGAAGAGTGTATCATAAAAGACCAATGCTTAATTCGGCATTGGCTTACCGCATAACGCAAGTATTTTATCTAATGTGTATTTGATGTGACTAGATGTATATAATACAAGACATGAATCAATTCGCTATTAAAAGTTCACAATCAACAAAATGAGATATTGTGACACCTGTGTTTACCTGACCGGATCTGATATGATGGTTCTATATGCGTAAGAGTTTTTATTCGCAAGCTTTCTCATTCACTCACAGTTCTCAGGGTTTAAGATTTGTATCCTCCTAACTGCAACAAAGACTTAGCAACGCTGAAGCTGTTGGGAGTTCCTAAGGTATTATCCATTGGAGAAGATGACAAGAGCTTGTCATTATATGCACTGTGTGTATGTCTAGCAGTAGTTGTGTTTAATGTGGTATCGTCATCGATTGTATCGTCAGGATTATTATTAATTAAGCTTCTTGTAGAGTTTGAATTTTTAATTGGTGTTTTCAATATCTTGTTGATGGACGGAAGACTGGTGTTGTTTGCGACCACTTTCTGGTTGGGTTTTGCTGGACGAGGGAGGTTGACGTCACCCCGCAACAGTGGTGCGCTTTTCATTCTTAAGGATTGGTAAGGATTCTTTCTTTTGTGAACATTCTCATTATAATGTACTGAATTTTTTTTGATTTGGAAAAGCTTCAACTTCTGGATCCTTCTTCTATTAAGCTGAGATGTGAGTGTGAGGGACGACAAGCTTCCATTCTCCTGAGGATCCATGAAACTGGCCTTGGTTTTGAGATTAATGTTTGCAGATGACGAGTAGTTCATCTGCGGTGGGGTGGGAAGCTGCTGGGCTGCCACCATTTGTGGATTTTGCACAATTGGTGGTGTTTCCGTAGCGCGTCGGTCTTGCTTGGTGTTTCTCTGTTGGACCTTGTATAATGCTAATTGAAGCTTCAACTTCAATTTCATGGCAGCCAAGCCAGCCGCATTGCTACCGCCGCGACCTCCTTCTGTCAATGCCAATGAGGTCCCCGGAAAGCTTAGCGCCCGCACAGCGCTGTTGGGCATATCACACATGCCTTTTAAGCCAGCAATGCCTACCTTCCCTTTTCCATTGGGCGTTCTGTTCAAACGTTTCTCGCTGATGGGTGCTAGCACCACTCTATTGCTGCCCATACGACTAGTTGTCACTGACATTCCGTTTACCATCTGTCAGTCACTGTCACGCCTGGTCAAAAATAAAGCCAAATATGCTGTCCGTGTCCAAACACTCCTGACAACCTGCTGTATATGTTTTTCAGCTAATTCTGCTGCTAGTCCAAATACCGCCTATCGTGTGCACTGGATGTCTGCTAACCACTTATCAACAAATATGTCAAGTGTCAACAACTGATCTCTTCACTATTATGCGCTCGCGCTTCCAATCTCTCGCACTAAGCTCTGCTGTGTAGACTTCTGACGCTGTCACGCTGTTGAGCCACTATCACGCTGTTATGCCACTATCCGCTACTGACTTCTAAAAAGAATTCCTTTCTCTTGCAATTCTGTTTTAGATTTCTGAGTTTTCGCTGAACAGGTACAAGATTCTCGATATTTTCGGTCTCGCTGTTCTGGAATCAGTTTGTTCTATAGAAAATCCCGAAACTTGAGCTGTACTTTTGTTGTACTGAAAATGTACACTTACTCTGCTAGAAGCACTGAATATATGCTAGATAGACTTATAGACTCTACTATACTCTACTATACTATAGAGGCTTGAGAGACTTGAGAATCTTTACTTTTATATAATCGCGTAAATCATAGATATATGTATAGTATCATCATACTGACAATTTACTATAACGTGTATTTAGTGTACAATTATTTAGTGAGAGACTGTTTGTTAGTAAATATTATTGTATTGCCTAATGAAGAATTTTTAGCGTGTTGTTTATTTACAAAGCTCGCGAGATAGCGCGGTGCGAGCGGCTGCCGGGGAGAGTTTAGGGCGAAGACATGAAGTTAGCGCGGGAAGTTTGAGAGAGTTGGAGAATGATGACGGAAGGATTAGCAAGGACAGGCTGAGGAACAGACGAGGATGCGAGAGAGGAATGGGAGTCGCGAGACGGGCCGCCAAATAGCAGGATGCGACAAGAGGCGATGTGAAGTCAGATGTTGAGAGATACGAGAGGAGGACACATGCAGATATCGAGGAACGGAGATGGTGAGGGTAGAGGCGAAGGTATTGGAGGTTGAATGTATTTGAGGTTGAATGTATTTGAGAGTGAAGGTATTTGGGGGTGAAATGAAGAAGTATGGCAGGGAAAAATAGTAGAAGGGAACTTAGAAGGATCAGCAATAGAGACCTGTGACAGAGAGAGCTGACGGAACGTTCGCGAGAATCAGCGAGAAACCCAAGGGCCGGATGGGAGTGCGTACCGTGCGGCACGCACTCCGCAGGACGGCACAGGGAGCAGTCAGATGTGACCAAGAAACAGAAGTAGGCATCAAGATGTCCCAATCGAGATGATCCGACGTCGTGTTGCCAGACACCACCGCGCCCAGGGCAGAAAATAACGGCGAGGTGGGTGACAGCGCGAGCTGATTGGGAGAGTAATGATGAACCCGGGTTGCGGAAAGCATGCAGAGGTGGTTTTGTGGAGAGAATACATGTGGGCGAGAGTTGTGGGGGAGGATTTGTGGCAAGTTGCGGTGATTGGTGGCAAATATCATGCGAGCTTGGCGCCAGCTACTGTGATTTTGTGGCTCAACCTCGCTAAATTACCGATGACAGGGCCGATTTGGTGCAAATTTGGGGCGAGCGTGAGGTTTTGTGCGGCGCACGACCACGATCATCACCTTCCCCTTACCTCACAGATAACACTGGTGTCACAAGAAGGGGAGTATTCTTATAGAAAAGCATTACACTACAAGAGGCGAAAATGTTACGGTCGAAGCTTTCGTCATTGAGAGAGTACTTGACACCGATAAACCACAGTTCGAACTTTACAGAGACGGGGGAGATATCTCCGGATGAGTTTGTGCAAGCAGGAGATTACTTGGTGTACAAGTTCCCTACGTGGCAATGGGGCAGTTGTCCCAAGAATCTACAGAAGAGTTTTCTTCCAGAGGACAAGCAGTTTTTGGTAACACGGCACGTTCCCAGCCATCGACGGGCATCGAGGTACTTGGGGGTGCTGGAGGGAGTTGATGAGGAAGAGGAAGAGCTTGAAGACGGATGGGTCAAATCGCACAAACTTGAGGAGTTCACTGAACCCAAACAGCCTGGAGCTGTTGGGGAGCAGATAGCAGACATTGATGAGCTTATAGAGGAGGATTCGGAAGAAATTGACGGCGACGGAGACGACGATTTTGCAGAAGATCATGATTTGGAGTTGATCAATAACGGCGACAACAATCTCCGCAGATACGATCTATACATCACATATTCCACATCATATAGAGTGCCCAAGATGTACTTGATTGGTTTCAACTCCAACGGTATTCCATTGCTTCCGGATAAGATGTTTGAGGATATCGAGAGTGACTACAAGGACAAGACAGCAACAATTGAGAACTTACCCATTTCATACAACACAACATCCATCTCGATCCACCCGTGCAAACATTCGTCAGTCATGAAAGTTCTTATGCAGCATTCAAAGCGTAGGAACGCTTCGCCAGAACTTGCTGAGGGTATGCTGTCTCTATCCTTGAAGGAAAAGGGCAAGGTCAGTCCAACCAGCAAGAACTCTGATGATCAAGACGGTATCCAGGGAGTGCCTGAAGAGGGCATCAGGGTTGATCAGTATCTTATTGTATTTCTCAAGTTCATCGCCAGTGTGACTCCTGGGATCGAGTACGATTACACCATGGATGCTCTTTAGATTGTATATTTAACCCTAAGTAATTATTTATTACAACAGAAGGCAAATTATGTTTATGTTATACTTGGATACTGTTCTTTCTCCGATGACACTGCTAGTTTCTCATCGTTGGACGGCTTTCTTCGTAGCTCTGATCTTCTGAACCCTTAGTGGTGCCTGCATATATAGACTGTTTATCTCTACACCATGGCAATGGATATTGAATCTAGTTTGGCCATCTTTTAGTATCAATCCAAGCACACTTTCATGAGTGAATTAAACAAAAGGAGAGTAAAAAGTTCCAAGGAGAATCAAGATAATGATAGTACCGATTTGAAGAAAGATGAAGCGGTTGCTTCCGGAGTATCTCACACTGTTGGCTCAGCAATTGAGGTTATTGATGAAAAAGTCCAGGAGAAAGAGGGTTCGAGAAAAAGGCACTCCAAAGAGTCAAAGGTGTTGAAAAAGAAACTTTATCACTCTAGAAGGGTGGTATTTGTATTGGGTACTGTTTTGGGGTTGGCTTTGACGGTGATATTTTCATCGCAAACAAATCTAACTTTGAAAAATGAACTAGACAAGTTGGTGAATTTCGACTCAATGAATGACATGCTCGATGATTGGAAGTTGATGATTCCAACAAGTTTGCAGTCTATGATAGGCGATTTTGATTTTTTAAACAGCGACGATAAATTGCATGATTCCGCAGAGTCGTTTTCTGTGGGGAGACGGATGGTTCTCAATCACAACTTAACAAGCAAACATAACGTTGTGATGGTACCAGGCGTGATTTCAACTGGTATAGAGTCCTGGGGCTTGAATGCTGAAGGTGATTGTCCGTCTCTAAACCACTTTCGTAAAAGGCTTTGGGGATCTTTTTACATGTTAAGGACGATGATCCTAGACAAAACATGCTGGCTCAAACATATAATGTTAGATCCGGAGACGGGATTGGACCCGCATAACATAAAGCTTCGAGCTGCTCAAGGATTTGAGGCAGCGGATTTCTTCATGGCTGGTTATTGGATTTGGAACAAGGTATTGGAAAACCTAGCCGTGATAGGATATAGCCCTGATAACATGCTTAGTGCTGCGTACGATTGGCGCTTGGCATATTTGGATTTAGAAAGAAGAGATGGATACTTCACTAAATTGAAATTACAGATAGAAATTACGAAGAATTTGACAGGTGAAAAATCAATTCTTGTTGGCCATTCCATGGGTTCACAGGTTATTTATTATTTCATGAAATGGGTAGAAGCTGAGGGACCGCACTACGGTAATGGTGGTCCAAGCTGGTGTAACGACTACATTGAAGCATTTGTAGACATTAGTGGATCATCATTGGGAACTCCAAAGGCAATCCCTGCATTAATTTCAGGTGAAATGAAGGATACAGTACAGTTGAACGCTTTAGCAATGTATGGATTGGAGAAATTTTTCAGCAGAAAGGAAAGAGTCGACATGTTGAGAACATTCGGGGGTGTTCCAAGTATGTTTCCTAAAGGGGGTGATCTCATTTGGGGAAACCTTACTTCTGCTCCCGATGATCCCACTAACACCTTGGAGACTAATGATACGACATTAGTTCCCAAAGGTGACAAGGCCAAAAGTTTCGGCACCTTCATCGAAGTAGCTGGAAACGAAACGAAAGAATCAAAAAGGTTCACTGTCATGCAAAGTATCGACTACATTTTGGAAACTTCACCTCAGTGGTTTTCCAAAAGAGTTCAAGAGCAGTATTCCTTCGGCGTAGCGAAGACAGCAAAAGAACTCGAAGCAAATAATCAAGACCACTCAAAGTGGTCCAATCCTCTCGAAGCAAGCCTACCTTATGCACCAGATATGAAAGTGTACTGTTTCTATGGTGTTGGTAAACCGACAGAGAGAGCGTATACTTATGCGGATGCAGAAAAAGATTCAAAATTAGACATGATGATAAACTCTGAGCTGGAAAATCCAGTATATCTCGGGGATGGGGATGGAACGGTATCCATACTAACACACACAATTTGTCACGAATGGCAAAAAGGCAGTGAATCGAGATTCAATCCAGCAAATATATCTACCACCGTTGTGGAGATCAAGCATGAACCTGATAGATTTGATATCAGAGGAGGTGCCAAAACTGCAGATCATGTTGACATTTTAGGTAGTGCCGAATTGAATGAACTAATTCTTAAGGTGGCTGCAGGAAGAGGTGACTTGGTGAAGAACAGATATGTAAGCAATCTTCATGATATAGCATCCAATATGGAAATTTAAATCTGTTTAATGCGAAATGATTTTTTTAGCTCTTAGTATGTTTTGAGATGTAGATTTGATGGCAGAGGATAGTAAAGAACAATATGATAGGGACCTGAACGAGTATTTCGATCTAGACCAGAACGAGAGTATTATAGAGTTGGAATCGTTGCCACAGCTTACAAATCGATCTCAGCAATTAGGTGAACATTTCTTGGTCGATGATAACGCAAATAAGAAGAGCACATGTCAGTACTGCAAACGGCAATTCAGTCACCCAGGATCATTGGGGCGTCATTTAGACCTAAAGAAGGGCGACGAGAGACATCCATTGGAGGAGGTCAATGGATTGAGAAGTGGTGTGAAGAGAAGAAATACAGGTCTAGTGGAGAAGGAACAGAAGAGTCGAGCCAAAAAGCCTAAACTCGTCGTGATGAACATCGAAAAGGCAAGCGAGAGAAACAGAGTTCGACGGAAGTTGCGAGATCGAAGAATTAAGTCCAAAATCCTCGCCTCGGAGGAGTTCGTAAGTCGCTTCGGAAGACGTCTGGGCCCGGTGGAGAATTTTGCCCAGTTGGTGGCATTGATGCTCCCTGCAGCCAAATACCCACACCCATTCCCAGAAGAAGAGACCCTTGATGCTCTCCTAGCGGAATTTCGTTTGAAAGTGGCTCCTCTGTCTCAAACAGGACAAACACATAGTTCCGAGGAACAGTGTGTTTCGCTCGCTAAACAACTCTACGAGCAATGGCATCCCATTTCCGAAAACGAGAAGCAACGTATATGGGCACACGAGCTCACCACAACATTATCAGCGGTCATGGGCCCCCATTCGCTCGACAATCTACAAAACATCAGCATGATACTAGCCGAAAGAGAAAACGCTGTATTCAAAGAAATTTGTGAGAAGGATGGCCTCCTTGACTATCTACATCTTCCTTCAGATATCCAAGATCATGACAACACAGAGTAGCCATCCATCCAACTAATAGTTAAGTATCTTTCGTAGAAAACTCATAAAATCACCAGATCGAAAGGTCGAAAATTTATACGCGTAAATGAGAGTATTATAGTAGTCGATAATTTAATCTGAAATAGATCTTCAATAGTTTATGAATACAACGTTAATAAAATAGAATTATTATGAGGTGAGTTGGCGTTAAGCAGTGTATTCAAAAGCTCAGGAGTGTACTAACTTGTTCAAGTGGAAAATTTGTAAGGGCATCCAAATACCGTCATGTTTTTGGACAACCAGCCAAGAGGGAACTATGTTATGAGAACCTTAAAATCACCAAAAATGCGTGGGACTCGAACATTATCAACAGTAATGGAAAGTACTTGTCGGTGAATTGGGATGCTTCCGGAGGAGGAGCATTCGCTGTGATTCCATTGAGTGAAATTGGTAAAGCGCCAGACACAGTTCCTCTCTTCAGAGGACACAAAGCGGCTGTTTTGGACACTGCGTTCGATCCGTTTGACAAGGAACGGTTGGTGAGTTGTTCTGAAGATGGCAATATCTGCGTGTGGAGGGTCCCTGAGGACTACTCATTCCGCAATTACTACGACGAGAACGATAACATAAAGGATATCACCGAGCCCGAGTCTATACTTAAGGGCCACTCGAAAAAGGTTGGACATGTTGAATTTCATCCCTGTGTGAAGGATATCCTAGCTTCGTGCTCTTTGGATTATTCTGTCAAAATTTGGGATATTGAGACAGGTAAAGATGTCATTACCTTACCCCACAAGGATTTGGTGACCTCTTTCACTTTCAATTACAATGGCTCTTTATTGGCCACCACCTCTAGAGACAAGAAATTAAGAATTTGGGATATTAGAGCTCAGAAGATCATATCTGAAGGTCCTGGTCATACCGGTGCTAAACCATCAAGAGTAACATGGTTGGGAAATACAGATAGAATAATCACAACCGGATTTTCAAGATTATCTGATCGTCAAGTAGGAATTTGGGATATTAACAAGATTGATGCTGGACCTATCGGCGGTTTTGTCGTTATTGATTCGTCTTCTGGTGTTCTCATTCCCACTTTTGATGAATATAACTCAATTTTATATCTAGCCGGCAAAGGTGACGGTAACATACGTTACTACGAGTATGATAATGATGATTTGCATGAGTTATCCCAGTTCGCCTCTACAGATCCTCAAAGAGGATTTGCAGCAGCTCCAAAATCTTCGGTCAATGTAAGAGATAACGAGATTTTGAAATCTTTCAAGACAGTGAACGACAATTCAATTGAACCCGTATCTTTTATTGTTCCACGTAAGTCTGAATTATTTCAGGATGATATCTACCCAGATTGCCCTTCCTCGGAACCAGTTTGCTCTTCAGGAGAATGGTTGGATGGTAAAGAAGTTAACGGACCTCTTTTAATGAGCATGAAAGCTCTTTTTGAAGGAACAAAACCATCTATCAAAGAATCTGACCCAGCTGTATCAATTTCATCTAAGAGGGAACAAGAAGCGAAGGCGGCAGCTGAAGCGAAGAGTTCTTCCGCAAAGACATCTCCCAAAAAGAGTGTCGAGAAGACCACCCCAATTAAAGACTTTTCTAGGACAGCTGAGGCAACATCAGGTGGCTCCAAGAAGATAGATGATGCTTTGAAGGATTCGAAGAAGGTCTCAGAATTATTGAACAAAGTAAATGACACCCAAGATGGTGACGATATTCTTTTGAACGATAAGTCAGACGAAGGATGGGAGGAAATTGAAAAACCAAAAATTTCCAGAGATATCGAAGAGTCTAAAAAAACAAGTGCCACAGAAACGGCCAGAGTAAAAAGTAGGACAGGTACTCCAGAGATAGAGAAAAAATCGAGTGATGAGAGCAGCAAAAAGTCAGCTACTTCTATAACTACGACTTCGTCACCTTCGAAGTTTACATCCGTCGGTTCTGCTGGGCTGAAAGTGTCATCTATTGCACCCTCGATTAATAAATTAGAAGCATTGATCAAAGAATATGCTGCTTCTACTTCGGCGCTCAAGAAACAAGTTAACAACCAAGAGGAGGTGTTAAAGTCAATGGAGAAACTTCTCAAGGAAATCAAATCGAAAGCCTAACAATCTTATATTTTGTTTAATGTATTTACTATAAATTAATATAGAAAGATTATCACTCTCCTTTGATATCGTAAAACTTTCTGAATATAAAACCAGCCAAGTTATTAGTATCAAATACGACTGTTCCATCGAACAAATGCATTTCCTTTTCACTCTCATATTGTAAATTCAAAAGTTGGTCCAAGGTGATAGTGGTAAGGGCTCCAGGAATTATGACTGAACCATTGGCTGCTTCAATTGTGAACTTTCCTGTTTCATGGCAGCTGAACATTAGATCTAACTTAGAAGCAGAGGACGAGGATTTGAATAACAAACCACCGTAGTCTTTCACGATGCCTTGATCAATCAACTTCTTAGCGGAATATTTGTAAGAACCAAATCTTGGAAGCCTGTTGGACTTCTTCAATTCTCTGTGGTAAAAATATTGTTTGCTAAAGACAGGAATTATATTAAAAATCTTTCTGTCTTTAGGTTTCAGTTGCAACTCAGAAAGAATAGTTTCAACATGTTTGTTGTATTCCAGTAATTGTTTAGACAAGAATTTTTCCTTATAAACCAACTTTTCTTCTGCTTGTTTCGCAATGACCAATTGTTGCTTCCTCATGACTCTTTGAGAGTCTTTGGTTTTGATATCAACTGCAATTTGATTTAAGATATCTTGGTAGGAATTATTACGAGTTAAGTGCCCCATGGTTTCTAATTGCAATAATCTCTCCAAGCACATTTTTTTCAAGTCATGATACGAGATAAAGCTTAGATCACCTAAGGAAGTTTCATGGTATGGCTTTCTCCTATCACTTTCAATGTTGTTTTCAGATTCAATTTTTTCAGTCTTGACAATTTGCTTGAAACGTTCTTCATGCTCCGGTTTGATTCCTGATATTAGAAGTTGAAGTAACTCATCACCGTCTTGAATACGAATAATGTAAAGCACACATCTTTTCGCTTGAGTGATTAGTGATCTGGCCTTTGCATCAGCAACAGACTCCTCCTTCGTAGTTGGATTGAGGTTCAATGTTACCTGGCCTAGTTCAGATAGAGAAACGAAATCATCGATTGAATTTGCGAGTGCGTTCAATCTATTCCAAATAGAATAAACCTGATCATCAACACTAGGTGAAAGAATATCAATGTAGTTACTAACAGTTTTCTCAATCGAGATCATATCACTCACCCTCATAGTTAATTTTGGACGATCATGAGTCACAATATCATCATAGTCATTCATATTGTACTCATGATCGACATCGGTAACCTCAATTAGTTGGTAGATAATGGATTTCACGATTGTCATTGATGAAGTTACATGATCATTGAGTGGCTTGAAAAAGTTATCAGTGAATGTCTTCATCGAAAATATTTGAAGAAGCACTCGACTGAGATATTTCAAATTGCTTTTCGCTTTCTGATTGAAGAGCATAGCGTTGAAAGGATCCTTCACCAAATATCCAAAATTTTCAGGATTTTGGAGAATGTTGGATATATAATGTTTAGTAAATATGACACCAGCAACAGATAAGTGTTGCTTTTCTGACCTATCTGGAAAATTCAAATGAGAGAGTTCGTAGGATTTTTTAGCAATTAACCTGACATGAAGTGGAATTTTATGAACCGAATCACGAATTACATTCAAAGCTTGAGTAGCATAATCTCTCAACGTAGTTAGGTTTTCAACAAATCGGGTTGAAACCTCAGGGTCTTTTATCGCAACTTGCGGAGATACAATCTCTGGTTTTTTTGTTGTTCCTGTTATTCTAATTTCTCTTTCTCTTGATGAGATGTATAATTCAGAAGGGTCAGATTCGAAATCCAAATCATCGTTATCAACTATGTTTGAAACAAGTTTTCCCATCAATGATTTGAGATGTTGTCTTTGATATGTGGAATTATTGAAATGTTGCAAATAATCAATCCAGAAGGTGCTCAGTTGTTTTGTAATATCACTCATAAGTTTTGCATTCTCCTGAAAGTCCAATTCCACAAGATTCAAAATAAACTTCAAATAAAAGTACTCTTCCCTTGAGTGATGATTAACTGAAGAGTTGTTAATTGGAAATAACAAGAAAATTAATTTTTGAAAGTCGATGTACATATCAGATTCTTTGCACAGAATACCCCAGGATTTGAAAATTCTGGAGATGTAAATAGGCTTCGTTTGAAGGAAATAAAATAAATATTGATATAATTCCATCCGCTCTCTCGAAGTTTTGTTCAATACCTCCATATTTTTGATGTTTACAGCATTGTCATTTGAAGACTTAAGTTTCAATTTACTCCTATTCTTCATGAATTCCTCAACAGTGATCTTGTTCTTATCCAATAAGCCCAATTTTATATCCAAATTTTCGATTTGAAGTTCTATGTCTTCATTGTGCTTTGACATGTCAATTATTTTGTCTTTGAGATCAGCTAGCTCCATTTCTTCGCCATAATCAAGGTCTGAATCTGAAAGTAAGTATGCAAACCTCTTAATCACCGAGAGAGGAGGGTTTTTCAAATTGAGAAGCTGTTTATAAGCTGTCCGCATAAATTTGGTTTTAATAATGTTTTGCACCTTTATCAACTTGTCTAAGTTCTCCTCATAGTATTCATTCATCTTGGCAATGCTGCTCCTGACTTTGTTTCCTCTAATGATACATTGCAAGCTAATGAGACTGCTGACATCATTGTAGATATCTTCAAGCATGATATCAACTTGGAATCTTGAATAGACACCTCTAAACAAAGATTGTAAAGGTACAATAGCTTTCTTGCGGTAATATTCCAATTCGTATTTCTTAGCTTGCACTTCCCTCCGCACAATATTGCCTCTCACTTTGGCATACAATTGATTTAAGACCACATCCTCATAAAGAAGTGTAACCAAAACATTGTTGCATAGCTTTGTTCTTGATATACCTCCACGAGAGATACTCTGTAATTCCACTACAGGTGACTTACATGCCTTCAACATATAGATTCTTTTCCTTATTGTACTTCGGACCTTGCTAGCTCTTATGATAGCTTGTAGCGCAAGAACGGATTCCAAAGAGCCAGATCCAGATATTTGTTTAGCAGGCAAATGCAGGAGGAATAACTTTCTCCTTGCGCTTGCCTGAAGAACAGAGATTGGACCATGAATTTGGTCTATTATCGGAATCAAATAACTAGTCAACTTTCTGCTGAAATCACCTTTTATTTTAGCTTGTAATTCGGGTAGTAATTGACAATTTCTAGCCAAACCGTCAAGTGTGTGAGATATTTTATTTCTAGCCATTGCACCTCGAAGTATGCTTTGAAGTTCAACCCCTCTTGAAAAACTCGTAGTGTTTGGAATGCGTCGAGTCAAAAGTTTTTGACGGATGATGGATTGCAAGTCGATGATATCGTACTTATAAAAAAGTAGTTCGTCTCTATGCTTATGAATAGTCTTTCGTCTTGATAAGGCTCCTCTAATGAGGCAATTCAATAAAGTCACTTCATCACTGAATGATTTCAACATAATCTTATCAATAAACATACGGTAACGGAAGTTTGCACCACGAATTAATGATTGAAGTTTGATCACATTAGAAGTCTCATTAATCAACCGGTCGACATAATAATTATCCGGTGAAAGTCGAGGAAGAGAAGTGGCTGGCAATTCAAGGATACCCTCATTCAAACTATGCTTCGTATCATATTTTGGTGACCTTCTGCGGTAATTGTTTTGGTCATCAAGGAAAGGGTTATCTTCTTCTTTCAGATGTAATGTTTGGGCATTGTTCTTATTCCAATTTGGCTTTCCATCAGTTACCTTGGTAGGTGAAAGAGATCCTCGTAATTTCTCAGGAGAGACAAGACGATTCATATAACTATTTTCATCCGTAGTGGTATCGTTTGAAGCATTAGCACTACTAAAATTAGGCAACCCAGTACCAACTAATGCTCTATTAGCCGAACGAATGTCATCACTGGTGAAATCCAACCTACCCACCAAATTCTCGATTGGTGGGTAACTAGAGTCGACTTTATGAAGAATGTAACTCATTGCGTGTAAACAAAACCATACTTTGGGGATGTTTTTAGCATCATACAAATCTGTCAATTCAAATCTGAATAAATCGGGTATGTTTAAGTGATCCATAAGTTGAAAAAATCTGTTGATGTTTTCTGTGTGTTTGAATTGAAGCTTGTTATCCTTCATGAACACTGGACGTTTTTTTGGAAGAATTGCATTGCAAAGCTTGGCTAAATGAATACCGTTCCTAATGTAGTCCAATAGCTCCACAGGTTCTTGAACCACCTCTTCTTGAATCACACATTCTAGCCATTCTCTTATTGCTTGAACTCTGCAAAGATATTCGTATCCCGGGGATGATTTCGAAGTGTTGTTGCTGGGTGAATTTAAATGAGGTCTCGTTTTCGGAGTTTTCATATCGGTTTTGAGAGGACTCAATGACATGTCACTATAGTTCGAGGTTACAGAGTTTCCATTGACTCTTTTCTTGTCGAAGCGACGGGTGGGAGAAACATCGTAATTGTCTTGGGTATCATATGTATCTTTATCTGAATGCCTTTTCGTAGGAGAGCCTGTTGCACTGTTCACAGACGATCTATTCAGAGGACTCTTGAAAGACGTTACAGTTGCTGAAGGAGCCTCAAACCGGGTCCTAAGTAGTGCCGTATTAGCTGAGTCTGTAGGAGATATATTCATCTCCTTAGCCAAGATGTCGAGATCTTGTTCACGATAGTATTTATTTTGAGTATTGTGCTTGACAGGTCGGAGAGGAAGTCTAATGGGAGTCATATCTGGCTCACCCAATGATTCCAAGTACCTAGCAGCAACATTTCCTCTACCGGGGGTATTCATGTTCGTTAAAGGATACTATACACTGCTGTCTTTTCTTACGAATATCTACAATTTAAGTGTATCAGTTGTTTATGATATAATTTGAGTGAAATCGTTTGTTGATAATTGTGTCCAAAATAGGAATTTCATAAATAGATGAAATAAACAGAGACGGATAATAGCATCTCGATTAAAGATTAGCCTTTATATAGTGCCACGACTCAAGCTCAATCATACAGTTAATGAATGAGGGACTCACATATCTCAAATCTATAACTGCAGTGGCGATTTAAACGGCTTTTTTAATACCTATCCAAAATTAAGAACCTGGAGAATTGAAATGAGAGACCTATTAGGGGGATTTGGCCAAAATATAGTACAATGCAAATTATGAGATGCTTCGGAATCATTCTCTCTGCTGTTGTTCATAAGCAGACTCCAAGAACTCTATAGTATCGTTTATGCGACCAAGTTCTACCTGTTTGGCAGGTATAGTATTCTTTAGATTTTGGAGTAGCAACAAATGTTCCTTGTAGTCAGAAGCTGTTTGAGTGAAATCCACCGGTTCCTCGACTGTTTCTTCTTCTTGTGATTGCGCCGCTTGCGAATCGATCTCTCGTATTAAAAGCGACACTTCAGTATCAACCTTATTCACAAGATTGTCGTAAGTCTGCTGTGCCTGTTTGGGTAGCTCGCGTCGCATTTTCGTAAGCTCCATGGTTTGCTCCTCCACCTTGAGGAGAATTTCTCGTAGTTTGGCGTTAATAGATACATCGAAGTCTTCAACTTTTTCACGTGGTTTGAGGGATAGTATTTCTGATATAGAGTTGCGAGAATTGGATGGGTTGGACATATCCAACCCATCGATCACAAGCGACAGCTTTGCCAACTCAAAACACCCCATCAAGAAATCATCCAACGCATTAGCTACCTTGTTTTTGAGTGGATCATTATCTGAGGTGGGAAGATGGAGATCCAATTTCGATGTCGTTTGATTTAAAATTTGAATATAGACATGCCGTAAGTCTTGCTTTGAGAGCGCAATCCTCTCGTAATCATCATTAAAATTCATATCCCACGAGCATAAGACACTTCTAGAGAACAAAATAGTGTTTTGTTTAGGTGATGTCGCTATAAACAAATGTCGTACAAATGTCGCACAAAAATGTCGTCTCAATTTTATCGCTCTCACTTAGAAACAAGGTAAAATTATGGACATTTAGGCTAGTAAGTGAATCATTAGATCAACAGAATGTCAGAGGTGGATTCCGAGTATACTCCAGCATTTGCCCCTTTCCTTGGATTTGCTGGATGCGCAGCAGCAATGATTTTTTCTTGCGCAGGGGCTGCGATAGGCACAGCCAAGTCAGGTATAGGAATTGCTGGTATTGGTACGTTCAAACCTGAATTGATAATGAAGTCGTTGATTCCTGTCGTCATGTCTGGTATTTTGTCTGTTTATGGATTAGTGGTTTCAGTTTTGATAGCTGGTGGATTAGCACCCAATGAAAAGTACAGTCTATTCAATGGGTTTATGCATTTAGCCTGTGGACTCTCGGTGGGACTTGCATGTTTAGCCTCGGGGTATTCTATCGGTGTCGTTGGAGATGAAGGTGTCCGTCAATTCATGCATCAACCCCGGTTGTTTGTTGGAATTGTGTTGATCTTAATTTTTGCCGAAGTTTTGGGATTGTATGGTATGATTATAGCATTAATCTTAAATACGAAGGGAAGCGATTGAAGTGAGCGGCGTCAAGATATTATTACTTGCACCGGTAATACATAGCACTATGTTTCAATTTGAAATACATATATATTTTTAGCCATCAATAAATTTATTGAGTAATACATAACTATAAAGGAAAGATGGAAGACAACTTTTTGTTCGTTTTTTTCTTTAGAAAACCTTAATCGGTTTGCATTTTGTCCCCGTCCTGCTGAGCGTTCCCGTTTTCATTGCTTAATACAACCTTACCACTGTCATCAATGTAGTGTGAAGACATCTCTTCTAAGTACTGAACAGATCTGTCGGAATCCAAGAATAATATGTAAGCCCTTTTAACATCTGCTAAACTAATTGAGGTACTTCTTCTCTTCAAAGCAATCTGCTGAGTAACAGATATCAAGTTAGAGGCGTATCTTAAACTTGTCTCCTGTCCTATTTTGGTGAGCAATGACAATGCCTCAGGTGCGAGCTCAACATCTTCCTCTCCAGCACGAATGGTCAAAATAGTTCTAATTTCATCTGCATTGTAAGAAGCAGTATGGATTATAATTGATCTGTCTAATAGGTCAGCAGGTAATCCATGTGGGGATTTGTAATTAGTACCTCTAGTTTTTGAAATTCCCCTGTTGGTAGCCATAATCAAGATTGGAGCAAAGTCATCTTCTAATGCTCTATTTATGAATGAAAAACATTCGATATCCAAGATATGGACCTCGTCTATGAATAAAACTCCGGGAACAATTTCAGCTTTACCCTCTTCTTTCCATTCTGCAACCTTTGTGTTGATTTGATCACGAACTTCTGATCTTATTTCACCAGTGTCACCGGAGAAGAGTGCCAAAAATCCTTGTTGTCGGGAGTTAATGACATCTATTTCATGTAACGAAACGGTGTGGACGACTTCCTTTCTTTTTTGTAATTCACCTTCAGGGCATTGTACAAATTTTGTCTCTGGTCCCATAGCATCATAATCTCTAGCTCTGGTGAAAGATTTACCGAGCTTTGTAATTTTTCCAGATGCCTTGTCGATTGAAATAACATCTCCTGCTAACACCTTTTCTTTAGTCAAGCCTTCTATCATTTTATGCCCCAATTCATAGATGGTCTCCATATCAGTAGTCTTGATGGTTAACTTGCCTTGTTTATGACCACCAGTGATGGATCGATCGATTTGAATCTCAACTACTTCACCTTCGATAATCTCTGTCTCCTCCTTGATTTTTATTCCAATCGATTTTCTGAAGGCCTGTGTCAAAGCTTCAGTCTTGGAAAGATCCAAAGAAAAAACTTCAGAGCCCGCGATGGCAGTAAAAGGTACCTCAGATCCCAAACTTTGAGACAATCCCATGGCAATGGCCGTTTTTCCAGTTGATGGTGGCCCTGCCATCAATATGGCCCTTCCTGCAATCTTTCCAGCTTGAATCATTTTCAAAATGACTCCAGCAGCCTTCCTAGCCTTGAGCTGACCAACCATTCCCTGGTGCGAATCCTTAGGTTTTAAGTTCTCATCAAGTCCTAGTCCACTAATGTGAGAGTGTGCCGCTATCAACGATAATCCATTCAAGTCTTTGCTTTGGGCTTTGGTGTTAATTATATCGGCCGACTTTACCATTTTGTTAGTAATGATGCAATGAATTCAATTTATATCGGATTACTTACCATTATATAGAGTTGAAGTTGATCAAAAGCTATAAAGAATACACTAATCTTGGAAAACAAAAGGTGATGGAAGTTTGGTGAAAATAAAATTTGCGACATTTTAAAGATTGTGCGACATTGTCGGTTTTTAAATCTAATATAGTGTATATTCAACTATAACTTCTCACTAAGAACTAGAGAACCTTCTTTGTACATCCCTTCAATTTCCTTCAGAAAATATTTAGCTGCAACTGGTCTTCTTAATTTCAATGTAGTTGTAACAACCTCTCTTTCGGGTCTTAACGGTTCTATATCTATGAATATATTGTGTAACTTCTCGAAACCCTGCAAAATTCCTTTAGCAGAGACATTTGAGTTTAAAAGTTGCAAAAACTTGGTCTTGTTTGCAATTGAATTTATAGACTTGAGTACATCATCATCAGATACCAAAGACCGAGCAGACACGTTGCACTTGGATATAAGGAAATCCCGTACTATATTCACGTCAACGCCCAAGATAGCCACGAGGAAGTTTGCGGTGGAGATTCCATAGGCAAAACACTGAGTTAACGAGGAGTTGCTCGATAAGTAGACGTTTTCGACCTTCTCGGGGCTCACATACTCACCTTGAGCCAATTTGAAGAAGTTTTTGACCCTGTCGATGATGTAAAGTCTTCCTGTTTCCGGGTCAACTTTAGCTACATCTCCTGTGCTGAACCAACCATCAGGAGAAAGAGCACTTTTAGTTTGCTCTTCATCTTTATAATAGCCATCAAATATCTGTATGCCGCGTAACAAGAGCTCACCTCTTGGGCCTCCTTCGTCCTGCAAAGTGTAATTCATATCTGGGAGCTCTCTTAACCTCATCTCACATGTCACTCCTACTGGGCCAACGGAACCTGGCTTCGCCTGTAATGGAACAGAGGTTGCAGCTGCTGCAAAAGACTCTGTCAATCCATATCCTTCAATAATACCTATCTTAAAGGCGGCTCGTAAGAACTTGACTGTGTTCACTGATATCGGAGCTGAACCACTTATGACGAAGTCAACGTTATCGAACCCAAACAGTTTTCTAATAGATCGAAGGAACGTGTTATCGTAGATTAACTGGGAACCTGTCGATCCGTCTCGCTCTCCTTGACTTTTAATTTTGGCATCAAAGACGGACTCGAAAAATCTCTTTACGAGCTCATTTTTATTGTCTATTGTCTTAGATTTGATGGCCGCTTCGAACTTAGTGAAGACCCGTGGGACATTAGCAAGCTGATCTGGTTTGTAGAGCTTTAAATCTTCAACGAGTGTCAAGGGAGATCCACCATGCTGTGGAAATCCAACACACCCACCTGAAATCACACAGTAAGAAAACACCTGTCTTTCGAATATGTGTGCTAAAGGTAAAAATGCAAATGACTTGCGTCCTGGAGAATGAGGTAAGTGAGTCAAGACATAGGTGATCCCCGAAGAAGCCATGCTGTGCGGAATCATGACACCCTTAGGATTCGAACCTGTAGTTCCAGAGGTAAAACTTAAAGTATATAAGCTCCTCGCTGTAGGATTCAACGGCGGATGAGGGAACAATTTGCCCAACTCAATAAGTTGATTGAAGTCGTACAAGTCAATTTTGGCATCGTTGGCCCTTTTCTTTGACGCAATATCGTGAATATCATCCTGAAATAATGGATCCAATGAAACAAGCAAAATCAAGTCACCAAGAGCATCAGGATTTTCTTCTTTGAGTTGGATGACCTTATCCACATTTGCCTTGGATGCAAAAACTACAGGCGAATGGGTAGACAGAAGGATGAACGATGAGGCCTTGGGACCTAAAGTGTCATACAAAGCTGTGTTCGTGATAGCAAAGTTAATACACATAAGATCCGTGATAATCCATTCATGCCTATTTGGTGCGAAAAGAGTCAATACAAACGACACGTCATCTTTGTTATAGTTTCTAAAATCCCTTTCGTGATTATCTATCTTTCGATGGCTTTCAAAAACCTCCGCATTTTTGAATCGAGAATTCTGCAAGAGATATAAAAGACCAGATCCAAGTGACTTTCTCAAAGAGTCGACTTCCTTGAAGCTTATTGAGGTGTATTTGTTCTCTGACACCTTATTCTGGTAGTCGTATTCTCGGTACGCCATACATGGTCTCTCAGCATGAGCCTCAACTGCACAGTCAACAACCTTGGCGTATGTATCCAATTCCGGCAAAATGAACGTCTTGGTGATACCCTTAGATGCCTTGTTACGATATATTGCACTATATCCCTCTTCTTCTGTGCCCTCCACCGCTACTGCTGACCCCATTTGTTCGTAGCTTAAAGGGAGTGTTTCTTGAATCAATTGCATGATTGGCAACCCATCTGGATTCTGCAACACATATGGCGAGTCTTGAGGTGCTAAGTACTTTGGATTGGTCATAATGGATATACGTGTTTACTAAATATTCTAAACATGGGGGACACGACATACTTATAGTCAATTGAAAACCCGGATTTTAGAAAGTGGAGAAGCTTTTTCCCTTTCGCAGCTTAAATTTTCTATAGCAAACCTGTCAAATCTTAAATGTTCTTATCTATTTAACAAGCGGAACAGCACCACTTATGTATTTGAATCTTTGGGGAGCATCCATACGGTCCGTAACCAAGTCGATTACCTCTATCTTAGAAGGTTGATCCTCATGGTTTTTGAAATAAGCATCAAATTCTTCAACATTGTTGAGCCTGGCAGTGATGTGTCTTTGGTTATCCGGGTCTCCAAGGGCTTGGAGTATCTTACTCCAGTCCCACGGGTACACGTCATTGTATGGGCGAGTAGCACCGTTGATCATGCGCTCAACGGTGTAACCAGCGTTGTTAATCACGAAGATTTGAACATTGGTGATATCGTACCTCAAGAAAGTAGAAAGCTCTTGGATGGTCATTTGGGCCGAACCATCACCCACAATCAAAATGAGCCGACCGGGTCTTTCGGTATCTCGTGCTGCTAACGCAGCGCCAAAGGACGCTGGAATTGAGTACCCAATGGAGCCATAAAAGTTTTGGGAGACAAATTTGACACCTTTGGGAAATACGATATCCTGCATTGCGAATAGGAAAGAGCACGTTTCCACAACTACCAAGTCGTTCGGTTGAAAATAACCGTTGAAGAAGTCGCTCAACCGAGTTTGCGGAATATAGTCAAGGTTGGCCGAAGTGGTTGCATCGTGCACATTTTTCGGGACGTATTTGTAGGTGATGTTGTTAATATCCGGGGAGTAGTTGACGAGATGCGTGACGTCAAATTTTTGTGTTAATGATTCAACGAGATTTCTCAAAGAGAATAATCTCTGACCGGTATTTTGGTCTTTGATGAGTGTGTACTCACCATCAATAAGCACGTAATCAGGGTGAATTTCGATGTAACTAGCCACCTTAGAATAGTTCCAGGTGTAGCCTGCAGTGTTCGTTTCAGCATTGTTAAATCCGAAAACAACGACACAGTCAGATTCATCCTCAACACTCGAGCGCAATTCTGTTGTAGATGATAATAATCCAAAATAAGTTCCGACGTAGTTTGGGGACGTTTCGTCAGTGCTTCGTGCCAAATTTGTAGAATAGAGTTTGACAAAGTTGGTGGGGAATTTGGCGACCAACTTGTCAAAGGCGTCCTTCAGATTGAATTTTGAGAGCAAGACGTCTTCGAGCACCGCAGGACTCTTAGATTCATAAAGCTTGTTCAAAATCCTATCGGAAATCTCCTCTAATGCTTGTTTGCCGTCGTTACTAGGTTCCTCGTATATCTCTAATGGCTCTTCCAATTTCGACTTTGGGACAGACACTAGGGGCAAGTCACTAGGAATGTACAAGTAACCTGGTCGTGCCTCACGTATGATAGTTTTCAAGACCCGATCAATTTTTGCAAAGTCAGTCCCATCGGTGATTCCTTCCAAGGTCAAAGATTCGATGACTACGGAGATATTCAGTGCCGTTTGCTTGTAGACATTGTGGTTAGGTGGGATAAGAGGATTCTTGTTTGGCACCAAGTGGTGTATGTTCTTGATGGTAGACGTGCTGCACTGATTAGCGTACTCTACCTGTTTCGTGCTCGTTGTTCCCACGAGATGCAACACTGGGGTATATTCGGCAAATGATCCCAGAATGGCATTGATTGCGGAAAGCTCGCCGACACCAAACGTCGTCATTAACACACTGAAGTTACCCAATACCTTAGCATATCCATCTGCTGCGTACCCAGCATTGAGCTCATTGCAAAATCCACGATATTGGAGCTTGTCCTTAAGTAAGCCACCGTATAAAGTCTCCAAAAGATTCAATGAGAAGTCTCCTGGGATGCCAAAGACAGACTTTAATTTAGGGTTAGCCTGTATGATTCTTAAAAATATGTATTCTCCAAGAGAGATGTTCTGAGCAACCATCTTTGTACAGTTGAAAATTTCGTTAACCTACAACAAAAATTTATTTTACCTTCTTATATCTCTCGAGTTTCTTCTATCAATGCTATTTTATGTAAGACACCAACTGTATTGTGTCTGTCTAAATTCTTAATTATCACTCACCATGCATAATTTTGTGGCGTGTCAAAAGGAGGAAGTTCATGCATTCATTATACGGCTTACTAGGCTACATTAAAATAGATAGGTTGCATGCGAATGGATCCAAAAAATTCGTCATAACGATATATCCTTTATCCTATTGCAGACCTCTTCCGAAAGAGTGCCATCTTTGATCGCGAATACCCATGTGTAATCATGCCCCCCTGAACCCTGATTGGGATCATGTTCAGACGTAAGGCATTTTTCTATTGGGACAGGGCAATCGAAGTTATCGAGCGAAAAGTCTTCCGTATTTGGTGATAATTTGAAAAATCTAATGCCGGAACAGCCTTCAGTAACCACTCTATTTGATGTAACATCCACAAAGATAGACGTGTCAACTACATCATGAAGCCTTAACTGTTGGCACGATACGATCACACATGATCCCGATACATGGTTCAAGTGAACAGGGCCCGCGGATCGAACGTGAACTACAGAATTTGAGATGCCTTCTGCGTGGACAGATTGCACGATGGAAGAAGAAATAACTATGGAGGAGTCGACATTATTCATCAAAATGTGGTGAGGAGGATCGATTATAGTCTTCTTTTTTTTCACTAAGGCGTCTATTGTGGGTTTGGGTTTCATCAGTGAATCTTCACTTGTAAATGTAGGTTTTGGCTTGGGTGCGGATGGTGGCATTGGAGCCCCACTAAATACGAACCTGTCAACCCCGAGCCGGGATTCCTTAGCTTCAATACTTTTGAAAACCTGCGATATCAGATCACGGAGTTTGCGCTGACTGAAACGAGGAATTGATGTGATGCGCTGTTGAATCTCTTTGTCTGTTTCAATTACTCTGAACTTGAGTTTTTTCAACGACTCTTTGTCATTCAACTTTGAAATTTCATTGTTATAATCTGTATGTTAGTCCGCTGAAGATACCAGTTTCAAAGGAGAGATACTTACTTGCACAAATATCAGAATAATATGTAGACAAGTCCCCTGCCCGATATGTGTTGAGCATATTACAGTAATAGAAGCTATTAAAAGATGACGATTTTGTGATTGATTTAATACCTCGAGATACTAGGATCAAGAAAATGATTTATATGGAGCGAAGTGCGAATAACACTAAAAGAATAAATTGAAGCTACTTCGTAATTCTCTTATATTCCTCTTCGGATTGTAGTGGTGGGCTGGAATTATAGTCTGAATCTTGAGCTTCAGCATATTTGATATTGTGTAAGACGATCTTATCTACAGGGATCATCATACTCAGAGAGCCTTTTTTGAAGAACACATAAGCTTTGTGGGAAATGTAAAATGAGAAGATGACTGTGATTCCTAGAGTCTTTTGTAGAAATTCCACAGCATGAAACTTTCCATCGGCTCCAATGATGGATACGTATAGCTGGGCTAGTATGACAACTATACTTAAAGTGAATCCATACCAAGAGCCTATCGTTCCAGTTTTTGCTTTAAAAAGCAAATCCTCTTTATAATCCTTACCATTGTACTTCAACGCTTTGCGGAAACGCAAGTGACACACACATATTGTAGCATAGGAGCTTATAACCGAGATACCAGATATTGCCATTAACCATAAAAAGATTATTTCTGATCCTGAGGGCCATATCACAGAAATGTAAGCTAGACCACCCACAGACTCGCATACTAACGTCGCTAATAACGGCCTATGTTTCCTGTCAACGTAACTCAAGAATTTAGGAGCCTGCGAATTTTCTGAAAGTGCTATCAAGGTTCTGGATGATGCGTATATGGCACTGTTCCCAACAGAAAGTATTGAGATTAATATGACAACATTCATAATGGATGCAAAAACACCGGTATTGCTGATATTAGATAAGGCAAGGACAAATGGGGATGCATTGACGTTAGAATCCGACGAACCCACCAAGTTAGGATGATTGTAAGGGACCACAAGAGATATTATGAACAATGAAATTATGTAGAATCCTCCAATTCTCCAGAACACTTGTCTGATTGCCTTGGGTATGGTTGTCTCTGGTGACTTTGACTCTGCTGCAGCTATTCCTACTAGTTCACTCCCAGCAAAAGAGAACGATGCTGTAATAATGCATGCAATGAACCCACGAAATCCCTCAGGAGAAAATGCACCTGGCTGTCTCCAGTATTTAAACCCTATAGGATCTCCAAAAACCCCAAAATCAACAAATAATGCCAAAATTGCAAAAATAACAATAGCAACAATTTTAATGATTGCGAAAAATATTTCCGCAAAACCGTAGAACTTTACACTCAACAAATTTAAGGACACAATTATCAAGAAGAAGACAGAAATCAGAAGCCAGTCAGGTATTACAGTTGATAACTCTGGCCAGAAATCAACGGTCATAGTTACTGCCACGAGTTCCATTGGAAGTAACAACATCCATTGAATGCAATAATTCCATGCCATTGCAAACCCCCAACTTTCATCTATGAACTTAGATGAGTAATTTGCAAAGCCTCCATTTATGGGCATCGCAACAGTTAGCTCTCCAAGAGATTGACACATGCAATAGATGAATGTAGACACTAGTAGATATGATATGAGAAGTGAGCCTGGACCGGCTGTAAGTGATTTTCCTGAACCAATTAACAACCCTGTCCCAATTGCGCCACCAATAGCAATACACTGGATGGAAAATCCTGAAATCTCTTGAGAGAGTTCCATATTCCCTGATTCAAGATCATCTTTTTTAGCTTGTTTGAAAGAACTGATGCATCTGGTGAAAAAATTCTTTTTATCTTTTGTTTCCTTAACATCTGTCTTGGCCTTGGATTTTTCTATGAAGCCTGCCTCTTTGGACGATATTTCATCTCTTTCAGCACTTGAAATCTCTGTAACTTCCGTCAAAGTGTCGAGCGACCTGGGAATTTGAAAAAATGAAAGATGAGTGATATCCATTTTAGTTATCGCAAAGTATGTAGCTTATGGTCTGAACGGAATAGTTTCCAAAATATAGACACCAAGAGGTCAAAGTTATATTTTACCTGTAGATTTCCATATAATGGGCACTTCACTTGTGATATAAATGATATTGAAACATTCAGCTTTTACAGAAGGTTTGTGTACTACAACTATAAAAATATTTGCCGCAAATATCACACATTAGTGCGATGAGATTTTCATAAATAAATGATCAAGAATTGACATCCACAATGAACGATTGCTAGCCTTGATCAAGCAGATTCAGGCAATCTGACTCTACCAACAATCAGATCAGCTATTTCTCTGGTTTTGCGCCAATGCATCGTTTTTGGCATTCTCTTACTCAAAACAGTTTCAAAATCATAAAGCTGTCTAACAGATTTGAATCGTAAATGGGAAGACTTGACTCCTAAGACTGCTGCCGTAGACGATAAATCAGCAGAGTTCACAGGAAATTCAGTCTTGTTCTTGAACGGACTTATTATGTCATGAGATTCTTCAATGAATTGAACCGCTTTGACCGCAAAACGAGCTGCTCTTGTTCTGTCTATGGGAGAAGGCAACCCACCTTGCTGAACGTGTCCAGGAACAGCTGCTTTTGCATCAAATTGATTGTTTGCTTCTTCCTTAATAATATCGACAAGAACTTGTGCTGACAAAACTGAAGAAGCATTAGTACTCTTCAATATCAACTTACCTGTTCTCGACATTCCTTGTTCATTAGCAAATGATTCCTTCAAATTGGCAATATCAACTTCCAATTGGTCCAAGTCTATACCTTCTTCAGGAACGTATGAAACCTGTGCACCTGAAACCAAGGCTGCATGTGTAGCAATATAACCAGAATTTCCGCCTTGAACTTCGATAACGAAAGCACGGTTTCTGGTGGAGGAAGCTGACTGTTTCACAACGTCACAGTAGTCCATCAAGGCATTCAAGCATGTATCAGTACCAAGAGAATATTCAGTACCTGGAACATTGTTAGATATGGTTGCAGGTATTAATGCCATTGGAATTCTAAATGCAGGGTAAAGGGATCTTGCTCTCTCTAATTGCTCCAATGAAACAAAGGCTTCGAAGCCACCAACTAAGATCAAACCATCGAATTGGTACTTCTCAAAGTAGTAGGCAATCATACCGATGTCTGTGTCATAAGGGGTGTTTCTGTTGGTTCCTATTTCCGAACCACCAATGGAATTCCACCCTTCAATTTCTAACCAGTCTATCAGTCTCACAGACTCATGTCTAGCCAACCCTGAAAATCCATTATGAATGGCATATGCATTATGACCTCTTGACATACAATAAGTAGCCATGGAGTAAACTGCACTATTCATTCCACCAGCTGGAGCCCCAATATTTACAATTGCTATATTTCTTCTCTTTTCTTTAGGTAATGTGGGTTCAATATGATTAGCAGAGTTCATCGCCATAAAGTTAGACAAATGTTCCGTAAAATCAGAATCTCTCAAAGACATAGCCCTCTCGAAATCACGGTTTCCTATTGCTTCTGCAACAGACTTAGTGATCCTTACGGCGTCCACCAAGGGTTTTCTTACTATTTTATTTTCATCAATTGCGATCAAAGGCGATGGGACATCAGGAGTGCACTCCAAAATAGCCTTTACAGCCTCAACACCTTGCATTGTTGCCAAATATCTATCATAAGCTACAGCAGTTCCTCCTCTTTGAACATGCCCTAAAGTAGTCACTCTTGTGTCCAAACCCAATTTGTCAACTAATACGTCTTTCACTTCCTTGGCTGATATTGGTTTTAAATCAGATGTGATAGCTCCCTCAGCCACGATCACGATAGATTTTCTTTTACCTTTAGCTCTATGTGTTGCAACAATTCGACACATTTGTTCCTTCCAATCTACACTGGAAGATGGTTTCTCTGGAATCAATATATAGTCAGCACTAGTGGCAATACCAGCCATCAATGCTAGCCACCCACAATGTCTTCCCATGACTTCTACCACAAATGCTCTAGAATGGGAATTAGCAGTAGCATCAATGTAATCTATAGCCTTACATATACGGTCCAAAGACGAGTATGCACCAATGGTGGCATCCGTTGTCGCCATGTCATTGTCAATCGAGCCAACAGTACCACATATATTCAAATGCTTGTATTTTTCGTGTTGTTCAGGAGTGATGTCTCCGTTGCTTTTCAACTCCTTGATCAACGAGGGCCATTCAGACCTGAAGAGATCAGCACCAGTCAAGGAACCATCACCTCCACATACAATCAAAGCATCAATTCCAGCCTCTATCATATGTTTACATGCTTGGAGTCTTCCTTCACGCTTCTTGAAAGCCATGCATCTGGCAGTTCCGATGTTAGTACCACCGTCGGAAAGATAGCCTCTGACGTCATGCCAGCTCATCTCTTTGATGTTCTCAGGACCACCCTTGACTAATCCCTCGTAACCTTCCATCACAGCAAATGCTTTGCATCCTCGGAATATTGCAGCTCTCACAACAGCCCGCACATTTGCGTTCATTCCTGGCGCATCACCTCCCGAGGTCATGACCGCAATATTTCTCTTTTGCTTAACGGTATCGCTTACCTTCGCAGTCTCCGACAACGACGAGGGTGTATCCATTAGCAGTGACGTCGACTTTGCGGTTGGAAGCACCACTGTCATCGCATTGGAATGACTGGTGAATCCTACCAACGTACCCAAAGGATCCAAAACATACACCTCGTTAGGATATAACTCATTGGGGCTAATCTGCAATGTGTACTGGTACAGTTGCAACGTGCTGATCAACACCCCCAACTCCTTTACTTTGAGCACCAATGCAGACTCGATTGCACTCCAATCGTCCTTGCCCAAATTCGCCTTGAGAAGGCGCAATTTGGAATCAACTTCACCATCGTCCAAAGCCTTCTCCTTCGACACAACGATGCGAAGCGAGAAGCTCTTCTCCAGGTTGGCCAAAGTGATGCTCTCCGCATCACTGTAGGCCTCTCTCAACCCTAGTATCCGCGAGTAGAAAGTCACCGCATCCTCTAATTTCGTCTTGCTCGAAGCATACAATAACTGGCTGTTTAATCCGTTAACAAGCGGAACCGTCATCTTTGCCAATTACTACAAAAATACAATCCTGTAAAATACACTTAACGTCCTATTTATGAGATTGGTCTTTTGATACCGATGATTCCCATCACCTGACCACCATCTCACGGTGATCGGGTCGGTGTTGTGCGTACAAGCCTACGTCAGTTCATGCGATTCTACAGGTGATGTCAGCACAGTATGATGCCAACCAGACAACGAATAGCTGTACTCCGAGCATTTTGCGACCACAGGAGGTGGTCCTCCCTTAGCTCTTCATCGGGGTGCTCTCTTACTAGATCATCGACAGATATATCATTATACACGTGACTCGTCACATGATCAGAATAAAATGCTGAAATATACGCAACGAAAAAGACGATCTGTTAACGCTCACATAGTTAAGCGCACAGTATATATCAGCATGGCATTGGAGTAGAAATTTTTCAAAAGGTTCATATTGAGATTTCGACATCATAGTATAGGTATTTCTTCAAGCCGCTTGTGAAGTTGAATATTGAGACAAACTTAGAATGTCTAGTCAACCAATTTCACCAGGAGTTAGTCCCGAGTCGTTAGGATACGCATCCAAGCTCAACGTGCCTACTTTGGCCGGAGTTGGAGGACAGTTCCCCAAGTCCAACGGGTTCTGGTCGTCTAATCCCGTTTTCTCGTACTTGAACGATGTATACATCACGATAAGCGAGCACCGTAAGTCGTTAGGATTGGAGAATCCAGGGACCATCGAGGATTTGAACAGAGAGGTCAGCCGTGACGTTTTTTTGGGACAATATTCTTTCACTGGGTTGAGAGCTGATTTGAACAAGGCCTTTTCGATGTCGCCCGCTTTCCAAACTTCACACACGTTATCCATCGGATCTGAAGTTCTTCCATCTTATGCATTTTCTGCTTTGTACGCTTCCGAGGACTACTTAGTGCAAGGAAATATTGACAACGATTTTTCATTCAGTGGAAGAATCAACTACGGTTGGAACCCACACAACATTTCCAAGGTTACTTTGCAATTGGCCAAGGGCCAACCATCCATGTGTCAGTTGGAGCAAGACTACCAAGCTGGTGACTTCTCCATCAACCTCAAGACTTTGAACCCATCGTTTTTAAACAATGGTTTCAGTGGCGTCGCCGTCGGTTCATTGTTACAGTCCTTGACCCCAAGATTGGCATTAGGTTTGGAGGCTATGTACTCCAAGCAAGCTGGATCCGTTCCTCCAGATAGTGCAATCTCCTACGTTGCTCGTTACAATGCAGGAAAGTGGATTGCATCAGCTCAGTTGCAAGCTCAAGGTGCACTCATTGCATCTTTCTGGAGAAAGGTTTCTGAGAGAGTTGATGCTGGTTTGGAGACCCAAATCGCAGCAACGGTGAAGCCAATCACGGACTCTTTGATGGGAACTCCAATTGGGTTTGAACCAGTCATTGAGGGACAAACTACAATCGGTGCCAAATACGAATACCGTCAATCTGTTTTCAGAGGTCAACTTGATTCCAAGGGAAAGGTTGGTGTTTTCTTGGAGAAGAGAGTATTACCAACTGTTTCTGTTCTTTTCTCGGGTGAAATTGACCACTCTAAGAGTGCTTCCAAATTGGGAGTTGGTTTACAATTCGAAGCGGCAGGAAATGAGCAATTGATGATGATGCAACAAGGATTGATTGATGCCAATGGAAACCCAGTCCCTGGTGCTCCTCAGTTGAGCTAAATGATGTAAATTGATTCATTGCAACTTTTGTGACTTACAATGTCAACGTTGATTGTCGTGATGAGCCATACTCGATTTACGATTAGATAATTCATGTCACATTCCAAATTGATGACAATTTGTATATATTTCATACTAGCCACTCTATTTACAATGATGAAAGATAAAATAGTTAGGTTTCTTTTCATGTAATGAGATAAAAAAACACTATGTAACTACTATACATTTTATGCGTGGTATCACCATCCGAAGAGTCTTGCCGCTATGCTAGTGGATTGAGGTTTTTCTTTTCTTCGAGGTCTTGCATCACGCTGTGACTGCGAACTAGGACTAATTAGTTCATAAATATCAGATGAATCTAGTTTTACACCTTGGTCTCTTTTTGAGTTATTGGTGGTATAATTTTTGTAATTTCGATTTGCTGCGTAACTGGAATGGCGCTGTTTTTCGGTTAAATAACTTGGATTTTGTTTACTGGGAGGCTTGTTTAACAAATCATCTGGTTTTTTGAAACCTTTCTTCCCCATATTTGTATTTTTTCCATTTCCCACATCCTCATCCAACAACAAATTCATATTTCTGTAAGATAGGGACTTGTAGATTTGTTTGTATGTGGTGTTCAACGCAGAGCCTTTATAAGATGTGCTTGCAACACTGTAAGTAGATCTTGATTTTGGAATATAGTTTGGCTCCATCCAATTACTCTCTGAAGCATACAAATCACTGACTGAAGATTTCCTCGAACGACTCATCCCACCATTCATAACTCTGTTGTATTCGCTCAATGATGTTTTTGGAAATTTATCATTGTCCTCTGAGTTGTTGTCCTTCTTGTCTCGATTAAGAGGTGTCACCAAACTTTGTAGTCTACTCGGGGGCAAATGTCTTGATTGAGTCGTTTGCTTATAAGGCCTGCTAATTGAAGATCTCTTCGTGTATGCAATGTGTTCCTCGTACTCGTCTAATAAAGAATCATTAGATGAGTCGGATTTCTCATCTAATGCATGAAAGTTTGATGATTGAATATTGGTATAAGGATTCATATATTTGTGTTTCTGCGGAAGTGGCTGATGCAACTTTATGGGACTTAATTTTGATTTCTGATTGCTTTTCTTTGCGCCAGCATTGTTTATATCGAACGATGCCATTGCACTCGTGATTGAAAAGTTTGAGGTTTTCTTGTTCAATGACCACTCAGGACTAAGTGGTTGAGCTTCTGGGATAATATTAGTTTTTTCCAATCTCATCTGAGGTGGCGGAGATGCTGCAACAGAAGGGGGGGAATCGGGAATCTTGTCGGCAATCTGAAGATGAGCGAGATTAGACGCTGTATTAGCGTGATTTTCATCTGATGATACAGTACCTTCAAATACAACACTAAGTCCACTATTACTACTCTTGATCGTAGCTGGTAAGTTAGGGTCATTAGAATCGTCAATTTTGTCGTTATTTTGTATGTTGAAATAAAGATTTCTATATTTTACCAATCTTTCGAAAGCATTTTCCAAGACTTGGACAACATTGACTTCATCCGTATTCAACGTGATCTGCCAGTATCTTTCTGGATTCACTAGGGGCAAAATGAACTGGTTGATATTGACTCGTAATATTTTTAATTTTGGTAGTAAAGGATAAATAAAGGATGGGCCACATGATAGGTAGGTCACATCGCCATTGTGTAATTGAAAAAGTTCCAACTCTCCATGTCCCAAAAGGCGACCCGAAGATTGAAGTTTTTTGCCATCAGGCTGTTCATCGAACATAAGGACCTTGGACGAATGATACTTGAATAGCGTAACTTTCTCATCCATATTCAATTTTTCGGGGGCGACAGGTTTTCCTGGTTCTTCTTTGACAGGGAAAATCTTTGTGTTAGGTCTCAAGCTCTCCTTGGCTCCCGAAATGGGGTTATCGCTGTTTAGTTTCTCGTCGCTGTTCTTATACCTCATTATTGTTTGTTTTCTAGGACTCCAAACGTCATCTTTGATTTCACCTTGAGAACTTTCTATCAATGCTTCATTACTCGTTTTCTTCAGTCTCTCTGTCTCCGTACCCACAAATGCCTCCAGCAATACTCCTAACGCTGCGTCGTCTGTTGACCCATTATTCACAAAGTCGCTGGGTTGGCTCCTCTCTTCGCCCAGGCCCCCAAAAATTCTCCCCCGGGACTTGTTCCGTCTCTTTTTCTTCTTAGTGCTTGCAGCCTTATTACCTCCAGATGTCCTCGTTGACGCTTTGCTATCTTCGTCTCCCTGTTCTGACTGAATCACATTGCTTTTATTGGCCGAGGTATATCGCCTATCTTTTATATTTGTTCCATCAGACTTTGTCAGGTCTTGTGTTCCAGCCCGAACGGTCTGGCTCTTCCTTCGGTTATCCATTCAGTATTACCTCTGTCTATGGATATATGTTGCAAAGATGAACCACCATGAAGTGACATAAGATCTTGCTAAATAAGTTTTATTTTGATTTACATTAGTGCCCGCGCTAATTGGATGTGTGGAGTATTTCACTATATAGCTGTGATGATTTAAATAAAGATTAGTTCGAACGTCAACTGTCGTTATTAAGGTCGCTTGAGATCTATAAGTGAAGATGAACAGAGCACATTTAGCTAGTACTGGATCAAGCACCAAGAACATTACCATCACCTCTAAAAGTATTATTTGAAGTATCTGCACCTGTTTCCAAGTCTGCACCAATAAGTGACACATAGGCAACCGATCTGGTCAGGATCGAGTCAGATTCTCTGTAGTAGGCAGCAAAGCCAGGTATTTTCGTGATTACGAAGTCAAGTTTCCTCTCCACGTAGGCTATAGCCTTGGATGGTGGATACATGAAACTGAGTTTGCCAAAAGCTAGTAAGTACCCGGCGGAGATACCTGCCAAATGGCCAATAAAAGAGGATCCCGGTATCAAGACAAAGGTCAAGATGAGCAAAATAAAGGGGAGATGAAGCGTCTGTATCTTAATTTCGCTGCTCAGTGTGCGGAAAGTGTAAAGAATTGGCTTGTGATGGTGTTCTTTGTAGGCGTAGTATGCACAGAACAGGAACACAATACCAGACAAGCCTACAACCTCAGTCTTGCGGAACAATATGGTCGACACGATACAGTATTGGATTCCAGCGACGGCAGTGAGAATATTCAACGTCACCCCCGTGTAAACTGTGCCATGTTTACTTTCAAAAACGCTCAAAGGTTGGAAGATCGCAATACTATTAAGTAACCAGTGAAGCAAATTGATGTGGAATAACGGATAGAACGACAATCTATTCAAATCAAGGTGGAAAATTGCGTGTGGGTAAAGTGAAAACTTGTGGTTGGCCCACCCATTAGTAGTAATGTTCAAAATCAACAATAAAAACGTGAATACCACCAAGCCAATCGAAAGGGCTGGGAACTTAGAGTTAGAGCTCACACCTGGAATCGCAAGATGCGAAATATTTGGTAATTGAGCCATCTATGTCTTGTTATGATGTTTGGAAAGATGATTAATTTTTTTAGTCGCGGATGATTTTTGATTCAATGTATTCATCTCAGTCGGCCCACGCTGATTTTCTGGCTGTCCCAGAAGAAAACATACGGATTAGACGTGTATTTATATATGTAAAGAAACGTAAGATGAGAGCATGTGTATTGTATGTGCTTTGGCGGCGTTGCGGCTCTTTTTGCGATTCTGTATATGGTCCGTGAAAGTAATGTCGTTAAATGATGAGGAAACAGCGCCTTGCGAGATCATCCCTGGTGATCGAGGTCGGCGTTGACTTTGTCTCTGAGCAGAAGTAGTAATCCTTTCCTTTTAGTACAGCTATTGACGAGTTTTTCGATTTTCTGCTCCCTCTCGGGCACCGATTCTATGATGCCAGGAATCTGCTTCAAAAGGACCTTCAGATCACTGAGCTTGAGTCTGAGACTGCCAGCATTATTGTCGAAGTCCTTTGCCAGTATCACGCCTGTCTGTAAGTCTCGGAGAAGGCTGAAAAGGTCTGGTAGAATATCCTGGTTTTTCAACTTCTCTATAAAATCTTTCGAGATTTCATCTTCCTCTACTTCCATAGGGCCGTTCGAGTCAGTCTGTTTTGGCTCATCTGTTTGAACATCCTCCTGACTGTTTGGTGTCTTACTCGACAATGGAGTTACCATATGAGAGTCAAGAGAATTCATTGGCAAAGTCTACGGCTTAAGATAGAGGCTTCAAATTTTGAAATTTTCATATTCCCCTACTACAAAATGGATTATCGACTTCGTCTTTTAATGCTTTTAACATAAAATCAACATATAATGGAAGTTTTTTACTCATTATTCAGGTTTTGCTTACCATGCTTACCTGATATCTCTGTGCCAAATGTCACAATTAACAATGACAGGTATAAAATACTTAGGCTTCTCGGAGAGGGAGGGTTTTCATACGTTTATCTAGTATCTAAAAAATCAGACTACAATTCAAGATACGCCTTGAAAAAGATCAGATGCCCTTATGGGCTGAACGATGAATCGTTTAAGAATACATTGAAGGAGATGAGGAACTACCATCGGTTCAGCAATTCGAAAACACCATATATAATACAATCTATCGAAGAGTCAGTTGTGGACGAGAAGGATGGCTCCAAGACTGTGTACATATTATTGCCATACTTCGAGAAATCGCTTCAAGACATGATCAATTATAATGTCTTGAATAATTTGAGAATGGATGAGGCAGACATATTAAGGTTTTTCGTGGGGATATGCAGAGGGCTTCAGGCTATGCACAAATTCAAGACGACAGGTCGCAACAACATAACGAATGGTACTGGGGACGAAAATGAAGAGGACTTTCTTTTGGGTGAGGAGAGCGATGATGAACCTGAGGCTGTTGCCGACGCAGCTGGTTCTACTGAGCTCCAGGAGCTTTGTCCCTATGCCCACAGAGATATCAAGCCTGCAAACGTAATGATACTGGCCGAAGGTCTACCTGTTTTGGTTGATTTAGGATCGTGTTCCAGAGCCCGTGTACAAATTCACTCCAGGCAGCAGGCGCTCAGCTTAACAGACTATGCACTGGAACACTGCACTTTGCCATATAGAGCTCCAGAACTTTTGGATGTGGACACCAATGCATCTATAACAGAAAAAACTGATATTTGGTCCTTGGGTTGTTTACTCTATTGCTGCTGTTTTGGTTTTTCGCCATTTGAAAAGTTGGAGATCGAACAAGGTGCAAATTTGTCGTTGGCAATCTCACAAGGTAATTATTTTATCCCAGCCGATGGGGAAGATTATTTCCCGGGCTCGATAGAGTTGATAAAAAAATGCTTACAATTGAAAAGTGAGGATCGCCCCACAATAGATGAGTTGCTTGACAGTGCATTACATTTAGTCAGAAGCCAATGAAGCTGAAGTGGTGGTATGTTCCCAGCATAAATGCAATAAGCTTGAGGTTTGTAATATCATGAATTTATGGATATATATGGGTTGTATAAAAACGTTATTATCTTACTTATTATACATACGGGAACGCATAATATACATGACAAATGTACGTATATTCCACTTAAATTATGCCTTTTTTCTTCTTCCAATCTGGGCTTGGAAACCGGTCTTGATAGACGAAACAGATCTTGTAGAACCACAAGCCTTGCAGCTCAAGAAGTGCAATCTGTTAGCTGACTCTCTCTTCAACTCTGTGTTCATAGACTTACATGTCTTACATGTGACATATTCAATGATGTATCTTCTCAACACACTCTCCATTTGTTTAGGTTGAAATTTACCTTTCAATACCAATCTCTTTTCACCATCGATGGAACCCGATGTACCCAACTCAGCAAACAAAAACTGTATTAAGTGCTCAGGGTTTCTTTGCAAGACAGTGGCGATTTCTTGAACGTTGGCAAACAAAGTCTTCTTGGATCCTTCTCTTTGACACACTGGGGGAGGAATACGGAACTTGGGTCCAGATCTGTCACCAGCCAATTCTGGGTTATTCTTCTTTAAAATGGTAAAGAAACGTGAGAGCAAGTTCTCGTATGGGAGTCCACCAACAACTTCGTCGACCAGTTGCTCAGCAACAGGGCTTGCGCCTATTTCCTCTAGTCCTGCCTTCTCTAACTGCTGCTCAAACTCTGCGGCATCCAGACTCTTCACTGACTTCTTTTTCTTCTTCTTGAGACTCAAATCTCCTAAAGCAGACGATAAACTTTCTGAATCGACAGATTCAGTGCCTTCTCCAGCCAGTTCGGCCTTTTTACTCTTCTTCTTCTTCTTCAATCCAGCAAACATCTCATCGAGTTCAGCTGATGGTGCTGGCGAGGAAGATGGGGATGCGCTGTCTTCCACCTTCTTAGACTTCTTCTTCTTCTTCAATGAAGGATCAAACCCTAAATCACTCATATTGATTGTTTAAAATGCAACTATTTGATTCCTTTACGATTGAGACTAAGATCAGTACGTACTTCGACTGCCAGTATGAAAAAAATATGAAAAATTACAAAATGACATTTGCACGACTTAAATTTTAGGTCTGGAGAATATACAACTAGATACTACTAGACTATGAGTTGATATGTGTTGTGGGGCGTCAAACGGGCTTAAACATCTAGGTTCTCGACACCATCTTTGACCGCATTAACGGCTTCGTTTTTTTCCGCTTGCTTTTTTGCTTCTTCTTCTGTTTCTCGACTCTCTGTACCTGGTCTGTATGTGATTTTGGTGTTCTCGCCATCTTCGTCCACTTTGAGATCGTCCTCAACTGCGAAGCGCTTGAGTATCCAGGTGCTTATCTCCTGGCGGTCGTTTGTCTCTGCCTCGTAGATGGCATCGTGGCCGGCGGAGTTGCGCAACATTGCATCTGCGTCATATTTCTCGCAGAGTAACTGGACAACTTCGAGGTTTCCGTTATAGCAGGCCCAATGCAAGGGGGTGTTGCCACTTTCGTTCTGCTGGTTGGCTAGTTTATTTGCGTCTTCGTAGGGGAGAATCGAGAGCAAGAACTCTACCACTTCTTTATGGCCATTACCTGCTGCCATATGCACTGGTGTACTGAGTGTGTTTTCGTCACGCACTTGTATCAATGTCTCTGCCGGTATTTCTTCGAAAATCTCCTTCAATGTGCTGAGATCTCCATCTCTGGCATCATAGTTGATGCAATCCATTTCCTCCTGCGTGAGAATCACGCTCACTTTTTCCGACATTCTTCAATTTTGCTAATGATTTATGGTCATAAGCAGAACACTTTACGTCTCTGAGTAACGATATAGACTTCCTCTATGGTTGTGGGAGCTGCTAAAGGTCGATGAGATGATCGAAAGTTAAAAAAAAAAAAGTCTTGAAAACTGAAGCTCTTCGCGACTGCACAAGCTTCTATATGATTTCAAGCTATCAATTTCCCGAGCCAACTTTACTCTTTCTATTGGCATGGGACCTAAAATCGAGGCAATAGAGTCCAAACCTCGAGTTGAAGGCAACAGAGAGAAGAATCCCTTTGAGCGTAAGCAAAAAAAGGTGACAATAAAACGAGAGGCAAAAGAAATATACCCTTTAAAAGATGGAAAATTGAATCTTAATAAGCCCAACTATGTTTCAAATTTGCCTCTAGATCAGTTATTTTTGAAGGTTGAGAAGCAACTTGACGGAAGCATTGATGAAGCTACCGTGGAGAAGCTATACGATAAGCTTTACGAAGGCAACGGCTCGGATGTTGGCTGCAATATGAGGTATAAGGTGATAGAAATGCTTCTCCATTATTTGCATGATATTCAAAGGCTTTCAAATGAAGTCCTGTTCGATGAAGACGAGCATTTGATCAGAATATCTTTGCATGACATGCGTACTTTGAGCAAGATTTTGAACTTGGTGATAGTGATAGGCATGTATCCTGCTCTCAAAGATTTCAACATTGGAATTCCATTGAGTAAGCGCACACTTAATGAATACAGCAAAACGAGGAAGTCGATAACTGTCGCCAGTTTGCATGGAAGTGGAAATGGAACACTGGAAAAAGACTACTCGGAGAACGAGCGACTCTTGAAATTGATTTATGACTCTTTTTTACAAATTTTCACTACTGAATCCAATGTAAAGGACCTACTTCTTCGTGGCACAGGGTTTTCTGATTTCTTGACTATTGCTCTTGCATTAGCATCCGTTCCTCATTTTGACCAAGCTATAAGAAGGCAGGTTTCACTGGATCTAGATGCAATTATATTGCAGATTCCTGACACTTATGAGTTGTTCCAGACATTTTCTTTACTTATGAGTTCCAGGTCCCCCCCTTATTTCAAAAAATTAGTATTTGAAAGACTCGAAACTTTGCATTATAATGCCCCTAAAGGTGATGGAGTTTTGGTTTTAATTGAGTTTGTATTGGGATTAAGAGAACATGAAGAAGTGGGTATTGAAAAGTTCGACAATATCGCTAACGTTATTCTTGCGAAACCGAAATCGATAGGGGTGACTGATTATTTTACTGTCATAGGTGCTCAATTTTTCAAATTGTTGGTGAATATCAATAGACCGGATGTAACTAGTTGTGTGACATATGTGATCGAAAGACTATGGCGTAAAAATAAACTTGTCGCCAGAGATTTCTTTTTCAAAAGAATACACAGCATTTTCAATCCCACTGGTGATAGGGAAGTACTTTCTTCAGAGGCTGAATTGAATAATGGCATAAATGTCATTTTGTCTTTAACCAAAAAGTCTCTAGCTCTTGATCTTTATCAAGAATTGATAAGCCCTATTCTTCTCCAACTTTGGGCATATCTCGTGTTTTGCGCTTCGAATAATAAATCTACAGGTGTCATGATAGAAATACTTTCTAACTATTTGTTGACATACGCCAGCGAGAATTTGCAATCGGATGATATTGAAATTCAACTAATGGCAAAAAATCTTATGTACGAGGGGGAAAGCACTTGGGAATTCATGATCGGTAATAACAATATGGTACAAATAGTGAAGAAGACTCCAATGGCTCGAAATGAGTCCGACATACATGAAAAAACAAACAAATTTGTCAATAACTTGGATATCGCATGTGAGTGTTTTATAAATATATTAAAGAGACTTGAAGATGAGACGATCGTCCATATATCTTCATTTGTATTGAAAGGATGGCTCAAGAAGGATAACGAAAATTCAATAGGAGATAAAAACCCATACTTGGTTCTTAGTGATTTGAAGCTACTCGAAAAATTAATGGATAGGTTCAAGGATACGGTTGCAAAAACTCCCACGAGTATGTTAGCGCTCATACAAAATTATTTGGAATCAACCTACTCCGAAAGTATTCAATTTGAACATAATCCAATTCATGTTTTGAAGTCAGAAGTCGAAGAAGATTCGGATGATGAAGAGGCAGTTGACCAAAATTATGATTCGAGTGCGGTTGAAACTATACTAGAATTGCTAGGTGCAATATTGGCCGAGCCATCATTCAAACTTGATAAAGCAAGTACTGAATTGTTGAGATCAATATCACAACAGTTGAAAACCATACAGTCAGCACCTGCTTTGGATAAATCATTACGCGATATGGCTGGTCTTTTGCTCACTAGAATTGCATCTGTGACTAATGGCTCCGAAGTGAAGAAATCCTCAGATTATGATTCAAAGATTTTAGAGCGAGCCATGATCAGTTTGAACGATTCACTAATACCCGTGAGAGCTCATGGCCTTTATTTACTAAGGTCACTTATTCAAAACAATAGTACTGTTGTTTCCTCAGATTATGCAATAAAGCTTCACTTAGCCCAATTGGAGGATCCGGAACCATTCGTATACCTCAATGTGATAAAAGGCCTTGAAGAATTATTAAACATGGATGAAGAACACGTTTTGAATTCATTGCTTGTTCTATATTCAAAAGAAAGTAGTACGTTCACACTTGATAAACGATTAAAGATAGGAGAGGTTTTGCTTAGGTATATTCAAAGATCTAATGAAATGTTTTCTGGTGATTCTGCATTGTTAATTTGCAAGACTATGCTTGAAATAGTAAGAAGGAGGGAAACTAAAGAGGATGATTATGATATAGAGCTCAGAGTTTCTGCTTTGTCATTATTGGGAACTTGTTATAGGATCAACCCTAAAGGAATTGTCGAAGAACTTGATCATGCTGTGGATTGTGCATTAGGGGTACTCAAATTGGAAACTAACGATAATGAAACAAATTTAAGAAGAGCAGCAATAATTTCGCTACATGATATTTTTTGGGGTCTTTCAAAGGCCGGGTTGAATTTCCATTACAAGTTGAGATCCGAAGTATTGCAAACATTAAAATACATTTGTACTACTGATAACGATCTTTTAGTTACTGATCAAGCAAGGGATGTCATCGATGACATACAAGATGTTGAATTTCAAAATGTAAATACTTAAGATAGAACAGCTTCATGAATTTTGAATCTATATAGTTTAATGATCAAATCTAAAATCTAGTCTTTTGTTACCCTTATCAGTGGTAGTCTGAATGTAATTCTCTTTCTCTTCTTGCGAAAAGCTGTTCCATTTCCTATCTTTGTACTTGTTTCTCAGTATGTAATATAGTTTCGTTAACACAAGTATTGGAAACATCACAACTGCAAATATAAACAAAGTTCTGTTACCTCTATGATAAAAAGGTGCATCGTCTGTGCGATAAATGTTACTTGCAATTATACTGCCAAGCTGCACAGCCATGTTGTATATTGCAGACGTGACAGACCGCGACAGTGTTGAATTGCAATTTCTGCTAACCCAAGCTACACAGATTGCATGAATGTAAGGATTACCTAGCACCAACGTAGTGACTACCCAAGTTCCCCAGCCATTAACCATCGATCCCTTCCACCATGTCAAAACACCCAATAAAGGAACTGTCCAAAGAGGCAAGAACAAACACACTGAACTTCTATCGTTAAGGTGCTCCGAAACCCACGTAATGCTGAGCAATAGAATAATGTGTATAACATTATATGGAATACTGAGAAGATTCACATTGAACGTGGAGAACCCCAAACTCTTCAATGACAACGTGAGATATGTTGTTAGAGTGCCCACTGGGACGTAAGCAATAATTCCAATGACATATATTGGCCACAAATCATAGTCACCCAAAGATTTTGCAATCTGTACGATTGAGAGAGCACGTCTGTTGTGCATATCTCCTTTGGATGGATCGTCTCTCAAAACTCTATTTACAACAATTTTTTCCTCTCTTTCAGTAAACCAACCTTTTGGATGTAGCTTATTTCGCGTCTGTACTGCTGATGGGACCATCAAGTAAAACCCTGCTATTCCTATGAAGAAGGTAACAATTCCTTCCAAAATGAAAAGCCATCTCCAACCTTCTAAACCTCCCACACCTCTCATTCTTAAAATACCGAAGGCCATCAACGAAGTCGCAATCTGAACAAGTGACAATGTTGTCCAAAACCATGAAAGGCGCAACGGGAGCTCTGCAGACTTGTAAAAGTAACTTAACCACAACACCAAGTCAGCAATAAACCCACCTTCAAGAATTCCAATAAGTGATCTTGTTGCGAAAAATGATGCTCGACCTTTTAATGCACCTTGTGACATTGCAACCACACTCCAGAGGGTGATTTGAATTGGAATGAAAATATCTGGTCCTAAAGCCTTGGAGATCAACTGAGAAGGCAATTCAGCCAATAAGAAGGAAACATAAAATATAGTATTACCGGTGTTATAGTCGTCAGTAGTTAAATTCAAATCATCAAGTAAGTTATCAGATACCGCTTGCGCAAGGTTTCCTCTATCCACCTGCAAGGCCACAAATAGGATGCATGATGTCAATGCCACACGAAAGTCAAGCTTCCTCATTATTTTCTTCTCTTCTTGAGGCTCCCATTCAAACGAAGGGTCAAAGACTCCTCTACACTCGTACTTTGATGTCTCATATAAATTTCTATAATACTCTGCAACCGTTGGGTCTGAAAAAGGGTTCTTCTGCAACACCAGATCTTCCGATGAATCTGAGTGTATAGACACATTTGCAGATGGTTTCTGCTTGTTCAAAGAATCATTTGAGTCGTAGACTTGCACACCAGTGTCCTCCCGGTTTTCAACTGTCATCCTTTGTCTTCCACCTTCCATGATTGACATAAAATCCTCAGACTTTATACTTCGATTAGATCCATCGACATGGTATGGCGTATTTTGTCATTTACCTCATCGATTGTATTAATTGATGTGATTACTGTGTGGCTTCATTTTTGCAATATACTTATCTATTATGTCAAACTCATGTGATAGGTTAACGGCGACTGTATAAAGGAACTACTTCAACAGAAACTTTAAATGAGCTACATGAGATTTTGTAAGGACAATATACATCTCACAGAAGCGACCTAGCCTGCTGAATATCACAAAAGTAAAGGGGCGGTGATGTTCTTCCCTTAATAGTCTCCTTGTTCAGAGCTAGGATACTGGATTAAAAACGGTGGCTGAAATTTCTATCAATTTTTTTTTTTTCATATTCGCAATAGGAGACTGGAAACCCTTTACCTAATTTACTCCCGGAGTATTAATCCAAACTCCGATTGCTCAACCTGCTGTAAGTAACCATGGATATTAAATATGTTTGTGTAGGAGACATGGTAACATATGACTGCACAAAGCTGCCCGAAACCGGCTAGATCTTCATGCGCAGATATTTCTTCAATCCATAGAGATGAAAGTAGTTAAGCTGTAGTCAGGACCGGTAATGTGTGAATTGATCCCGAATTTCCATTGAGATTGCTGCAGTGCTGCAGTGGAGAGTAGCGTTACTTAAGAGATGAAGGGTAAATTCTAGTGAAGTAAATGCTTGGCAGATCTTGCCTTGATCTCATCATTGGCGAACTAGATGATGTAGACATATAGCTTGAAGTGTGGTTTCATTAGTAGATCTTACACTTCACAATCTCCTTGAATGTGGTAGTTCGGAAACCCGATCTTGTTTCTAAGAGGTGCCGCTGCAAAATTGGGCATTGAACGTGCTGTCATGTTATTTGCATGGACCAACGATAGTAGAATACTGCAGAAAGGGGGTTTCACAATTTGTTGATCTGGGATATGTAATGACTGCTGAAACCAGCTTTGCGTCAGGATGCCACTATTTCTCGATGTTGTGATTGATAGACGGCTGAATGGAACATGTGAAATGGGACGAAATTGGAAGCAACACTAAAGTTGACCGTGTGCTAGTCAGCAGATTTGAATTTATATCTGACACAGAGGGTGTATCTTTAGTGAGTATACGAATTGCAAAATAGAATTTATATTTCAATACCTTGAATGTTATTTTCATTCCCCCAAAAGAGTGTTTTGTGTCTAACTAGTCGCATTTGGAGAATATATAGGTTGCAGAGATTGCAAACTAATGAAGGTATCTACTATCACCTCTCTTCATTTTTGCCCTTTTTCACTGCCAAGTAGAGATTTCATACAATATTTTTAAATTTTTTTCATTTTTCGCAACAATTAAAGAACTCCCATCACAGACAATTTTCCTATACAATCCATTAAATAAGGCATTCGAAGATTAGAAGAGAGCTGTAGATCCGTTCACAATGTCAATGCGGATAATCCATGCGTGTATTTGATATTTTGCACCTTTCTGTGTTAATACACCAGCGATCCCTTATCTATATGAAAAAAAGTGCACAGAAACACAATTCTCATCACGCTCATGTGATCTCACTATAGATAAATCATTTTGATTAGTGATATATTTCGGTAACTACACCATGTCGTTTGTCAAAGGAACCTTGACGGAAGAGCAGAGGAAACGAATAGTAAGTAGGAAAAACGGAGATCATTCAAGCTATCTGAGACTAACTCATATTAGGAAGAAAATCGGAAACGGGCATTAGCAAGGTTGCATAAAAATCTGGCCCCACAAGAACCAACTTCAAGACCGTTTAGTGCACCACAAAATCCAAGGATATCGGCTCAAAATAATGGAGTTCTGATTGCAGACACGGCGAATAAGAGACCAAAAGTTGCTCTCACACCAGAACAGAAAGACAAGATAGAGAAAAATCGACAAAGAGCGCTTGAAATAAAAAAAAAGCTTGAGCGAAACAACCGAGATGGGACGAGCAACACCTCCACCGGTGATTCTAAACGAGATGAAAGCAGTTCTGCCAAAAATAACAGTACATGGAACAGTCGGCCCTCCATCAGAAAACGAGACTATATAGAATACGATTTTGCTACTATGAAAGACTCAAAAGGAGGGTTTATCTCTACTGAAGATAGCAACGACAATAATGGCGACTCCAAGACCTTAGAAGAATGGAAAGAGAAACAAAACCAACAGCACATAATAAGAGACTTACCACCTCCCATCGACCCAGCAAGTGCCCCGAAGTGCTACGAATGCGGGTCGATCGAACTAGATCCAAATCTATACACCAATTTCAACCAAACAAGGGTATGTCGTAAATGCGCCAAAAAGATGCCCGAAAAATATGCATTACTTACAAAAACCGAGTGTAAGGAGGATTATCTACTCACGGACCCCGAATTGCGAGATAAGAGCTTGCTTCCTCGAATAGAAAAACCGAATCCTCATGGATTCTCTCGAATGCAGCTCTATCTTCGTTTTCAGGTCGAAGAATTCGCATGGAAAAAATGGGGCTCTCCAGAGGGCCTCGACGAAGAGTGGGAGCGTCGTGAAGAGCAGAGACTCAAAAGAAAAGACAAAAAATACCAGGACCAACTCAAAGAGATGAGAAAGCGTACCAGAGCTGAGGAATACACCAGAAAGCTTAGAGACGGACATTCATTGGGCGAAAGGCATGTCCACGACTGGTCTGCGCCAGTACTTGTACCTGGCAGCGAATCGGTGCACAAGAGACGTTGCATTGACTGTGGAGTAGAGACAGAAGAGGTCTTCTTGTAATGTAATCTTATACCTAAAAGCTTTGACATGTGCGCCATCCTCCTGTCTACACATTAAGTAGTCATCGCGAAATACAATATCCAAACTGCACTCCACAATTGCTTTTGCAAAATTTACTCTGATCACAACCTTCACATTTTAAATACATATATAGACTATAAACATCAGATGTCTTCCTTGGCTCCCCAATGTTGCAGCCGTTGTTGGCTTGGAATCATATAGAAGTGATAAATATTTTGTGTAAAGTCGTGCCGTCCGCTGTTTTCAAATAGAAGCTCATAGAAGGTTCTTGAAGGGTGCGAAGATTTGTCGACCAATTTTGCAACAGCACTATAAAAAGGGAGATGTTCTCGTAGTTCCACTACGGCGGGAAATTAGTACTATTAGATATTTCCAAGCAACTAGGACGATCATATATAGAAAGTGAAAATGTCTGACGCTAAGGTTGAAACGCATGAGTTCACAGCTGAGATCACACAGTTGATGTCGTTGATCATCAACACTGTGTATTCCAACAAAGAGATCTTTTTGAGAGAATTGATTTCTAATGCTTCAGATGCATTGGACAAGATCAGATACGAAGCATTGTCTGATCCATCCAAGTTGGAGAGTGAGCCAGAATTGTTTATCAGAATCACCCCAAGACCAGAGGAGAAGGTTTTGGAGATCAGAGATTCTGGTATCGGTATGACCAAGGCCGACTTGGTCAACAACTTGGGTACTATTGCCAAGTCTGGTACCAAGACTTTTATGGAAGCCTTATCTGCTGGTGCAGATGTTTCTATGATCGGTCAATTTGGTGTTGGTTTCTACTCTTTATTCTTGGTTGCTGACCACGTTCAAGTTATTTCTAAGAACAACGACGACGAGCAATACATCTGGGAGTCCAACGCTGGCGGTAAGTTCACAGTTACTTTGGATGAGAGCAACGAGAAAATTGGTCGTGGTACTGTCCTCAGATTGTTCTTGAAGGAGGACCAATTGGAGTATCTTGAGGAGAAGAGAATCAAGGAAGTTGTCAAGAGACACTCCGAGTTCGTTTCCTACCCAGTTCAATTAGTTGTCACGAAGGAAGTTGAGAAGGAGGTTCCTGTTGATGAGGAAGAATCCAAGGAGGAATCCAAGGAAGAGTCCGAGGATGACAAGAAGCCTAAATTGGAAGAAGTAGAAGATGAGGAGGGTGAAAAGAAGGAGAAGACCAAGAAGATCAAGGAAAATGTCACTGAAACCGAAGAGTTGAACAAGACAAAACCATTGTGGACCAGAAACCCATCTGATGTCACCCAAGATGAGTACAATGCTTTCTACAAGTCTATTTCCAACGACTGGGAGGATCCATTGGCTGTCAAACACTTCTCTGTTGAGGGTCAATTGGAGTTCAGAGCAATTTTGTTCGTTCCAAAGAGAGCTCCATTTGATGCATTCGAGAGTAAGAAGAAGAAGAACAACATCAAGTTGTACGTCCGTCGTGTTTTCATTACCGACGAGGCAGAAGAATTGATTCCAGAATGGTTAGGTTTCGTCAAGGGTGTCGTGGACTCCGAAGACTTGCCATTGAACTTGTCCAGAGAGTTGTTGCAACAAAACAAGATCTTGAAGGTCATAAAGAAGAACATCGTTAAGAAGTTGATTGAGACTTTCAACGAGATTTCTGAGGACCAAGAACAATTTGAGAAATTCTACACTGCTTTCTCTAAGAACATAAAGTTGGGTATCCACGAGGATCAACAAAACAGATCCGCTTTGTCGAAGTTGTTGAGATACTACTCCACAAAGTCCACCGAGGAGTACACTTCTTTGTCTGATTATGTCACTCGTATGCCAGAGCATCAAAAGAACATATACTACATTACTGGTGAGTCTATCAAGGCTGTCGAGAAGTCTCCATTCTTGGACGCTTTGAAGGCAAAGAACTTCGAAGTCTTGTTCTTAGTTGACCCAATTGACGAATATGCAATGACACAACTCAAGGAATTCGAAGACAAGAAGCTTGTTGATATTACCAAGGACTTCGAGTTGGAAGAGACCGACGAGGAAAAGAAACAAAGAGAGGAGGAGATCAAGGAGTTCGAGCCATTGGCTAAGGCTTTGAAGGACATTTTGGGTGACCAGGTCGAAAAGGTTGTCGTCTCTCACAAGTTAGTCGATGCCCCAGCTGCCATCAGAACCGGTCAATTCGGCTGGTCCGCAAATATGGAGAGAATCATGAAGGCTCAAGCATTAAGAGACACCACCATGTCTTCCTACATGTCTTCCAAGAAGACTTTTGAGATCTCTCCTAAGTCTTCTATCATCAGGGAGCTCAAGAACAAGCTCGATGCCGATGGTGCAGAGGACAAGACAGTCAAGGACTTGACTACCTTGTTATACGAAACTGCCTTGTTGACCTCTGGTTTCACTTTGGACGAACCATCCTCCTTCGCTGCTAGAATCAACAGATTGATCTCGTTAGGTTTGAACATCGACGAGGAAGAAGTCGAAGAAGAGGCTGGTGCAACCACCACCACTTCCACCGAGGAGCCAGCTGAATCTGCCATGGAGGAGGTTGATTAAATGAATAATGTTTAAAACCTAATCTTACCGTGTTAATATATAATCGCTTTTATTGTGTATGTATTCTGTAAATGGGCCAGGAGAATAAAAAATCGTTTAGCCGTTCATAAAGTTCATTGCTACATAATCATCTCTTCACGTGTAATTTTCGATTCTACGCTTAAAATTTTAGATTCTACCATTGACCACAAGGATTCAATAACTATGGGACTTTTCATACCTCCTAATAAGCTTGAAAACTTAAGACTATACAAGTACTCATCGGAAGATCATTCAATTATATCGAGATATGTTTTGAAGAACTGGTGGAATTCTTTCGTAGAGGTGTTTCCACTTTCTATGGCACCCAATGTTATCACTTTATTGGGATTGGGGTTCATCATTTTGAATCTTTTATGTGTGTTTTACTATGATCCATACTTGAATGCAACATCGCCAAGATGGTGTTATTTTTTCTATGCTTTTGGCTTATTTATGTATCAGACATTCGACGGGTGCGATGGATGTCATGCCAGAAGAACAGGACAGAGTGGGCCATTGGGGGAGCTTTTTGATCATTCAATCGATGCTATAAATACGACATTGGGCACATTGGTGTTCGGATCTGTGTTTAAGATGGGATATGGAGGGCTTTTGGCATTATCACAATTTGCTTCTGTTTGTAATTTTTATACTTCCACATGGGAAGAGTACCATACGCATACCCTATTTTTGTCTCAATTCAGCGGACCCGTGGAGGGTATCTTGATGATCGTTTGTCTTTACGTTTTGACGGGTATCTTGGGGCCCGATATCTGGTATGTTCAGTTATTGGAGATTAATCTTGAAAGTTTTGGTCTTGGAACATACGAGATCAGCAGCTCCATATTTTACGTAGGGGTTGGTTTAGCCTCCTTATACTACAACATCATATCTGCGATGAAAAATGTGAATGCTTACTACGAGAAAGTCTATAGTGATAGCCCAGACATGGCCAAGGATGAGACAGACAAGGCATACAAAGGTTTGATTCCATTCTTTGGATACTATGGTTTGATAATTCTTTTGATTTGGATATATCCTGAGATTATTTCTGATTATGGGTTTCCTCTCGTGTTATCTATTGGGTTGGCTATTGCGTTTTCTGTCGGTAGAATTATTCTTGCACATTTAACAAAGCAGAAATTTCCCATGATACAGTACCCAATGTTTGTGCCTCTTGGACAGTTAATCATCAGCAAGGTATTGATTAGTGTCTACGGTTATAAGTATCACCCCGTTTTGAATGCGGTTAGCTGGACCGGGTTTGGGTTGACTTTGGGCATTCATGCCATATTTGTGGTTGAAATTATCTATGAAATAACTACTTACTTAGATATCTATGCTTTATCTATCAAGCATAAGAAAGCTTAGATCTTGTTAAATACATTCGGGAGTCATTCAAAGAGAACATGTATTCGAGTTGAAACTTGGATGTTAGAAATCATTGCTAAAGAAACAAATATATACAAGAGCAAATATCACAATAATGCGTATTTAGGCTGTAGCTTGAGGTTTTTCATTGAATGCTTCCTCAGATCCCGGGGCCAACACACTTTGTGCAGATTGTCTCAAAGACATCTCCTTTTCCATCTCCTGCAACTGCGTCTCGGACAAAATAGCCAAGGACAATGGTACACCGAGCAACAAAAGTGATGAGGTAACTCCCCATAATAAAGATCCTCCTTTGCCAAATGCACTAGATATCTTCAGTTGCAACGTCTCAGTGAAAGAAACAATCTGGGTTCTGTGTTGGGGAGGAATTATATCTCTTAAGGCAACAATTCTATCGTAGATGGTCTCATTCTCGATGTCGAAGTCGTCGTCTACATCGGACTCTGAGTCATCACTTTCGCTATCACTGAAGCTTCCAACAGTTTCCTTCTTTGTACCATCTTGGTTGAAGGCTGTAGCGGTCTCATCATCTATTTGTGTTAATTTAACCATCTTTAAAGTCTAAACTACTATACTTAATAGGTGAAAAGTGAAATCGAGGTCGATAAATCTTCAAATTTTTATTTTGGTTAAAACACTACGCAATCTAGCGCCATACTAGCCGTCTACGCTGTTCAAAGTAATATTTAGGGAGGGAATATCCAAGTCATCATCATCTGAGAGAGTGTAGCCTAGCTCCTCCATCAGAGTTTTGTACTTCCTCATGTTGTAGAACTGAAGTAGACTTCTCAAAGCAATTTCCTGATCAAATGAGTTGTTGAAATCTTTTTCCAAGTCTCTTCCACTCAACCAGTCGTCCTTGAGGTCTAACTTCATTCTTAGATAGACTTGGGAGATGAGCTCCATGTTAAGAGACTTCCATTTGCGGCCTTGGTAAGGGATGAGTTTCTTGAAGATTTTGAGGATTGGGTCGGAGAGACACGGGGTATCGTAGTGGATTAGGATCATCTTCAAGAGCTCCGAGGGCTTCAACTCGTTGAGCGAAAGAATTCGCTGGGTGGTGTTGCGTGCGAGGATTTTGTTTGTGATGTCCAAGAGATTTTTCATTATGAAGCAGTAGTTGTGGTTGAAGTCATTAATGTAGATATTTTTGATGTTTTGAGAATCCACAACATACTCGAGATTTTGGAGACTTGTCTTATTGATGAGTTTGTAAGTGAAGTTTTCGGGGAAAGAGTTCATGCAGTTGTTGAAGAAGTCGAAAGTCGGAAGCTCTATTTGCGGGTTAATGAGCTTATTTTGACTAATACCAGTTTCGTAGTCCGTCAAATCATCCTCTTTCTTTTTATCATTCAAGACCTTCAAGTTGGAATTGTTAAAGCTCTTGTTCAAGTAATCGTATACAACATCGAAGATGTGATGATCGAACAATAACGAGGAAAGGTAGTAGTACTTCAATGCGTGATTAGTTTTGAACCAATTTAAAAGGAGTGAAATGATGCTCGTACTGGCTTTCAATGTTATTTCTTTGGCGTTGAGAACTTCTAGCTGTTGCAATAGAATCAAATGGATCTTGAATTTTGTTTCCTCATCATTCATCCCATCATGGTTCAAACAGGATGTCTCTGGATTTAACTCCCACTCTGCGAAATTCAAGTTGTAGTCGAATCGATTCGCTTTAATAGTATCTAACAAGACACTGACTAAGGTATGTAGTTGAGGTAAAATCATGCCATAAAGTCTTTCAGTTCTCACAATAGATCGACACTCCATTGAATTGGAAGGGTGTTTTTTGATAAGCTCCTCGTCATAATCGAACTCATCATCTTTCTCTTGATAACCATCCAAGCAACCTCTTTCTTGACTCATAAATCTTTGACGCTCATTCCATAGACACTTATCCGAGTATTTGATGTTGATAGACTTTTTCAATATTTCTTCCGCTTCTTTAATAGCTAAGGGTACCTCGCCATTATTGTCATTGGGGTAAATGAAAGGCATTCCTTGATGCAATTGGTAAGACTTTCGAATTTTTTCACCTCCGGTCATGTACTCTGAAGGAGTTGAAGGAGGTGATGGGGCCGGTGTTGCAATATGTAGGGTTTGGGATGGTAATTGACTAAACACAGTATGTGCTTTACTTGGTTGAGGTGTCTCAATAAAATTAGTAAATGAACTGGAGTAGTTGTTAATGGCCATAAAGTATTGATAGTCCAGATCTATGCTTTCGAAGCTATCTGCCTTAGAGTTTCCTAAAGAAGGTGAACAAGCCTTCACAGACTCACCTATATCATCTTTTTGTAGCATGGGGAATTTATCCAAGAGATCCTCTTTAAAAGTGAAGTAGTCCAAAACGGAGCAGTTTAAATTGGAGGTTTGGTCTTTGTTTCGCTTCAATCCATGGATTTCTGATATAAAATCTTTGCATTTCTCATTATGTTCCAGATCACCGAGCTCAACTAAAAGAAGTGTTCTAATGAGAAATAAAACATTTCTTATACGAAGACTATTGCTGGGTTTCCACTTCGAATATTCAACCAATCTTATCAAAGCAGGAAGAATGTTCACCTCGTAGAGTAAGTCCTGAAACTCAATTAACTTGGATTCATCCTCCAATAGTATAACATTTAGCATGAAATAAAAAATTGTCAAGATGGAGAAATAGCATGATTCAACTTCAGGACTTAAGTGAGAATGAACAGAAAGTTTATCCTTTCCTTTTATCTCCAGATTTATGAAATTAAGAAGCAAAGTCGTGAGTTGTTCTTGGAGATTTAAATTGAGTAATGCATTAATATTAGTATGTATTTGCTTGGTTTGGGATGTCCTATCTTCAAACTGGCTGTATTCACCAAACGCAAAATATGTTACTATCTTGACAGGTAGAAATAGACGAGAGTCGGAAAGATCATCTATTTCCCTGATCAGTTTGACGCTTCGTTTCACGAGGTCTAGGGACCCTTCTTGCTCATCAACTTTCAGGTTATTGAATACAGAAGGAAGAGTATCTAAACCGCCTAAAATTCTGAAATCATGGTACACAAACCATTCCTTAATTTCATCCCCTAGCTTCTGTAAATCTTCGAAGTTATAATTCAAGTGATATTTGGTGATCAAAAACAGATAATTACTAGATCCTCTTTCAAGAAATTCGTTTGGTCTTTTCCCAGCGCCTTTTTCTGATCCATTCGATTTATTAGACAGAAACTGACTTGCTATTTGTTCGGCTCTAGCATTGAGCTTCTTCTGAAATGTCTCATCTAACGAATCATCTAAATCCTTCTTCGTACAGGCATCTGGATGGTCTATTAGCTCGTCTTCTAATCTATCTATCAGAAGCAGTTCCTCCTGCAACATGCTGACTTATGGACTTTTGATCAGATACAACAGTGTAATTTAAATTGGTGAATTTCCTGAATTACAATTGCTCTTTATAACGTTATCTATACCAATTTCATTTGATAAAACAAGTATATAATATACTTTTGATGGTTTTACGATCTAAGAAGTTTAGAAAACAGTGAGACGATCTATTGATTTTTTGATTTCAGTGCAGGATACCCCAATGACTACAATATTTACATAGCAACAAATAGCCCCATTGAAAGGCTACTAGGGTGCGAGAGAGACTCGATACTCTTCTTCTATTAGACTGATGGCTGCTATAGTTTATAGGGTGCTTTTACTGTTAGATATAGAGCATGGTATAGGGCATTTGGTGTTTGACATGTACGTGAATTGGAATATAACCAAGGTCGCTAACTGGAAGCTGCAAAATGTGCCTTCAACACCAACGATAGAGAATTCACATAAATCTTCTCCAATATATAGTAACTCGTGAAAAAAGAGCTACGCCCTTTTGATTCGTACCTTTGTAACCGTCAAACATTTCCCATCGGGCAGTATAGCTTCCTGTAAACTCTCCCTTGTTTGAAGAGCATTTCTTTGAGGACTCAACAGCTAAGTTCAACCAAAGATAGCAGCACTCGTTGACTTCGATTCGTATATCAGGTAGTTTTTCAGAGAGGTCTATAGTTTCAGGAAACAATATTTCGATTTTATCGTCATCGTGCAAGACGGCAGAGTTTGCTTTCAAAGTTTTCACACTGATTATATCAACACCATTGACACATGATTTGGAGACTACATAGTGCTGCAACTTCAAAGTGAACTTGGAGAGATCAACGACCTGAGGTCCTGTTATCACAAGTCTTGTAATACCCAAATACTCATATTTGAAGATTTCGGACTTTTTGATACTAGATAGATCAGAAATGTAGCCCGGAGTGTTCAAGAGCATGTACCAATACTCAAGGTATCGCCGCTGAGATAAAATAGAGATCCCCTTGCCTGCAGCAGGTCTCATTCGTTTATCTGTGTAAAGGTCTATAACATCGTCAACAGTGGACGGCTTATTTGACCGGATGCTATCATACAAGAGATACGCACAGCAAATAGTTCCAGAGCGACCCTTTCCTGCCTTACAATGAAGTACCGCAACATTCTTTTTGTTCTTCGAAAGAAACTCATCGATCTGCCTGACCGAATCAACAATAATGTCGATTGTTGGCACTTGATGATCAGGGAACTGGTGGTAACTGACCTTCTTGGCAACATCTTCATCCCGGTAGCCTGCCCCCTCTTGACGAAAATTCCATATATGCCAGTCACCGCCGTCAGCAGTGACGTGATTTTTGTTGAGAAACCGTACAAAGTGTTCCACAGGGTACCGATATATGCTTTTGAAGAACCCAGTCACCGGCGCAGAGCATACTATCAACTGTGGTGTGATGTAGGATAGGTCCAATTGCACACCTAGTTCTGGATCATAGTGTGATTTCTTCGGTGCCGATACAATTGACCTGATTAGTGACTTCATCAAAGACCTATTTTGTTTTACCACTCAATAGTCTGGAAAACTATGAGATAATATCAAAAGGAATCCATATTCGTTGATAAAAGAAGCAGGGTCTAAAGAGACACGCCACGCCAGATTCAATATTGATATAAGTAAGATTTCGAAACTTTGCTCGAGATTTCTAACACATATAAAAAGGGTCTGTATTAAACATATATACAAATAGTAGAAACAGGAAAAAGACCGAGATAACTCGTAATTTACATGATCTTACAAAGTTTGACAGGATACCCGATCATCCGTCTCTAGTCAGTTAAATACCGACAAGTCGGTGTAAGAAATCAAAGCAAGGCACCACTTTGTCTCATGACTTCTTCGATCTTCTTTGACAAAATTGGATCATTCTTAATTCTCTTTTGCATTTTAGTAGCCTCAGCGAAGGAAGTAGCTTGAACCTTTTCCTCGATGGTTCTTGCCAAATCGGAAGATTCCTCAAAGAGCACGATTGCCTCGTCGACTTGCTCGTGTTGTAATTTGATTTGAGCCAAGGAGATCCTGGCCAATTCAGACTTTGGATCCAATGCACATGCTTTGATCAACAACTCCTCTGCCTCATCCATTCTTTCCATACTTTCTCTAGAAATCAAGGAAGCCTTGTTAATCAAGGGCAATGCACCGACGGAAAAGTTTGGCAAAGCAGATTGCAATCTTGCTGAGGTGTCGAATTGCTTACAAGCGCCTTGGATGTCACCCTTGTCAGCCAAGATTTCACCGTAGTAATTAGGAACTTCGGGGGAAGTTGGGAACTTCAATTTTGCCTCGGTGAACTTGTCTTCAGAGCCCTTTTGGTCTCCGTTCTTGTAGGTAATACATGCCAATTGTATGTAAGTGTACACATTGCCTGGGTTGAGCTCCTTAGCCTTTGTGAAATTTTCTTCGGCTTTAGCCAAATCACCGGTCAAGTAGTGTAATTGTCCCATGTGGTAGTAGGTGTCAGAGGAGTTGGGGTCCATAGCGATTGCCTTATCGAAGTCAGCCATTGCCTCGGTGAAAGAAGCCTTGTCGGCATTAATCAAGGCTCTGAAAATGTAGGTTCTTGGCCTTGGCTTCAACAAGATTGCCTTTTCGATATCAACTGTAGCAGAAACAGGGTCATTTTTCAAAAATTTCATTGCAGCAGAGTACTCTAAAGCAATTGATGCGTTGGCGGCATTGGGGCTCTTTGCATCCAAGCTTTCGGACTGATAAGCTTCAACTGCTTGATGAATCAAGGTGTCAGCTGCCTCATAACCCTCTGGGGTGTTTACACTCAAATTTTTCAAAGCATCTAACAAAAACTTATTTGCTCCCTCCGAGGATTCGTCAACACCCTCGAGCGGGGACTCCTCCACGAAAGCACCGAAGAAGGAGCCAACAGTGGAGGCCGATGGCAACTCAGGTACTCTATTCCTCAAATTTTCCTCGACAATTTTGACAGAGTGCTTCTTAAGAACACGCTCCAAAACCTGTTCAACAGATTTGTTACTGAATCCTCCGTAAATGGTCAAAGCAGTCAAGTCAAACATTGCATCGGTGTAGTCCTCCAAAATCTCGTAGGAAGTGGCACGACGTAAAACACACTTTGTGTAGTCTGGCTTGAGCTTTATGGCCTCAGTGGTGTCCTTGATCACATTCTCATGGTCATCCAAGGCCGCGTAGCACGCAGATCTGTTAGAGTAGAACACTGGATCCTTGTTGAACTTCAAGGCCGCCGTGTAGAATGCAATCGCCTCATTGTAGTTCTTGTTTTTGTAATGAGCGTTACCGTCTTCCTTCAATGCAATCGCCCACTCCTCCTTCTGCTTGTTGTTCAATGATTTCACAACGTCGTCTCCGATCACCGGCAACCCGTCCCCGTCCACTGGGTACAATCTGCTGCTCTCATCTACAACCGCGTTACTGCTAGCCTCTCCATCACTGCTTCCATTTTTCTTGGCCTTTTTGCTCTTCTTTTTCTTCTTTTTCGATGTCCCGTCGCTCGATGCTCCTGTTGCCTCTGACTGTTGCTTACTGTAGTAAAGAAACGCTCCGACTGCAGAAATACCGACCGCTGCTGTTGCTGCTATTGCAATCTTATTTTTAGCCAAAAATCCACTCGTTTGACTCATTCCAGAAAATGATCTACAATAATTAGTTTTGGTGTGGGTCTCGTTAAACGATCTAAAAGAAGTATCAAGTATTTTTCACTGGTTGATTAAGTTTGAAAAATTTCCGTCGCCATTTGGATGATGACTAATCACTTACATAAACATCATATTTTAGAAAAATGGTTGCAACTGCAAACCTGGTTTACTGAAGAGAAGAGCGTCAGTTCATGTTCTGGTAGTAGCGTTCGTGCTGCTGGTAGCGGCGCCTGGCCATGCGGTGGTCATGCTCATCCTGAAAGGAGGACTGAAGCACGGCATCGTTGTAGTTCGGGAGCAGCTCGTCGGGCTCGGAGCTATTCAAGCTGGTGGAAGATGATTGATGGACGGGCCTGTCGTCTGGGTGAGAATGCAGCTGACTGGTGTAGCTGGACTTGCGAGCGGCCGAGGGGGAGCTGTTTTTCCGCGAAGAGGAGTCGATGCTGGTGGAGGACGCGGAGTGGAGCTTGCTAGTCATGCTCAAGCCACTGAGGATCTTGATGTTGGGGCAATGGAGGTCTGCACGGACGAGCTTAGCTTTGATTTCGCGATCATTGGAGAAGTTGTTGATCTTTTCTGCAGAGAAGGATGCGATGATGGAGAGGTCGTACCTGCGGGCGATATTGCATGTGCGGAAGGTTGGTGCGATATGTGCTGGTACAGTGCAGTTTTCGAAGTGGCTTTCTGGAATCTCAAGCTCGTACTGGTACTGGGCAGCGGTGGACGAGCTCGTTACGGATGATGATTGCAGCACGCCAGAATTCTTCAAGTCGAACTTCAAGTTGTGGTAGGTGTTGTCGCAAAGTGTGATTGTTTCTTCGTTTTGAGACCGGTGTACTTTTTGGGACGAGCTCTCATTCTCGAGGACCGAGATGGTGGTGACAGAATTGAGCAATATCTGAAGACGCTGCAAGTAAACTGTTCCTAGCCCGTTACTTTGTTCTGGGCAGTCATACTTGGCCAAGGAGTACTTGGAGGGTCTTGTGTTCGAGACTAAATACAACTTGAACGAAGGTCGCTTTGAGGGTTCCAACGAATGCGGGTGTCTGAAACGGGCCTCGAATGCAAAAGAGACATCTGTAGGTTTGATCTGCGGGAGTGCAGACGTTTCCTTGCGTTGGACAGGGGCGCTGGAGGAACCTCGCGAAGGGAGTGGTGGTAATTCAGGGCCTTTATCGAAAAACCGTTTCATGCCTAGTGATTTTTTGGGAGGAATGGCGTCGGCCCGTGAATATGAAACCACCTTGGTCTTCTCCGACGGCATTTTGACACCTATAACATCGGGTATACGGTCCCTGAAGACCATCTCTTTTCGAATGAACATCTCTCTGTATTCCTCGTAGTCCCCCATTGAATTTTTATTCTGCCACTCTGAGTCTAGGTCCAAGGGAAGGAACACAAATGGGTCGAGAGCCCTGATATTCGTCTTGAGAATCGATGCCCGCTTACATGTAGCCTTGATGAAGTACTCTACACCCGCAAATCCATCCTTCCCACTTAATGACGGCGGAAGCTGTGTATTGACATGGTTGGGGTGTGTGGGAGAGTATGCTGGTGCGGGTGGCTTCTTACCCATTTGGTCTAATAAGAAACCTTTTGTGCGTCCTTTGAGATACTCAGTCCCAGCACCCCCGTTGTTGAACACGAAATCCATTCGTTTTTTACTGAACTTCACTTTATTAGTGATACCTTCCAATTTAACACATGAATTGTTCAAAGGAATCCGAAACTCAAATGGATAGCTGTACGTTCCTGGTGTCAAAGTGAACTCCTGTGCCTTCGAGACCTGTCGCACGTTTTCCGGCGGAAATACCACTAACGTATCGTAGAGCACCTTATGAACGTCTTGAAGGTAAATGTTATCGGTGGCGGGGTCTCGCTTTCTACGACTGTTCCTTCGAGAGGATGGGACAAACATCTCCGATGTGGCTACTCCCTGGAGCTTCACCAATATGCAGCTTACACTTATCGATCCTGTTACTGTCAACGTCACCTGTCCCCTGATCACATCGTAATTGGTAAAGGTGCCTCCACTATCATTTCTATCGATATCGACCTTCAACGAATTGGACGAGAACTTCATCTTGGATCTTACTGCTTGGCTGTGATTTTTGTTACGGTTCCAGTCCTGGTTCACTGATGTATCGACGTTCTTCAGCTTTCCCGCACTACTTCCTTCTTATCTTGTGTGAAGCCTTTAGCAAGTTATATTAATAGTGTACTGTATAATGGGTTTAAGGCTTTTCTACCATCTATGAATAAATTTAAGAAGTTGCGATGATTGGAAGGTCATCATTAGCTAGAGTAGGATTGAAACAATCAATCTATCGACCCAAGTATAATTCAAAAGTTAGTTTAGTACGTAGTATTATGTCAACGCCAGCCAACACCCAGATCGAGATCATTCAAGAGGGAGATGGAAAGACATACCCAAAGGTGGGAGACTTTGTCACGATCCACTACACTGGAACATTGACCAACGGAAAGAAGTTCGACTCTTCCCGTGATAGAAACAAGCCATTCCAGTGCCAGATTGGTGTGGGACAGGTGATCAAAGGCTGGGATTATGGTATTCCAAAGTTGAGTGTTGGAACGAGGGCCAAGTTAACCATTCCAGGGCACGAAGCATATGGCAGCAGGGGATTCCTCAATGTCATTCCAGAAAACGCCACGTTGTTGTTTGACGTGGAGTTGCTTCACGTCCAAAGCGCCAATTAGTGTTCCTGGGGGTGTGTTGCACCGGAGCTGCGATTAAGTGTTTTCGTGGGCTAGATAGGTTTGAATACACATCAGCGATCATACAGACTGAAATGTAGAAGGAAACATAAAAAGGGAATTTATTAGATAGTAACGATGTTTTACTGGAAGAGCTGAGTGGGCTGCTACAGGTGAATTGGATTGCAGGGGAAGACGAAACTCTCACAGGTGAATACAAACAGAATATATCAAGCAATTCTGGTAACTAGTTTACCATTGGGTTTATCCGAGGTGAAGAGCCGTCTCCAAACTTCGGGAACTGCCCTCCAAGTCTCAGGATGTTTCGTAAGATCCTCGACGTGAGATCCTTCAGCAATTTTGATTTTGCCACTGAGAGCACCTTCAATAATTACATCCAAGCCCTCTTTAAACTTGTCGGCATAAGTCATGAGAATAAAACCCTGAACTACCAAACTGTTAACGATTATACTACCCCAGTTTGATACTACGCCAGCGGAAGGTGTATTGTAACCCGCAATTGAACCACAGGCAACCACTCTACCACCAGTCTTCACTTTTGTAAGCATGAAACTGAGAATTTCTCCTCCAACATTATCGAAGTATAAATCGACGTAGTCGTCACCAATGATTTTGTCCAATTGGTCCTTGTAGTCCAAATCCTTGTAGTTCACACTCTCATCTGCACCGATGGATTTGACCCATTTGCACTTTTCTGCAGTACCGGTGATTCCAATGACTTTTTTTGCACCAAATACATGTTTGGCAAGTTGCACCACTAAGTTGCCAGTGGCCCCAGAGGCAGCAGAAACAACAACTGTCTGACCGGGTTTAATCTGTCCCACTTCTTTGAGACCGAAGTAAGCCGTGAGGCCATTTAATCCAATAGGTCCCAAATATTCTGCGAGAGGAATTTTTCCCAATTCTTGGACCTTGTTGAATAACGCCTTCTCCTGAACAATCGCAAAATCGGTCCACCCAACGAAACCTGTAACCTTATCACCAACTTTATATGTAGAGCTCTTTGAGGCCACAATCTCTCCAATTCCAAAAGCCTTGACAACATCTCCTATCTGAACAGGTGCAGTATATGCCCTTTTGTTATTTGGATTCGACATCCATCCTTTTTGGGCTGGGTCATTGGATAAGTACAAATTCTTGAGCAAGACCTGACCATCATCAAGATCTGGAATTTTTTCCTCTTCGATCTTGAAAGTAGAGTCTTCGCGACCCCATGTATAATTCACTCCATCGAATGGATGCTTGTTAAGCACAATTTTAATTCTTTTCTCGGGAACTGACATTTCTTCTGTATTCTAACCTTCTGAATAGCAAAATAAAACAAGTATATACAATTGAGTTTTGGTGCAGCAACCTGCCTTCTTAAATACTTTCCACAGTAGATCTTTACTGAAGCATGGAAATATACTGCAGGGTGACGGAGATATGGTATAACCGAGATACTGTCGGGCAACACACAGTAACACACACTATTAAGCCCGTAACGAACAATAAAGATTGAATATTTATTTAGTGATATTAACATGTAGATAGACCTACTCCATCCTTCGCCTAGGAGAAGGTATATCTATAAAGCCCTCATAAGAAGTATTAATATTCACAAGACACAAAATCAAATCTCAAGAAAGAAAAAAATCAAGCAACTTCGGTAATTAGTTTACCATTGGGTTTATCCGAAGATAAAACCCGTTTCCAAATTTCTGGAATTTTCTTTATTTTCTCTGGATTGTTTGAAATATCTTCAACATGTGTTGTATCTGTGAGTTTGATCTACACATTAGCAACAGAATCGACGATCACGTCCAAGGCGTCGTTAAACGCAGCGACAAATTCTATAACAGCAAAACGTGCAATCGTTAATCTGTTAAAGATCACTTTGTGCCGATTGTTTGGTAAGCCTTCAGAAGGATCATCGTATCCCTTTACTGTACCGCGAGCAATAACCCTACCACCTGTTTTCATTTGAGTGAACATGAAACCAAGCATGCCCCTCCGACATTATCAGAGTATAATCAGGGTAGTCATCGCCAATGATTTTCTTCAACTGGTCCTTGTAGTGCAGATCCTTGTAGTTCACGCTCTCATCTGCACCGATAGATTTGACCCATTTGCACTTTTCTGCAGTACCGGTGATCCCAATGATTATTTTGCACCAAATTCATGTTTGGCAAATTGCCAGTGGCCCCGGATGCTGCGAAAAAACAATTCTTTGACCGGCTTTAATCTGACCTGCTTTAGCGAGACCAGGATAAGCCATGAGATCATTCACTCCAATAGGTCCCAAGTATTCTGCAAGGGGGATGGTAGCTGAATTGTCAGCTTCACTAAAAATAGAGCCCCCTTGCACAAACATGTAGTCGGCCCACCTGAAATCTCCACATTTCTTGTCACCAACTTCATGCATGGAGTCTTTCGAGGCCTGAACTTTTGCAATCAAAAAAGATTTAATGACCTCTCCAACTAAGATAGTTTCGGCGTATTCCCTTTCGTCTAGACAAGAGATCAAGAGCTTTTGGGCTGGATCGTTTAAAAGATACAAATTCTTGAGTAACAACTCCCCATCCTTCAATTCTGGGAGATTCTCTTCTTCAATACTGAAATTCGAATCATCGCTACCCCACGCATAGACAACGACTTTGAATGGGTAAGTCCTAAGCACAATTGCAGTTATTTTATTTGGTATTGGTATGTTTCAAATAATCAAATGTTCAAATTTGATGTGTCGGGTCGATTGAACGTTTGATATCAATCAAATATTCGTTACGAAGAGAAATTCTTTAAATACCTTTCTGTTAAACTAACTTCTCGATAATAGTACAGTTACTTACTAAACATGTATCCCCAAAATGAGTAATCTGGGTGAATATCGAAGTTACTAATGATAGAAATCATGTAGAATCTTTCTCCGGCTTCCAAGGGGAACCATGGTTGTCTTCTGCTTCATCTTTTGCAAACTGCTCTCTGTTCCAGCTTAACATATTAACATCTCCAGTTTTACGAGGTTTAATGAAATTGATAATCGTTAATGCCAATGCTAGAATCAAACAAACACCACCGCCAACCATCCAACTGTAACCTAAGAAAAAGTTTTTACCACCTAAGACAGAGCGTCGGGTGATATAAATGTACTTGTTACCTTTGTATTCTTCTGTTGGGAAATGGAGACCGATAGTTACCTCGTAAGTACCAGCCTTGAGAACATCATGGTCGTTACGAAGAGCCAACTTGTTAAAGGGCGTTAAAGCAGATGGATGCATCCAATTTTGAAACTGATACCATGTAGATATATCTGGAACATTGGTGGAATTGTATCCATGAGGGTATCTCTTCTTCCAGTTGGGTGGAGGGGTGATTTCAGTATAATGATACTTGGTTTTTTTGAATCTATTTTTATCAGTAGCCCATGCTATTCCCTTGTCTGTCATTTCGTAGTCGTCCCGGGTTCCATTCACACCTTTCAAAGTAGTCTCAAAAGTATCGTTGAACATACTATTTGCAATCAATCCACATGGGTAGTATTTTTTCCCATTATGGTCCACTGATAACGGCTCGCAGTTTTGTCCCGTTGCGTGTTTTATAGTATCCGTTGATGCCGCATGTCCCTCCAACTGCTCCTCACTGAATGATTTCACATAACGACGATGGTTGGCGTAAAATTTCTTCAACCTGTAAAACAAATATATGGGTGCCTTGAGATCCTTGGGCGTCTCAAATCGTATCTTGCAGACGCCCGTCTCTCCGTTGTACTCCTGGCTTTTATCGGTGTCTAGCAACCAATGAGCATTCAAAGTCTCGTCTCCCAATTTCGACCTGATGTTGTTAGTTACATATTCAGCAGGAATAGGCGTCCAGTAGTCCTTGTTGGCCAGAGAACTGCATTTGGTGTACTCAATAACAAAATCTTCAACAGAGTGCGCAGCATACCACATACCTCCACCCAAAGGAATAAACAAAATTGAGATCACCATAAGAAATGAAACAACCGTCTTGGCCGTGAACACAGGGTTGAATGCTCGGAGTCGTTGTTGACTGAACGCGTTCTCAGGAGGTCTTCTTGATTTCTCCTTTGGCTCGTCCTTTCCTAGGACATCATCGGATGATGAGTCTGACTCGTAGTTCGTTTCATCCATATGTGAATATACTGGTGGTCTGTCATCAGCACCGGAAGCAACAGCTGCTCCTTCTGGTATATGATCATCCACTCGCGTCACCATATTTGATCTTTCTATTTGATGTTATTCTCTTGATAAGTCTGCCGAAGCATGGTATTTTAAGCTTAATAACTGTTTAGTAGTATGCAAACTGCACAAAATTTCAGAAAACGTTTTTGTGAGCTTATGCTGAGAACGTGACCGGCGTTCCATTAAAAATTTTCATACCTACCTAAGCTGGAGAGATTGGTTTAGGCTATTGTTGTTCTCTTAAAATATAGTTGAAAGGTAGTTAACATGTCGTCTACTCAAGCAGCAGAATCCGAACAGAGCATTGAAGTTTGGAAAATCAAGAAATTGATTAAGGCTTTGGAACAGGCCAGGGGTAACGGAACATCTATGATCTCGTTGATCATTCCGCCCAGAGGTCAGATTTCTCTTTTGCAGAAGATGTTGACGGTGGAATACGGTACTGCTTCCAATATCAAGTCTCGTGTTAATAGACTTTCGGTTTTGTCTGCAATCACATCCACACAACAAAAGCTTAAGTTGTATAATTCGGTGCCAAAGAATGGATTGGTGATTTTCTGCGGAGATGTAATCACAGATGAGGGAAAAGAAAAGAAGTTGAACATTGATTTTGAGCCATTCAAGCCTATAAACACGTCTCTTTACTTGTGTGACAACAAATTCCACGTGGAAGCCTTATCCGAGTTATTGCAAGATGATGATACCTTTGGATTTATTGTCATGGATGGTAATGGTGCATTATTCGGTACTGTCCGTGGTAATACGAGAGATGTATTGCACAAGTTCACTGTCGATTTACCCAAGAAACATGGAAGAGGTGGTCAATCAGCCGTCCGTTTCTCTAGATTGAGAGAAGAAAAAAGACATAATTATATTAGAAAAGTGGCAGAGGTCGCTGTTCAGAACTTCATTACGGCAGACAAGCCTAACATCAAAGGTTTGATTTTGGCAGGTTCTGCTGATTTCAAGTCTGAATTGAACAAGTCCGATTTGTTCGATCTCAGATTGCAAAAAATTGTTATAAAGATTGTTGATATCTCATATGGAGGCGAGAACGGTTTCAACCAAGCTATAGAGTTATCTGCAGAAACATTATCTAATGTCAAATTTGTGCAAGAGAAGAAGCTTTTGAATCAATACTTCGACGAGATTTCACAAGATACCGGAAAGTTTTGCTACGGTATTGAAGATACCTTAAAAGCATTGGATGCTGGTGCCTGTGAAAATGTCATTGTATACGAAAATCTCAACACAATGAGGTACACATTAAAAGATTCTGAAGATCAAGAAGTTGTCGTTCATGTGAACCCTGAATTGCCAGATAAGTCTTGGAAGTTAGACAAGAAGACTGGTACAGAAATGGATATCGTCAAAGAGGAAACATTCTTGGAATGGCTTGCGGAGAATTACAAGAATTTTGGTGCTACGTTAGAATTCGTTACTGACAGATCATCTGAAGGTGCCCAATTCGTTCAAGGATTCGGTGGAATTGGTGCTCTTTTGAGATACAAACTTAATTTCGATGCATTGGTGGACGAGTCAGATGAGGACGAATACTATGACGATGATGATGACGATGATTTCATTTAAACTGTATAAAGCGATTAATAATTCTACATTTATCTATGATATTACTCTCGTTTTATACTCCCATTGCTTTAATAAAGGTTAGGTCAACCTGTTTCAACATCTAGCATTAGATAAAAATTACCCTTTTACAATCTTCGATACTTTTTTCAAAGATTGATGGCCTTTTTTTGCCTTTTTAGTCTTCAATTGCTCCAATGCGTTGACTTTTTCGTGTCCTAATATATCTTCATGCTTATTATGTGTGACGAGAACATGCGCAATGTTTTGTAGTCCTCCAGTTATATATGATCTTCGTGAATTATTCTTTACTGGATGTGAAAGAAGATTCCTGAGTTCTGCTCTAAGGGATTTCATTTCCGCCTTTGTGAGCATCTTGTTCTCTTTTCTTTTTTGTTTCTTCTTCAATATATCGTCCGAAAACTCTTCAAGATCAGACAAATTGTCAATTCCTAATTCTTCCGCTGCCTCTTTTACCCAAGAGTCTTCTTTTTTAGTACTAGTGGTTGATAATGTAGATTCTGCCAACTGTGAAGCAATTTTGACTCTAGGTTTGAGCTGCGAAACTATGTCCATTTCTATGGGTAAAAGTTTAACATCCCCGTGCATGTTAAAGCCTGAATGCTTTTCAGAACTACCTGCAACCAATTTTCTAAGTTTCTTTAATGGTCCAGAAGCCTCTTGAGGCGAGCAAAACATAACAGAAACACCTTCTTTTCCAGCCCTTGCAGTTCTTCCCGATCTATGAATATACACATCTGCAGTACGAGGAAGATGATAATGTGCAACATGGTCAATGTTGGGTATATCTAATCCACGAGCAGCAACATCAGAAGCAACAAGAACAGATCTTTGGTTTGTTTTAATAGATTCATTAAACCTTTCCAAGGATCTCAATCTCTGCTTTTGCATCATTGACGAATGTATTGAAAATGTAGGAATCAGTAACGAATTCAAGAAGGGAACTAATCTTTTCACCGAGTCAATTGAATTAGTAAACACTAGAGTTGCACCAGTGTACATCAATAGAAAATAATACAAATAAAGATCTCTTTCTAAGGGCCCACATTCAACCAACGCTTCAGACACCATTCCGCTGACTATAACATCAGGATTTGCATCAATTAGTGCTGGCTTAGTATCCCTAAAAGTTAACTGCTTGTTCAATAAAGTTATGATTTCATCATTGTGTAGAAGGCCAGTATCCACCTTCCCTTTAGATTTCTTGAACTTATCTAACTTTCCAAACAAGTCTCTGGAAAAGGTGGCACTGAAGACCAAGGTCTGCCATCTCCACAGAATAGAAGCACTCTTGGGACGGTTAACTTTGAGAAGTTCAAGAATAGTTTTAAGTTCATCGAAATGTCCTTCTTGTAGCAACCTGTCGGCCTCATCAAGAACGACCATTGCGGTCTGGGATAATTGTTCAATAATTGCATTATCTTTTCTCAAAAGTTCCAAAAAACGTCCCGGTGTAGCCACAATAATGGCTGGTCCTTGAGAGAGAAGTCTTTCTTGTTTTTGAATGGAAAGGCCACCAGTAATGCTAACTATACCTCGAGTTGATAACGGCGAGAATTTTGAAATACCATTGAGGTGGCCAACAACTTGATGGGCCAATTCTCTAGTGGGAGTGAAAATGACTCCTGTTGGAGGATTCACTTTCTTTTCCTTAAGATTATGCTTTATTTTATCCAAATTAGATAAATATACTTCAAGAATTGGAATTCCATATGCCAAAGTTTTTCCTGATCCAGTTGTAGCCTTACCGACAACATCCTTACCTTGAATTGCCAAAGGAATAGCTTTTTCCTGGATAGGGGTAGGTTTAGTAAATCCAAGGTCATTGAGACCATGAACAATGTATGGACTCAATGTAAGATCCTCGCACTTATTCCAATCAGGCAAAACAATATTGTCATCGGGCAAAGTGACATCAAAATTATGGAATCCAACCCCTAATAGCTTTTCATCATCACTGGTATCCACTTTACCATTCAGAATCTCCAGTCCTTGAGATATATCCTCTTTAGCTGCCAGAGTCTCGAAAACAGGTTCATCGTCAAATCCTTTAAATTCCTCATCCATATTCACATCTTCAGCTTCTTCGAGATCTTCCTTTACTTCTTCGACTGATTTAGTGTTTACATCACCTGTATCCTTCATTATAAAAGTAGGGTTTCCATCGACCATCTTAACATCTACGCCATCCAATTCTTCTAACCCGTAAAGTCCTTCATAATCATCCAAGTTGTCTGGAATATCTACTTTCTTCCATTGCAAATCATTTACACGGACAATTTTAGAGCCTCTATTTAACTTTTCTTTCAAGCTTGGTGTTCTATCCTTTTTGGACTTCCCCTTGGCATTATGGCCGGTCTTTTTGAGCTTCTTAGAACCCATAACACTCTTAGCACTGTGAAGTATAAGTTGGATGAGCTTTGAAATACTACCTCATCGGATGAAAAAAAAATCCTGTACTTTATTTTAGACATCATCGTGAGCCCATAAACCATATTTACAGTGATACAATCATAGGTATGTGGTATATTCAATATGGTCAAACGAGCTAATAGAACAAGGGCAACTCGTGCCCATACTACTATCACGGGTAAGAGAGTTATTCCCAAGGTGTTGAAGCCCCAGAAAGCACGCTTTACAATTCGTCGATTTCATACATTGCATAAATACAGAGCATCACTCACCGAAAGACTCAAAAGCACGACTACTTTCAAACAAGGCGATGAAACTCTAAGCATTGATAACTATAAGGAATTCATGAGATCCAAAATTCGTATTTGGAAAATTTACCAAGCGAAGTACGAGCAGACTAGACGTGATAATAAAGTAGATATTGATTTATCCAAAGTTAACACTTTCACAGAGGAGGATGTCGTGAGTTGGTTAGGAGTGATAGATGCAGAGGAGAAGCGTTTGGGAGGATTGGAATCATATCAAATGGCATCTACTATGGGTCAGGACTCGAATAGAGGTGGTGATTCATCTAAAAGGCTCATTGAATGGATGCAAGAAGTGGATGGCCCTTATCTGAAGAAGCTTGGAGTCGAATTAAGAGCATTAGAAATAGGCTGTTTGAGTGTTTCGAACAAGATATCTACTTCAAGAGTGTTTAAAGAAATAGTAAAGATTGACCTCAATTCACAGCATCCACATATCAAGAAACGGGATTTCATGAGTTTGCCAATTCCGGAGAGCAACGATAAAAAATTCAATCTTGTTTCTTGTTCCCTTGTGTTGAACTTTGTACCCACAGCACCAAAGAGAGGTGAAATGCTCAAACGAATAACCCAGTTTTTGAAACCACCAGTCGAAGATTCATTAAGTGCATTATTTGTAGTGCTCCCATTACCTTGTGTCAAGAACTCTCGCTATATGGATTCACAGCATTTTTTATCCTTGATGGATAGTTTGGGATTTCACCAGACTTACTACGAGGAAACATCAAAGCTTGCATACTGGCTTTTTGATTGGAAAAGGAGGACCAACGTCAAGAAATTAGAATTCCCAAAGAAACAGATACATGAAGGTGCGAAGAGGAATAACTTCGCGATCGTATTAGAGTAGGTACAGAATTCAGATTAATTATGGACAGTGACATAGGTGCTATTTCTTTCGTAGATCTTGTAGATCAAAATAGTTTTCATACGAAGTCGCCTGCGTAAAGTCAAGTAAAGACGTAATTATACATCTGGTCAAAATTTGCACGGTATTACGGGAATATGAGACTCCGAGTGAGGCAGGATTACGATGCACTAATGAAACAAGACCTTGGGTGTCCAAACACCCCACAAATTTGTCGGCGAAATCTATTTACTAAGCTACAATGAATCACACCACCAACTCCACGAAAGCATGGTCGGTATTCTCGGGGCTCCCGCTAGCGACAATCCGCCAGAACATGAATTATGCACTGGCCTATGCACCTCCTGATGCGACAACAATAAGTTTTACTTGCGTTCCTCACCTGTTTAATGACTGATAAGTACCGACCGACCGACTTTGCAGGATACTGTATTTTTCCGGCGAATTTTTCCGCTAACATGCAACATTCAAACGTGACATGGTTAGGTCTCAATAGGGAGAAAAAAAAAGGAAAGTGTCACTGAAGGTGGCATGAGGACCGGGTCATCAGCTGTTGCTGTCCTTGCGCACATTGAAAAAGCTCACAACTAAGAGGCCAGATGAGTGGCCCACCCAAAAACTTACCGACGTTACGTGTTGCTATCAATCGCAAGAATTAATTCGTACCTTAGAATAGCAAAATCTACACCTGCGGAAAGCATTCGGCACATTTGGTAATTTTCTGGTATTGAAACGGTTTTAGGAAGTCGGTACACTGCTTCCCGTTGACGAACCCCAACGCCAAATAATCTGGAGTTCGTCACTTTCCTACCAGGATGAATAGTGGAGTTCTTATACTGTTCAGAACGGTTCAGGGAAATTATTTCTCCGCTCAGCCAATTGTATTACGCAAAGCGATATCGGAACAATTGTCGATGACATATTTTCCGGATATATCTACCGATTAGTAAAACAGCCAACTAACAGGCAACTTTCAGTTGTTATGCATGGAGTGACGCCAACCAATTGTTTTTCCGGGGCAATAACGGAGAAACTGGAGCGTGTGTGGGACAATAAATGGAATGTTATGCAAAATTTTTTCCGAGGACAGGTGAGCATCATTAGGCATTGCAAATATTCTGCAGTATAAATATGCTAAGATATTCCACCATATACTACTCCAAGCATCGTTCTTTTTAGAAATAGAGATATGTCACAAGAAGAATTAAACTCAGGTGTGCAAACACCTGTTTCAACAGAATCTGTAACAGAGAAGCAAGATAAGATAGAAAATGGTTCCGAGCAGCCAAGTGACTTGCCCTTGCTTCAGACGTCTGCGAAAGACCACATTTTGATATCATTTTTCTGTATGTTGGTTGCCTTTGGTGGTTTTGTTTTCGGTTTCGACACTGGTACCATCTCAGGTTTCGTTAACATGACAGATTTCAAAGAGAGATTCGGAGAACTCAACTCATCTGGGGAACACGTTTTGTCGAACGTCAGAACTGGTGTCATGGTTTCAATTTTTAACATTGGATGTGCAGTCGGTGGTATCTTCTTATCGAAGGTTGGTGATATGTACGGTAGGAGAATTGGTATGATGTTCTCTATGCTCATTTACATTATCGGTATTATCGTGCAAATTTCATCCTCTCACAAGTGGTACCAAATCACTATCGGTCGTGCAATTTCTGGACTTGCTGTCGGTACTGTATCTGTTTTATCGCCAATGTTCATTGGTGAGACTGCTCCGAAGACCCTTAGAGGTACTTTAGTTTGCTGTTTCCAGTTATGTATCACTTTGGGTATATTTTTGGGTTACTGTACTACTTACGGTACCAAATCAGCATATTCTGATTCTAGACAATGGAGAGTTCCATTGGGATTATGTTTCGCATGGGCTATTTTCTTGATTGTTGGTATGGTTAATATGCCGGAATCTCCAAGATACTTGGTCGAGAAGAACAGAATTGAGGATGCCAAGAAGTCCATCGGAAGATCAAACAACACCGATGCTGAGGATCCAGCCGTGTACACCGAAGTCCAATTAATCCAAGCTGGTATTGACAGAGAAAAACTTGCAGGAAATGCATCTTGGACTCAATTGATCACCGGTAAGCCAAAGATTTTGAGAAGAGTCATCATGGGTATCATGATGCAATCCTTGCAACAATTGACTGGTGACAACTACTTCTTCTACTATGGTACTACTATTTTCCAGGCTGTCGGTTTGAAAGACTCTTTCGAGACTTCTATCGTTTTAGGTGTTGTGAATTTTGCATCCACTTTTGTTGGTATTTATGTGATTGAGAGGTTCGGAAGAAGAAAGTGTTTGTTGACCGGTTCCACCATGATGTTCATCTGTTTCATCATCTACTCTGTATTGGGTACCACCCACTTGTACAAGGACGGTGAATATGACAACGACAAGACCTACAAGGCCACTGGTAATGCCTTGATTTTCATCTCATGTTTGTACATTTTCTTCTTTGCATCCACATGGGCCGGAGGTGTTTACTGTATCATTTCCGAGACTTACCCATTGAGAATTAGATCTAAGGCTATGGCCGTCGCTACCGCAGCCAACTGGTTGTGGGGTTTCTTGATTTCTTTCTTCACCCCATTCATCACATCAGCCATCCACTTCTACTACGGTTACGTTTTCGCAGGATGTTTGTTGTTCTCCTTGTTCTACGTTTACTTCTTCGTTAGCGAGACAAAGGGTTTGAGTTTGGAGGAGGTTGACGAGTTATACGCTCAAAACATCGCTCCATGGAAGTCATCTAAATGGGTGCCTCCACCTGTTGGCGACATGGCTCACACTACAGGCTTTGCATCAGATTTGAAGCACGAAGATGAACAAGTCTAAGGACTCCAAGATTTCCATAAAATACCGAATCCTGTGTAGGTCGGTTTAATGGTTTATTTACGAAATGTCTACATGTAATATATAGATGGAATACATCTTAGATAAAAACTTATTGTAAGCTGAGGAGATCCAAAGCAGCGGCTACGACATTTTGGCTGCCAAAATATCCGCCAACACACAGCCGTAGCCCATCCGTTTACATACAAACGTTTACCCACAAACCATCCCGCCAGCAACCGAGCCGAATGGCGCTGTCCATACATGTTGAGCAGCGTTTATCGTGGGCCTGTATTTTCTACTTATTTTCTACACCAAAAATTGCTTCCCCCGCCTTTGATCTCTTTATTACAAGCTTCGGATCCAACGGTATCAATTCGCCTGCACGCCTGGCAACATCCATCCACATCCCGCTCCTTGACGCAATCTTCACAATCATTGCAATCATCGCAGCCATCGCAGTTATCACAATCTTCGCAATCTTCGCAATCTTCGCAATCTAGACAATCTAGACAATCAAACTTCACTTGGCCCGAGTATAACTCCATCTTCATCTCAAGGCTGGTAACTAAGCGATGGCTGCCTTTCCCATTCCCCGCCGCTCGTATCCCCGATTCTTAGGAATTTCTCGGGTGGTTCGCAAGCAATTTTCAATCGCATGCTCCCTACATGCACATCCGCCAGTCCGAAATTTTTCCATTCCCTTTTGATTGGCCCGTCCTCGGGTTTTGTCAACCTCGCTAACTGCCGCGACGGCTTGATCAAATGTACCTTTTTCCACAACAATTTGCGATGTCCCCTCATTTTTCTTTCACCCTTTGCCGCTACCGGCTATGTTTGCAATGGCGGCAAAGGTTTTCGTGTCTCCGTGGCGACACATGTTCCGTTCTCTCCCTGAAATGTCCTCATCCACTAATTTCCTCGCTAGTTCCCTGGGCACGGGAACAGAATATTCAGTAACTTACTGCACGGTAGCCCCAGATTCCATTCTTGCGCGCGCCAACTCTTGAAAAGTACTGAAGTTCCTCGCCCTTCTCACGTTATAGCGGGGTCTTGAAGCTTTATATAAAGCGAAAACGAACCGAATCACTTAAAGTGAAAAATGAGTCAAAGCTGAGTCAATTTCCTTGAGTCAAGTTCAGACAATTCTAATATATTTCTTTTAAAGTTTTATAGTCAAACTACTATAGATCTTGGTATTGTGAAGATATAGTGTCTTATAGCAGTTACCTACATTGAGCTAAATAGTGGTGTAAAAAGTCGACTCTATTCTGATAGTTTAGGAGGTGTCACTGTGAAACAGAGAAAAAGAAAAGGTGATCAACAATTGAGCAAAACGTCGGAGCTAAAAGTTGAACCCAGGCGGAAAACACTTAATCGTTGAAAAATAAAAATCCATAGTACAATCAGGTTGAAAAATTTAGCCAGAGATGATTTCTAGAGTCAAATTAGGTAGAAACGTAGGCAGTATCAGACTGTTTTCTGCTGCCAGCATAGTGCAGAAATGGAACGAGATCCCATTGGCACCCCCAGACAAGATTTTGGGTATTGCTGAGGCTTACAACAAGGATGGCAACCAATCCAAGATCAACTTGGGTGTGGGGGCCTACAGAGACAACACCGGTAAGCCTATCATCTTCCCAGCAGTGAAGAAGGCAGAGCAATTGTTGTTGGAGACCGAGACAGAAAAGGAGTACACCGGTATCACAGGTAACAAGAATTACCAGAATGTGGTCAAGAACTTTATTTTCAACAACTCGGGCAAGGACGCCAACGGAGCCAAGTTGATCAGCGACGGACGCATTGTGACTTCGCAGACGATTTCTGGAACAGGTTCTTTGAGAGTGATTGCGGACTTTTTGAACAGATTCTACTCTGCAAAGAACATCATCGTGCCAAAACCAACCTGGGCTAACCACATTGCGGTCTTCACCGACGCTGGAATCAAGGCCGACTACTACGCCTACTACAACACTGTCGAGAACGCATTGGATTTTGAGAAGTTGAAGGAGTCTGTCAGCAATGCACCAAACGAGTCGATCATCTTGTTGCACGCATGCTGCCACAACCCCACTGGTATGGATTTGACCGCAGAACAGTGGGACGAGGTCTTGGAGATCGTGCAGTCCAAGAACTTGTACCCATTGGTGGACATGGCATACCAAGGTTTTGCCTCTGGTGACCCGTACAAGGACATTGGTTTGATCAGAAAGTTGAACGAACTCGTAGTCAATGGCAAGATCAACTCCTACTCCTTGTGTCAATCCTTTGCCAAAAACATGGGTTTGTACGGTGAGAGAACAGGTTCGGTTTCCATTATTGCCGAGTCTGCAGATCAGGCCACTGCCATTGAGTCGCAATTGAAGAAATTGATTAGACCAATATACTCTTCACCTCCAATCCACGGTTCCAAAATCGTGGAGACCATTTTCGCCAATGAACCTTTGTACCAGGAATGGTTGGCCAACTTGGACGCCGTCGTCTCCAGACTCAACACCGTTAGAACAAAGTTGTACGAGAGATTGGACAAGTCCAACTACAATTGGGATCACTTGACCAAACAAAGAGGTATGTTCGTTTACACTGGTTTGAAGCCAGAGCAAGTCATCGAGTTGAGAGAGAAATATTCTGCTTATGCCACTGAAGACGGAAGGTTTTCCATCTCTGGTGTCAACGACAATAACGTCGATTATTTGGCAGATGCTATAAACAAGGTCATCAATAAGTAAGTAAGTAGACCTGTATCAATGTAACTGATTATGATCTTGTATATGCCTGGCCTCTGGTGGTGGCATGATAAAAATATTTCGCAAATCATGTTTGTGTATTTTATTATTAGGTTACACATTCGTACTGTTAATAAAGCATATTAAGTAGCTTTTTTTCCCCCTCATACACTGATAATTAGTATCATCTCAAGTATGTCTCAATTTCAAGTGGTAGAAACCAAACCTTTCCAAGATCAAAAGCCAGGAACTTCAGGATTAAGGAAGAAGGTTAAGGTTTTCCAACAACCTCACTATACTGAAAATTTCATTCAGGCAATATTTGATGCAATCCCAGAAGGGGCAGCAGGATCAACATTGGTGATTGGTGGAGACGGTAGATACTACAACGATGTTGTGATTGAGATAATTGCCAAAATTGCAGCAGCCAATGGGGTAAAGAAGTTAATTGTGGGTCAAAATGGTATATTGTCGACTCCAGCTACATCGCATGTTATTAGAATCCGCAAGGCTACTGGAGGTATCATTTTGACGGCTTCCCATAACCCTGGAGGACCAGAAAATGACTTAGGTATCAAGTACAACTTGAGCAATGGAGGTCCAGCCCCTGAATCTGTAACTAACAAAATGTACGACATTTCGAAATCATTGACTAGTTACAAACTCGCGGATTTGCCAAAGTTTGATTTGAGCGCAATTGGAACAAAGAGTCTTGGACCCATTGAGTTGGAGATCATAGACTCTACCAGCGACTATGTTGCAATGTTGAAGGACATATTTGACTTCGATTTGATAAAAAGCTTTATCACCAAGGCCTCGAAAGATCAGGGCTTCAAAGTATTGTTCGATGCATTGAATGGTGTAACTGGACCCTATGGGTACGAGTTGTTTGTGAAGGAATTGGGACTCCCCGAAGACTCAATTCAAAATTACCACCCTAAGCCAGACTTCGGAGGGTTGCACCCAGATCCTAACTTGACTTACGCAAAATCACTTGTGGATAAAGTTGATAGCGAAAACATTGCATTTGGCGCAGCATCCGATGGAGATGGTGACAGGAACATGATATACGGAGCAGGTACTTTTGTGTCTCCTGGTGATTCTGTAGCTATAATCGCAGAGTATGCTGAGTCGATTCCTTACTTCAAAAAGAACGGAATTTACGGATTGGCAAGGTCGATGCCGACTTCTGGTGCATTAGATAGAGTTGCCAAGAAAAAGGGTTTGAATGTGTATGAAGTCCCTACTGGTTGGAAGTTTTTCTGTTCATTGTTTGATGCGAAGAAGTTGAGTATCTGTGGAGAGGAATCGTTCGGTACTGGATCCAATCACATCAGAGAGAAAGATGGATTGTGGGCAATTATTGCCTGGTTGAACCTTTTAGCAGACTTCAATTTGAAGAATTCCGAAGTCAAGCCTACTATTGCAAATGTATTAGATTCATTTTGGAAGACTTACGGAAGAACATTTTTCACCAGATATGATTTCGAAAATGTATCAAGTGAAGGCGCTCAAAAAATCATAAGTCTTTTATCTCAAATTGTGGAGTCTTCATCGAAAGGCACTGAGATTTCCAAGGGATATGTCGTTGAAGAAGCGGATAATTTCTCTTATACTGATTTAGATGGCTCTGTGTCTCTGAGTCAAGGTTTGTTCGTTCGTTTTACGAATGGTTTACGTTTCATAGTGAGATTATCCGGAACTGGTTCTTCAGGTGCCACAGTGAGATTGTATTTGGAGAAGCATTCTTCAGAAGAGGCTACATACAAGTTAAAAGTTGACGAGTTTTTATCTGACGATATCAACTTCGTATTGAAAATTTTGAAATTTAACGAGTTTTTGGGTAGAGAAGAGCCCGACGTTAAGACATGAAGAAGACGTAATCATCAAAGGTTTTTGTATCTAAATACTTTTAATCTTAACAATATATATATATATTCAATCATAAACTTAAATGTTATTTCTATGAGACCTGAAAACAGTCCGCGTGGAGAATATAAAGACAAGTGACAAGTAATCACATGAAGCCTTGGTGGTTCTACGATTCATAGGGCTATTAACTAGGAACTAAAAAGTTCTTATCGTACTTTCTTGCAAAATTCACTCATTATAATAAATATCAGAACATAAAGTAAGGCTTTTGCAACTAAACTTGGAACATTGAGATTCACTCTTATTCAAATTCATCAGTCTGCTTTATGCCTCTTTTGGCTTTGTGAAAAATACTCATCTCCCTCTCTTTTAAGGGCAGAAGCGTGGTCCTCTTGTAATGCCATTATATCATCTAGTCTTTTCTTCAAAGAATTTTCTCTTAACCTCACGGCCTGTTCCATGGCTTCTAGTTCCATTATCCTTGTTCTATACAAATCATTCACCAACTCCAACTCCGAAATCCTTGTCTTGAGAATAGTTATTTCGTGGCTTGGTCTGGAGTTATCACGCTCTCGTTTACCATCGTCATCCTGGCTCTTGTTATTGTTCGAAAAATCTTTTTGGTTGTTACTGTTGTTATCCACAGGTTCCTTGCTGTTTCCTGATTCACTTTGTGACAATGGCGAGAAGTTTTGAATGTTTGGAAGTTGGGGCTTACCACTCATTTGAGAAGCCACCTGACTTATTGGTGGTAAAGACGGCTTAATATCTGGAGACTGCGCCTGAGATACCGTTGACGAGTTTGGAGTTGACAGTCTTTGCGTATGTTGCTGAGATTGTTGGGATGACTGTTGTAAATGGAATTGGGGTCCAAATGAAGGAGAAGAAATAGCCTTTGTGTTTGTACCAGATCCAGGATTCGAGCCTAATGCAGGCAACTTTGGGGGTCCATTTTGAGAGGAAGCATTCAATGCCAAAGCAGGAGTCGAGTATACGGAGATGCCCTCTTGAGATGATGCCTTCGGTGAGTTTCTCTGGATCAAAGAGACTCCATTAAGGGTCTGGTGAGAAGTTGATGGTTTAAAGGTTGCACTGGGTCCAAGTTCATTAGACATATTTTCCAATGCACCAGCAGCTTGCACGGCACTTAAGTTGCCAGTATTTGAAGAAGTCCTTGTGTTTGAGAGGGAAGAGGTTGTTGACAACAACAAAGGCGACGTGATTCTCTGTAATCCAGGAGCAAACTGAGCTGGAGTGGATGATGGATAGTGTAATGGTTGAACCTGGTGACTGAAGTGGTTGTGAGGATGATGTGCCAACGAACCGCTAGGAGGAAGAGGGAGCGTCAGATTACTAACTTGCTGTCCTTGAACGGAGCTGACTCTACTTCCAGCTGCAGGCAATAAGGGTGTCAAGCTATTGGAATCCGTGCTAGAATTACTAGATCCCGATCCATCACCCTTCTTTTTCATCTTGGGTGATTTCTTACCTGAAAACGTTGCCGGCACTTTCGAGTCCTTGGACTTTAACTCAGGTGTATTGGGCCCAGATGACTTCGAAGAATTCGGTTGTTTGATTCTATTTCTGGATTTAATTGTGTCTGTCTTCAACGAAATCGGTCTGGGTCTTCCATGAAGCTTCAAAAATAAACCACAGGCATTGCAAAGTACCTGTCCAGTCTCATCCCTTCTCCACAATGGTGTAGTCTGTGTCTTACAGTTACGACAGACAGGACTCGTAATGTTCGTTTTTGTCGTCGTCGTGCCATTATTCACATGTGTAGTCGTCTTGGCATTGGGGTGCACTGGGTTGGGATTCACTGCCGGTGGAAGCCGTTGTTGTATCTCGCTCATTTTGTATTTATACCTTCAAATCTCAATACAGCCTATTTTGGTATCAACGACGAAAAAAATAAAGACAGTACTAAAATCAGAAAACTTCTAGTTCACTGCTCTTCAAACGGTCGTCCTGATTATATGGCACTGTGTTATACCTTTACTGTGTAATCTTATCACTATATCCCGTAACTTGCTGGAATATATTAACCAAAATCACTTATCGCTTTTAATCTTGATTATCTTGAAGATATTTTTTCAACAACTTTTTTATTTCACCTTGATGGGCCTATCGTGAAAAAAAAAATTCGCTTGAATCCTTTATCCTTTTATTGCACACAATGTCTTCAAAAGAAAGATGTTTATAGCAACCGACAATATTCTACTTCCTTAGATCGAATTGCTGGTGACCTGTTTGATAGAAAATTTTTTCTTTATCTCTAAATACAATACTAGGGATTTGTGTGAGCTAAGAGATTTGAATTTTTTTTTGTGTAATATTGATTATATAATACTGATAAGGCATTTTGACGTAGAGTAATGGCCTACGGGATACTTTCGGGGGGAAAAGAAGCAACTAGAAGAAGAATCAAAGGCATGGATCTTATCGCAGAGGAACTTCACTAAAATTCAGCATTTCATTGCTAACATATGATACAACAGTTTGAGCACAAGGTTTCAATTTTTTTTTTTATTTTTTTTTTATTTTTGGTTTTTATTTTTTCTTTCTCGGTCGTTGATTGTTGCGTCTGTTTCAATCAATCAGGGAAGCAACCAGATTTGATCCCGGCGATACAAATGTAGCAAAATGATGTGGTATATTATATCTTTGTTGGGTACAATGAAGTATAAAGGAACTATTTTAGAGACATGGGGTTATAGTACGCAGTAGAGGTATATAATGGTGAATGAGAATGTATTTCTGGGGTAATGGTTCTATGTAGGAGATGCAGAAGAGAGGTACTTGTCAATGTCGTGTGAGCTATTCACGCGGATAACCTTGGAAGTATTTCTTTTGGCTGCGGGAGTAGATGTGTAAGTTTCGTTTTTCACGAGAGTTAGAGGCTCATGTGGGATCTGGGGGAGACGAGAAGTGGGGCCAATAAGATAGAGGCCTTTTCTCAGACAAAGTGCAACTTGGCGCAATGGCAAGTATAATTCGCAGTCGACAGTGGTCGCAATTATATAGTCGTAGGAGCTGATGTCTGTGGCTAGGAGGATCACTGGAGACAATGTGTGATCTCCGGTTGATCTTTTGGAGAAAACCTCGTGTAGCAAGACCACTTGAAGCTGCGAAAAACCGATCACCGCAATTTTGTGCGACGGGTAGCCAATGTGACACATGTACCTCCACAAAGCACACGCAAGCTCTGCTTGAGAGACAGGGTCTGGGGTTTTCGAGTGGGTTTCTATGACTTGACATGTATTCAAGAAGCCGGGGTTGAAGAGGGATTTTTTGCCATTTGCATTTTCCGTTACTTGAGGATTGTGAAAATGCTTCGCGAGTACCTGATTGACACCTCTAAACTTATTTATTCGAGCGTACGGAAAGCAGTTAGCCACCATCTTCTTTGCGAGGGACTGTTGCGGTGAGGATTGCGACTCATCGTGGAAAAGCACTAGTTTCCGAGCTTTGGTATTGTTAGTAGCAACGAAGATAGGAAGCATCTCGCTTACTTTGTGGGAAATTATAACATCGAAGTCACTCAGAAATATATGGGGATTCATAATTATATCTTCTGCAGAAGCAACTATAACTCGTCCATACCTTTTTGCTAAGTAATCCTTTATCTGTGGAGCCTTTCCTTTGAAGTTGAGTAATGGCTCAAAAATTTGCAACTGCTCGAATATAGCTACCACTTTCAGATAGGAATCAACTATCGCAGATGCTTTATCAGAAAAATCACCTTCAAGAGTCAAGTCAGTTAGCAGTAATAATGGATATCTGTCAATATTGTTTTCATCTTCTTTTACCAGAAACCAGAAAGTGCGCCATTGCGGATAAATGTGCAGTTTATATAGAGACAATGCATTTTTGCAATTACTGCTGAAATCAAATTGATCCAATTTCATTTTTCTGGCAAATTCAGATACCTTTTCTAGATGTACCTTAGATTTTTGACTTATTTTCTCTATAAACTGGTCAGCATAATGATCGTCATATTTTATAACGCCGTAAGAGATCAAGCGGTCAACATCAAAGCTCTTCTTAGTTTCCAGGTTTGGAACAATTATTAATACTCTTGATTTTGGGTAGTTCACATTTATGTTATGTATGATGCTGTTTATCAAAACTTTTGCACCTGTATGCTTAGGAGAGTTAATCAACACCACATCGGATTCAAGACACTTAATCAACGCTTCAGTCTGAAATTCGTCTAGTACGAAGTCGAGATTCGATACGAAAGAATTCGTAATTAGAGCTGTATTCAGTCCATCCTGAATCTGAACAAGAAATTTCGAGGGTTTATTAACGACTGATCGATCGTTGGTTTTCCTTCTCTTCGTGGACATGCCTTCATCAAACCGGTAGGCCAGTTGTAAGTTATCCTGTGATACAGGCTCAACAGTGAAGGAAATACTTTCACTCCTACCAGTCTCTTTGGAAACGATTTCAGGGGTGCAATCGAAAACACTTTTGAGAAGTCCAGGAATACGAAGTTCTCCAGCACTTAGAGATTGGCTTATGTAGCTGATTGAAGATCTGACAAGATGATTCGGTGGTATTCTAACAAGATACTTTGCTCGATCAAAGACTTGATCTTCATCATTGAAATCATAGGAAAATACAATTCTTTTTGAACCTTCCAGACCTGAAATAGAGCCAACTTGAACAGATCTTAGCAAGTCAAGTCCAAGCTCTTTGATTCGCTTATGTGGTGAATACTTATTTAACTTTACCAACCCAACAAAAAATAAACGGTGTCCGGGATGTACATCATTCCAATCCCCAGAATTCTTAACTATCACTTCAGCTCTAGAATTTGGTAATAATTTTTGTTCGGATACAATTCCCAAGTACTTGCTTTTTCCCTTAAGTACAAGCTCTCCAGTTTTGCTTTCAACCATTTGAACTCTTTTCAAAACCAGTTTGATATGTTTGAGATTGCTAATAGCATTATGATAATATGTCTGTCTTACCTCACGAAACAAGAAATCATAAGGAGATTTATATGTTACACAATTAGTAGGATGCAATAAAGGATATCTGATACATGAGTCGATACCAGATAAGTCGTAGAAATTATCAATATAGTCTTCATTCACTTCGTCGAATGCTTTGATCAAATTGAAAATGCTGCTTGAATGTCGATAGAGATCGTGATTAACAATACGAATCAAAAAGTTTTTATTTTGAAACACCTCAAGAAACAAGAATAAATGACCAAGAGCTTTAGCAAATACTCTGATGTCTTCAAGGGTAAAAACATTTAACATTTCAGTTAACTTCGCTTCCGACACGTTATATACTGAAGGAATGGACAAAATTTCCCGTGCGATTTCTTGTTCGCCATATTTTCGAAATATCGTTGTTTGAAGTACACCGAAACCTCCACCCGAGTTGATCTTCTCAATCATATCAGCATCTTTTATGTGTAAATGAATAATTCTTTCCAAATCGAAGACCGAGTCTCTGAGTATATGAGATGCTCCCCCAAAAGATGATATGAGAGGAATAATACCATATGCTTCTATCAATGCAAATAATGATGAGCCATTGTCTAATGAACTAGCACAGTTCACGCACATGTAAATGAAACTTTCCAACAATTGACAAAAGTGCCTTTTGAATTCTTCATTCTTTTGCTGCACTTCTCGGTACTTCTCCTCGTCTATCAATTTCACGAGGTTTCTGAAGAGCGATGGTGCCCATTTATTCCTCAAACTCCTCTCTTTGAAGTCATCATGGGACTTGCGAATAGCAATACCTCTTGATTTCATAGCTTCTCTCAACTCAAGACCTTCCGAAATGCTATCAAAAATACGAGGCCCAAATATATCCAAATACAAATCAGTTAGTATTGGCTTTACTTTGCACATCAGGACCAAATCACCCAAGAATTGTAGACAACTTGAACCTATTCGTAGATTCCTCGACCCATCCACCGCTACGGTCAGTTGAAGCACTCGTTCCAAAAAGTCATCGAACTTATCACCACTTTCAATCATTTCAAACACCACTTTTGAATCTCCCCTTCGCATACTAAATATGCACAGCATCAATATGAGCTCTAGGTGACTCTCAGACACATCCTTTTCGAAAAATGGCCACAATACTTTACTAAAATACTTCAAATCATCAAGTTGAGCCAAGACACCTTCCTCATCTTTCGCCAGTAAATATTGATGAATATCACTAATTAATCTGGGATTGAATTTTTTTGGTACTTTATCTACCCATCTTTTCGAATAGCTATTTATTTTAGATTCTATGTCCTCCATTAAGAAGGTATTTAGTGGAATATTGCTTGGATGCTAAATATTTGTATAGTATTCGAAGCTCATCTTTGTGAGGTTTCGAGTGATTTTGAAAAGTCGTGCGATTTTCTCAAAAGTGATTTTTCGACTGAAAGATTCTTCACTGAAAGCCATAAACCAAGCAATATTGGAGTCAATAATGAATGTAATAGGACTTCGGTTTCTTAGCTCTAGCAGAGTGCTAGCTAACAGTGCGCCTGCTAAAATTCAACCTTACTTGGCAGCTAAGCAGTTTATTCCAGCCGGTGCTACTAGGTCCAAAATCAAGAGTTTGAAGAAAAAAGAGGCCAGACTCAAGAGACAGGTGATTAGGGATGTGAATAACCTCAAGAAGCACTCCTTGGAGAATGTGAAGTACAATGTGGACCCAGTTTTGGGTGATTCTCGGAACGCATTCATCAAGCGTATCCGGCAAGAGATCCAAGAGCAACACAATTTGGCTTATGGTTACCTGAGAGAAGAGTTCGAGAAACTCTTATATGGAGCAGAGAAAGCAAGTATCGAGAAAGTGGGAAACAACCCAGCGTTCGTGGAATCTTTCAGGGCATCTGCTGAGAAAAAGAAAAATGCGTTATTGACAATCTTGAATATGAGAAATACCAATGCGAAGGACAGAAAAACGATGGCAATTAGACTTGCAAGGGAAGAGTTTGCTAGAGAGGAGGGCGATACGGGCTCCCCTGAAGTGCAGGCAGCTATTCTAACGGTGAAGATACATTTGGGCTTTGACCATGTCAAGAGATTTTTCAAAGACAAAGCCCATATCCAGCATATTCGCCAGATGGTTCAACAAAGACAAAAGATATTGAAATATTTGAAGAAGGACGATCCGGAAAAATATTTCTACACCATTTCAAAGTTAGGCTTTACAGACGACGTCATCACCAGAGAGTTCAACATGGGCAGACAGTACTTACAGGACTACAAGGTCTGGGGAGACAAAAAACTCGTGAAACTCTCAGACAAGCAAAACCAAAAGGAAGCAAAGATATTGGAATTGCAGAAGAGAGTCGTTGCTTACAACCAGTTGGCCAAGAAGAACTATGAGGTCATGAAAGAGCGTTCTTCTTCCTCTCTGTCATAACCTTGAAAAGTGAATTCTTGTACATAGTCAATAAATATCATACATTCAAATGACAATCTCTAATATACACCCGTTATTATCATTAATACTACACAATTTTCTCGCTGTAGATCTTCACCAACTCATTCAAGTCGATCTTGTCGCCCTCTTCGTTGATGGTCCATGCTTCTTTATCAAGGCTTCCCAACATCTCCTCTATGCTATCTTTTGTTGTCTCACTTTCGTCTGCCACCTCTTTAAGCTCCAAATAAAGTTCTTGGTTGTCAATTCGGAGCTGGTTGTAGATCATCTTGAGATTGCTTAACGACTCGTGTGTTCGTGATGACAACGCAGAATCCATCAACTCCAGCGAGCTTAGAAGGTCGATTTCCACGGCAGGCTCGCTGTGTGTCTTCTTGCGCTGCTGCGCTCTATAAATTATTTCATCAAGATCGTCTAGTTTCTGCTTGATATCCCGTTCATTGAATATGAGCTCAAACTCCTTGAGTGAGTTGCTGTGCCAGAAGTCTATCACCTGCGATCTTGCTATTTTCAACGTTTTGACTCCCTCATCTGTACTCGCGATCGTTGGAAAGCATCTGTTTATCTGCTCGGTCGATAAACATTTCTTTATCAGCTGTTCCAACGCCTTTCGACAAACTAAATTGAGCCTATCGTATCTTATCTTCTCTACAGCATCTGTGTCACTTGCCATAGCTAATACTCTTTATCTTTCAAACTAGTAAGATCAATATTTACTACTTAAAAACAAAAGAGAATCTAAGACTGATATCTTACACAAAAGTCTTTTGTGGGACTCATCAACTAATTGATATCCTCTAAAGTATTCCTACTAGCATCTATAGGTAATAAATTTCGCCCTTAAACAGTATGTCGGATCCTAGGTCATTGATTGAGAAAGCAGACAAGTTAGCTAAACCACAAACGGGGTTTTTACTGTTTTTAAGTGGATCGTCTCAATCATATAGGCTAGAAGAGGCCACCGACCTCTATATTCAAGCAGCAAATCAATATCGATTGCAGAAAAGCTTCGCACAGGCGGGCGAGCAGTTTGTACAGGCATCTAAGCTTCAGGAGCAGCTTGGAAATCACAACGATGTAGCCAACCACTTGATTGAGGCTTACAAGTGTTTCAAGGGAGTGTCACCTACAGAGGCTATCAGTGCCTTATCTAAGGCCATTCATATTTTCCTTACTCAGAACGGACAGTTCAGAAGAGCAGCAAACTTTACGGGTGATTTGGCAGAGCTTTACGAATCTGTGGGAGACAAGCAAATGGCCATCAAGACATACGAACAGGCCGGAGACTACTATCTTACTGACCATGCAGAGGCACTTTCCAACAAGTTTTACTTGAAATGTGCGGATTTGAGTGCACTTACAGGTGAATACAAGAAAGCCATAGAGCTTTACGACACCATAATCAAGCAGCTGGTGGGCAATAATTTGACAAAATGGAATTTGAAGGACTATTTTTTTAAGAACATATTGTGTGTCTTGTGCTTGGGAGATACCATTGAAGCGCAAAAGAAGCTTGAGAACTACAATGATGAAGAACCTTCATGGGAAGGTACCAGAGAATGTAAGCTTTTGCGAGAAATATTTGCCTCGATAGAGGAGGGTGATATCGAACTGTTTTCTGACAAGGTGTTTGAGTTTGACCAGTTTAGTAAATTGGACAAACTCAAAACTCAGTTACTATTGAAGATAAAGAACTCTGTCGTAGAGAAGGATGACGACGATTTGCTTTAAGTAATGTATAGAAAAATAAACAAGATAAGATAGTATATTAAATCACATTAAAATATTTGGCCGAATTTAGGATTCGAGAGAAAGTGATAGGCCAGGGCAGTTCTTCGTCTGAAGTTTTTCCCGAACAAGATCATTATGATGAATGAACCATTTATCACCAATGATAGCATAAACATAAGCCAAGTAGTAAGCAGCAATCCGTCTCGATCCAACCAAGGCTGAATTGCAAATGTAAAACCACATCCAATACAATTTCTTATGAAAAGCATCAATACCAACCCTTCACTTGCGAGCTTTGGATAACTATCTACAGCATATGCAATACAAATGGCACCAGACGCGCTCATTGCAAACCCAAGTAAACCTTGGCCAAGTACCACTGATACAGCCCAGTGAGCACCATAATATGACCCCAAACCGTAGGCAAGTAACCCACCTGCATTGAAAATAGTTGGAACAATCATCGACCATAGTCTGAATTCAGGCTCAAAGATACCGTTGTTCCTTTCTGATAATTTTATCACCAGCCAGTCAACGAGTTTACCACCGTAGAACATTCCAAGAAATGATCCACCGAATGCACCTAGGTTCGTTAATCCAACAGACGATGTGGAAAACATGTATGGCTCTACGGCATATATTTCTGATTGAGTGGTTGCTAAAAGTGAAAGCCACATCATTTGAGCTCCATAGATTAAGCCACCCCATACAAAGGCAGGAAGTGTCACCAAAAAGAAAGGCCGGATAAAAATCGTGTACCATGGTCTCTTATCGTTGTACTCGAGCTCCATTAGCCTCATTTTCTGCCAGTAAGTTCGTTTTGGAATGGTGCTATCAATAGATGATGTTTCATCTTCGTTCTTATTCAGCGTTATCAACTTATCATTCCCCTGTTCTCCTGAAAGTATCGTTTCCCTTGATTTTATTTGACTGAGGATATTATCTTCTACGTCTTCATCGGTTGTCAAACGATCAAAAGTAGTGCTTTGCATGTAGAAAAGTTGTACGACGAAGAGCACACCAAAAATGATTATTTGAAAGTAAAAGCACCAGCGCCAGCTCATCGTATTGACAATGTACCCAGCAACTACTGGACCCAAATCGCTACCAGCATAGAGTGCAAACACGATGTAACTGAGATAAGACGACAATTCATGCTTGAAGAAAATATCTTTGATGGAGATCTCTACCAAACTGTCCACAGGAGCGGCTGCAAATCCTGAGAGAATGTTACTGACATACATGTAGTTGATCGTAGTGGCCTGTGATCCGATTATGTTGGCAATTATGACGATAATTGTTCCAGTCAAATATACAAATCTACTTCCCAACTTCATAGATGTAGGTTGGAGAACAAGGCATCCCACACCCAAAAAGATGAAGCAAAGCGCCGATGAGATGTTCAACTCAAAAAAACTGCAATTGAATGTTTCGCTCCACTCAGTCCAGAGGGGACCCAGAAAATTGACCGCTACTGCCAAAAGAAAAGCCCAAAGCCAAAGGAACCAGAATTGCAAAACTTTCTTCTTTTTTGGCCAACGCAAGGGATCGTTGGGATTGGAACTCGGTTGTGGCAATAATATAATATCGTGCTTTGACGTCTCATCCTTCTTGACTGTAAGATACCCTTCCATATCTACCAAATGTACCGTTCCAGGCACATTCTCGACGGTATGACTTTCCACTTCTACTACCTTCTCCAGGTGTGTTTGCTTAATCGATGCCATTTTCGACTTCGATAACCCTTCAAATCACTAATTAAATGCAATTCACAAAATTCTACTCTACAGCAGTGGTCATATATAAATCAGGAGGTTCTAATCCTACTCCATCTCCAAAGAGCACATGGATTGCAGTCTATCGATAACAGAGCGGAACATAAGCGATGTTACTCTTTTCAGTACACGCATTCAACTACTATTTAGGTAAAAGTAAATCTCACCGGTATCTCTTAATTGAGACTAAGTAGCATCCAGCCGCTGATACAAGCGGTTATTGATGGTGACTACCCCATACCGTAAGAGGCTGTAGACTATCGTAAGCGATCTATTATATCGATCGAGTTCTATATCAATTTATGTACGTGATTAGAAAATGGATATAGATAGAGATTTCCTATCTCATTGCGATAAAGCCAGACCGAGTGAATTCGGCCGATAGCGAAATCTGAGGCTCATGAAGAAATCGTCAATGTATCACTGACAATGAATTTGTGTTCAAGCTTTAGTTCGGCTTGAAAAGTTTCTTAAACCACTTTGCGATCGACAGATATACAACTGCGTTGTCCTCATCGTTCAAAACAGTTAAGTCTTCTCTTACATCGGTAGGATGCAAATCCTGCGACATCTCTAAGGACTGCACAGACTCTAGCTTGTGGTCTCTCAAGAAGAAGGCTGCGATGAGCAATGGGAAGCAAAGCACCAAGCCGACAATGCACATGACCCTCTGCACCTCAGCGTACGCCAAGACCACAGCAATTCTCTCCTTGGTACCCCATACATAACTCTCGATGAATGTCAAGGGTGTTTTGTAGGCGACAGCTGCCAAGCTCGTATCTACACCCAAATTGACCATATGGTGCATTATATGGCCATACATGATGTTGGTCCAGATAGCACCTGACACTGCAGATCCAACGGCCATTCCAATATAGTAACTTGCTAGGTACAATGATATCACTACACCCATGAACTCGTGGTTTGTACAGGTGGAGATGGAAACTTGGGTTGGGTAGGTGAAAAAACCAGCACCAAATCCCATAAGGCATAGAGCACCAACAACACCAGATTGGTACAACTGTGAGTCAACCCCATCATTGTCTCCTCTATAACGAACGAAAAGGCCCAACGCAACTATCCAACAGCATATACCGAATATGATAAATCCTTTCAATCTTCTGAATCTTGTGACAACCAAACCAAGAAGAGGGCCTGAAATTACAGCCACGAAACCATACAAAGTGGTGATTCTGGTTGCTGCTTCCTGACTGGCTCTCATCCCTACCATCAAAACGGTATATAAAAAATCATTTGGCATGTAATAAACCCAATCAATGGCAACACCGATTATGATAGCGGACCAAACTCCACGATCTTTGAGAAGTTTGAATGGGACAATTGGAAATCTTGAATATTTAGCTTCCCAGATACCGAAGAAGGGAACTAGGACAATTCCTGTCACTAATGGAGCGATAATTCTGGCCTGTTTCCATTTCTCTGCTGGTTTCTCAATACCAGTCAAATTGGAAGCATTGACTCCACCTGCAAGCGTTAAAGGAACCAAGGTAAACCCAAAGACGCATATAATGAACAAGATACCTATAACGTCCAACTCCCAAAACAATTTTTTGGTGGTGCTCCACCAGGATTTGTGAAATTCCTTGTATTCCTGGTCTACCAATTTCCACTCTTCGGTTCTTCTGGCTTTAAGGTACATATGCAAATAGCATATAAGCAAAGGAATACATGATATAGGAAATAAGAATGCGAACATTCCAATGCAAAAGTTCCATGAATACTTGGGGTACATTGCCTTATACATCTCTGATGTGGACCAAGTATTTATGATAAGAGGCAATCCTGGGATCAATGAACAGAACAATCTCCAGTTCAAGTTTGAGAAATCTGCAACAGCGAGCTGCAACAAAACGATCATTCCAGAATAACCCACCTGGTGAATAGCTGTACCTGCAGCAAACCTGTTGATATCGTATGCCTGTGATTCAATGATAGTACCAACGACGTAAAGCAAAATGGAGACAATAATCAATTCAAATCTGCCAAAGCGGTCCGAGAGTCTGGCGTATGTTGGTTGTGCTGCCGCCGCTATAACACCTTTAACAACATTAATAGTAGAATACAAAGAGTGCTGCGAGTATGAATCTGTAATAACTGCTTGCAAACTGTTCTTGATAGTTACATCAACGGAATAAATATAAGCTACGAGGAACACCGATACGTAAAAAAATGCCTTTTTCGTCCAAGTGTCATACTGCTTGTTCATTATCTCTGCTCTTCTGATACCAATTGACTTGGTGGAAGACGTAAGAATAGAGGGAACGGGTGTTTGAGTCTTGTCAATTTCACTGTCGCTTACATCTTCATTTACCTTTCCATCTACGCTTCCGATGCTTCCCTGTGAGCAAGCGTTCGCCATTCTATTTTCTTCATCCAATCCATTAGGCTGCGTGCTCTCTTGGCTCATTTTACTCTATTCTTCGAAGTACTTGAGAAAACTTGGATCTTGAACTTCATATATAATTCGTAAAGCAATCTCTTCCCATCTCATATGCAATAGTTCGCTTTATAACTATATCAATCCAATCTATTGCTTGTTGAATTGGTTGTTCTGGAGTTACTTCCTGCATTACTGTCTTTACGTCTATACTAATTCATTGGGTTTAGACATGCATCTTGATGCAGCCGAAATTCATATCAAGTTCTCATGCCATACCTTCCTTATCTTCATCTGAGCTGTTGAAAGAGTGTCAGTCCAAGCATATAGAAAATATCAAGGCAAGCACCTCGACTAGCGTTTGTTATATAGTTTCAAGGTTGATATTCAACGAATCTTGTCCATTTTTTGCAGACCCTTTACGTCAAAAATTGGACTTCGAGCCCGTTTTAGGAATCCTCATCGAAAGCCGTATAAGAAAAAGTTCTTCCCGTACCAATTCTACATCAGTTACGAGCCAGTTAGATCCTCAGGTTATCTACTACATCTGTTCTAATAATGAAAGCCTATTTCAGTGTCACTTTACGATGTTCGATGGCAATACAATTAGTGTGCTATCTCGAAATATTGAGTCGACTTTCGGTGTAGGTAAATTTAGTAACGTTCAAGCTTGAGTAAAATTCAAAGACTACCTTTATTTATGTATATATATATATGCTGGTTCATACAGTCTTTCCTGTGTATTCACTCCATCTCTTGACTTCACTGGGGATAGGAATACTACCTTCCGGTAAAACATCGAAATGGATCTTGCCGGGAATCCTGTCTTTCAAACACTGTGCAAACAACAAGGCAGTATTGGGCTCGTTGAACAAGGGAATGGCAAAATCTATAGCGTTTCTTCTCATAACATAATCTTCGTCCAACAAACTCTCAGCTCTAGCTTTTGCCAAATTGAAAACTCCAGAAATTTGTTTGTCTGCAAAAATTTCACGTAATGCCCTCTTGTCGGTTTTGGGGAATTCAATTACCTCGACATTTTCCAGAATGTAATTCTTCAAATAGTCAGCAACACCATCTGAGGCTGCATAAAAGTTGTAGCCTAAACCAGACAAAGTAGCAGCGAGATTTCCCAACTTATCGTTGGTCAAGTCTCCGCCAAACAACAAACCGCTTCCGATTCTAGGAACATGGAAGTTCATAGTGGATTGAATGGATGTCCAGTAGGCTTCGACCAAGTCCTTACCAAAACATGCAATTTCACCTGTAGATGACATTTCCACGCCTAAGAAAGGATCAGCACCGGCCAATCTGGTGAAAGAAAATTGAGGTACCTTGGTTGCAACATGGTCGTAAGATTTGTCCATAAGGTTAACAGGAGCTGGGGGTTTGTTTATCAAAGCCTTTACTGCTACATCAATGAAATTGATGCCCAAGACTTTAGATACGAATGGAAATGACCGTGACGCTCTAATATTACATTCAATTACCTTTAACTCACACGAACTGTCATCGAGAGACCCATTCTGGTCATTCTTGATTATTTGCATGTTAAAAGGACCTGTGATTTTCCAAGCAGAAGCAACCTTATCTGCAATTTCCTTCAATCTTCCAAGCAAAAGAGGACTCAAATTTTGAGGTGGTAAAACCAAAGTGGCATCACCAGAATGGACACCTGCATTCTCAACATGCTCTGAAATAGCGTGGACCAAGACCTCACCATTGCTAGAAACTGCGTCAATATCAATTTCTTGAGCACCAAGTATGAACTTAGAAATAACAACGGGGTGATCTCTACTAACTTTAGCAGCATTGGTCAACTTAGTGTCAAGTTCTGACTTGTTGTTGATAACAGACATTGCTGCTCCAGATAAGACGTAAGAAGGACGGACCAAAACAGGAAAGCCTACCTCATTAGCGAAGAGTTCTGCATCCTCTACAGAGGTCAACTCTTTCCATTTTGGTTGGTCGACTCCGATAGAATCTAAAATCTGGGAGAATTTGTGACGGTCTTCAGCCTTGTCAATATCCTCAGGGTTGGTACCCAACACATTACATCCTTGACTTTGTAAATCGAGAGCGATGTTTTGAGGAAGTTGGCCACCAACACTAACAACTACACCCTCGGAGTTCTCCAATTCGTAAATATCAAGGACTCTTTCCAAAGAAAGTTCCTCAAAATAAAGCCTGTCAACTTCGTCAAAATCAGTCGATACAGTCTCCGGATTATAATTGACCATTATCGTTTTCTTTCCAGCTTCTCTTAATGCACGAGTGGTCGAAACAGCGCACCAGTCGAACTCAACTGAGGACCCAATTCTGTACACACCAGAACCCAACACCATAGTACCTTTATCATTGAAATCAACATCCGAACTGGTTGCATTATAAGTAGTGTAAAGATAGTTGGTGTTAGCAGGAAATTCGGCTGCCAATGTATCAATCTTTTTTACATATGGAACAATGCCATGAGATTTTCTTGAAACTCTAACTTCCATCTCAGTCGATCCAACAGAAAGAGCAATTTGCTTATCGGAGAATCCCAATTTCTTAGCACGAGACATTAAGTCACTGTTGATGTTATCTAAAGTCTTGGCAGCTTCCAATTCTCTGTACATGTTCACGATATTCATGATTTTATACAAAAACCATTTATCTATCTTTGTCAAATCGTGAACTTGATCAACTGTATAATTCTCATGTAATAAAGCTTGACCTACTGCTAACCATCTTCTGTCAGTTGGATTTGCAAGAGCTTCATCTAAGTTATCAAACTGATCACCTTGGAGTCCAACATAAGATGGATCGATTTGCCTAATAGCTTTTTGAAATGACTCTTCAAAATTTCTACCAATGGCCATAACCTCACCAACAGATTTCATAGCGGAACCAATATCTCTCTTAACATGCTGAAATTTAGATAAATCCCACCTTGGTATCTTGGTAACCATATAATCCAATGATGGCTCGAAATTTGCAGTAGTAGTCTTCGTAACTGGATTTGGTAATTCAGGCAATGTATGACCCAATGCAATTTTAGCAGCTGTATATGCCAAAGGATATCCAGTTGCTTTGGATGCTAACGCTGAAGACCTGGATAAACGTGCATTAACCTCGATGACTCTATAGTCTAAACCATCTGGCTGTAAAGCATACTGAACGTTACACTCACCAACAACACCTAAATGTCTAATAATCTTTATAGCAGCACTTCTCAACATATGATACTCTTCATCAGATAAAGTTTGTGATGGTGCAACAACAATGGAGTCACCTGTGTGAATACCTAAGGGATCAAAATTCTCCATATTACACACAGTGATACAATTTCCAACTCTGTCACGGACAACTTCATATTCAACTTCTTTCCAGCCCTTCAATGACTTTTCAACCAAGATTTGTGGGGCTAAAGATAACGACTGAGAAGACAAATTTTTCAATTCTTGTTCATTTGCAGCAAACCCTGAACCTAAACCTCCTAATGAGTATGCAGACCTGACTATAATAGGATATCCTACTGTTTCCGCAGCTTTTAATGCATCATCGACACTATCCACGGCGATTGATTCGGCAATAGGAATATCTATCTCTTTCAAAGCTTGAGAAAATAAATCACGATCTTCAGAAGTTTCCAATGTCTTAATAGGAGTACCCAAAACCTTTACTCCGTACCTCTCAAACACACCCATCTTCTCCAACTTCACACCCACGTTCAAAGCAGTCTGTCCTCCAAAAGTCAAAAGAATACCGTCAGGCTTTTCTCTTTCAATTATATAAGTGATGTATTCTGGAGTAACGGGTAAATAGTAAATCTCATCCGCCAAGAAGTGAGATGTCTGATTTGTAGCAATGTTGGGGTTGATCAAAATTGACTGCTTGTTGGCTTCTCTCAAAGCCTTAATCGCTTGCGAGCCAGAGTAGTCAAACTCTCCAGCCTGACCAATAGACAAACCTCCCGAACCAATAACCAACACCTTCGAAACATCTACTAGCTTGGAAGAGTGCCCATTTTGAAACTTTTTCAAAAGCTCAGCTCCTTTGTAGCTAAGATTTTCAGCTCTTAACTGTCCGTTAAAGCTAGATAACTGTCTTAAATGGCTTTTCCATGCGCCCATTCTATAGGTCCGAAGCCCAAAAACTAGTTTTGGAGACAACCCATACTTTAAGTACACCATTATCCTGATAGTCAGCCTCTTAGTAGCTCTCTGTGTTACGTCTTTCAGGAAAAAGAAGTCTTAACGTTGGTATAAATTTGATGGTGAAAAAAAAAATTCTAACCGAAACAGGCAATGAGTCAGAACTAACCGCGTTGTTAGATCAGCAGAGTTACCCGGACTAATCGGTCCTATGACCCTAATGAGTGTGCTTGCAGTGGGTAATAACTTGGACTAATGAAACTTTCCAATCGCCATATTGACTATGAATAGTCTCGCCACATACTATATTTCATTCGTATACCCCTAAAAGATGGTCTCTTATTTGTTTAACTTTATCAAGTTCTGAAGCTTTTTTTGCTTGGATTTGCAAATTTTTGCAAAATCATGGAAAATTCCTCACCAAAATGACGTATTGCTAGTTGCATCTCTATTGAAAAGGATGCAATAATTCTTATATGACCGAATTGGAGCCGATCTTATACATGCTGAGTGAGATAGAAAGATGTTAGAGATATCAATATATAGAATATGAGAGCTCGAGTGAATGAACATTCTCAATTATCACCGGTTTGTAGAATTACCAAAACTTTATTCTGAGTCGCGTTGCATTTTGAAAGGTTATCCAAGACTACATTTGCACCCTCGAAAATCAAGTCCAACAGACTCGAAATTCAAGATTCTATTTCATCAGAATTAGAATTGACACCAATTGCGTTAATAGCTATGATACTTATTGGTTGCTATTGGTTCCAGCTGTAAACAATTTGGAAAAAGAGTGCTAAAGTATCGAGAAGGCACAAGATACAATAAAAGATCGCCGCCAATTCGGTTTTGCTCGTAGTGCGAATTAGTGGATGAACACTGCACTAGCTATAGATAGTGAAAACAAGTTTGTGCAACATTGTATTTGTGTAATATTTGGTTTTGTGTAATCAACACTCTATCAAGACAAATCTCACAGATTTTATCATCTAGAGCCCATTCTAATGGCTCCAATTGTCAGCACAACATGGTAGAATGACCAGCTTAGGGATACTAAGTGGCAACTCACGACAGAGGGGCACAGACATATTAGAGGAGGACTCTTTGGCTCGACAATCGGATGTCATTGTGTCGACCAACATCACTCTGTATGCCGAGTACAAAGGGTTCTTCATATATGTGATCAGTGCGCTAGTGTTAGGTGCATGGATTGCGTGGGCAGCTCTTCCTGACTTCATTTTGAGGGACTACTTGTATATACATTATTATCCGAACAAATACTGGTCATTAGCCATTCCCAGTTACATTTTGATGCTTATGTTGTATATCTACATCGCTACAGCATTATACAACAAGGAGTGTTTGACATTGCCCTTGGATGATGTGAGGAACGTAGTTGATGAGTATTCACACATAGTAGGGTCTGAAGAGACCGATGACTCGCAACGTATCGAGAAATCGCTCGATTATATATGGGATGCGCCTAGCGGAGTATGGGACATGCCGATTACTTTGGTAAGCGAAGTTTTATATAATGATAGTTTTGACCAAGATATTTGAAAGCAAAGTCTGTGGAGGTTGTAGAATTAGATCAAGTACTTTTAATGTATATTAGATATTAAAGAATATTTAAAAATGCAATGGTGTCAAGGTGAGAATTTTACACCCCGTATATGTTATTTATGAACTGTCTGGTCTTGTCATCAGTTTGTGACACGATTTGTTGGTTCCAGACGGCATCTCCTAGAAGTGCCCTATAGTTAGATAACACTGCTTTGAACATTTCAGCCAATGGTTGAGGAGGATTCAAATAGTTCCCAATGCAAAGCACAAAAATTGACAAATTTTTTTTGCCCTGTTGATTTGAAAGTCCACCAAAACCTTCGTCAGGGTTACCATTAATTATATTCAACATGCCTTCGAAAGCAGTTTCTTTTTCGTTATTATCAACTAAATAGAGCATGTGGGAGCACCATGGGATTATATACTCAGAAAGTCTTGGAGAAAGATCCACAGCTGCTCCATTAAGTCCCATACGACCGATACAAATTGCTGCATTCTCAAGTACACTTTGCTGGATATCGCTGCCGTTCAAAACAGGTATTAACAAATTAACCAAGTTACCAATGTATGGTTTCAACTCTTCGTACGAAATTCTCATTGCAATTTCTCCTAGAGCCCATATAGCATTATTATATACGGCATATGTTCCGTAAGTTCTGTTATTTATCTCATTTCCAATACTGATCATGACATGTTGTAAACAAGGCTTTATGGTACTATCTATTATGAAGATAGCCAAATCGCCAAGTAAGGCGTATGCTGATTGACGGACGTCTGTAGTCGGATCCTCGAAACAAATAAGAAGTAACTCCATCAAATTGATTTCACTTTGTTGAATCAATTCTGCTGAGTGACTGCTGAAGCCTTGAATTAGTCCATCGATCAAGTCTAATGAAGTCACCATGAAATCCTTTTCGGGAACATTAATCAGTGGGTCCGTCTGACATTGTTGATCTAGTACAATTGAATTAGATAGGATACTGATTGCTCTCTTGTAAACTGGGACCGCATAAGGAGCAAATATTTCTCCCAAAGTAGCAGCAATTGACGCCATACATTCAAGCAAAGGCCACAAAGCAGTATCATCATCCAGCAATGTCTGCCACTTTTGCAAAAGAGGTGGAAGAAGGGTATCTGCGTATTGTGATTTAGCTGACAAGTTTTCATATCCCATTTTTTCAACGAACGTTTGCACACAATCATAAAGAATTATCATATTCTTACGCTGGTAAGTTTGAAAACACTTCACAAAGTGTTCTAGTAATGGCTCCAAGTAATATTCTATAATACTAGAGTCTGTTTCTTCGATGAATGAAGATAACGCTGAAGAGGCAGCTTCTTGTACAATTTTCTTCTTATCCAATGCACAAGTAACGATAGATTCAAACGTTGGTTGAAAATAATTGGCATATTGTGCTCCTTCATGTGCCTCTTCCGCCACCCAAGTTGCATATCTGGAGAGAGTCCAGCATGTTATCTGTCTGACCCTAGCTTCTGGATCTTGCAAACGATCAACTAGATAAGGAACTAAGGTCGGCAATTTATCCCTTGCCAACTCCATACAACTTTTACTTATGGCACCAAAAGCCAAAATCGCTGCCTCTCTCACAGGCCATTCGGGTGATACTATCTTCTGTTGCATGATTGGCAAAGTTATATCCAAGACCTCACCAGGGAAATTCAAGGAAATTATGTCGAGAGTGGCTGCTGAGCATTTTCTCAATGTCCATTGATCGAGTTCCAGTGAAAAGTCCTCGTCATCTTCATCATCAAATTCCGAGTCAGATGCGTCAGATTCATTCTTTGAGTCCCTCTTCACGCCGTTAGATGCTGCTGCATGTGTGTCTTTACCTTTTGCTCTCTGTGGCTTAATATCATCGTCTTTATCTGCTACTTCAGCGTCATCTTTTTCATCTGCTAATTGCATCATAAAAATCTCTTCGTCAGAGTACACCATCTTATCTAGTAACACAGGTAACATCATCTTCAATCTAGGCTTGAATATATCTTTATCAGTCTCCGTCTCCGGTGCAGTAGATAAAGCCAATAAAAACTCACAAGCCTCAAGAGCCACTTCGTCGTCTGAGTTTCCCATGACATGCAAGCAAAAGTTTATGACACCATCCAAATAAGGCATCAATTTGTCGGGACGCGATTCAAGAATCAAGACAAATGATGAGCACACGTTCTTTCTAATTTCATCATTTGGATCCTCCGCTATCGAAAATAGTTGCTGTAAGAAATCATCAAGATGAACTAAAAATGATTGAACATTTAAAGGTATAAACTGGTTGATGCAATAAATTGCTAATGTCTTCACCTTTATGCTGGATTGAGAACTCATTATCTTCAAGAAGTGCAGAATCATAAAGTTCAATGGTCGCTGTCCATTATACTCTTGATCCAAGGTCACAGCGCTGTCTTCACAAATCTTTGCTAAAGCTCCCATCACAGCCTCTTGGGTGACCTGAGTGCTCCGCCCACCCCCAACTGCTAGCTCAATCAAATGAGGTAAACACTGGGGCCATCCTTGGATTCCGTATATAGAAAACAACGACGTGATCACTGTTCCTGTGATATTTCTCACCAAGTTGTCTGGAACCAATAATCCTTTTAGAATATTGTCCATCAAAAATTGACGGTTCTTTTTACCCACATCGCCATCAGATCGCAAAATGCCATTCTTTAAATGTAACCCTGCTGCTGCTCTTACGTCTGATCTGGCCGTGTTATCAAGCACTAAAATGCTAAATAAATAGTTTTCGAATTCAGGTTGCGTCTTAGCTTGATTCAATGCATCATTAGCTAGGCTTCTTTCCTGATTATTCAAAGAAAGAGTTCCTCGAAAGATCTCCTTCAACTGCTCCAAAGCCTGGGGATCTGCGCTCCACGACATCTTACAAACGATATCAACCTGGTAATTGCTAAACTTCTAAGAATCTATTAAATAATCATCAAGAAGTCTGTGTAAATTTTTTTTTTCATATAAGATGCGGCTTGTCGATGCACACCAAAAAATGACGTTTGACAGTATGCTATTCAATATATATAGACTCTAGCAGGATGTATATGAGATATGTGTGCAATTATATAGAATTTTAGACTAGGTCATCTAATTGAGCTAATTTTTCAGCAAGTTGATCGAATTTTCCTAGAATTGGCATGAACATTTCATGAACAGGCTTCGATTTTCTTTTCTCAGATAGATCAGTGCTCGACAGGGACACAGGATTATAAAACGAATTCATGCTGGTCAATGGAGTCACATCACTTTCAGACCCGGTGTTATGCAGCTTATCGCAAGTTTCGTCGACCAGCTCTTCCAGAGCATTGAGGTTCGGGCGAGAGAATATCTGTTGATGCGACGAGACAGAGTTGTTGCTATTATTGTGGTGGAAAGATTCGTCGTCTTCATCATCAGCTGACTCGTAGTCATTGATCTGGAAACGCTGAATGTCGGACGTCACCTGGTTGAGGCGATCAAGAATGATAGATCTTCGCAATTGGCTAAGTTTGCTGCTCTCACGATCTTCTTCACTATCATCGCCATTTTCGCAATCATTTTCATCGTCAGAAATAACGGCAATGGGGGTGTCGAATGACGAGCGATCTGAGCCGTTGCTTATTGTAGGAGTATCAGGCGAGTATGAGCCAATGGATATCGTATCGCTGGTGGAGACTGAGAGGTTTGTGGGTTTGTGAAGCAGTTGATCCTCCAACACGGGTTCCTCGAAAGTGGCTTCGGTTTCGCCAGCAGAATGAGACTTTTTCGCAGGACTTTTAGGAGGTGAAAGTTTCTGCATATCATTCTTTCTGTTATTCTTATTGATCACCAAAGGAGTTTCTGAAGGGTACACATCACTTAGAACTTCTGAAGTTCTCTCTTCATCATTTCCAATGGTATCTCCGAGCGAAGGAGGTGCAAAGTCGTAAAAAGTATTTCCAAAAAAATTACTATCATTAATTATTATTTCCAAGTCATCATCATTCTCGTCTATATCCAACTCCCCCAAGTTCTCGAACGTAACTGACTTATTGCTCGAGCTCTTGGTTTTTGACTCGTTGTATAACAAAGAGTCGTTTTCAATGACTTGCAGATTTTCATCCTTAAAACTCACTTGAGAATCCATTCCTGCCAGCTGTAATTCTTCCCCATTGAAACTATTTTTCACTCCATCGGAGAAGAGACCATCTCTCGATGTCTTTTCCAACTCTTCATTCTTGAAACAGTTAAGTCTTGCTAGCCTCTCGCCGTACGTTTCGAGACACTCAGCTGGAACAAACCCCAACTTACCATCCTCCTCATCTGTTAAAACATCGTCCTCATAATCATTGTTTTGTTCATCAATTTGACATTTCCTCCTGTGCAAATTGCGCTCTTCTTTTGTCATTTTTCGTATTAGCCACCAATAGTTATCTTCGTCATTTACTAAAAAGACTGGTTCGTCCCGCATCAAAGTGCAATGCAGAGGATCTGGTCCACTAAACTCATATAATCCGTAAAGCTTATCAGGGTCTAAATCTCTAGGAGGTGATCTAGGAGGTGAAGGAGGCAAGAGGATCTCTTCGTCCGACTCTTCTTCATAAATATCACCCTCTGGTATTTCTTCCTCCACAAATGTTTCCTCTTCCTCTTCTCCTTCACTATTCGCATTTTCGTCGACCGTAACATGCTCTGAGCATTCATCTTCACTATCTACCTGCACCTTTTCCTCCAAATTCACACCATTTTCGTCAGCATCTGTACTTTCGTCGGAGTCAAGATCTTTACTGTACATATGCAAAGATCTTTTTATCATTGGATTATTCAATTCCATAGAATCATCGTTGTAATGCTTACCGAACTTAGTGTAAAACTTCTGCTGTCTCTCTAAGAAGAGCTCGCCTGCGTTGAAAGTGGTATTGCTGTTCTTGATGTACAGTAGTACGCTCGACTGAACGTTATTCCTCGCAAACCCATTTAGCTCGCGGTTTATTATCACAGAAGAGGCGCTCGAGCTCTGCGATTGTAGTGACGTGCTTGACTCTTGCGACTGTTCAGAATTGTGTGACTCTTGTGAGTTCAGGGAATGCTGTGATTGCTCGGATTGCTGTGAATGTTGAGAATGTTGTGATTGATGCGTATGATTGGATGAGGTAGAGGATGAAAAGGAAAGCTTTCTTTCCAAATCTAAGAGTGCTCTATTGGTATTCTCCAAGGTCTGGCCTTGGGGGTTATACGTATCCATATATGCCACAATTTCTATGAACTTTATCTATTAATTTCTCCTCTGTGTATAGTTCCCGTTTTTTTTTAATTAAAATAATCTTTTGATACTCGCGTTTGACTAGGAGTCAAGTTTTAGGGATGAAAAATGGGCGTGTCATATAAATAATGAAAATACTGACCTCACAGGCAGCTTCTATGCTTATGTTCCGAGTACAACGGAAGAGTAGACTATGTAAATATATAGGAGCCTTTTAGAAGGCTTTTTTCTGCAAAAATTTGGGCTCATCTGACGCGATATAGATGATAATAACTACGAAAGAAGGACTTGTGCTTCAGCCTCGCGCTCATTGATCTCTGAAGAGGCGTTGTATTGCTGGTCATTATAAGCCTGGGTTTCTAAGCTGAAAGACGATGCTTGAAGATCCTGCTGCAAGATGCGAGTCTCGTAGAGGGCCAACTTCTTTTTGACCCTCCTTAACTGCCATTTGGCAGGTATCAAGGGCAAAACGCCCTCTCTCTCTTCGTAGAGCTTGATCTCAAGCCATAAGATGACCATAGACCAGTAGACGCAGTAGGAAATGACGCTTGCGTATGTTGCAGAGTTAGTCCAGCCAAAAATGGCGTTCAATAACATCCACGAGCCATCGGTCAAGCCGTTGCAGCAGTTGACGTGCCAGACACTGTGGGTGATATCGTAGGAACCAGGGCCACTGCCAGTTTCGCTCACATCGAGTCCCCCGCATCTTCTGACGAACTGTTCGAGCTCCAAAAACCAGACTCCTCGGCTCATCAATCCTGCGCTGACAATGTAGAGAAAACAAGTCAGACAGACCAAAAAGTACTGGAGTGAGAGTTTGTTACCACCTCTGTATAATGCGTAGCCCACAGAGGAGCCTATCGCGACACCTGCAAAGATCGAAAGCGGAAGGGAGGTTAGAGGCTGGGAAAGACCTATACCTCCGATGAAAACAACGGCTTCGAGACCTTCTCGAAGCGTTGTGATGAGAGGCAAGGTGACCAAAAAATACTTGCCGCGTGATGATTCCTTCTTGCGGGATGCGACAGAGAGAACGTCGTCTGCGGTTCCGTAGTCCACGGTGCTTGGCGATGATGCACGCTTGTTGAGATCGCTCATGTACGCATTGCCTAGCTTCACCCACCACTTCACCTTCATAATTTTGTTTATTCTTAGCAACCCCACACCCATCACTGTGATTATCATGCTGGACAATACGGAGAAGACTCCTTCCCAAAGTCTCTCGGCATAAGACCAGTAGTTCTTTCCAATAAGGTAAAAGCAGAGAACAAAGATAACGCCTATTACCAAACATATCACAAGCCCCAATACAGCTCCAGCCCATACATGCAATCTCATCTTTTTCTTCACCTGCAATTCCGTAGTGTTGGCTTCTTCATTTTGTCGGTTATCATGACCGTCTGAGCTTTGATCTATAAATGACAATAAAACCGAAATAATGATGGCTGTTTCCAAGGTTTCTCTCAAGATTATGAAAAAAACCTGGATTGAGAAGTAATCATAGATGTCTATCATGGTTGTGCCTCAGATTTGCAGGCCTTACCAGCTTGTTGTAGGACTACTTTTCGGTAAGAAAAAAATCTTTAATTGTAAGAAGCAATTATGAGAGGAATTTTGTGAGAAATCAGTTCACTTGATATTCTACGATGAGATTAGTTCTCTAAAATCTTGATTCAATTGAAGGAATTATAGCCAGTATATATGAAAGTTATCGAGATAAACAGGAGGACGGAACCATGTAGAATTAATTTGGTAAATTTTTGGGCAGCTTTCATGAAAATTGCTCTATAAAAAAAGGTGAAACCCATTCTAATTATGCTGGGAACTCGACTGTAGCAGACAAGCAGGTAATGAGTTCATCATCCTCGGTGTATGCTCTGGCATTGACAATATACTTGCCAGGTGGAACCTCGTTTGGAATTTCAACCTCCTTTTTGATGATTTGAGTGCCTTTTTTGACAGGACAATGAAGATCCACCTTCTCAATCTCCTCACAGAGATCGAAATTCTGGTGAATAAGTCTGATGAAGCCGTATCTGACGTCAACCTCGACATATGCACCCTCTTCAATAGTCTCTTTCAAGAACCCTTCGGCAATGAATGTTAAATTCTGACCCTTAACAGGAGGGTTGGGGTCCAACACCACAGAATTCAAAACCAATATTTGGTCGTCTGAAATATCACATTGGACAATTGGCGAGTCACCCGGTACTGGTCTCTCGTCAGAGCCTGGGAACGAAAATATCATACTTTGCTGTACCTTTTGTCTTCCAAATCCAAATTGAGCCATAGCTTTATCAACGAAATGATGTGCTGCTGACATCAATGAAAGACTGTGAACGCATGAGAGCGATAAGGCGATTGCTGTGTACTTAGTGAGGGAAACCATGCTCTTAATGGATATGTTCGAACGGTAAAGCGAAAGAAGAGCAGATAAACCTTGTAAGGAGGGAAGCTTGTGTTAAATGACCTTTACGACATTACTTTATATGCACACTATATAAGATGTTTGATAAGACGGTGAACTACGACGACGGTGAAAAGAAGAATTGAATGGTCGAAGAGACTTGTAAGTACTCAGCTGTTCGTGTCTCGAGATCCTAAGCATCAAGGACGAGATTGGCGGTCATTGTGTCAAACCTTTCTCTGAACATTTGTGACTCTATTTGTAAAAGCTCTTTGTACATCTTATCACCATACTTTGATTTGAGTAGCTCGTCGAACTTGGAGCCAGTTAATTTCCAAACCACAGAATCATTGACCGTTGAGTATGATACGTTCCTAAAGTGGGAAGAGCGGCAGAATGTACCAAATGCAGTAAGGGGAAGTATACTGGAATGAAGCTCGCGCTCGTGGCTCTCAAACCTGATGATGGATTTGATGAGGCCAGAGTCCACAAGAAAAAATGCAGGGCCATCCTGGGAGCTATTGTAGAACGTGTAGTTTTCTGGGATAGACTCCTTCACGAAGAATGGTGCTAAGTGAGTCCAGAACTTCTCGTCTTTGTCAGAGAAGGGTCCAAGAGTGATCATAATTAGCGGGAGAGGTTGCTTTTTGAATGAAGAATCGGATGATCCGTAGTATTTGTTTTGAAGACGCTGCTCATCGCTGACTGTTCTTGCAGCTGCTTGGTACACCTGTGTTGTCCGAGGGGTACCGAAATTCATTGTCTGGTTCATCAATGATTTCATAGGCCCCACAATAGATTTTCTTCCAGCATCATGACTCAAAAGTTGCTCTGAGCCGATTTTCTTCTCCTGCTTAAGACGCTTGTACGTTGCCAAAAATGAATTTTCACACCACTCGAGGGCGTAGTTGAGGTTTCCAAATAGCTTTATGTCATTTCCGCCGTCCCATAACCCGGCATCCTTGAGGGCTAATATAATTTCGTCATCTTCTATGACAGACGAGAAAATCAAGCTCGTATTAAATTCGTTGAGTAGGTTGAGTATTCTTCGAAAGCCTTCTGCTGCAGAAAAGTCTATTGAATCCACGCCTTTCATATCTAGAATCAAAAACTTGATTGGATGTTTCACGTATTTGTCGTCAGCAAATCTATCTCTTATTGCCTTTTCTACACCACCAATAGACCCAAAGAAAACAGTTCCCTGAAGTTTCATGATGCATATCTGATCACCTACGTCTTTCAAAAACTCTTGCTGTTTTGGATGACGTAAAACCGTCGAACGGGCAACAGAGCCCGTGTATGTGCCTTTCACTACTGGTCTTCTTGCTGCTTCAACAACAAAAGATAGACAGGCTAGTAATATACCCACAAGAATTCCAATGACGAAGTCCAAGGCGCCCATTGTGAAAACAATGATCAAAACTGTGCAATATTCTATCTTCCTCAATCTACCCCAAGTATCAAATAGGGATTCCTTCAACAATTCATAACCCAAGAGGTAAATCAAAGACCCAACAACACACACTGGAATATAACCTATAATCAGAGGTCCCACAACCATAACGCCCGCAGTTGCTATTGCTAGCAACACTCCCGCAAGTCTATCATCTGCACCTGCTCTTATAAACAAAACAGAATTGGTGTAGACCAAATAATTTTGAATTGAGCCAACAAGACCAGACAAGACATTCGAGTATCCATGAGCAACTAATTCTCTATCAACATCAAATTGGTCCATGCCAACAGATACTGCAAGAGCAGGCACATTTATTGGCACATGAAGAATGCCAAAGAAAGTCAATGCCAACATTGACGGTATTTGTTCAAGAATACATACCCAGTTCACCAATTTGAACTTGTATAACTCGTAAAATCCATACCATGGTTCATTGCCTTCAACAGAGGGGAAAACCCAACCATATTCTCTTGCCAAATTTAAGTCCCATGAAGGCACTAAAGATACGATGAGATGAAATAGTAAGAAAACAGAAATGAAAAACAAAGGCACCAATAATGAGTTATGGAACTTGCTCTCAAGAACAATCAATACGATTGTAAGGAAAAGAGGAACAAACCATTCCAAAAAGGTAACATAATCGAAGAATAAATACTTGAATGTGGGAATAGTATACTCTAAACCACCTTGCAATCTAGATGACACTTCAATTCCTGTCACAATCAAGAAATATCCTACACCTCCAATGCATCCAACTAATATATGTCTGGGAAAGAATCCAACCAAAGCTCCCAATTTCAACTTTCCTAGTAAAAAGAAAACAAGTCCAGTTACTATGGAAGATATTGCATACGTGGTGATAGTGGTTGCAATGATAGCTTCATTACTATCTCCAGACATCTTGCTCAGGATAGATAATGCCATTGTATGAAAAAAAGGGGTCACTTCTATCATTTCTGATCCGATACCTGATTTAAACGCAGATCCTCCTAGTGAGTATACCAATTGAGATACAATACAAGACATGTAAAACATGGACAATCCAGTAGATCCAAGCGAGGAAAAAACAGCTTCACTAACTGGAAACATAATCATACCATACGATAACCCATCTAGAATATTGAGTAGAGTACCCAAAAAAACTGCAGGAAGTTCACCTATAGGTTTTGTCACGTACTTGGTGAGTAAAGACGTATCTCTGGGTGATTTCAAGTCGGTTGGGTCAATACCTGTCTCGTAATCATGCTGATCTCCAGTACCGTAGTAATATGGAGCGTCTGTATCCAAGTATTTCTGAGAAGGTTTTTTCATAAGAGGTGTGGAATCACCTTGCGATAACCATTTATTCGACTCGTAGGGCTCTGTGGGCCCTACAGAATCCTCAAAACTCCCGGTACTCGCGATTAGCGGGTCATTACTTACTAAAACTTGAGAGTTGTCGTGAAAGTCGAAAGAGTCGTCAACTCCAGGTTGCGTATCCCCGTCATCTGTAACACCAATATTCGCCAAAAATGCTGTCTGTTCGTGTATCTTGTTACCTGAGTACACCGTAGGCTCATATGGTGAATTCACACTCAGTCTTATACCTTGGCTAACGTAACTTCTTCCTCCGAATTCGAAAGGGCTCGAACTAGCCATGCTATTCCTTCTATCGTCACTTATTTCCTCGTAGCCACCATTCTTATCCGTCCCATAAGAAGCCTGATAGTAGCTCATATTAATCTGAGTACTATTGTGGGATTTTATGAAGGCAATGTGATTTTTATTTCAATAAAATTCTGACGAAAATGTATAGATTGAAAAGTTTCAATGGGTTCCAAATATTGGTCGTAGATAAGGGAAATAATAAATAGAAGAAAAAAAAAACATTCGCTTTTTGCAAGACTTACGAGGGGGGCTTGAACTATCGATACTAAGGGTCTTATTTGACAGTATCGGCTACAATTCGAGTACTTGGTAATCTTTACATATATTAGTTTCTGCTTCTTGCAAATTTTCACCGCAGAAACCTGTATAACCTGGTTTATAGTCACCACTGAGTCCAAACTGTGTAGTTTTATTTTATGTTCGCTTTACTCTCTTCAGAATGAGCATAGATTAGTGAATGCTACTACATAACCTATACGTCGTTGAACTAATGTATACATACACACGAAGCAGCCATATATCGTGTGTGAGCTTGCCGCTATTTAAACAAGCTGTTTTCTGGAACCCTTGAAGAAGAGTTGGACAATAGTGATTTGCAAGAATGCCATTCCAACCATCAAAAAGACTTCGAAGATGGAAAAGTAGTATATTCTTGACTCTGTGGATCTGACGGTGGCCTGGTTTCTGTTATTTCTGGTCTTGTAGTATTGCAAGGTTCTTAAAAGGCCGTCCAACTTCTTTTCAATACTGTCGATCGTGGACTGCATGCTTTCGACGTGCTCGATGGGCTTTGCGTTGGGCAGCAGGGGCAAGTTTGCCTTGAAGTTCTCCATCTCATTCTCGTACTTGACCTCGAAATCAACCACCTTCTCTGCAAATGTCGACATTTCGTTGTCGAAGCAGAACTCATACTCTCCGCTAAGTTGGGCTATAAACACGAATTCTCCCTGTCTTTCCTTCTCTCCTTGGTATGAAACATCTCCTCTGGGATTTTTGATCACATAGTCAACATCAAAAGATCCTCCACTCTGAACTGAGAAGTAAAAGCTTACTGGGGTATTCTGCCCTTCTACTTGAATGTAATAACACTGTCTTTCCTTTGCTCCTAAGATAAATGTCAATGCCGACCCAGCGATCAACTGGGGCAATATGAACAACGTTAAAATCCAACTAGCCAACATTGTGCTTTGATCCAGTATCAATTAAGTCTTATAAAGTGAGATCAACTCCAGTAATGTCTTTTCTCCAAAACAACAGACGTGTCGTTTGAAAAAAATAGATTGTCGTGCGCCTGGTCAAAACTTCTGCCACTACGAGATGCTCCATAATTGGTACTTGACTTAGACCACTATATACAGCTATATCATTGTAAAGAATAAGGTAAGAACTACAAATTGACCATGCGACCTGCTCTGTCAAATCCGATTGCTCTGTCTTTTTTGGTGTCTCTTCTGGATGCACCATAACGGTAACCAACAATTCCAGACTTTGCAACCGTGAATTTGAACAAGCTTCTGTCACCTTCATGACGAGGACTAATGATGACCTTGTTGGTCTTAATGCTGTCTGCTTTCTCATCCTCGTTGATCTCGGTCAACTTGTTCAAGGTTTCTTGGGCAGGCTCGAGCTCGAACAATTTAGCTGCGTCCACAGGTCCGAACGGTTCTGACTCGGAGATGGTCAAAAAACGCTGGTGGAGCGTTCTTTGGGGAGTTGGAATTTCTGTCAAGTTTTCGGCGTCCACTGGGGGTTTGTACAAGGGAAACATCTTGTACATGACGTCGGCAAAGGTCTTCAAGTCTTTGGTTACTTTATCCTATTTCTGTTAGTACTAGTTCTCGTTAAAAAGTCTCTGTTCCATGCGAAGAGCGTTGAGAGATTCTCAGTGGGTAATATTTAACCATGTAGTTGTCTTAAAGACTAATCGAATTTTAAATGTATTTTCATCATATGCAAATACGCTCTGCTCAGGGAAACAAATTGAATACTTACTTCTTCTTTCCAGTTATTTTCTATGGACTGAAGCTTGACTATGGCTTCTACTCTAGGTATTTTTATACCATACTTGTGAGCTACCTCTTGTACATGCATTCCGTTTTCTGTAACGTCAGAATGGATCTGAGCTTTCGTTTCATCTGATATCATTAAAGCTGTTCTGCAGTGTGGATTCTGGGGAAAAGGATGCAAAGATGGGTCTTGCTGAGGATTATTGTATCTTCTTTCATTGTTAAACAGCTGGTCACTGCCGTCCACCACCGTTTTGCCGTCTGGAACAATGTAGTTTGGTTTATGGGATTGTGGAGGAAAGTAATACTTATTTCTGTAGTATTCTCCTCTTATGTTCACCGGACCCAACCATTCCTTCAAATGTCTATGGAAGAAACTTGAATGATCTTTCTTAGGATGTGTTGGCTCTGCGACCTTCGGTTGGTAAGTACGTGGATAAGCTGGCCTTCTCTTCAAGAATCTCACAGCTTGTATTCTCAGAGCAGTGCTTCCAGTTCTTGATGAACCCACAGTCGTTGAAATCATTGGCCCTTTTATCACTACTGCTTAGTTCTTAGGTATACTGACGAAGAATTTTTCATCAATGTCGCTATTCAGGTAAAAATGTCGTGCGAAATAATTGTGCGACATTTACAAATTGTTTACTGTTCTTTTATTTACATCGCTTCAGTATAGACATTCATACTTCATATCAAAAATTTAGCGTCACAGATAGAAATAGGATTAACTGAAGATATCACGCGGTAAAGAAGGTTTTAGTGTATCTGAAAATCCTTAAACTGAAATTGTCGCCGCCTTAATATATGAGATCACACGCGTCGGAAGTAATGATATCCAAACAGAAGGCAGTTTCCAGCGATGACCCTTTTAATGACAAGGGTAGCAAAGCATTCAAGAGCATGAGTCGGATAGAAGATGAGAACAAGATAGAGATACAGAATCTCAAGTTTTCGCCGATTATCCGTAACGCCAATATCTCCAGATCTATGATTTCACATCGACAGGAAGAGATAGAGTCGTCATCTTGTGATCCAAACGGACATAGGCTAGCTAATGAAACAATTCGGTACAGCAGGGATTCTGATGGGGAAGAGAAGCTTAAAGACCCGGAGGATGTAGCTGATATCTTGGAAGCTTCGGGAGAAGACGAGGATGATGAAGTTACTCTCGAGGTGTTAGAGGAAATGAGTAAACTTGAAGAATGTTTTCCGATACTTTCTTCTTGCTATAAATTAATAGACAAAATTGGCGAGGGTACGTTTTCAACAGTCTACAAAGCCGAAGCGCTCAATGGAGTGGTCAAATTGGGGTCCGATATATGGCGATCTCCTCCTTTAAAAAAGAAGAAGAAAAACATCAAGAGAAAGAATCCAGTTGTTGCATTGAAGCAGATATATGTCACATCATCACCCACACGTATCTACAATGAGTTAAACCTTCTTTACATCCTAACTGGTAACTCTCATGTGGCTCCATTATTGGATGTGTTGAGGTATCAAGACCAGGTATTGGCGATTTTGCCGTACTACCAACATGCTGATTTCAGAGACTTCTATAGAGATTTACCAGTGAAAGGCATCAAAATGTACTTATGGGAGTTGTTCCAAGCATTGTCGTTTGTGCACGATAAAGGTGTTATCCATCGTGATTTAAAACCGACAAACTTTTTATACGATCCATTCAAAGGTAAAGGTGTCCTTGTTGACTTCGGATTAGCTGAACAGGTCCAAGCCAATCCGAAGAATCCTACTAGCTGTCCATGTCAGTCAAATGACACTGTTACGAGACCAAAGAGATTGAATTTAAAGGCTGCGTATCCTAAACAAGATCAGAGGCCACCACGTCGTGCTAACAGAGCTGGTACAAGGGGATTCAGGGCACCGGAAGTCCTCTTCAAATGCACAAATCAGTCCACAAAGCTCGATGTATGGTCTGCGGGTATAATTGGACTTTCCTTAATCGCAAGGAAGTTTCCTCTTTTCAATTCTCCAGATGACATAGACGCCTTGCTAGAACTTTCATTGATATTCGGGATTGAGAAGATGCAAAAATGTGCAGAATTACATGGCTGTGGCTTTGAATTGAACTTGGATAGTCTGTCAAACTATAATGGTAATTTGATCAAACTCTTGAATGACTTCTTACAACATGAATGGAAAAATGAAAGCTTCCCTGAAGATAGTGTTGTTTCAGATACAATAAAGCTCTTCAATGAATCAGGCGATAAATTTACGAAACCCGAATCGACAGACAACGATATATCCGATAAGAAAATCAACGACTACTATGACCACAAGAATTTGATCGACGTATTGAATGCATGTTTTTTTATGGATCCTGAGAAAAGATACACTGCAAAGAAGATTTTGAGCATGCCATTCTTTGAAGAACTTTCGAAGCAACATGAAGAGGAGGTTCTTCTTTGATTGAAAGAAAAAAAAAACAAGAAGAAAGTTGAATCAAGGTAACAACTAGCTATATAGATAATTGCATTTTACATGACGAGCCTTAGCGCTATTTCATAATTCGAAATACATATATTACATTTATATATCAAGTTCAACTTTAGTTTCCAGGTCATCGCTCCGTCTTCTTTTGTTATGCAATATTGGTGAATAAGATGCTCCGTCTACGGAGGGATCTTTGTTCCATTTTCTGTTAAATTTACGTATGAGATTGGATTGTTCTTTTAATGAAAATGTGCTCTGATTATGGGGGTCCTTCTTATCTAATTTGGAAGAGTTGGATCTCGTGAAGCTCGTCTCCACGATATCTCCAGGATCACCCTTATTGGTGCATTCGAGAATCTCTAGCTGCAAATCATTGGAAAAAATCAGCTTCCTTTTTAATGGGAGTGGTGCATGGTCATGTATGGAGTTATTTTTATTCTTTTTTAACAACAATGTTAGAGGTTCCACTTCGTAATCATCGCTATGTGTAGACAACGGGGAGGATTTCCCCTCGTGTGGTGTGTCACTCTTGCTCTTCTGGTTGAGTTTAACATGCTTGCCGAATTTTAGACGATAGTCCCTTTTGAAGCTGAACGGCTCATTTTTTTCCTTCGGTTTTTTGGTGTTCAATTGTTTGCTTGCTTCTTGCAGCTCACTGTTTGTGTCAAGCTCATCGTCCAGAGAAATTGACACACTCACTCTTTCCGCCACAGCTTTGCCTTTTTTCGTGTGTTCTGATGTCAAAATAGGAAGATTATGCAAACGAGCCGGCTCGTATACATCTTCCTTTGAACTTTCAGCGTCATCGTCCAACGCGACAATCGAGTTTCTGGGACTATCCAAGCTCACCATTGATAAGCTCCTCCTGCCACCATATGTGGCCACTCCAACACTCCCCACTGACGTATTCGATACAAACGAACTGATCGACGACGACCTTTGCGGCTCATTGGCGAAGATAGGCGGCCTGGCCGTAATGGGGCTGTTCACGCCAGAGTTTTCAGCGCTTGGGCTTAGCGAACTCGTCGGATCGTTCTTCAATTCAGACGATGTTGCCATAGTGTATATATTATCTGCCTTACAAGCCTATATCCATACACCCCGTCCCTCTGAAGCCGTATTTCTTTTCTAGGAGCTGATGAAAAAAGAAAATACTTACTTTGCATTTTGTGAGATGAGTTTGACGTTCGAAAAAAACATCTCCGGCAGACGATGATGTCAGAACAGAAGCCGGGTATAAAACATTTTACCATTGGTTAAATCACGTTTAGCTTTACCCTGTAGAAAGTAGCATTTGCCAATGGCATGTGTTTAGAGTTCGTTTGCAGTTTCGGTTAACCCGAATATAATATTACAGTATTCTTTATTAAGGGAAAACTGGGGTGCCGATAAAGTGTTCCCATCTCATCTCTGAGTTTGATAAGACCCAAATCAATGCAAAATGGGTGTAGATTGTGCATGGGTCAATGGCAATGGACATTTGACACTATACTAGAGTCTCGGTGCATACACAAGCCTAATTGAGAATAGTAGTATGCGAAAGACGACTTGGTCGTACTTTCTTACCCTAACTGATAAGGTAGTTTCCAAATCTCCAAATATTTCCGTTTTAGATGGAAATTTTTTGATCCAACATTAGCACCACTGCGTACACAATTCTTCTTTTCCGCTAAAGACTGTAGAAGACGATTAGTGAGTCGATAAAGGTCAGTGTAAGATGGCTTTGAAGAAGTGGAACAGAGACTACCAGAGGTCGTTGGCAACAAACCCATTGGTCACCAAGCTGGTGACCGCGGGAGTGTTTGCGGGCTTAAACGAAGTGATCGCATCATGTTTGACCGGCGACTTCAAAGAGTCAGCGGTAGGTGAAAGGAAAGTCAAGCATGTGTTCACGCCGAAGTTGTTGAAGATGGTGATTTACGGCATGCTCATCATCACTCCCCTATCGCACAACATGTACGGAGCACTCAACAAAGTTTTCAAGGGCCCCAATCTCTCGCGTAAGATGAAGATTTTGCAGGTCATCGCATCGTTGAGCACTATAACGCCCACGCTATCGGCCGTTTTTACCAGTTGGTTGGCCTTTGTGAACAACTACAGCTTTCCGGACTCCCTCCGCGGTGTCGAGGTGAGTCAAGAGTTAAAGAAAATTAAGGACGTCGTGGTGACCGGATTGAGAAAAAGCTACTTTTCCATACTCAAGTCCTCTGTTGTCACATCTACGATCATTCTTGTGATTGCTCAGAACTTTTTGGATCCAAACCTCTGGGTTGTGTTTTTCAATTTGGTTTACTTCGTGCTTGGAACCATTCAGAACACTAAGGTGAAAAAACTACAGGCAAGACTCAAAAAAGAAGAGGAAACAGATGATTCGCACGCCAAACAAGACTAGACTTAACAATTGAGCTGTCGTCGTCATCGGTATATAGTTTGTAGGTAATTGTCTTTCATTGTACCATTCTCATCGAGATTTGTCGGTTAATCGCCGGAAAATTGGTGTTTGGTGGTTTATATAGCAATACTGGACTTAAGAATAAAAGAGGGGCGCTAGTTACTAGAAATTATAGTAGACATCTTCGGAATCAGAGTATAGAATATAATGACACTTATAGGATTGAGCTCAGGAAGATTGTTAACCAGAAGCATTGCTCGTGTCAATCAAATTAGAACAATGATCACAGCTCAAGCAGTAATCTATTCTGAACATGGTCAACCGAAAAACGTATTGAAAACCCATATCTATGAGATCGACGATGAAAATGTGGCAGATGATTCAATTATTCTTCGTACTTTAGGTGCTCCAATTAACCCTTCGGACATCAATCAGATAGAAGGAGTTTATCCTTCCAAACCGGAGAAAACGACTGAATTGGGCACCGCAGAGCCATCAGCAGTATGTGGGAACGAAGGATTGTTCGAGGTAATCAAAGTTGGTAAAGATGTCAAGCAATTCGAAGTGGGTGATTGGGCTATTCCCTCAAATGTGAACTTTGGTACCTGGAGAACACATGCTCTTGCCAAGGAAGGGCAATTCACTAAATTGCCTAACCCATCTCAGTCGAAGGCAGCTGGTAAACCATACGGGCTTTCTGTCAACCAAGGCGCTACGATTTCAGTTAACCCTTTGACAGCATACTTGATGTTAACTCACTACGTTTCATTGAAACCAGGCGTTGACTGGTTTATCCAAAATGGTGGTAATTCTGCTGTTGGTAAGTATGCTTCGCAAATCGGAAAGCTTTTGGGTATCAACTCTATTTCTGTTGTCAGAGAAAGACCCGATCTCGATACACTTGTCAAGACTTTGACGGATGAATGTGGTGCTACAAAGGTCATCACTGATGTGCAAAACGACTCCAGAGAATTTGGAGCAACCGTCAAGGGTTGGGTCAAAGAAACCGGTGGAGAAATCAAATTGGGTTTGAATTGTGTGGGAGGAAAAAATTCAACTGCAGTGGCACGTAAATTGGCTCCAAATGGATTGATGCTTACATATGGTGGAATGTCATTCCAGCCTGTTATCTTGCCAACATCCTTGCATATTTTCAAAAACATCACTAGCGCAGGGTTCTGGGTTACTGAATTGTTGAAAAATAACTACGAACTCAAAAAATCGACCCTAGCAAAGATTGTCCAATGGTACGAAGAAGGAAAGTTGAAAGATGCTCCTTCCGTGGAGACCAAGTTTGACGCATCGCTGTCCGACAAACTCAGTGACGTCTACGTAGCAGGTTATGAAAACTCGAAACTGGGAAAACAGTTGATCACCTTCTAAGACGCGGCAGTTACAATTCAAACCTACTCAGTGTATGCCAGCGAACGTATCGACCGTCTTGATGTTAACTCGTGATGTAAATTATATAGTTTATTAACACCAGGCTGTTTTTTTCCATTACCAGGTTTTTGCAATTCTCGTATTTTTTCCAAATGTCTCACCTTACAGACATTTTCATTTTCACTTTTCGCATCAATACACCATTTGAACCCTCTCTCGCAGCCAACGGTCCTTCCCCCCTCACGAACCCACATAGCTTTCTTTCCCATTGACTCCAACACTAAGTCGTGCAATACTTCTCTTCCAACATCCTTTCCATTCTGCAGACTAAACCTACGCCAAGTGTAGACTTTGTAGTCGATAAACCTCGTAGATGCATCACCCGGCTCACACCACCAACCACCTTGTCCCGGAGATCTGCCCTGACATACACACGCTCATCTACCTTCATGCTCCTCTAGTCCAGATCCAAAGAACCGTGCATGTACCCTCGCACGTCCCAAATCGCCCCGAGCTACCTCATGCAACCAACCACCAGGACGAAAAGTGCCAGTGCGATGCCATCGTCGGTGAACTCCGTATGGCATTTTTCGCTGAATTTTCTTTTTGTGTCATAAAAAAATTTTACTGCTACCGCTAACGGGATTAAAAGGCCAAAGCGGTAGTTCCTCGGAAAGTTCCGGTGCGCGAAAGCGCATTTCCAGTCCTATGGTACCTTCTTTAGTGTAAATCTTGACCTTTAGTTCATATTTTAGATTCATTCAAACGTCTCCGGTGTTATCGTCCGCAGCTACTAGCACCGGTGTCATGGTAACAAGTGGAAATGGTCTCTTCCTTTCCTCACATTAAACCACCTTAGTGTATGCATTGCGCACCCAACCTTTCGATGGTCGCAAATTAGGTTGTGAAAACGGGATCGAGATTCCGCGCTGCGCTCGGTCTCTTATCAGTAAAACAGATTTCTAAAACGGTCTCTTTTCGCTCTATCTTTTTGTATTGGTTAATGTGGGCATGTCAGGCACAGTTGACAAGGGACAAATCACCGCTTCTAAGTCTGGGGTACAAACGCACATAGAACGTGAATCAAATTCTAGAGAGTAAATTTTTAAATTGTAATTACTTGACGCTTTTCTCTTCTACGGTTATTTAGTTAAAAGTAAGCATACTTTATAGTGTGACATATAAACGTAGATATGTCCAGAGCAGTTGCTTCGACAAGAGTGTTGATTGAGGATGAAGTAGTACCGGCCACGGTGATATTCTCTATTGAGACAGGGAAGATACTTCACATCGAAAGAAAAGTCTTAGAGAGTAGTGACGGGCTTCTTCGGTTGTACAACGTACTTCCGGACGATTACAGAGATGTGAGTCCGATGGTGTTGATGCCTGGAATCGTTGATACACATGTACACTTGAACGAGCCGGGAAGAACAGAGTGGGAAGGATTCGCTACGGGCACGCAGGCAGCAGCAGCTGGTGGTGTGACTACGGTGGTCGATATGCCATTAAATGCTATTCCGCCGACAACGACCGTAGCCAACTTCAACTTGAAAATAAACGCCGCAAAGGGCAAGACTTGGGTGGATGTTGGGTTTTGGGGAGGAATGATTCCCTCCAACTTGAGGGACTTGAAGCCGCTTATATCTATGGGAGTCAGAGGCTTTAAGGGTTTTTTGATCGAAAGTGGTGTGGATGAGTTCCCTGCTATTAACCCCAAGTATATCAAGGAAGCCATGAAAGAAGTTGAGGATTTACCAACGTTATTGATGTTCCATGCTGAGATGCAACCTCATGTATCCCAAAAACCTAAGTTATCTTTCGCGGAAGAAGACAGGGTAGAACATATTCGCAGTCCCAGAGGCCAAGTTGAGTTCTCGTTAGATGTGGATGAGAGTGAGAATGGCACTGCTGTGATAGATATCCCCAAGAAGTCGGCTAACAAGATAGACCACTTGTCCAACGAAATTGAAGATTTCGACTTGGGTATGTCTGCGTCTTTTATCCACCGGGCTCCCGAGCCCATAGTGGACATTCTTTCCTCTAATACCGGATTTGCTTCCGAAGAACATGAAAATTGTAAGTGGCCCCATAACCATGCTGGTTCCATCGACCACAAGGTTTTGTCAGACCAACAAGCTTTGGCTTTGGCAAAATCGCCCCTTCTTGCTGCTGTGGAACCCACCTTTGGTAAGTATGCCAAAATGGCTCATCAAGGATCTGCTAAAGAAAAGGAAGAACACGAAGAAGTTTCTGGTAAGAGCTTAAACCGTTCATATAGCACTACCACCCCTGCTTTATTGGCACAAGAAGATTCTGTGTTAGCTGATGTTGATCCCACTTCCTATGCCGCTTTTCTCGCATCCAGGCCAGACAATTTCGAGACTACCGCAATCGCAGAGATCATCAACTGCTCATTTATTAATCCTAAAGTTCCTTTGCATATCGTTCATTTGGCTACACATGAAGCTGTCCCATTAATCAGAGCCGCGAAGGCCAAAAATCTCCCTATTACCGCTGAAACATGTTTCCACTATCTATCATTGTGTGCAGAAAATATATCCAACTGCTCCACTCACTTCAAATGTTGTCCTCCCATCAGGACTGAAGATAACAGAAAGCTATTATGGAGAGCTTTGCGCAATGGTATCATTACTACTGTTGTATCCGACCATTCACCATGTACGCCTGAGTTGAAGGGTTTGGAAAGAGGTGATTTTTTCTCTGCATGGGGAGGTATCTCCTCAGTGGGTTTTGGTTTGCCCATTCTTTATTCTGAAGGTTTGAAACTTGATCCACCTGTAACATTGCAAGAAATCAGCAAATGGTGTTCGCAGAACACAGCTGCACAAGTCGGTTTATCGCATTGCAAGGGAAAGATAGAAGTTGGATATGATGCAGACTTATTCTTATTCGATACTGATGCTGAGTATATTGTTCAAAGTGATCAAACTTTCTTCAAAAATAAGTTGACGGCTTATGATGGAATGCAGTTTAGGGGGCGAGTTGTGGAAACCATTGTCAGAGGAAATTCTGTCTACGCATTAGGTAAGGGGCATTCTGATATCCCTATGGGTAAATTGATATTAGAACCCCGTACAGTCTAAGTAAATAATGAAATCGTTTATAATTATCTATATATATTCGCTAGGTAAAGAAGAAGTAACATAAAAGCCTAATCTCGTAACAAAAATGAGTAGAAAATTCTCAGACAAAAGCGAAAATAAAAGTTGAAATAAATCATAACTGGATGGCGCTTGATAGAAACACAAATTCCGACGTTCAATGTTCTTCAATCATGGCAGATCTCAATTTATGGACTTTCGACCACCAGGAGAATCTAACTCGGTCCCACTCGGACTTAATATCATCGAATGTGGGAGCATTCTCGCCTTTTGCAACCTCTTTAGCCTTTTGCCACCACTCTTCTTTCACTTTGTTCCACTCACCTTTGACTTTCTTAAAGTTCTCACCTTTGTGGTGTCTGCCCATCTTTTTGAAGTTAGGCTCAGAGGACTTCTCTTCCTTGTTCTCCTCTTTTTTGTTGTCTTCATTTTCCAAGCTTGATTTGATGTTCTCTTCGTCGAATCTCAACTCTCCAACAATCAATGGTTTGTCAGAATCCTTAAGCTCGTCCTCATTGATATGAGCTGATTTTTGCATGTCATCATGCTTACCATCTTTGTGAATTTCACCCATCTTACCGTCATGATGTTTGCTTCCCTTGAAGTGTTTCCCATGATTGAATTCAATTTCCATAATATGATTCTCCTCTGGCTTGCGGTCAAAAAACAACTTTCCACCACGAACAAAGAACTCATCAACACGAGGGCCTTCTAATCTGTCCATGTGTGGTGGTTTGTGATGCTCCATTGGAGGTGGGAAATGGTGGAAGTCAAAAGCATTCATTTCCCTAAATCTCGGAGGATGGTCCCTGTGATGATGTCTAGAGAAAGAGATATTGTCCTGGTAAAGTCTACCCATGGTGAAAACAGAAAACCCCACCAATGCTGCGGTGGCTGCAATCATGGCTTTTTCCCACTTGGAAGCATGACGCTTCTTTTCCATTTGCATTTGACCAGGAAAATGAAAAGCATCACTCATTTCAAACGGGTGGTGGTGTGGAGGCAATTGAAATGGGGCTTCACCGAAGCCATGAGGGGGGCCTTGTGGTAAGCTAAACGGATCGAAGCCATGACTATGAGCTCCATGATGACCGTGGCCATGGAAATGTGGTGGTGGCGGACCATATGGTGGTGGGAAACTATGCGCGGCAGAATAATGGTGGTGTCCACGAGAAGGTTTGCCTCTCGTGCCAGCACCATGTCCTCTGGCTTCTGGGTGACCGTAGTGAGCATTTGGAGTTGCACCTTCGCAATCCGAATTCTCGCCGATTTTCTCATCGAATCCCTCCGTGGAACCAGTGCTGTAACTGTCCCCTACGTCGTTGTAAGCGTATGGCATAAATTGGGCAGTTTCGCTCATGTAGTGTTTTTCTTCATCCTTATTGACAAACATCGTTGTAAAAGGAGTAGTGAAAACTTTCTAAAAAAAAAAGCAAGGAGGAGTATCTCGTTTATAAGCTGTCGGCATTTCGGGGATTGAAATCCCAGGGCAAATAAGACCATTGCAAGGCTGAGGTGAATTGGGATCTATATGCAAACCCCTTTTAATTTTCGGGTTTTCAATAACAACTTAGTACAAACGCTACTTCATGTCAATACAGTTTCAAAAATTATATTCAGGAATCGGGCCGATCGGTGAACCCCTTTACGTAGATCCCGGCATATTTAAGCTAAATTGGCTTTGTGTAATCATTTCATAAAGATTATAACCAGTTCATGTAGAGTGATACCCGAGTGATTGACGAGATATGAAGGATTCTACAAGATGTTACTTAGCAAAGGATTAGTGACCCTTGAGAGAGGTCTTTGTTTGTGCTGTATTTCGGCGATAATACTTCTGGGGTCAAATTTCGATAGAGGGTGATTGGCTGCAAAAAGTACCAAATATGACGTCCTCACAGCTTGCTTGCATATATTTGACATGAATTTAGAATTTTGCACTTGAAACTCAACGCTGTTACACAAGACTTCAAACTATACAAGAGAATTAGGAGCAAGGTGCTGAGCGTGTATTTATACGTGGCATTTAATCATCTACGTTGATTCGGCGTTGATTTAGTTCCGGAAAGCTGAATCGCCATATTTTTTACTGTATAGCCCCAAAGCTTTGATTGGGAACAAGAATTTATAGGAAGGGTACTCGATGGCACAACTGTGGTTGAAAACACCCTCGATGTCTTCGAACTTCCATTCCCCAGTTGGCTTCTGACGAGACATCAAAAGCTTTATACCCCGTGCAATAGGCTCCATGTTGGGATAATCTGCGAGAATAAGCCCGATCACCGCCCACGCTGTCTGGACTACTAAGGACTGATGTCCATTGATATAGGTATGGCTCTCACATGCTTTCATGGACTCTGACCAGCCGCCATCAGGCAATTGTTTCGATATAAGAAAATCACAACCTCTACGGACACTAGCAGAGTTCAAGTAGCTCAAACCTACAGTGCTGAGAGCCTCCAAGGCAAACATAGATGCATAGGTATGACATATACCCCAGCATCCATACCATGATCCGTCGACCTTGTTTTGTGCGCTTACGATGTACTCAATGGCACTTTCAATGGCAAGTTTGATTTCATCTGGCTTGTATTCTGGGTGATACTGTGCGAAGTAGGTCAAACCAAGAACAGAAGAGTCTGTACATTCCACATAAGGATATTCCACCATTATGTTATTGAACACCTCCGCTGGATTTAGCAATTCAAGTAATGGAGTTGCTTTGATTTTTTCGTAAGTTGCGAAAGAACCGTATTCGAATCTTCCGGTATTTTGTATGTTAAGCAAGATCTCCACTGCATCATAGAGGTTTTCTTCTTTTATAGCGTCTCTCAAGTCAGCGAAATGAGGCGAATTTCTGACCATTATGATTGCCTTTAAAGCTTCTGCTGTACAATCACTGACTGTGTATCCTTGTTCTTTCGTACTGAATGGCCAAGCACCTTTCCTTTTATCTCTGAAACTACCTTCTACGCATTCGGATGTGAACTGAGACCTAACCAAAAAAAGGTATGCTTTTCGAATCATATCCTGATACTTCGGTATTTCAGACAAACCTGCAACAAAGAAATATTGTACCATAAATGCAGCATCCCAGACTTGCACACCATTTGTACCCATTACGGTCATTCCTTGGGGACCATGAAACAAAACATCATTCATTCTGCTTTTAAGACCAAGATACACCTCCGACTCTGGACCTTCTTTATCGTATGCAACCACCATATTGAATGCAAAACTCACAGGAGCAATACAAAGGTACTCAGTATTAATACATTCCTTCTTGATTAAATCGTAGACCTGATTACTGGAGTAATTCAATAACCACAGCGGTCTGGCATATTTTTCGTACTTCGTGAGGATCCAGTTCAAGCTGTCCAATACTTTCGTATGAGGGTAATACAAATCCACACCGCACACCCTATTTCTACTTTTCGCAAAATCGATATTTTCGAAGGGGAGTTGGGAAGGTAAATAAATCTCGCTTCGTATCTCTTCCAACAATGGATCTAATTCACAAGTGACCTTATTAACTGACAAGTATCCCAAAGGTAAATAGATTGCTCTTGTGTGAACCCACCACTTTCCAGGGTGTATTGGAGCGAAATACGGCAAAATCCATAACTCTGGAGGTGCTGGGTTAACTCCTTCCCATTTGTACAAGTTTAGTACACTCAACCACGACTTACCCCAATGTGGGTTCCCAAGTGCCCCACCCAATTTATGGAGTGTTTTCCGTGCCTTGACGCATACCTCGTGATCGGCTGGTAGCTTCAAAAGCCGGAGAGCAACATAATTCATGGTCGTACCGAAGCATGTAGACTTGTCCACAGAATGCAAGCCCCAGCCTCCATCAACAGGATGTGCAGTGTTCACGATGTATCGAATCATCTCAGTACGGTACGCCTCAGGAATCTCGTTATGTGCAAAATAGTTCGCTATGACATACCCAATCGTCATGAACATAGGTCCTTTGTATTGGCATGGAAAAATCCCATTTTCATCCTGAAGCAACTTGAGAAACTCTCCTCCTTTTTCCGCTGCCTGCTGCGGTGTCCGGATGTCTTCTTCTTCTGGTGCTTCAAAGTCGTCTGTCTCGAGCAAGTACTTCACGAACGACGATTGCGGCTCGTTTCTACACTCTTCTTCCAGCAAATAATGCCATGTTTCTCGACCTAATGGATTTGTATGAAGCCTCCATTGCTTTGGATTAGTCCTTGGAAGTCCAATTGCATCCGAATAATACATTTGGGTTGATTCAAAGTTCTGAACACGCCTAAATGAAGTGCTTTTCTTATAGTGGCCTTCAACGATCAGTATTTTCACACGTGAGCTTCCACGTGTGATATGACACAAAACTGAATTTTCAATTTTTCTAAAAATTGACAAGAGCACGACCATCTAACTCATCAAGTGCTGAAGAAAATCGCCTAAGCGAAGAGGAAGAGATAGTTTTAGCTTCATAGAGAGGTAATTTGCATGAATATGGGCACGAAAAAGGTGGAGAATGCTTCTGCAGAGGCTTCTATTGGAGATTCGGAGAGCCATGAGCAGATCAAGCGCAGTGCAGAATCTCTGGCGAGCGGTAATGATGAAGAAAGTTCGAGCGAAGAAGAAGAAGCAGGGCAAGAGGAGTGCAAGATATCGGGGGGACCAGTCAGAAAGAAACAGAGAAAGCAGTTGTCAGCTGAGGAAGTCCAGGTTGCGCGGGAGACGGCCGAATTATTCAAGTCAAATTTGTTCAAGTTGCAAATAGATGAGCTCATTCAAGAAATAAGACTTAAAGATAGCCATGTCGAGAGGATAGAAAAGGTGTTACATAGGTTGCATGACATTATCAATAAGATTCCTGCAACGAAGCAGATGGACTTGGAAGAAGCCGAAAGTAGTCTTAAGAGTAGGAAGATCACTATTCCGTTCCCAGATCCAAAGCCCACCAAGGTGAATTACACCTTTGCATATTTTCCGCCCGAGGACATTTCCTTGGTTGGCTCGTTTGGGCTCAAGACGAAAATAGCACTGAGGCTGAATATGTCTGTGGATATTGCGTTGACTATGCCACGGGAGCTTTTCCAGCCCAAAGATTATTTAAATTATAGAGCTTTATACAAGAGAGCTTTCTACATCGCTCATGTGGCAGACAACCTAATCTCACTCTCCAAGAAGAACAACTTACCGATCAAAATATCGTATCACAACTTAAATGAAGACATTTTGTGTCCCGCTTTGAAGATTGAAAGTATTCAGACCGACAACACCGACGACTTGACATTTGTGAAAACCAGGATTTCCATTAATTTAATTGTGGGATTCCCATTCGGCATTTTTGACTCTAAAAAGATGTTGCCGGATAAGAACTGTATAAGAGTACAGACCGATGCTGAAGAGTTGCCTGCTACACCTACCTATAATTCATCTATTCTTTCTCTGACTTCGTATGAGCACTATCTCAAGTATCTATACACTGCAAAGAAGTCTGCTGAAGCATTCAAAGATGCTTGTATTTTAGGCAGATTGTGGCTTGAACAAAGAGGTTTCGGATCTTCTTTTAATAAAGGGGGTTTTGGACATTTTGAGTTTGCAATACTCATGAGTGCGTTATTGAATGGTGGTGGAGTAGATGGAAACAAGATACTCCTTCATGGATTTTCTTCTTACCAGCTATTCAAAGGAACTATAAAATACTTGGCAACCATAGATTTTTCTGCGGGCCATCTTTCATTTTCAAGTCTTATACGTGAAAATACAACTTCCAAATTTATCGCTGATGAAGGATTCAAAGTACCCACGATTTTTGATAAGAACACAAGATTGAATATTTTATGGAAGATGTCACACTCATCGTATGCTCACTTACAATATCATGCTAGAGAGTCTATGAAATTATTAAATGATGTCGTTAAAGACAGATTTGATCCGATTCTTCTACAGAAATCAGATTTCGATGCGATGAGATTCGACTTGGTGCTAAATATTTCTATTCCAGATGAAGTGTACGATTCATTTGGTGCTTTGGAAAAAGTTGCATTTATTACATTCGAGGCGTATTTGAAGAACAAACTATATCTCATTTTAAAGAAGGCACTTGGAGTAAGGGCTACTTTAATACACATAAGGAACGAGAACTTGTTTTCTACTTATCCTTTAACAAAAAGAAAAGCAACTTCCCCATCTAACAATTATATCATTGGAATATGTTTAAATTCTGATGAATGCAATAAATTAGTCACCAAGGGTCCTAATAACGATGATGATGTTGCAGGACAAGAATTCAGGGCTTTTTGGGGCTCAAGAGTAACTTTGAGAAGATTTAAAGATGGCTCTATACTGCATTGTGTTGTATGGAAATTAGAGAATATTCAACCAATTGTCATATCTATAATCAAATACGCACTAGACTCACACTTGCATAGAGATATGTCACTGCATCTTGTTTCGGATATCGAGTACTTCCATAAGAAATTACCAACTGCTTTACTTCCTTCTGCTTCAAATCAAACAGTCACTTCATTAACCGGATTCATCAATTTGAGAAACAGCTTCGAAGCTCTTTCCAAAGTAATATCAACTTTGGAGCTTCCGTTAAGTGTCAAGGCGGTTCTTCCGGCATCCACATCATTGAGGTATTCCTCTGTCTTGCAGCCCGTTGCATTTGCAGTTTCAAACCCTGACTTCTGGAACGATGTTGTATTGCAGTTTGAAATCTCTACCAGGTGGCCTGATGAAATCAGTGCTTTAGAAAAGACAAAAACTGCGTTTTTAATCAAAATGAATGAGATTTTGAATAATGAAACAGATTACAGGACCTTTATCACCAAAGACGATTCTATTCCTTTCAATGAAGACATCACACTATTGAATATATTAACCCCCGAAGGTTATGGGTTTAGGATTAGAGTTCTCACTGAACGAGATGAATTGTTATATTTAAGAGCTGTTAATAATGGAAAAAAACAAAAGGCAGTTTTGCAAGAGGTCTATTTGAAGTTCAGTCAAAAGTATGTGGGTGCAGTTAAACATACTAGGACAGTTAGTAGCTTGTCTCACCAATTTCCTTACTATTCTCCCACAGTGAGACTTTTCAAAAGGTGGTTGGATTCGCAATTATTGTTAGTGCACATTCCTGATGAGTTGGTAGAGTTATTAGCATTGAAACCATTTGTTGATCCAGCTCCCTACTCGACACCTCAATCTGTTGAAAGTGGATTTCTACAGGTATTGAATTTTTTAGCTAATTGGAATTGGAAGGAGGAATCATTAATTCTAGACTTAGCCAAGTCTTTTGAAGACCCTTCCGATGTCATCATGTCCAAGCTCACAGACAGATTGACATTGCAAGCTTATCAAGTTATAGAGCAAAATTTCAAAAAGATCAGGCAAACAGATCCTAACGGAATCAAAACTCAGTTATTTGTGGGTTCTAAGGATGATCCATCTGGTATTTTATGGTCCAATAGGTTGATTTTGCCCATAGCGACTAGACTCACTGCTTTATCGAGAGTTGCAATTAAGTTGGTAAAAGACGAAGGGTTGAGCGAGAATAAACTTGATATGCTATTCACTCCAGCACTCGGAGACTACGACTTTGTTGTCAACTTGAAATCGGCAAATATCACCATTTCTTCGGGTATTCTTCCTTCTAATGCATATAAAAACTTGGTAGGTACCGAAACAGGTTTTGATGATAATATTGCCGACAAGTACGATCTCACCAACTGTTTCTACAACGAATTATCTAAAAAGTACGCCGAGACCATAATTTTCTCCTCGAGAAAGTTCTCAGCCTTGCACTTTGATAGCTCAAAGAACTCCTCTGTTATCTGTGGCTCTTTCATTCCACCCTCTTTGGGCAAGAAAAAATTCAAAGTAACTTTGGGCTTGAATGTCAAACCGTTGGAGGACTCTCAAGAAGAGGTTGTGATGAATAAAGAGGCCATTTTCTCACAGATCAATATTTTAGGCGGTGACATGGTTACCTCTATACAGTTGAACAAGAAGTGAGACACATTTTGTATATATACATAGGAACGTTTGTGGCCAAGTCTTAATCATTTGATATTGGTCCTGTACACGATATAATAAATATTGAAGATCTACTTTGGCTCATTCATCTTTTGTAAAGTCAAATGAAGAGAGCATGCCCGATGACATTAATTTAGAAGCCGTCGTTCGTGACTTCGATACCAGAATATATCCTTCATTTGAGGAAACCGTGGCTAATAATGAATCGGTCTTATATAAACGCAAAAAGTTCTTCTTGCAAGATCTCAGAGGGTCATTCAAATACTTGGGTTTTGTTCTAATCGTGTTAGTATATTTACGAGACCAATCTATGCTACGCTTCGCCTACAGATCTTTCGTACACTATATGGTGTCATATCCTTATCCGTATTCCGTGGACTCGCCAGTAACGCTAACTGAGGAGCGCAAAACTACTTTGGCCCGGTTTTTCATGGTGAGTATCTGGATCTGCAATGGCTTTTGCGTTTTCGTCCATTTGATATTTGGCCCCTACAAAAAGAGTCCCTCGGAGGACGGCTACTTGCATGGAGCAATGACAGTCCAGTTTATTGGAGAACGGCTTCCGTTCTCGACTACAGAACTAATCTTGCTCGACATTCTTATTTTCATGACCCAGCTTGTCTTCCACAATATAATGTGTACGGTCGATGATTCGGCCGTCTTATCAGCCAACCCTCGAATATCAGAGCAGGACTTTGAAATGTTGGGCAGATCGGGCTTAGACAGTGATGGGTATAACGGTAACGTTGACCTCATTACGATAGACGTCGTTGGCTCCATACTCAAGCTCTTCCACTCGTCGGAGTCAATAGCAAACTCCATTATGTCATATCCCATATAGCATATAAGCAAAAAGTATTTCCTTTTACCATGTCTCTTCTTTAGTAGTTACCAATGCTTGGGCCTAGTGTAGGTCGAACTGAAAAATTGGCACGTGATCTCAGAGATAAAAAAAATTTATTTCGATGCTCTGAGAAGAGATGAAGAGTTTATACGAGCCTATTCATTGCATAATCAACAACGATAATGAGTAACAACATTGTTGGTATAGAGTATAATAGGGTCACTAATACAGCTTCCACTGACTTTCCTGGTCACTCCATGAATGAAGATAATGCCTGGGACATTGAGAAGTTTAAAGAAAATTTCGAAATAGATATTTCATATATAACTGAGAGAACAGCCAACTTCGATTTGGTTCATATTGATACGTCCATAGCAAATGCATTTCGCAGAGTCATGATCTCTGAGGTTCCCTCTGTTGCTGCCGAGTCTGTGTATGTTTTCAACAACACATCTGTGATTCAAGACGAAGTTTTAGCACACCGTATTGGGTTGATACCTCTCAAGGTTGATCCCGATTTATTGACATGGCTCGATCCTTCACAGGATGAGAAGGAGCGGTTTACGGATGAAAATACCATTGTGTTGTCTTTGGATGTTTCTTGTACAAAAAATCCTCATCCACCCAAGGGCTCAACAGATCCCAAGGATTTGTACCGTAACTCCAATGTATACGCGAAGGACTTGGTTTTCGAGCCTCAAGGACGCCAAATAGACATTTTCAAGAACAATCCGGTAGTTCCAACTGATCCAGACATTTTAATTGCCAAATTGAGACCCGGACAAGAGATATCATTAAGAGCGCATTGCATACTCGGAGTTGGAAGCGATCATGCTAAATTTTCTCCTGTGTCAACTGCGTCATATAGATTAATGCCAGTTATTGACATATTGCTGCCAATCAAGGGTGAATCTGCAAAAAGGTTCACGAAATGCTTCTCTCCGGGTGTGGTTGAAATTGACAAAAAAGGTCAAGCAGTTGTCAAAGATGCGAGACGAGATACTGTATCTAGAGAAGTATTAAGGCATGAGGAATTTAATGGAAAGGTCAAGTTGGGAAGAAAAAGAGATCATTTCATATTTAACGTGGAGTCCACAGGTGCCATGTCGCCTGAAGAGATCTTCTTCAAGTCTGTAAGAATTTTGAAGAACAAAGCTGACTACTTAAGAAACTGTCCAATAGGCCAGTAGAACATCTGTTAGCGCATGTACATTATAAATCATAAGAAGTAATAAAAGAATTCCTGCTTTCATATTTAAAATATTAACTTATATTCAAATTAAATTATGTAATTGTACTTAGAATTGAACCAGAAAATTGTAAATCTACTCGACGTGAGAGAGTTCAGTCTTTTCGTTCCATTCGGGATTTGTGACTGCCAATCTCTGGTGGGAATATAATGGAGGCAATGGAGTAACCTTTTGGCGCAAAACGTATTTGCGTAAGTTATAGATCAAGTTCTTCGTCTGATATTTAGCATGCTCAGTAGCACTTACAGAGAAGACTTCGTCCAATTCTTCTAATGTCAAACCCTTGGTCTCTGGCAAGAACCAAAGTACCAAAAAGAATCCAACCATATTCCAAGCGGCGTACCACCCAAAGGCTCCTTGGGCTGTAAAAGCTTTCACAAGCTTGGGCCAGGTGAAAGCTAAAATGAAGTTGAAAAACCAACACGTTGCAGTTGCGAAACTCATACCCAAATCTCTAATATATAATGGGAAAGCCTCTGCTGAATATGTGAATGGTACAGGACCTTCACCTGAAGAGTAAACGCAAGAAAACAAATAAATACCGGTAATAATTACACCGACTCTTGCTTCTCTGTTTCCATCTAAATTGATAAAAAACCCACCCATAGTCATCAACAAAAAGATACTCATCAAGGGGAAGGTTGTTAACAACAAGTTCCTTCTTCCATATTTATCGATGGTCAAAAATGCTGGAATAGCAAATGTGAAGTTGATCATTCCAAATCCCCACGATGCCAACAAAGAACTAATGGTGGAAAACCCGGATTGGACAAAAATAGAAGAACTATAGTACGCAATAACATTGATACCGCAAAACTGTTGCATGAACATGACGATCCATGCTCCCAAGGCACCGTTCCTGTTTCTTCTAATTGTGAACATCTGAATCAATCTCTTCCATGTCGGAATTTTGAACGAACCTTCTTCCTTCAAAAGAACATACTGGTAGAAGCAATCTCTTGCAGCTGCAATTTTTTCACGACGTAACACACATAATGAATCGAAAGCTTCCAGATGTCTGTCTTTACCCATTAGCCACCTGGGCGATTCGGGAACAAAGGGTACCTGGAATAACACTATAATTGCAGGTATACATGCGGACCCTAACATCAATCTCCAATTGATACCCGATTTAATTCCATGGTGACCGACATGATAAAATGCCAAACTCGAAACATAACCAAACATAATTCCAACAGCTGTGAAAAATTGCCATAACATAACCAAAGAACCTCTAATATGCTTTGGTGTACATTCCGCTGCATATGCCGGCACCGTAGCAGATTTGATACCAATACCGAATCCCAAGAAGAATCTGGCTATGAAAAGATGCCACCAGTTGTTCACAAACCCTTGCCATATACAGGTGACAGCTGATATGACACATGTCCAGAAAATGACCCATTTACGTCCCACTGCTCTGTTGAAAACATCTGTAAACCAACAGGCTATACAAGATGCTGCCAAATAGGGTGCACCATTGACCAACCCTTCGATCAACTCGGGCTCCGCCAATTCATCGACATGAAACTTTTTAGGCCAGAACAAAGTCGCACCATTCACAACCGACTCATCCATACCTTGCACCGCTGCAGCCATGGACCCCAAAGCAATAACCTGCACCAACTTGCTTGGAATGTGCCATTTCTTAGTAGCCTCTAAGTGCAAGTTGATCTTCTCTTCCTCAGACAAGAATTCCATGGAGTTGAACTCTTCCGGTGCTCTAGCCAAAGCCGCTGCACGTGCAAAAAGTTCAGGCTCGAGTCCATGTTTACTGGCATAATTTCTGCCCATTTGCATCACCTGTTTCTCGCTATACTGAGACAAAATGTTCCCGTGCCTTGAATGTGCTGACTCTCCAGACTGCGAGTGCAATGACTCGAGGTCAGATGCGTTCTTCTGTTTCTCAGCACTGGAGCCTGAACTCGGGTGCTCGAACAAACCTTCTTCATGTACCCCAGTTTCTGTCACTGGATTTGACACGCCTTCCGAATTAGACATTTTTGCAAGATATCCTAATTCGCTTCTACGGTCAGAATCTCTGTTATATGCGCCGGATTTCACTATCTTTATATTCTAGCCGCCCGTTGGAAGTTGATCATCGTTTTCCATATTTTTATCCCCATAAGAGTCCTCACACATTGCAAAACCTTATTGTAATTAATGCGAAATGAAGGTTGCGAGCCCATGTCCTGTATATGGTACGTGTTTCCCGCGCTTTGGCTCGAAACTCTCCCCCGTATGGCTGAAGGAGGTGCAGTGTCTCACCTATTCCGTGGGGTAGTACAGTTGTCTGGTAATGAGAAGCACTGGTGGTCTTCCGACCATAGATCTAGCAGAGGGCAGCAGGGAGTGTCATAAAATGACAGTGAGTGTCATAAAATGACAGTGAGAAAGTGAAGCACCGCTGACATCATAGGTGTCTGAGAAATTTCCAGAAAGGTCCGCTCTGCATGCCTAGGATAAAATAATGCACAGGATAATACTTCCACATCCATATTGACCCAAAATGTAAGTGGTGGAGTCAAAATTATCTGGCTTTGAACATCATCTAAATTTGAAATTGCTGTTTAAGGTCAATGGTGCAACTTGCCAGCCAGCTAGCAACCTTGGGGACGGTGCCTAAAAAAGAATAGAGCCGACGACTACGTCATACAGACCGCAAATCGCGTCGTAGGTTAACACGAGAGCACAATTTTGGGTAAACTCTACTGTCCAGATGGTTGAGCAGAGGCCAGACACGCCGGAAATACTCCGGCGCGTCAATCTCGCCCCCACCAGGAACAGCTTAGCTAACCCGAAAAAATGCTACATGATTTTCCATGGCCGGCAGGCGTATCGATATGGCACATCTCCGTCTAAAGATTCGCAGTGGAAGCGCTCTCTTTGGGTTTCGTCTTCGATCTTCGTCGTCTGTAGGTGCGAACCCAACCGCACAAGGAGTCAAGCAGGCGGTGTTTCCTGGTAAAACATGGAGAACAGGTTGAGCATCTAAGTCATTCGTTCTGTGTGCAGGCAGAAGCAACAAGTGAAGTCATCCACTGCGGCCTAGAGTGTCAACCGCACGGAATCGTTCCACTTGCATCCGGGTAATGGAGTTTCATATTCATTCTCCTCAACCGTTCAAACGAATGCATTTTGTGCGTAGTCACAAAGCGTATTTAGAGCCCAGAGTATGGGGATCGTGGGGTACACTCGTATGCTCGATTAAGGGCGAAAGTTCGGAACGAATTGTTAATGTATGATGTTCGCGTGGAGTTTATTGTAGAGCTAATCTAAACTCCAACAGAAGGAGCGAGAGCAATACTCCGTTGCATCCGGACTTGTAGAACACCGAACAAAAAATTTAGGTTCGATCTGACATTATTCCCCTCGTAGAATTCTATTGGAGATACAAATACTACGGTGGAAAATCTTGCGTCAAGCTATTCGATTCATGTACGTAAGTCGGTGGCGATCTAAATTCCAACAATCAATCGCTTAACGTCTCATTTCGGAACTCGTCTTTTGGCTAATCTCACCGAGAATTCTTTAGAGCTGGAGATTACTCCATGTGCTGCACTGAAGCCTTGTCTGTGAGTTCGGGCGCAGTAAGAGCGATCCGGTGGATGTTATACAATGGTTCTAGAGGTTGTGTTTGCAAGTGTAGAATGTGTTTTTTCACACCGTTGACAAGTCTAATGGTCTGCCATTTGGCATGGGCCATTGTTTCCACAGAGAAGACTTCGTCTAATTCTTCCAATGTCAAACCCTTAGTCTCTGGCAAAAACCAAAGTACCAAGAAGAATCCAACTATGTTCCAGGCCGCATAGAAGCCGAACGCTCCTTGAGCTGTGAAAGCTTTCACAAGCTTTGGCCAGGTGAAGGCTAAAATAAAGTTGAAAAACCAGCATGTCGCGGTTGCAAAACTCATCCCTAAATCTCTAATATACAACGGAAAAGCTTCCGCTGAATAGGTGAATGGAACAGGACCTTCCCCTGAAGAGTAAACGCATGTGAATAGATATATTCCTGTAATGATAACTGCTAATCTTGCGTCTCTGTGTGTTTCGAGATCCACGAAAAAGCCACCCATAGTCATTAGCAAGAATACACTCATTAAAGGAAAAGTAATTAACAACAAACTCCTCCTTCCGTATTTATCAATAGTTTGAAATGCTGGAATAGCGAATACGAAATTGAGCATTCCAAACCCCCATGATGCCAACAAGGCATCTATTGTAGTAAAACCAGATTGAATAAAAATAGAAGAACTATAGTACGCAATAACATTGATACCGCAAAACTGTTGCATGAACATGACGATCCATGCTCCTAAGGCACCGTTCCTGTTTCTTCTGATAGTAAACATCTCAACAAATCTCTTCCATGTTGGAATCTTGAACGAACCTTCTTCCTTCAAAAGAACATACTGGTAGAAGCAGTCTCTCGCGGCTGCAATTTTTTCATGTCGCAACTGACACAATGATTCAAACGCATCTCGATGTCTGTCTTTTCCCATTAGCCACCTGGGCGATTCAGGAACGAAAGGAACCTGAAAAAGGACTATTAGAGCAGGTAATCCTGCAGATCCTAACATTAGTCTCCAATTAAGTCCTGATTTGATTCCACGATCTCCAACATGGTAAAAGGCCAAGCTTGCGACATATCCAAGCATAATTCCAACTGCTGTGAAAAATTGCCATAACATAACTAAAGCGCCTCTAACATTCTTTGGTGTACACTCTGCTGCGTATGCTGGCACTGTTGCCGACTTGATGCCTACTCCGAAACCCATACAAAATCTGGCTATAAAAAGATGCCACCAATTGTTGACAAACCCTTGCCAAAAGCAAGTAATAGCTGATATACAGCAAGTCCAGAAAATGACCCACTTACGTCCTAAAGTTCTATTGCAAATATCTGACAACCAACAAGCAATACAAGATGCCGCCAAATACGGTGCACCATTGATTAATCCTTCGACCAACGCCGGTTCTTTCATATCCAACAAATCAAATACTTTGGGATAGAAGAGAGTTGCCCCATTGATGACTGACTGGTCCATTCCCTGAACAGCAGCAGCCATAGATCCGAGAGCTATTACATGTACCAACTTTTTGGGAATGTGCCACTTCTTTGAGGCCTCTTTATATAGAGCTGCCTTTTCCTCTTCGCTCAAAAAGGACGCTGAATTGAAATCGTCCGGAGTTCTAGCTAAAGCTGCTGCTTTTGCAAAAAGCTCTTGATCCAATCCATATTTTTCAGCATACTTTCTTCCCATTTGCATCACATTTTCCTGAGTATACTGAGTCAAGATGTTTTGATACTTAGTTGACGAGCCATGGTTCTGTGACTCTTCGTCTGATTTTGGGTTGTGTCTATCGAATAAACTAGATTCGGAGCTTATTTTATCAGGACTTTCATTGAAGTTGTTCGTTTCAGTCATTTTGTTTTGCCCTCTTGCTGCACTTTCACGGTTGGAATACTAGGCCTTAAATAAACAAATCGAAACTGTGAGCTGACCCCACATAATTTAACAATGTCATCTATTTCCTGTCTTTATTCTCCTTCTTCCTTGGTTGAGCCGTAATATTTCTTGAGTAGGCAGTGTGCTTAAATGCTTGGACGTTTTTCTTGACTTTTGCACCCATTTCGTAATTCGAAGTTTCAAATCAAACTATAAAATCTACAGATGAGATTCTCGATGCCTACTAGCTATACCGCAAACCCTCCAATTATTATCCAATTGGTTCATTTTTCCGGGTCTTAACATCTTGCAAATTAATGGATATTTCATCTTCATCATCATCATCATCTACCTATCTAATCTTGTAGTGTAACTCTATAGTCCTGTATGTTGTTAATATCAACAGTTTTCTTGTCCTTAAGATTTTCTTGAATCGCTTGGCTCTTTTGTCTCATATTGATTAACCTGAATGTAATTCACTACTTACGTCATGTATAAACTGTTCAATTGTATCTTCTAAGGAGTAATTTGGGGATTATCATTCTATGCATATATGATAATGTGTAACGGCTTTCTTGAGCCTCGAAATTAGATTCTTGGTTTTTCTGCCTCTCACGTATTTCTCAATACTATGGATGAAGCATCGACGGTAATAATACTCACAAAACAAATTGCTTGTTTGGGTGTCGTGATTCTCGAGTTACATAAAAGTGTTATGAAGTGTTATGAAGCAAAACTTATAGTGAAGAACTGCAGTATATTGAAGTAGATCCGATGCTGTATGAGAGGTGGAGCCAAAACTATGGCGAATCATTTAGAGAATTGAGGACCAGATAGCACAGGTAACTTTGCCCTGGCAAAATTGGTACTTGTTGTACCATTATTGGACTTTAGTGTATATTACGTAGGACATTCACACCCAGATTTGGCTTGGTGTTGCGGTAAATTGTTACATGACAAGTACAAACACTATATCAGAATAATGAGGATCATCTATATTGCCCTCAAGATTCTTGGAACGGCAAAAAGGTAGAAGAGCCATGTGAGCTCACAGCATCATCCAAGATATTAGCTCTTCAGTCCTCCTCTATTGAATCCGAATTTGCCCATCTTCCTCGATATAATCAATATGTTGGTTAGATACTAGAAATTCATAAACTCCGGGGGGCAAGCTGGCAGCAAAACCTTTCAAGGCAGAATCATATTTATTTGTGATGATTCCACCGTTATTGACTATAAATTCTTCTAATTTAGAGGTTTCTTCTTCAGAAACGTAGTCTTTGAATACAACAATGTATGATCCTTCTGACATTACGATATATTGATAAGAATAGTATCAAATCAAGGAAAGGAGCCTTTAAATAGACATCAGCAATTCCTTGAGGTATTAATATAATCATTGTTGGTCCCATGAGAATTTTCAATCCCCATTGTCGTAGATTCGCCGTTGGCTTGACAGCATTCTATTATTTCAGAGAGGTAAACCGGACTGCTACGGAGGGCCATTGGGTGTAGACAGAATACAATTGGTCCGCTTATCTACGAAGTATATGTGTCTGAGGCTATATTTCGATGCAGGAACTAGCAAAACCTCGTGTACTAGAGGAAAGCTGGAGTAGGTTGCCGTTTAGGACCCACTCAAGTGATAGCTCTTCTTAACTCTGCAACTGTATCGCTCAATTACCTACACCGCTCCTCACCATTATTCGACCTCCTATCTTGCTGGAATAGTGAACAGCAGCCCAAGCAACACAAGCAACACAAGCAACGCAAGCAACTCAAGCAGCACACTACTTGCATCATTTGTAATGAACTTAAAGAACCTACAATTCCACGCTACAGAGTGTACTCCACTCGAAAAATTGAATATACAAAAGTACTGTGTGATATAGTCTACAGATTCGTAAGATAAAAGACTACGGATATAAATTATCGCATAATCTCCCTCAAGAAAGAGCCCAATTTGTTGGCTCCTTCTTCCAATGCGTCTTTCAAGACATCAAGGTCTTGGTTAGCATTTCCTGCCACACCTCTAGCAAAGTCAATCGCAGAAGACTCATAATCTCCATAACTAGAAGGACCACCTCCCCTGCCAGGTTGAGCCTCATCCTCACCGAAATAAGATGATGATGATATAGATTGTGCACCGTTAAATGATTGCAATTTAGATCTTGCTTCTGCGTTCGCTTGTTCATCAAATCTGGGTCCTCTACCAAAAAATTCATCTGACGAGATACCTTTCTGAGTTCCAAACTTGCTTGATACCTGACCCGTATATTTGACTTCTGCGTATTTCTTTTTAGAAGCATTGGCTATGACATTTTCTCCCTGGGTCATTCCAAAACCAAGTTTTTGGAACTGTTGAGTAGTTTCTTTTACTGGCACTGCCGATGGTTTATCTTCCTTCTTAGATCCCAACACAGTGCCGCTTTCGCTTTTAGCTACAGGGACCTTGACAGGGGCCGTTTCTGGCTCTGTAGTTGGCTTGTAGCCTAGCTTCTTGGCTTCTTCTGCTTCTAACTTTGCCTTCCTTTCAATCTCATCGAAATCAATTTCTTCATTTGAATTATTGTTGACCCTTCTGGCAGCCAATCTGGAGTTACGTGGACCACTGCCCTTCGATGATAAAATCGATTTTTTGGCAGCAGTGCCATTGTTGTGCAATCTAGCAGAGGAAGTCACAGATGTACGAGTAGGCCTTTTGATAGTACCCAAATCCTCTGTCGATGCATTAGGGGTGATATTCTTAGATGAAATGGGAGATGGGGTCGAATCGATAGGCTTTGTCCAATTGGAAAAGAAATCATCAGTTGACGAGTTATTATTATTAGAGTCCGTCAAAGATAAATCATCAGTTGAATCATCCAAAGTGACTTCATCTGGGTGCTTCTTAGCATCATCTTGAGCCTTTTGTTTCAACTTCTCCTTATATTTATTCGCTACAGGCGATGTGTATTTTGCCCTGGTGTCGGAACTCTCGCTTCTGATGTATTGCGATCCTCCATGCTTGAGGAAAAAATCCTTCGCAGTCTTGTTACCCCCAAACTTGAAGTGCCTCAACTGAATCCTCTGCCATGAATCAAGGTTTGATGACTTCACAAATGAAATATGGACTCCCATATTTCTATGGACTGCCGAGCACTCAAGACACAAAAATATACCAAACGGAATAGACGTCCATGTTGGATTTTTGTTAGGACAATCAAAACAGATCCGATTGGCAGGATCCTGCTTAAGCTTATTAAATACCTTCAGCGCCTCTTCCTTCGTGGCAATCGAATCTGACATTACTCTATACTCCTAATCAATTGATAATAATGATTTTGTTTTCGAATTTTCATGCCTACGTGTATAAACAAGATGACACAAAACTATGAACTACATTATATACTATGTACAATGTTAACAGGCCTCCAAACGACTAGTGGAAGGGACGAGATCCACCACGGGCAAACTCAATAACCTTCCAGCCATCAGTTGTCTTGTTATCAAGCTCTTCAGGAACACGAGTCAAAACCATAGCATATGTGCTCAATTGTATGTGGTCTTCGGTACCAGCAGCAATGTCTCCGGATTTGGCTTTTCTATACAAATGGATTTCCTGAGCACGACAGCTGACGACCACTGCAGGGATGTCGTTGGGTTGCAAGCTTTTGCACGTCACTATTTCCACGCCTCTGATATCAAGAATTTTTCCGTCGGAAAAGACACCTTGCTGGACAAACTGCTTGTTGTTAGCCTGCCAGACGTTGAAGGGGGCCTCACTCAACCATTCCTTCAAAACCTTTTCGTCGTTTTTAATGTATGCATCCAAGAGTTCGGGAACAATGTAGTTTGTGAGGGTTTTCGTGAAGTCAGTTACACGGAAGGAGGGGTCGATCTGCTTCAACTGCTTGATAGCCTTTGCCTGCTCCGTCTCGGCAAAGAATCCTGTGACCTTCTCAACTATGGTTCTGATAAGGGCAATCAATCCATTCTCAGATTCCTCCCATTTCTCTTTTATATACAAAATCACTTTTCCGAGTGGCGACTTGAGTTTGAAGTCTTCCCATTTATCACCCAATGAAGGACCTGTGGGTTTGATGTCTGTAGCTACCACCTCAGTGCCTGCATTCTCGTTTTCTTTTATTGGTCTCCAACCCTTTCCGTCTCTCAACTTGGCCTCTATTTCTTTTTGCCTCAATTTTTGCCTCTCCTCTTTGCTCAAGAACCCACCATATGAGGTCGAAGATCCGTCATCGATCACTTCAGACACATCTTGATATACTCGTGTTTGTCTGACTGGTTCGAATGCTTTGTCAGCTGCATCGGCACTCATCTTGACGGTGGTTCTGACACCTTTTCCGACAGGAGAGTCCCATGCTTTCACTGCAACATCGCCAACTGCACCGGCTGTCTTTTTGGCGACCTTGCTCGCTGCTGAACTTCCTTTTTGAGCTCTGTCGTATGCTTCTTTTGCCTTTTTGAATGCATCGGATTCCGCCACTCTTCCGGTCTCATCTTGTAATGCTTTGATGTTTTCTTTCAACTCATTAGATTTTTTCACTTCAGACTTGAAGGTTTCGAAGAATACTTGTAACGGCGATTTTTGACTTCGATCATGTCTAGCTGAACTCGTGCTAAAGGAGTACAAAGGTTGGATTAAATTCTGCCGTTGAAATGCAAATGTCCTCCTATATAAATCGGCCCTGACTTTATTATTAATTGCACCTCTCAACATTTTTTAAGTTGGAATAACTAGTTGAAAAGTATCTATATCTATAGGTGTATTAAATAATAGATCTTAACTTCAACCTGCCAATGCAAACCTTTTAACAATACTACTGACTAGCAAAACCACAGATTTGTTCGGAATTTATTTTTTTTTTCATACCAGAAATTTTTCAATCTGGTCTACACACGCTTAACGTTAAGTAGAATATGTTCCAATATATACTTGAATCAATGTCCCTTAAGCTTGTCCCAGAGTTGGACAGCTTTGAATGCAGCATAGATTGAGATACCTCCTATGACACTGTATTGAACTTTTTTCAACGTTCTTTTCTGTCTCTGTTCTATTTCGACAGCTTTGGAATAAGGTATATCGTCTCTAAAAGAAATCATAGTGTAGAGAGGAAGCCACTGAAAAAGGTAGCCACTAGCATATCTCCCTAGAAAGTAGTCTAGTCTCTTACGCAAAAGATAGAAAGGGTCAACTACTTTGGAAGACATTTCGTAGTAGTTATTTATGGCTAACTTGCAGATGGCCTTCAAGTCCTCCACTCTTTGATCCGAATACGCTTTGAATGCGGCAGTTACATCTCCTTCAGAAGAATCTATAAGTTGCATCAATACTTTAACATCCTCAAAGCCGCAGTTCATTCCTTGTCCGTAGAAAGGAACCATCAGATGAGCAGCATCTCCTATGAGAATGGCTCTTCCATTTGGATGGTGATAGGGGTAGACCGAGACTTGCATTAAAGATCCACGGGGATTGTTTTCATAAGCATCCACTAGTCTCTCCTCGCCTATCAATTTGAAGGCATCTGGGAATTGTTCGCGGAAAAAACTGGTAAACTCGGAGGCACTCTTCAAGGATTCTATCACAGACCAAGGACTGAAAAATGTCGAAGTAAAGGAACCGTCTTCATTCGCCAAAGCTATCAACATAAATTGGTGCCTTGGCCATATATGTAGATGGTTAGGGTCAATAGAAAATTTACTTTTAGCATTAGGAGTCTTATTAGGAGGAATGTACAATTCAATGTATTGCATGTCAATGTACTCTTGCGAAAAGTTCATCCGCATGGACCTTTGAAGTTGATATCTAAATTGAGAATGTGCTCCATCAGCCCCGACAACATAGTCAAACTCATACGACCTTGCGCTGCCTTCTTCGATACCAGTATTCTCCACAAATACCAATCTTGTTGATTCACTGCTAGAACTAATGTTTTCGATTCTAACGAGCTTTTGGTCGAACAATAGCTTTATTTCCGAATGTCTGATCTCTTCCAATAGCATGTCATTTAAATAAGACCTATCAATAGAGTTGATGCACTCACCGAAAAGTCCATACTCTTGCGATTCCTGGTTTTCCTTCAAATCATGGATCATTCTACCCTTCAATGGTACCACATGTTCAAGGATCCTATCTGCCACAGCATGGTCTACGTATGTTAACGCACCAATTCCTCTGTTGCTTACTGCCAAATTTATGGATCTCAAATTCCCCTTGTTGGTTTCAATCTTCGGATCAGATCTCATTTCGAAGAGGGTCACGGAAAACCCTTTTTTAGCAAACGCCAAAGCGGCTAAACATCCCACAAGGCCCGCACCAACTACTCCGACACCTTTACTTCTATTGTCCTCGTCTAGGCCGTTCATTTTACTGTAATGTGTTCTTATCGTCAATAGTGATTAGGAAGTTATATAGAATATTTATAGAGAGTGTTTATATACAGGTACTTGTATTACCTTGCAATTAGCTCACTTCTAACCTCTTTGCCCTAGTCTCGATGGACTTCTTTACATCTGCTATCTGCCTCTCCAATTCCTGATTGCGTTGAGAGAAGTCCTCGTTTGCCTTTATGGTGTTCTTTACATTTTGTTCCATAGTCAACTGCTCGTACTTTTCTTGCAATTGTGAATTCAAAGAGTCTAAATCCGCCCTTGTCTTTGATACATTCAGAAGTTTTATATTGTATTCATTCGTTTGACTCAATATTTCTTTGTGGGATATAGAGAGATTCTCCAAATGGTGTTTCAACTCACTGATTCTCATCTGTAGCTCGTCATTCACCTCTACCAAGTTAGACAATTCATTATCGTTCTTATTGAAAGAATTTGCATGTATGAGATGGTATTCATTCTCGTACTTGACTAAATCCGGTTGTACTTCCAAGACTTTCAGCAAGGAAATGTCATTGTCAAAGAAGGCTTCAGAGTCCAAGAACGAAGTGATTTCTTCCGCAGACATTTCGAGAAGTCTTTCTCTATGTTCCTTGAATTGGTGTACAAGTAACCTGAGAATAAAATCAAATCCCTCAAAGATAATGAAATCGGTGATTTGAAGGAGCTGTATGCTATTTAGCTTATCACTGAAGTACGTGAATAAATACTTCTTGTAAAATGTGCTAAGCAGTATTCCTTGTTTACCTATGTGTTCCAATAACTCCGGCGATACCTCCTCGATGGATCTGTCGATCTTGTAGAAAAATTCACCTTTAATCAACACATCAAATATCTTTTTAAATTTCAACATAAGGAAGAAGACTTCTTCATTCTCCAAGTTGGGGATCGTACTCAAGACTTGGCCAACATGGAGCACAAAGTTATTAGGAGGCAAGAAATACTCAAATATTGAGGTGCTCAGCTCTCTGTCTGAGTTCCTTACATTCTTAGGAGAGACTTTGGTTGTATAGTAATTGAATACCTTGCTTATACTATCATACTGTGTATCCGTCTTGTCTTTTTGTAATGAAATGTGAACAGGACTCTCGTGATTTGCTTGCTTTGAAAGACTATCGAATGACTCCTTATGAAATTTGTATTTAGCACGAGTTACTTCCAAGTAAACTGAAGACCTCAAATGCTCTGGAATTCCCTCAGCTAATTTCTCTTCGAGTAGTGCAGTCTTCTTCTCCTTTATAATATCACTGTATTGTTCAATTACCTGTAACCAAAATACGTCGTCCTTCGTTTCACTACCTAGAATTTGAATTTTGCTTTTGGCACCAGCTGAGTTAGTTGCTACTAGAATGTCCGATCCCTCGTTCATTGTTGGTGATTTGAACAACTCATATTGACGCAATACGCAAATAGTAGACAAGTCGTCATGTAAATCATAAGTTACAGTTGCCAAGCTCACACGTTTAGCTTTTACTCCCGCTCTTTCATCCACCGGAACCTCTTGTTCTTGTATTCCATTCTCCGCATTGTTCAATTCATCACTCTCTTCTATAATAGTGTTTTTCTGAACTGTACTCTCGCCTGAAACAAGATCGATCTTTTCTGATTCTTCCTTCACAGTCCCCATTTGAAAAACTCTTATATCGTAAATTGTGACTCAGTATGATCTGTGTGCTCTTTCAGATCTTCAAATGGTACTTTATTACAAGATTACTCTTCTAAATCACTAAATAGTAGAATAAACCTTAAGATTTTGTGCGCGTTAGGTTCCATATGTTCTATACACAAAGACCATTTTTACATATGATAACAATCTATACACTTGATTAATCTATTCTTCTTCTCTTGGTAGAGCCAGTTGTATCCGTATTATCTGCATTTGCGTTATTAGGTGACTCGTGGTCTGATTTGGGCTTTTTCGGCGATTTCAAAGATTCAAGAATGGACATACGAGATGATGAGTATGTCTGATCTCCATGACGAGAAGAAGCATTTGGTTCGCCGATGTCTGAAAGATTAAGATTGCTCAAGTCTTCATTGAACAGGTCTGATCCGTTCATTTCTGCGGACTCCGTAACACCTTTGTCGTGTTCTATACGGAAAGAGGTATCTCGGGGACGGGCAGCATTAGAACACAGTACAATTTCCCTCAATACTGTTTCAAACTGATTCAAATCCTCACCTGTACTCTCTTTCTCAAGTCCTTCAACTAATTCCTTGATCTTGAGTAAGATCCTGGAACCTATTTGCACATTTTTCTTGGGAAACGTATTATTTAGAATGTTAACTATCGGGATCGAAAGTGGCGCACCTGCCGTTATCCTCTTAAGTGCTTCATTCTTTATGCTGGATGTTACGCCTATTGTACTTGAGGCATTCGGATCTAATGTGTAAGGGATGTCAACTGCGGTGTCTGTATTTTTCGTTTCAGGCGACTCTGACTTGCCACCTTCGCTTGAGGCGTCGCATCTCTTTTCTGGTGTATATTCGATTACCTCTATGTCGTCTTCAGAATTATCCTTCGGGTCTTGGGGCGAATTATGCAAAGTCTCCGAATGCTTCTTATGCAACTCAAGCAAAAGATCTATAAGCTCTTTTCTCATATTGTTTCTTTCCTTCGCAATAAAAAATAATCTAGTTGCATGTTTCAGGCCAAAACTCTTCCAAAGCTTTTCACATCCCATATTATCGTTAAGCCATTTACGGACATTGTAAATGACATGTATACCACAATCATTGAAATTATTTTGTTTGGGAACTTTTGCATTTTGCACCCTAATGAATTCCTTTTTAATTTCAAGACCAAACTTATCTTGGCAGTAATCTATGATGACCTTTTTCAATGGGAAATGGATGTTAGTGTGCTTTTGACTTAAAGAGTCAAATACAAATATGTCAGCTTTTGTTGGTTTTGGTTTTTCAACTATTTTCCTCGGTTCTGCGTTCATGCTAAAATCAAAACTTCCCGTATCCTCAATACAATTAACTGAGTCCTGGCTCTCTACGACAGAAATTTCCATTTTCAGATCTTGAGATCTCTCGGTATCATTTCCCTCTTCCTTCAATCCTTTCTCGTCTTCTTTCGTAATCTCATCGACGTTTCCGTTCTCATTTAATTCTTCCTCTTTATTCCGTTTCGCTTGTTCTAGTAATTGAGGTAACCCTCTTATAATGCAACAATACCAATGGGCATTTTCGTTTATAGGAATAACAATACAAGGATACGACATGAGGTCAACCCTGTTAAGCCATCTTTTTATATTTTGATAGTAATTGCCATCATCTTGAACCTCTTTCTTTTCCATTAATTTTGTGAAGAAAAATGAATTAAATGCATATATATCATCTGCCTTGAAGAGTTTCCTGTCATACACCGCTTTCTCAATTTCGTATTGAATAAAAAAGTCGATTATTGAATCGTTTATCCAATCATTATTGTAAAGTGTTTTGAAATCCAGATGATTAATGCTGAATACTTTATTACTCTTGAATTTGTATTTTAAAGGGGGGGTAAACAGAGCTGGCTTTTCTCTGATAGTTAATGCATCCGAATCTGTATCTGTATCAATTATCGTTTTAGTCTGGGAGCGAGTGGCCCGCAGACCATAAAATGTGTTGGGACTTATTCTTCCGCCAGTCCTATTTAAATCACTACTGTGTGAGTTTTCGGACTTTTCTACCAATTTATTGGTCTTTGGCTCCATGGCCGTTACGACTAAGTCTTTCAACTTCGTGATCTCGCTATTGAGATACTTCAAACTGTCATATAGTTCCGGGTGAACGTCCTTAATATAGCTTTGTATATGAGCATCCTCTTGCTGGTAACTAAGTAGTAAATATCCAGCTCTTTTACGAAGAATAAATAAAATCTTATGGTTCCCAACTTTGAATTCCCTTATATGTCGTATGTATATTAGGCCCACCTCGTCAATGATTGATCTTCTCTTTCTAAAAAACATAAGATCGTCATCCATATGAAGTTCAACGCGTCCAGCAGCATCTGATTCGTATAGTGTGCCGTTATACTCCACAGTAGTTAAAACCATTACCACAGCAGGCTTGGCTGAAGACGTCTTCGGTGTCTTCTCCACTCCATTATTCTCCGCGTCTTCTGTATGTCTATCTTCATCTTCATTATTCTCAAATGAGTATGTGTTTCTGGACTCTTTACTTCTTTTAAGTTCGACTTCAGACATTAGCTGCTCTCTAATTTTCCTCGAGCGATCTATGGCACCCCAAGCTGACCCCCTGAATATCTCATTCTTCTTCTCTGGTGAGCTTTCATTGGAGTTGCCTCCGTTATCAGTAAGTTTATTTATGGGTATTGGACTATTTCCTATTTTTCTTTTACTTCTGTTCAAGGATGAGAACGTCTTATCCCTGAACTTCAATCTCTCCCCATTCATGAGGACTAGAGGAGTTATTCAATTTTCTTGCAGGTCTTTCACGGTATTATATATTCCACTACACCATGAAATGATGCCACAAGCACTAGTGAAAGATGTGATCTGAATTTGATATATAGATGCTCGAATTTAAACTCGAGACCATCTGGCAGAACTACTGCTACAAGAACTTGCCATTTTTTTATTTATCGATTTAAACTGTCAAGGTCTTCGACTTTGTATACTCTGTCCGTCTCTGAATAACTTATTATTGCTATTGGCTGTTTACCCTACGTCCCCTGCTCACAAGAACGACTTTTAAGCTTGAGCAATGGAAAATTCTACTACATCCAACTGATCAGGTTCAATTTCTCTACTGAATTCGACCCCCACGCATGATGTTATCTATCTCTGTCAATACCGTGCAACCATGAAATGATGAAGACTCTTCCTTGCAACAGCGTAGATCATTGTACTGTCTATCTGGTTCCATTTTTCACAGCTACCACAGCACTAACTTCTAAGATCATGTGTAGGAGGCCAATCGGATTATTTAAGGTCTCTACGTGTTCCCATGTCCTCGTACCATCTCTTACATTGCTCCAGGAGACTTGCCAGGCTTCATGAAAATGGTGGGAGGCCAATATATTCAAAGGTCCCAGCATTAGACATAGTCGTGTGAATGCAAGCTTGATACCAATATTAAACTTGAGTGTTCTCGGGTGGCGATTGGAAGAGTATCGCAGTATTATTTGAATATAGCTGAGTGAATTGAATCCATTCTTCCCCTGATAATCCATTCATAACATTCAGAAGAGAAGATAGTTTTAGGGATCATGGTAAGTTTGAATTCATTGATGTTGACAATATTAATTGGAATCTGATCGAAGTAATGATGGACAAGAATTCAACATAGATGCGATTAATAACGTCAAATCAACATCAGATGTATGTCATCTACAGCGCATATATACTAACATAGTGTAGGGTCAAGGTCCTTCAGGTATGTCCGGAGGTGAAAACTTCGGGAGGAAGAAAGATGATAAGAAGAAAGAGAAGCCAAAATATGAACCGCCAGTAGAATCGAAATTCGGAAAAAAGAAGAGGAAAGGACCAGATACGGCAGTAAGGTTGCCCTCTGTATATCCTAATACAAGGTGCAAGTTGAAGTTGTTGAAATTGGAAAGGATAAAGGATCATTTGTTGTTGGAGGAGGAGTTTGTCACCAATCAGGAAGCGTTCGAGCCAACGGAGGCAAAGCAAGCCGAAGAGCGGGAGAAGGTGGACGATTTGAGAGGATATCCAATGTCTATTGGTACCTTGGAAGAGATCATTGACGATGATCATGCAATTGTGTCCAGCACAGCTGGCTCTGAATACTATGTGTCGATCCTTTCATTCGTCGACAAGGGTTTATTAGAGCCTGGATGTTCCGTCCTTTTGCACCACAAGACAGTCTCGATTGTTGGAGTTTTGCAAGATGATGCGGACCCTATAGTGTCTGTCATGAAGCTTGACAAGTCACCAACTGAGTCATATGCAGATATCGGTGGCTTGGAGGCTCAGATTCAAGAAATAAAAGAAGCTGTGGAGTTGCCTTTAACTCACCCTGAATTATATGAAGAGATGGGAATCAAGCCACCAAAAGGTGTCATTTTATATGGTGCTCCAGGTACTGGTAAGACATTGTTGGCAAAGGCTGTGGCAAATCAAACCAGCGCAACATTTTTAAGAATTGTTGGCTCCGAATTAATTCAAAAATATCTTGGTGATGGTCCAAGGTTATGTAGACAGATTTTTCAGATTGCTGCAGAGCACGCGCCCTCCATCGTATTCATAGATGAGATTGATGCTATCGGAACGAAGAGATACGAGTCCACTTCAGGTGGTGAAAGAGAAATACAAAGAACAATGTTGGAGTTGTTAAATCAGCTTGATGGTTTTGATGACAGAGGTGACATAAAGGTCATTATGGCTACAAATAAGATTGAATCCTTAGATCCTGCATTAATTAGGCCAGGAAGAATCGATCGTAAGATACTTTTCGAAAACCCTGACTCTAACACCAAGAAAAAGATTTTGTATATTCATACTTCCAAGATGAGCCTCGCGGAGGATGTCAATCTAGAAGAACTAGTTACATCCAAAGATGAATTATCGGGAGCAGATATTAAAGCAATGTGCACTGAGGCAGGTTTGTTAGCATTGAGAGAGAGGCGAATGCAGGTTACGGCAGAAGACTTCAAGTCTGCTAAGGAAAGAGTCCTTAAGAATAAAGTTGAAGAAAACCTTGAAGGCTTGTACTTGTAGGTTGAAGTACTTATATATTAGAATATACAAAAATCACCAATATAAACGTCACGTAAAAAAAAATGAACTGAAATCAAGTGAAATTATTTAGTCATTTCTATTTTGCAAGATGCGCAAGATGTAAAGGAACAAGTTCAATACATCTAAGTATAGTGACATCGTGGCTACTATTTCATCATCGAGATTGGATTTTTTCATAATAATTTGAGTGTCCACCAACACATAAATACTGAAAATTGCAGCACCTATCATTGAGTAAATTAAATTGGCAGTCCTTGAGTATGGAAGGAAAAAGAATACGAAGCCAAATCCAATTAATCCCCAAAGCGCCATGGAAAGTCCACCTTGCCAACTGACAAAATCGTATTTGGTCTGGAAAGCAAATAATGTCAATCCAATGAATATCACAGCTGTTAAAAAAACTGCTTGCACAACAATTTCTGTTTCCACGAAAGCGCACACAAGCCCTACCCCATAAGCTTCACATAGTGTGAAACTAGCCAACATTATCAAATTCGTGGGATAAGACCTGGCCTTTACGTATGTGGCAATAGCGAAACCGAAGGACCCTATCATTGATACAACAAACAACCAAATATTTGATGCACACCAGTTGAGGATTTTGTCATTTGAACGTATCACAAGTCCAACCAACACGGTACCAATCAACTGCATGGTTAATAGAGAGTAAACCTTTCTAATGAACATTTGACGGATTGGTAATTCGCAAGACGCAACATTCACGGAATACTTGAAGTCATCGGGAACATTGTCACCAAACGTTCTTGGAGACTCTTGTCCCTCTTGCTCTGCATAAACTGGAGGTTCTTCCGTGGGAACTTGGGAATATTGAGCCATGTTTCAAAGAAAAAAAAACTACTATATAGCTTTGATTCAAAGGTTAGAGAATTCAATAATGACCTACTTATATACGATCCTGTATGTATTCTTTCTAGAAGCTTTTGAGCTGATAGTGTGTTTGCCGAATATCGTGAGTACAACTCCCTGTCTTGACTAACAGTCACATCGTAGTCCCTTGTGTTTCAAATACTGTTATTTTGATCTCTGGTTAGACATTATTGTAGTAAATCGTGTTTCCATTTATCGTTGCAGACACTTTGTCTTAAATTTTTCATATTTATAGAAATAATACAGAATAATCGAAGAGAAAGCCTAAATTAACAGTGAGAAACTAACTATGCTTTCTCTATCTCTTAAGTCCATACAGAAACTGGACTCCTGATCCGTCCATTTTTGCTGTAAGAAATAGAACCACGGAAACCATTTCCACTATTCATATCCTATTCTATAACGGCTTTCTATTCTGGTTTTCCGTAGTAACTTTCTGTACTTAGAAGAGCATCACCCAGCTTTGTCTTCCAATGCTTCTTTCACCAGTATTTGGCTAGAATCACATATTAACAGATATGCTAGCCGATGCTAGCAACTACAGGATCGAGGAAGAGTGGAGTGACTTTTAGGATGCAAAAAATAATCCATTTCGGATCTTCGAAGATTCGAGCGTTTCGTAAGTCGTATTGTCATGAATGGCACAAAAGAGCCCAAGACAAGGCGTAACAGAACCAAAGGCTATATGTTGCTGATATCCAACAGCTAGTTATATAAACCTACGGCGTATCCGACTACGGTACGCTGGGTGTCTTATTCTTCTGTCGCATAATTATCTCGTATTTTGTACAACTTACAAAAGTGTTATCAGGTGTCAAAATTCATTTCATCTTATTTCATAAAGTGCTTCTACCATCCTGCAAATACTGGGAGATAGACGATGCTAAATGGGCTATATACACGGCGCTCAGACCCCGACTGAAATCCGTTCTGATTTTGAACTTGCCTTTAGCAAGCCACATGAGTTGTCGAATGAAGATCTATGTCTATGTCGGACTGGATATATTGCCTAAATTTGGACGGTCTCTTCGTCATTCTCTCCAGGAGGTAAGGTGGGTGCATCTACCTTGGAAAAAACCTTCATCCTCATCACTATAGTGCTCTTGAATACCACCCTCTTTCGACAGAGAGGACACAATCCAGCACCACGCGCTCCACGTACTTGCCCGTTTGCGTTGGAGCTTGAGATGCTCTGCTGGATGCACTCTAGACAGAAAATGTGCCCGCACAGCGTCGTGGTGGCAATCCGCACCTCATCGAAGCATATGGGACATTGCATCTCCGATAAACGTCCAACCGTATGGTTCTGACCCTCAGGGTTATCTATCAAACTCTGTGTGTTCTTTTTGAACTCCAAAACCTCGACCTCGTTATCAGACTCGTTCTCATCTGACGAGATGTCGATGACATAGTCAATAGAAGCCATTTTCTAACCGGCCTTAGTTCCTGTTTCCGAAACTCTGCTGACTGCCAGCGATAGGTCTCTAGTTACACGTAGATAAGCCTGAACCCTTCTACAACTCTCCGCGCCTTGTTGCGCCAGCTCCTGCTCTGCTCCGCAATCTTGCTCTACAAATGCGAAAGACTTTCCAAAAACACCAACCTGACTATCTGCTTTCCGTTGGTGCTCTCTTTACTGGATCTTGACGAGTTCTTCTTAAGTAGATATTACTTGAAACGAGACTATGTCTTGCTGCTTGTTTCAGTTTTACCAGCATAACAATAAAAGCCAGCTCTTGTCTTGGGATCCATTTTGGTCTTTTTCTCCGAGACACAACCAAGTAGTGTACAGGGATTTTAGGGGTTTCATAGAACAGCAGTTCAAAAATTCATTTCATTTCACCTTTTAGTCGCCTTTTAATAAGACTATAGACGTAGTAAAGAACTTGACCGAGTTGTGTGGTGTAATTGATTATATTTTTGAATTAGTTGGTGGGTTTATAATAATCAAAAGTGAGAAGAAGGCATTGAAATGAGCGAGTATAATAATCCATTGGCGGTTAGTTTACCCTATGTATTCAACAAGCCAGAGGATTATCCTACTGAAGTGTTGGCGAACCGGTTCCAAGCATGGAGGTCTGTGATCAAGGAGTTGGTTAGCTATTTGAAGGAGTACGCCAGCGTGCAAGAGGAAATAGTTAGACAGCAATTAAGATTACAGCAAGCTGTGGGGACGACTGGGCCTGTGATAACGAGGTCCAATAGCCGGGGTCAGCATGGGTATGCACATCATGGAAGAAGCGAGAGCGTTGCTCGAGAGCACAACAATGATATAGACACATTTTTTTTGCCGTTTGGTAACGGGTCTGTTCAAGATTTGCCGACGGTGCTTACAAGATTCCACCAGCAAAATGTCACAAATTGCTCGAAAACATTGAAGGAGCTCAATTCCAGCATCATTCCCAAATTGGAGGAGTTGAGAAAGGATTTGTTGGTGAAAATAAAAGAGATAAAGAACTTGCAGAATGACTTTAAGTCGAACTTGGGAAAGGAACTCACAGAGACGAAAACTTTACTTAATCAGTACCTGCAAGCAATTGAATTATCAAACAAATTAGACATTTCATCGAGCTTAAACTCACTGATTGAAAGTGAAAATGGTAAAAATGATCCTTACATCGTGAGAATTAAGTTGGAGAGACAACTTAAGAGACAGCTCAACGAAGAAAACTATCTTTATGAAGCATATAATAACTTGCAATCAGCGGGTGGAAAGTTAGAGTCAATTATCGTTTTAGAAATAAAAAACTACTTTTCAACATTTTTACAATTGTTGGAGACAGAGCATTCAACCATCCCGCAGTATCTTTTGCCTCATCTCAACGAAGGGTTTCTTTCCAAAGAAGCAAACTTTGAATGGGATTCATTCATTTCAAGAAACATCCCTTCTAGAGGCGGGGGTGGGTCTAATTCTTCCACAAGCAAGTTTATTGATCTTTCACTTCCCTCCCGAAAGATTCTGGATTTGTCTATTCCTCATTACAAATCTGCTATTAATCATGCAGTCAGAGAAGGTCCGTTAGAGAGGAGATCCAAATTTTTGAAGAGTTACTCAAGTGGTTGGTACGTTTTAACTTGCAACTACTTACACGAGTTCAGGAGTTCTGATCGTCGAAAAGATTTGCAGCCTGTAATGTCGTTACCTTTAGACTCGTGTGTGGTTACGGAGCATTCTAAGGATGACGGTAAGTCTGGTGGGTTTTACAAGTTTATGTTAAGCTCGAAGGGATCCAACAGTTTGATTCACAGAAGCCATAACTGGGTTTTCCGCACCGACAATTACAAGAATATGATTGAATGGTATTCTGACTTGAAGAGCATGACAAGCTTGCCGACGCCTTCAGCTCGATCAAAATTTGTGGCTAAAAAGTTGGCCGCCTCTTCCAATCCTGGCTCCAAACAGGTATCCAGAGCATCGAGTCTTCTTTCTGGGGGAACTAAAAAATCTGCTAGAACATTACAAACAAATGACCTCAAGAGCAACAAGCAAAGCGTGAGGACCAATTTGGCTGCGGGGTCCGAGACTAAAATCAATGAAGTATCTTCGACGTTCTCACTGAAGAACAACGCATCGCCCAGGTTGAGCAATATGATCAATAGCGATGGGACAATAATCACTCCTATCGAGACATATGACGACAAGGGTGTAGATAATAGCGAACAACGCTCTGAGGAAGTACAAAATGGCAATAATTATGATAATAACCAATACCCTAACCAAGAATACCAAGGGCTATCGAACAATTCGAGTCTTTTACCAGTCAGACAAAACACACCTCATCAATATATCAGTGCAGGCTATCAGCATCCATACTACATTACCAGCTCGTCACCTCAACCACAACAATATTATGATCCTGTCAGTCAACAATTCTACACCATTACCCCAGCAATGAACAATCAAGGACAAGTACCTCAGCCTCAGTATTTCCCCATGTCACCACTGATGGGTCCACAAATACAGCTAGGTTCTCAAATGGGGCAAGGACAATCCGCAGGCAAGCCAGGCTCCAACCCTCTGTATTTCCCAGTCCAACCAACGCCCTTGGCTATTAGAACTGGCAGCGATAATCAAAACCAAACGGACGGTCAGAGCAACGGACAAGCTAATGAAAGTTCCTTGCCTTACCCAACCAATCCTACATTTAGTTCTACACTATCAAGCAGAAAACCCTCGAGCACTATTACAGCTGAAAGTTTCACTGCAAATGGGACTAAGCATGATGATGATGGCAGCGTCGTCACCAAAGAAAATCACAGTGCAGTTACAAAAGATGGCAAGAATATCTCGGGTGAACTTGTACAAGAATCAGAAAAAGATGAAAGCACCCTAGAAGATGCCATGTCTAACGTCAAAGTGACCAATGCTGGTCAATAAATATTTATGTACCACTATAATATTAATATTACTATCAAAAGTTTGACATCCTACACTCTACACCTTAAAATAAAGCTTTAAATGCTCCTTGATCTGATATTTGTATTATAGATAATTATAGAGTACCATGAATGTTCTAAAGTAACCCACTTGTTGATTAAACAACCACACCAGAGTTAGACGCAATACGTGGCCACAAATCAGCACACTCTTTGGCAACAGGACCAGTGATGGCAGATCCCTTCATTTCACCCTTAGCGTTGACAATAACACCTGCGTTATCTTCGAAGTATAAGTACACACCATCCTTTCTTCTCCATGGTCTAGCTTGTCTGACAACAATAGCTGGCATGACCTTCTTTCTCAACTCTGGCTTACCCTTCTTAACGGTGGCCATGACCATATCACCAGCAGATGCAGCTGGCAATCTGTTCAATCTAGCACCGAATCCCTTGACGGCCAAGACGTACAAATTTCTTGCACCAGTGTTGTCACAACAGTTCATAACTGCACCAGTTGGCAAAGCCAACGACATACGGAATTTGTTACCTGAAGCTCCGGATCCAGACATTGCTATACTATTATTCAAGTAATGTTTTAACTTAAGAGTTGACTATGAATACTTTAAAGATGTATGAAAAATTTTTGAGAATTGGGGCATTACCAACGTGAGAATTACACAAAAATGCAAAAGGGTCTGGAACCCAAAAAAAACTTCAAAACACGTGACGTGACTGCGAAATGGATTCTCTCACTTGCAACTGTCAAGAATAGGGTAGAGGAGGAAAGACTATGGGAAAGGGAAACAAAAATGGAAGGAAGAAAAGGTGGAGGATATGAATGGCAAGAGGTATGGAGTAAAACAGATTGTGACCAATGAGCTTTATGGTGTCAATAGAATAAAAGATAGTTCAGCCTAAAAGTAAGAGTGCGCAAGTGAAATTAAAGATATTAATGGGTGCAAATAATAAAAAGCATAAGTGATTACAATTTGAGACTCGATTTGCACTGGAGGGAAAGGTAAGTGGCATTAGACACCACCTTGTCGGCAGATTGATGAAAGGTGTATGTAGTGAGCTATCAACATGTATGTTATTGTGCGAATTAACGGGAATGCGGCGGTGAATGGTGAGGCTGAAGCTATTGTGTAGAAGTTAACCAAAAATATTTTATCATATTAGATGTAGCTAAATGGGAAGACTTTTGCAGCGCACATATGTTTGCTTAAGTTTAATCCGGAAATGGTGTATGTGTGCCTGAGAGTATGATCAGCGATTGGTAACATAATTCAATCAAAAGTAGAGTTATTTTTTACTTGAAGATACCAGTATCGAATTTGTAAGTGTTCTGTTTAGAGATAATTGGAATTCGGTCAGACATCATATACACAGATATGGTGGTTGCACTCACCCAGTAATACTACTTGGGTAATAAAAATAGTCGAGATTCAAGGCTGTAACCATGGCAGTAGAGATTGGGTTTGAAGACAATGTGTTGCATTAGCTGAAGTGCAAAAACCAGCCCCTCATCGTACAGACAAGTGAGAAAATACAAGTTGTTGTCTAAATAAGTTTAGTCGTTTCCAGTGTATGATGAGTTTGAACTTGGGTTTAGTATAGAAATCCTACGCATCTAATAACTCAGGGATGTGATTAACTCTCATGTTACACATAACTAGTCTAGTGAGTAAAATAATGAGAACTTTTCCTAAAAAGTCTGCATTGCAAAAATAGATAAGAGCTAGAGATAAAGTACAGATTTATAATGATAACACGTTATTATTGAGCTTAGTAGGTTCTAGCAAAGCCAATTAATGCTAGAAATGTAAGCTTTGGGTATTTATGTCAGATATTTAGTTTATTTTAGTTTCGTTTAGTCAGTTAAGTTCAGTTTAGTTGTTGACAACTTTTAGCGTACTGGGGCCCCTTGCCATATCTGGCAAGGAACCGTTACTAATGCGTCGTCTTCCATATTCCTCACTTATCCTATTGAGATCACCATCGCCCGTTATGTCCGCCGATGGGGGTTGGTGCATGTACTCGTCTGCTGTATGATCATTGGAAGACAGAGAGTTATGCTGCAGATGACCCGCCGAATGCATACCCGGTGTAATGAAATTAGATGGGTAGTTATTTATGCTGACATCAGGAGGACCTGACAAGGTAAACTCATCTGCCTTTTCATCATCATCATCTCTTCTTCTATGCGAGAGGAAAAGGAAAAGAAGTCCGCCAAGTAGCCCGACTCCAGCAACTGATCCTATCGCGACACCTACTATTCCACCTGTAGAAAGAGCCTTTTTGTCGTCTCCACTAGAAGAATCGTCAGAGCCTGAGCTTGAGCTCAGCGAGGTTGATGATGACTGACTGCCAGTTGGAGATGCAGAAACAGTTTTTGTTATAGCGATGACTGATGCAGGTTGACTAGGATTAGTTGTTATTGTAGACTTGATGACAGATTTGCTCTTTTTAGTTGATGACAGCTTTGATGTAGTGGATGATGATGATGCTGATGCTGATGAGCTGGCACTGGAGCTGAAGTCGCTCTTCGAGCTCGAGCTTGCTGCAGACGAACTGCTTGAACTACTTGAGCTGCTTGGACTGGTAGAACTGCTTGAGCTGCTCTGGCTACTCGAGCTACTACTGCTCAGCGCAGAACTCGAAGATTCATCGTCCACATCACTATTGACATAGACAAGAAAGTAACCATCTCCTCCACAGTCTTCGAGCGAGTATCCTTGACAGGTGGTATCACAGTTTGAATCGTCCACTTCGTCCGACTCGTCGGGGGAACTATCTCCACAGTAGCAGTCCGATCCACTAATCAATGCTGCCACTCTCTTGCCTGAACAAACACCCTCACAGTGCGCGGAACTCTGGTACACAAAACTGTCCTTGTAGTTCAACAGCGACTTCACCGATGAGCTTTTGAAGCAACCCATCTTCGAAAACAGGTCCGCCAATGCTATATCCACCACACACAACGCCACCACTGCCCATCCCCAAATCCTTCGATTAACATGCATTTTCCTGATGTGTACGTACTATTATCGTTGTCGAATCCGATGTCCTGTCGACGTCTTTATGCCCTCCCAACAACTCCTAGACCGAGCCTTATTCTGCTTTTCTTCCCGTACTCCTCTGTACTTTCTCCTCCGCCAGCTACCGTGTTCGCCAGCTGTGTTTTCTCGATTTCTTCGAACTCCCGCCGAGTATTCTTCTTCGACTAAAAAACTCCCAATTGTATGACCGCAACTCTTGAGTCTTTGCTTGTTTTAGGTCCACTATCAAATTAACACTATCTTTTGGCAATATTCTACAGCCTACCTGACCTTGATGATATATCTTCACACCACAATTCCTATAACTATCTTGATCTCTGATACGTTACAAGACTTGAACATAGATGAAAACAAAACTTTTATAAGGGGCGTTGTGAAATTTCAGCTATAAGAAATGGTTGAAATTAAAAATAAAACCCGAAATGTAAATACCGGGACTGCATATAAGCTTATCTGAGCAGCCGGCACTTGTGGAAGAGCCAGAGGAGCGCGGAGACTGTGCTCGAGGAGATGGGTGCGTGGGAGCTGGGAGGGCTTGTGGACAGAAGACTGGGCTCAGAAAGCATGTTCTGGGCGATGTAGACGCTGGAGAAAATTTGGTGTTGTAATTCCAGTGTTTCTGCAAGAGGAAGGTTCGCAGTCCAAAAAGATCCGAGCAGCGAATGGAGTCACATAAGGGATGTGACAGAGAATAGTAGACGCCGACAGGGTGCCTGAAAGAGCACAAAGTTGTGCGCGAATACACACAAACTCACTATCAACATGCCAAGCAAGAGCGGCTACCCCCCCTGGAGACAACCGTGGCCGCCTGTAAACAGAAAACTGAGATCAGTGTCGATAGACACTGATCTCAGCGGTACACCTCACCCGAGACTCCAAGCGAGAACCTAAAAGACACTTGCTTGTAAGTTCATTCGAGAAGAATATGTATAACGTCAGGGCTATTGTGTAGCGGCTCAAGCTGTGTGCACGAAGTCAAAAGGAGTTTGCAGCGCTGATCAGACAGGAATGTTTATACGTGTGTGTGTAGCGATATATTTTTTTGACACCGTGTAAAGATATGAGTATATGCAGGCAACGAAAAAAACGAATAAAGGCGATATACGAGGCAATGAGCGTATGGCAAAAGGAGAATGGGAGAGGTGCGCCGGCAGGCGCAAGGAAGAAGCTTGGTGGCAAGCCTCGTCTCTAGGAAGAGATGTTGGAAGAGTGGTAGGATGGTGGAGGATCGCGGGGAGGAGCATTGGGCGAGGTGTGGGAGGGAGACGACGGTTGGTGTTGAGCAGCGCAGAGGCAGGAGGCGAGTGGCGTGTGAATTGCAGCTCGCTTGAGCACCGTTCGCAGCGGGCACGCTCTGGGGAGCGGTGCCCGCTAGAATGTGCTCTCTGGAGAGCCTTGCGAGCGAGTCTGGCGGGAGCGCAATTTTCGGGTCGTGCACGAGCCGAAAAAAAGTCTCTTCAAAAAGGCCATCAGAGAACATGGATAAGTTTGGACTCTATCTTCTTTCACGGACGGGAATCAGACCACCGCGGTATTGATTAACAAGACAAAGCGGTGCAAGTGACCTGTTCGGAGACCAAATGCCCTTTTCGCTAACCACGATCGTTTATTTCGTAGATCGTTGTTTGATAGTAGTTGGGCAGACATTGCGATAGAGCAAATTTATAGCACAGTGTAGAGATGAGCGTAGAGACGAGCGGAAGAGAGTGCAACACAAGGCGGGCTGGAGTGTAGCATGTAATGGCCACCAGTGTTGAGCAGCAACCACAGACACACCATGCTGGTGTGTCTTTGTCTGTGGGACTCGGTGGCCAGAGATGTGGGAGCCCGAGCTTTGAAGGAGAAACATTTGTGTGCGTTCATGGATCTCAGGTCTTTTTTCTACTCGAATATCAAAACCGGTATTTGAATAAAATATCTAATAGCACTAGCAAGCAATTTAACGGCATTGAACGAATGAAGCAGTAATGGAGTCTGTAATAGCATCCCTACCGTCTATATCACGGGTGGTTGATAGACATTCTCGAGAAATAATGGATTTGAACATCCCCAGCATACAAGATCTCAAGCTTTACGATGAGATCAGCACTAAGTCGCCCTTTGTGAATAAGTTCCACTTGAAGCTAGCGTACGACGATTTAATTAAGATGAAGTCGAAAGTACTGAGCTTCTCAAAGAAAAGGCAATACCATGAAGTGTCTCGAAAAATAGATGATTTGTTGGGCATTATTGACGAAAAGATGTATGTGAACCAGAAGCTAATAGACAATCGCCAAGAGCGACTGGAAGGCGAACACAAGCCGACGCAGAATGCAGAGGTTTCCAGTGGAACCAGCCAAGTTGTTTTAGACGAAGACAACCTCACGTCGCTTCGACAGCGACTTCTTTCCAATGGCAAGCTGTCTACGTTGTTGGATGACAGACAGGAGAACATTAACAGCCAACATGATTCTTTCCAGAGCGAAATAATAAACGATCTTTCGGATTTATCCAAAGTCTTGAAAGACTCTGCATTGAAGTTCTCCAGCAAATTGTTCGAGGATACCAAATCACTAAGTGAGACGGAGCAAGCAATGATGAAAAATTCGACCTATATGAATAAAGTCAGTGGTAATTTGAACGACTACTTGTTGAACAAGAGTGGAAATACGATTAGCTTGTGGTGGCTACTCAAAGTGCTGGTCGCAATTTTCTTTACTTTCATTTTCATCATGATCATCATCAAAATATTCCCCCACATGTAATTGCGTTTACAAACATCGCAAATGAAAATTGATCTTTTTTATTTACGGAGAAGTTAATAAATAAAGTATATAGATAAATCAAGGAGCAATATGAACAAAGAAGATAATTGAAATGGACAAAAAAACAAATTAAAAAAAAAAAAACGGTAGAACGAGAATGAAAACTTTATTTTTTTTCATGATTTATGCAAATTTGGGATACAACGTAACATCTATGATGACTTCTGATGCATTTCGAAGTTGAGGACAATATGTCCATCGGATGCATGTGCGTAATGTGAAGTTTGCTGTGATCCTTAAAATTATTGATCATGTTGATGCTGATAATCATCGTTCATAAATTCATTATCTGAGTATGAAAGGTTGGAACCATCATCCATGTGGGCTGTTTGGTTCTGAAATTGTCTGGGCAAGTTGCCACATCTGTCTTTACCAAAATTGATTTTCAAAGTTTTATAATCTTCGTAAGACTTGATACCATCTATAGCCTTTATGGCGTTAGCTATGTTGATGAAATTGATGAAAGCACAATTCTTCTCCTCAAGGTAGTTTATTTGTTCGATGTCTCCAAATTTGGAGAAATCATCCCTTAACTTCCTTGCATTGTAGTACTCAAAGTTGGTAATATTTCCAATGTAGATGTTTCTGGAAGCACCATTAGAAACCGCTAAAGATAATGCGTTAGAAAGTGGCCCTGAATGTTTTCCCCAGCCAACCTTGATTCTTCTGTTGTGAATCGTTAAACCGTGCAATTGGCACATAGCGAAAAATTGAGCTGCAGCAATTGGATCGATGAACGTTATGAAACAGACATGACGCTCCTTCAAGAATCTAATACTTTGCAACAATCCTCCTCTGACAACATTACAGATTTCTTCGATCGAAGAATCCTGGTGCAAGTTTCCAAGGTAAACTGTTCTGTTACCTAAATTGTTGGCCCCTCCAGCTTGTGTGGCAATTTGGGCGGCGGCGGCTGATTGCTGAACCAACGCAGACGATATAAACTCTCTATCTGCAGCAGTAACAATGTGCTCCATTCCAGGTGCCAATCCTAAATACTGAGCAGCATTGTGTTGCTGGGTTTTCGTTATGAATGCACACCTATCTTTTCCATAGAAACATCTCTTATCCAAATATTTTTCTTTCAAAGGTAAGTTGGCAACACATCTAATAGCACTCAAGATGGACAAAAAGTGAATAAATGCTATACCCTTCTCAGGTATTATTTTAATACAGTCAATAACTCCGTAACAAGAAAGATCCTCTCTTAATTCCTCTTCAGTGATGGATTTACCATTTTCGGGATTGTTGAGATTACCCAAATAAACATTTCTAGTAGCGCCATCTCTTTGAATCGCTTCCAAAACAACTGGAAGGATTGGTCTATTCTTTCCCCATCCGATCCGTATATCGTTTCCCTTAATACTCAATTTTTTTAATATGCAATCAGAATGGAATAACAAAGCTGACTGACGATCTATAAATGAAATGAAAGCACATTTTTTCGATGGAAGAATTCTCACGTTTTCCAAAATACCTGACCTTACGTAGTCCAACAATTCGTTGGCTTCAATGTCTGCTGGAATATTGCCGAGGTATACAGTTCTGGAAGGAGCCAATGACGCATTGACACCAGAAGGACCTTGCGAGTAAAGAACTTCATTCTGCGACGATGGCATTCCCATCATACCGTGGGGAGATCCATCGTTAGAAGACTGAAAGGAATTAGGTGCCTCGTTTAACGTTCCCATATGATGTTGACCGATCACGCCCATAGACTCTGGCCCTTGGAGCAGAGGATTTCCGGAATTCAACATTGAAGTGTCCTCAGTGTAGTAGTCACCATTACGACCCTGTTCTCTCTCCATACCATTGAATCCATACGGAGAGTCACCTTCGTGTTGTGGATACTGACTGAATCCTTGTTGAACATTCCCAGACTCCTGTGGTGCGTTGGAATCCATCAATTGATCCTGCGACCCCTGCAGTGAATAGAACTGAGGATAATACTGCTGCGCAATGTATTGTCGAGGCACTCCTTGATATGGGTCATAGTATGCCATTCTTGATCCAAGATTTTCACTCCCTTCAAAAGCCTCTTAATTCCCTTGATGCTACCGTTAGAAAGCGCTTATTTCAACACAAATGCAAATGCTTTCACGCTCTTATAATTTCTCAAATATCGTGAATATCTTGAAATTGTCTTCAGAGCTTGGAACTGCTATCTCTAGAATAAAAGGTGACTTTCAACTAAAGGCTAATATCAAAATATTTCCTGTTTGGTACTCTAATATGTATACTGATAGAATCTATTATACAAGGTGTTTTTTTCACTCTTCAGATACACTATTTAATACCACAAGTTCTACTTTAATATTATCCTTTCTTATATTGGACGTGCCTGAGATGAGTCTTTCAAAATTTTTTGATCTCTGCTTCTCTTCGGAGGAAAAATTCTCTGAAAATTGCACGACCAAATTTTATATGGGGATAGAGATCTAAGGGTCTAATGAAGCTATGAGAGAGTGTATAGTTTATTTAGAGGTCTGTAATGAGAGGGCTAATCCGAACTGTAGTCTGTTTCAATGTCCTCGTCAATTTTTGTGGGGTTTTTGATGTCAGAGGTCGTTTGTTTCAGCTTTGTAGGTTTCTCCATGTGAGAATGCGACGAGGCCGTTGGACTGGCTGCGGAACATGGCTGAGTCGTTTCTTGCAAATGAGTGTAGTTTTCAGACTCAGGCGACAGGCCGCTGGCGCCTGAAACAGGGGAGTCGGCATCCGAGATGTCTGTTGACATATTTTGAAGCGATTCAACATCGGCCATCGGATCCATAGGATGGGAATCCACATCTGTCATGGAATCATGGCCAGGTATACGGGAAACGGGGAGGTCGTGAGTGCCGGTCGGGTGATGGTCGATTGTTTCCGGTACCTCTGACTTTATATCAGGGTCTGGAGAGTTATCCGTGGGACCCACACCCACAGCTTCTTGTGCAACATTGGAAAGCAGAGTAGAATTCTTGTTCTGGGACTTAAAAGTCTTTCGAACCTTTGAAAGCTTTCTGGACAGTCTTCCTATGCCTTCCGACTGACGTTTTGCTGGTGCAGGCGAGGAAGATCCCTCGAGCTCCAACTTTTTGACGGTTTCGTAATCTTTGTTCAAATCCTTCAATATTTTATCAGAGTGGCCTTGCAATTCCCATATTCTATCTTTCTTCGAATTCAATACTTGATAAAATTTGTCCTGCAAATCCGTCATCAAGAGCTGATGATCTTTTTGACTTTGGTCGTACTTCTTCTTCAATTCTTCAAAGTCACACTCGATCTTGGATTTTGAGTCTTGCAAATCGTCGACTTTGTTGACCAAGGAGAGGTTAGTCTCTTGCAATAGCCGCATCCAATTGAAAAGATCGTACTCAGCAGATTGAGATGATTCGTTTTGCTCCTGCAATTTCATTGTGAATGACCCTAGAGTCATCGGCAAGCGACTGGCTGTTTTGATATATAACAGAATGTAATCTTCAGTAGGCTCTTCTATGACTTCTTTCATTATACTGGTTTTCTCCGCATAATTCTTCAAAGAAGAGACGAATCTTGAGGTCATCACAAACTCACAAACTTCCCCGGATTTTCTATCTGTTGATAATAGGTCCCAAACAATCCGGCTCCATTGGTCGCTATTGTAAGTGTTGTTAGACAATTTCATAGTCTGAACTGCTTTTGGATCCAAAAATGTACTGAACACACCCTCATGGCTGACTGCAACCAATTTGGCACTCCAATTTGGTTTCGTCTGATTGGAACCTAGCTTATTAATGTGTAAAAACAACCTCGAAATTTTTATTGTGGACCCAGTATGTTGGTCTTCAATCTGGAACGGTATGCAAGTTATGCTCCCATCTTCCCATTTGGTCTTGTTCTCTTCTATATCATTCATACCCCATGGCAACTTACACTGGTTTCTCTATAAAGATGGAAATTTAAGATAAATTTTGTTAGCATTATAATATACAAGATTTAATAAAACGGACACCAACCAAAATATATCAATGCTAGGTTTTGCGGGTTTGTCGCCTCTTGTATAAGCTCTCTTACACTTGCTTCCACACTTAAGCCACCAGCTGCTATTTTATCTGAAACAGTTGCTATCGACCGGCCGGCCTCTGATCCATCTTCTTCATACTGTGGAATGTCAATTTCCATTAAAGCACTTTGCAACTTCTTTTTTCGCAATGGTGATATCGACCAAGAATACAATGGATCCCATCTCAAGACATCCAATATCGACAATATATGATCTTTGTTATCTCTGAGGACCCTGAAGGTGTGCTCACAGGATTTTGTGAATACTCCATTGGTTCCCACAACTCCAAAACCATCAACTATATCCCTGGTTAGCCTGAAGGGAACAGTTTCTGGTATAGGCAAACGCTTTCCTTGGTCAAAAGCAACGCCTAGATCAATGTGTATCGGTTCACCAGTAGACAGGTCAAGTAGAATATTGTTACAATGTCTATCTCCAAGGCCTAGTATGTGACCAATCATAGAGGTCGTTGCGACTCCTCTGGTGTACAAATTTTTACTATCGAACCATTTCTCTGGAGTCAAAAAATTGTCAAGAAAAAAATACTTCAAGACCGGAGTAATCTGATCAGTAATGGAATTATATACTTGAATTCTTTCGCTTCTGTTCTTCGTTTGACTTTTTCTCATCAATTCTTTGGCCTTGTCTAGCTTCATTTCGTTTTTATTTACGTGATATGGTTTGATGACCTCGATCAATGCAATTGAATTAGCAACAAATTCAATTATACCCGCCTTTGGTCCCAAAGGTATGGGCTTGTAAGTTCTTACTCTCAAATTTCGTTTCTGAGTTGCCTTATCCTTCAGCAAAACTACATTTACTCTTTCAAACACCTGTTCCATAATAGCATCTTGTTTGAGATCATCCGTTCCGTGTTTCAATAGCACTTTATGTTTATCACCATTGTTCATGAAAAATGTAGCAATTTTTGGTAAACTGAGACCTGAAGTTGCAATTGAAATCTTAGGCTCTATTTTTTCAATCAAAGGGGCATCTGTGTAATCGGCTATTTTGGAAACCGGTATCAGTCTTGTTGGTAAAGGGATATTTGGTAAATCATGGAGCCAGTAGTTGGATTTGTTTATACTGGCAAGATTCAAGGCCTTACCCCTAGAAACTTTATGCTCGGCGAGTTTCACTGACTCAAAACAGAATTTCTCAATTGGTAACATGATTTTATGAACATAGAACTCGTCATTCTCCGTAAGACTACTCCATAGAGATTCTCCCAATTGCTTAGGTTGGCTCAATGGAGACATAGATTCCTGGAGTCTCAAAGAAATCAAGTAGTAAAGTGAATGGAAAGGATGGTCAACACAGATCCGAATCACCAACTTTCCCAAAAGATCTTGGAACTTAGTATCGTTTGCAGACAAGCGAGATATCAATTGAGATGACCAGTTGACCACTTTGTGTGTTGGCATTTGGTATATTTCTTCTGCTATTGTTGTATTGAGGTCATCATTACTTGACTGTTCCAACCATAAAGCGAAAAACCTATCAAGATCCTCGTCCACCTCATCATCGAATAAAATGCTTTTCAAGTAGAGATGAACGGCGTTGCAAGCGAATTCTCGTCTTTGATTACTTCGCAATTCATACTCTGTTTTCTCACTCATATATTGCGATTTCAAATTGGTATAATATTTTTGAACTGTTTTCTTTTCATCTGCTGAAACGTAGGTTTTTCCATAATGATCTTTCAATTCTTCAATTTCTGCCTTCTTATTCGCAACCCTCCTTTCCAACTTCTTTATTTCATCGTCCAAGCTTCTTGATTTAGACTGTTTGTCACAAAACTGAGCCAAGAGGCTATATGTTCTTGCTCTTTGCTTGGTACCTTGAACATATTGCACTTCGGGAATAATAGGTGTTACAAATTGATCCATAATATCTGATGCTAATTCTTGTCTCGAGTCGGCCATCCATCCCACCAACTTCGCTTGTATGAAAGACGAACTTATTAACTCCGCAACTCCACTATTCTTGATCAAATCTTTAAAAATCAAAACAGGTGTACTTGTTTGACCCTGTTCCCACAAAGAACAAGCTATTTGGTATTTTGACCAATTTTTGTATTTGTTCTTAAGAGCCGGCTTCAGCATCAATATATTGCTATTGACTATATTATCAATCATCATCATAGAGCTGATCATTTTTTGCTTTTGACCATCCTTACGCATTCTATCGTTGTAACGGACAAGATCAATGATAGTTCCAATCCATAATTCGTCGTTGCTAAGATCGTTAAGCGCGACCTTTGATTCAGCAAACAGTTGTAAGACAGTCTTTCGAGTCAATAGAATGCTTTCCAGGGTTTTCACGTCGACTATATCGAATGCAGAAAATTCTTCATAGAAGTCTTTGAGTTGGTTGGTAAGAGAAGAAGAATTGTATTCAAAAATATCATACAAGCCATTTAAAATGCCTAATATTCTGAACCAGCTTACAGCTGTTTGGTTTGCGAAACTAGATAGCGCCTCCTCTTTTCTCATCAAAGTCTTTGCCATACAATCTGATAATAGTTTCTTCGACAGAAGAGGATTCTCTCTTATTTGGCATAAGATGTTGTACACCAATTTGTTTTCCAGAGATTCTTTAGAAGGAATCAAGTTCCATTGGTTTAATTTCCAAGCTCTTTCATAAGTTTCATCATCATTTTGGTCGAAATTGTAGGATTGGTTATTTCCCAATAGAGTTGATATTCCATACATACCAAACTCATTCATAGTAGTGAGAACTTTTGATGCACTTGTCGGAAGTCCTAAAGATAAGTTTGTATCAAGCAACCCACTGTCAAAATTGAATTTGTCAGAATTATTGATTGACCTTGATATCAATTGATATGAATAATCAAGAGACGGTTCCTCAGGTAATCCGTAGAATAGATCAGTATCATCAATTGCTTCATACGATTCTAAAAGTTCATCTTTAAATTCAAACCATTCGAAGTCGTTTTTCAGTTCCAGATGCAAATCCTCGAAGATTAGAAGTGCAGATTTATATAGCTTACTTTTGACGGCTATTTTGAAAACGTCGTATAAAGGAATAGACTTGTAAATATCTTCAAAATATTGTAATTTGTACTTCATACCTATCCGGAGGTGAAGTACAGAATTTACAAACACTTTCGCATGGTCTGGGCTCATTGGAGCAAGCTGTAATAATTTGGCGAAAAACTTCTTCATGACGGATAACGAATCTTTGCCTATAAAATGCAAGTAATAGCACATAGCAAAAGGTAACAAATCCTTAGAAAATTGTGGAAACTTAATGTAAAAAATGGAAACAATTGGAGCTATGGTGGTATAGGCCGAAAGGCTTTCCAACATGGATGTCAACAATTTGCTAGACCATTCTTCTACAGTCAAGTGAGATTGATCAGTAAGTTTGTTGAAAAAAAGAGACAAATTAGTCTCTGGAAGCTGGAATATGCTATCCTCTGAATTTAGAATAGCACATGAATTGATGTCCATTGATAGAACAAATTCCTGATATTTGATAAATTGAGATTCGAATCTCAAGAAATTCAGCATATCTTTCTTAGACGACTCATACTTCTTTAAGAGGGCCCCAATAACAGATTCTGCACAGGCAGAAATAGAAGGATCAGTATGTAGCATACATTCTTCAATGTTTTGTATGATTGGATCCATTGTTTGCACTTCAAAGTTGTTACTTTCAGTTTTTTCATCTGAGCAATTCTTCGGAGATATTTGAGACAATCCATCCATGAACCCTCCGTATAAGTAATGATTGGAAATATACCTTGCCGACCATAAAGTAAATTTCCTCTTGAGCTTAGTATTTTTGAAGTCAATCCCTAGCAAGACTTTCACTACAGAAAAGAGACGCCCTTTCTCATTGTATGTATCAACACGTTCGAAGACTTCCGAAATTATTTGAGCGATATACTCAGAATTACCATCAAGTAAGCACATATGGTAGTCACTATTTGAATTTAATAAATCTTCAATAGAAGCAACCGATAATCCAACACTCTTTGATTCTAATATAGCCATCACGGCATCTAAAATTGGTACAACCTTCAAGTGTTCATTCAAAGCAGCGATGTATTCTTTCAAAGAATCTTGAATTGTACCAGAAATAAGGCTTTCATCTGTTACTAGAAGTCCAGAGAGAATCTTGACCACTAAAGGTAAAGATAGTTGGTATTTAAGAGTCTTTAAGCCATTGACACTGAATAGGAGGATCGCCAAAGCATCATTGTAGACAACTTTGTGATTGAGCAAGGGATACATAATGCTGATTAAAAGCTTTATTATATGAACCAGGAGAGGTACATGAAGACAAAACCAAAGAACTAGCTTTATTCTTCTGATTTCCGCAATGATTGACATATCGTCAGTTAAGCTTTTGAGCTTCAATGAAATGCGTCTGATGAAAAAGTACAACCTTTTCTCATCCCAAAAACCTCCATTCATGGAGTACTTTTCCGTCAACTTGTCTATCAAATCTAAACTCGAATTGAGTGATATAGCAACAACTTTGAATGATCCAATATTTTCTAAAGAACTTTCAGAAGATAAAACTCGCCTTAACGACGAATCATCAAACAAACTCGATAATTGTTTTCCATCAGAAACGTCTGTAAACTCAATGATTTTTAACACAATCAAGAACAACTTTTCAATCATTAAGGTTTTAAATTCTGAGTTCAAAAAGCTTTTGATTAGATCGAAAACCTTGTTTCTCGCTCCGTTTTGTACATAAGCCAAGGGGATAATCAAATGCAAGCTATCTCTGACGAGCGTCGCCATGTCTAGTAACTTAACGGAAAACAACGATTCAACAAGGGCGCCAGTCTGATTACCACTAAAGGTAGCTATGAGAATAGCGGATATTTCTTTATAAAACTCCTCAAAAAAATCCTTTTGATCGCTGTATCCAAACAATCTGGAGGGAAAATTATTGACATCGTCAAACATGACCCAGTATAATATCAATTCTAATGAATTTTTTTGCAACAATACTTTGGGAGTTGGAGCATGTGTTAATTTACAAAAATATCGAATAGCATTGTATAAGTAAGGTTCGAAGTGTACCTCCTTAGAACACTGGATGATGTTGAATAGTACCGATACCATTATATGTTCAGAACAATGTGACAACTCACATAGAAATAAAACATATGTTGAGCTTTTTTCGAAATTCTTTTCAGAGCCAGTAAAACGACTGAGCAAAAACTTGTACGTTTCCATCTGATCTTCAACTCGTAAACACTGTAAATACGTCACTAGACCTGAGGAGAGCGCAATTTTAATCGAATTGCCTTCAATGAAAAATTTTTGAAAATACAACAGAATAATATCATCGCTATCATCTTTTATCTTTTGCCCATGTAATCCATAAACGAGCAGAAACTCATTGAATTCTTTGTAAGCATTGAATGTTTGAATGACTTCTTTCTGTCCACATTGAATTAACCAAGCACAAATGTCACCTAGATCATTTTTCAAATCATCTGTCGGCGTTTCCGATAATACTGGGAATAATAATCTTAAAAATCTAGCGACCGTTATGAGTGTGAATTCGCTTCTGTCTATTTCACTATCAACTAAAGGTCCCTCTCCTAAAACTCTTATGAGTTTTATCAAATTGGTGAAGCTGACTTTTTCAAGTGATAAAAGGTGGGATTGGAACTGAAGATTCAAATAATTGAAACAATAGAGCACATCTATCACTTTTAACTCTTCAAGGTACGATATTATGACTCCTATTACCCAATTTTCATCATTTTTCTTAAGTCTTGATATTGAAATAATAAATTTCAATAACTCCACAGAGTTAATTCTTTTCATGTTGGATATGCAATAAGGGATTATACTCTTTGGGTGCACCCTTTCATTTGTAGTAGAACTGAAATTATTGAATTCATCTTCGAATAGTGAATGATTCTCGTCGATTTGTTCTTCGGCAAAAGATGTATCTGGTTCTTTCAGACATGTTGATTCTGTCAAAGATAGGCAGGAATTCAAAAATTTTGTTAGCGGAACGATTCGGGTTATTTTAGACGATATTGTTTCATCAGAGACATCGATGTCTAGTCTGTTGAAAGTATATACTAACTCAAAAGATTCAGAAGACAAATTGTATTGTTGCAAAAATTCAGAATCAATGGATATTTGATAAGATATGCTCGTTAATAAATGTTCACTATGGTCTTCAGAAGTCAAGACCTCTTTTATGTTCGATAAGAATAGAGACCATTGAAATATCAACTCTTCTTTACCCAAAGAATGTAAGTATTTTGAGGTGTCTAACATTCTGATTATAAGTGGCTCCAATGAAACAGGATCTTCTAGATTACCCATGTAGATTGAAGACAGCACTGAAACTTTCGATGAAGACTGTCTGCGAGATATGAAATACATGTGGCTCAAGAAGTTGGATTCAAATATCCATGCTTCATCATAGGGTATACTCAGAACTCTCAGTGTATTTTCCAAAGTATAGTGTGTTTCACGCCCACACAACCATTCTAGCAATTGTTGGAACGAGCCTAAAAAAGAAGGGTTCCCTCGGATTCCCTTCATGCTAAGGTCCCATTTGGCAAGTAACCAATCTTGAATTTTTTGACCCATAATTTTTCGTTTCAAAGGAATATCCTTCAGTATCGAATTTATACTTAGCCAAAATAAAAAAGATTCTTGATTCATAGTGAAGGGACCATTGATCTCGGATAGGTCTATCATGTTAGAAATATTCATGAGTAAAGACGGATCATAATCGAGTTCCTCTCCGTAACACAGATGAATCATGTAAACCACGGATGATGATATCCTTCCGACAAACTCATCTTTAACTAGAGGAAGAACAATCTGCATTAATTTCGAATACAGACAGGTCAGATCTTGTTCGGATATGTTTTGGCATTGTGCAGTAAATAGGTATGTCTTCGAAGCAAGTAACGACCAAAAAATCAAACTAGAATTTTCAAAGCAATTCGAGATTATCTCAAGTGAATTTGAGTAGACCATATCTGTAACCTCATTGCTGAAAGATGACGAATTAAAGAGGTCTGTGGTCTCGTATGAATCAATTTTCGATTCATATCCAAATGCAGTTGAGTTATAATTCAAAATGCTCGTTGAGGAAAATAAAAATGCAATAACCACAAGTCCGTGTTTCTGGGATTTTGGGTCTAATTTATTATTGATTAATTCATGACAAAATTCTAGAGGGCTCTCGGAAGATTTGAGAATATCCACAATCCCTCCAACTTTTTGTTTTTTATGCGAAATACTTTTACTTGACGCTTCATCGTATGTGTCAAGTAATTTTTCCTTTCTGTCATTTATGCACTTCCTTACTTTATAATAACTTGTCAATGTTTTCGCAAAGCCTCTGGCTAATAGCCATGGTTTATGCTTTCCTGATCTCAAATAAAACCCATTCAAAGTAAACCAATCACCCAGAGATTCTGTTTCCAGATAATTCAATCCAATGTCCTCTCGCTGAATCTCAAAGTCAGAGCTTTCAAAAATTTTGAATAAGTTCTGAAGACTTGATCCTAATATATATAGTAAATCATCATCAAATAAAATTTCATCTTTAAGAAAGTGCATGTTCAATTCGTAAATATCTGACCTTATTGAAACTTCTTCTGAATCGTCTGAATCGTTTGCTTCATCAGAAATATTCTGGTCCAAATTTTCAGGAGCAAAATCAATAAAATTATGAACAGCCTCTAAATTGATAAAAATTAGGATTTGGTCTTGAATAGGGTTTAGCTGGGATTGATGATACTTTATCAATAGCCTCATTCCAACATGTATCAACACTTTCACCGTATTTACATCTTCTGTCTCTAGAACAATAATTAATTTGTTAACTATTCTGAAAACACTTATAATTAGAGTAGTTTCTTTCTTGTAAAACGTAGAAACCCTAGCGAGGAAACTCACTAACCTCAAATAGTTATTTCTCTCATACAAACGAACGGAAGTGACAGATATATCCTTGTCACAATTAAGAAAACTTTGTAGTGTAGAAAATAACTCAACAGCAAGCTTCTCATGCGTATTTGAATCGAAGGACTCGGAAAACTTCACCAATAGAGCATCAATTGATTTCAACAAAAACAAGAAAATACCTTCCCAATCGTCTTTCATTAGATAGTCTTTGAAAAATTGAGACGATGTTATGACGTTGATCGTTTTAGCCAAGTCTAAGGCCGATGGATAAAAGATTTCACCATTAATAAAAAATTTGGCCATAGCACTGAATACTATCTCCAAGTATCCTTTAAACTTCAACCTAGTGGTCTTACCCTTCAAGCTTTTCTCAACAAGTATGCGCAAAGTGTTAGCACCTCTTGAAATCCTGGCTTCCGTGGGCTTTGTTTTATTAGCAAGTAGCAAAATCGTCTCCGTATCAATCAAACTGAAAAGTCCTTGTATAATGAGCTTGTAGTTCTTCGAACTCAACAGACCACTTGATTGTGTGAGGTCTTCAAGGTCGTTCAATGCTTTATTACGATCTTTGATCTTAGAAGACCTGAGAAGACTAACTAGATCAGCAATGCTACGATACTCATCAGTCATATTCTTCAATAACTGTCAACGCAAATATATGAATAGGATTACATATCATTACCTGTCGGTCTCTTTCAATGCTGAAATTCACTAATTGCTTTAAAGTGTCTAAGAAATTTGATATCTACATAAGATTACAGTGAAGGATTGAAAAAAGTTTTGATCTAACTATCAGGTGTAAGTTTACCACGCAGAAAACATAGACGATTCGAAGTTGCAAATATACATGTAGTAAGACCCCTTGTAGTTCGAGTAACTTGTCTATGGTCTGCTTGTTTTACTGTTGTCAGACAATTTCTTTGCACAACCCTCTATAGGACACTTGAATGGATAGTAGCTGGTATTTTTTGCTACCATTGTCACAACCGAAAGAAGGAAAACGAGGGATCACAGCAATTACTACGGTCAATTCATCATTTATATAAGGATGTAGACATCTGATCTTGAATGTTCTTCTTTCATGGAGACGGCCATGGATTTTAATAGTGAGCATTTCAGTAGCTCGTCGCAATTATCAGAAGACGAATTTTCGAAGCCGCAAGGCCACCTCGAGCTAGGGGAGATGAATGAGCCGTACGTCGATCTCAAGATGTGCTACTGCGATTCATGCGGCTACATAACGAGATGGGACAGGCAGACGACGAGACTTCTCTATTGGGGTATACTCTTTCCTTGCATATGGGTTACCAACATAGCTATACTACTTTACGGTTTGGTGTGGCCAAACAAAACACCAATCAGCTCAAATGAGTTTGTGAGCATATTCAACGTCAAGGTTGGCTTTGTCAATGTCTTGGATCACGATCCTAGCTTCTACAAGTTAGAATATCTACATCATCATCAGGAGAAACGGCGCTGGTTTTTTGCTAAAATGATGTACTCACTTTTAGCGATTCTTATCTACCTGTTCCTTGTATCAGTAGTCGTATATGGGGCGATGAACATCGAGTCCATCAGATTATAGTCCATTATAGTGACGTCCATAGATTCCTTTTCATAGTTAACGTATATCCAAACTCGTGTCGCCGAGTCTATTTTTGATTTTTTTTCAAACCGAGTCAAACCTCCACATATCTATAAAACCTCTTGCAATAGCTAGAATTGTGAAGAGCGTAATTACGAAGTGAGAAATGATGAGGAAAGAAGTAAGATTATATTCCACTGCAGTAAAGCTTGCAAAGACACCATTGCATGGTGCTCACTTGAAACTAGGCGGTAAAATGGTCCCATACGCTGGATTCGAAATGCCGGTATTATACAAAGACCAATCTCATATTGACTCTCACAATTGGGTCAGAAACAAGGTCGGATTGTTCGACGTCAGTCATATGTTGCAACACCGTATATCAGGAAAGGATTCTGTTGATTTCCTTCAAAAGGTTACTCCAATAGATTTGAAGCAATTGGCCATTAATAGTTCTAGCTTATCGGTTTTGCTCAACCATGAGGGAGGCGTTGTCGATGATTGTATAATAACGAAGCATGGAGACAATGAGTTTTATATGGTAACAAACGCAGGTTGTCGTGAGTCTGATGTGAAGTTTTTGAAGACGGAGGGTCTGCCATTCAATGATCTCAAGCATTCAACTTTCGAGAGCACACTCTTGGCAATTCAAGGGCCCAAAGCTGCAGAGGTTTTACAAAAATTTACAACTACGGATTTGAGTAAGATATACTTCAGCCAGGTCGAACATGTTAAATTATCCACAATTGGTTCTCCGGTCCACCTTGCCAGATCAGGATATACAGGAGAAGATGGTTTTGAATTGTCAATTCCCTCATCGTCTGCTGGAGAAGTAGATGACTCGGTCAACTTCTTCTTAAGCTTGATCAACGATTTTCCTGATTTGGTCAGGCCAATTGGGTTAGCGGCAAGAGATTCGTTGCGTCTTGAGGCTGGAATGTGTCTTTATGGACAGGAATTGACTAATGAAATCACCCCTGTGGAAGCCAGTTTGAGTTGGTTGATTCCCAAATCGCGCAGATCACCAGGTGCTCTGTTCAATGGCTCTCAAAAAATACTCGGCCAGCTCGACAAATCTGTTCCATTCTCGCACCGCAGAGTAGGCTTATATTCCAAGGGCCCTGCTCCAAGGACCGGCAACAAAGTATTCGGTCCCGAAGGCCAAGAGGTGGGTTACGTTACTTCGGGCTCATATTCTCCAACACTTGGTCATAACGTCGCTCACGCCTACATAGACAAAAAGAACAAATTCGGCTCAGAAGTCAAGGTTGAGATAAGAGGCAAGCTCAGAGATGCTACCTTATCTAAATTGCCTTTCGTGCCATCAAACTTCTATAGAGGCTAGTTAATACCGATCCTACATGCACAAAATCTATATCAACTCCTTTCACACACTTAACGCCTCTACAAGTACCTATATATTACATCTGTAGCTGCTGGTTTCTACACTCCTTTGTCCTTATGTAACTAATTCACCACGTACCATCTATATCCATCATTTTTCTACTAGCTTGCTCACCTAGTGCATCGCATTTGGTATTATTTATCTCCCACCGCTTGCATTCAAATTGCAAACGTACCTGCTAATCCACATCTCATATACTTTACAGTGACTTAAGTGCACTATTTCCCCGGTCTTTACATGTGCGTCTTTTGATTGGTTTATCTTACACGTTGATGTCTATAATTTAAACACGAAATTTCTAGCCCCAGTATTCTACGCGTCGAAGCACAATAACGCCAAATTGTTATCCAGTAAGAAACAATTTCAAGAAGTATTATATGCCTAACGATGCCTAGAACTCACATATATACACTTGTATCCAAGCATTGTGTAATGCAATTTTGGCGTCATTACAGTGTGTAAATTATTGAATCATAACTCATTCGACGCGATTTACGTTCTAACTCACGCATTGGAAGACCCAACTCCAGCATGAGCATGAAAAAAACAGCTCAGGTGAATCGTGTCTAAGGAGGTAGCAATCTGGAATCGTCTAAGCTGGAATCTTATATATATAGTTCAAAAGATAGTCTTAGATTTAAAGGTAGTTATTAAGCGGTCAGCAAGGTCATTCACTGTCAGCCTTTGTCTCATAGCATGTCTTCACCTTCAAAACAGAGAACGGCATTAACATCGAAATTTTCGAATGTCGGCACTCCGTCTCCCAAGAAGCACCGTATTGAAAACCCATTCCACTCGGATGTTAAGATCCCTTATAGCCAACAGGCTAGGTCTGGTTCAGTCTCTCCCAAGAGGCCGAGATTGAATTTCATCATATACGAAGACAAGAAGACATGTCATGATCAAGTCAGTGGCGAGGGCCGGAACGAAAACGACGATATTCACGACAACCAGGAAAATATTCTACAGCCCAAGAAGATGGAGACTCGAGGGGGTAGGAGAATCCCATTATCCAACTTGAGCATTAATGAGTTTCCTGGATTTGTCAGATTCGAGCAACAACCAGTTGAACAGTTGACGGATCTTTACCAACCCATCAATTATAATAATGACTTCAATTCTTTACATAAATTTCTGAACTTGCCTAATTACCTAACTCCACCCAAGTCTTGGAAAAACAAGTACTTAACGAAGTCGTCGGCGACTGATGACGTTGAGATGAACTTGATAAAAAAGTCTGCCATTATAAAGCACAGACGTTCTTACTCGTTGGGGAAGAACGATTCCAAGTCCAGACTTATCACCAAGAACAAGTTCACCATATTGTCTACTTAAGGTTATGGTATGCATAGGCTCATTATGTTTTTTCATTAGCATTTTTTGAATTCTTCCGGTAGCAACCCAGCTAATTCTTTTCGATTATATCATTACATATTTTCATTTAATCATTTACAATACAAGAATGACCATTAATGACTTGTAATCAACATTCCTATCACACTTATTAAGTTAATCGCAACCTGTGAGACACAATTGCCATTACATTACTCAAAGTTGGCATTTTATAAACTCTTGTCAGTAACAAAAAGATTTGGCAGTAAGAAAACTGGCTGCGAAATTTATAAATTTTTCCCGATTTGTGAAAATATAATGAAGCAACAACCATTACCTACTTTAAGTATAACCACCAAGGTTAATTCAAATACATTCTATCGACTTCCAGTATATAATTATATAACGCTTTAAAAAGCTTCTTCGAATTTGTTGAAAACAAATCTATATCTAATGTCACCCTTATCTACTCTCTCTAATGCAGTTTGAAGACTTTCTTCAGATATTGGAAGAACTTCGATCCAAGGCTTGACACCTTTTTCGACAGCCAACTCCAACATATCAAGTGCTTCTTTCTTGGATCCAAGTAATGAAGCACCGAAACTTGAACCATGAGCGAGGAAAGTAAAGGGGGAGACCTCAAATTGTTCCTTAGCAGGAGGTAAACCTACGGACACAAAGTTCTTGTTCACTTTCAATACCGACAAAAAGTTTTGCAAAGTTAAACCATCAGCATATGATGCACAGTTCAAAATTACATCAAATTTATCAGCGTATTCAGTTGTCCAGTCGGAATCTTCAGCCGTTGCAATGAAGTCATGTGCACCCATTTTGATGGCCTCTTCCTTTTTAGCAGAAGATCTTGAAAAAGCAACGACCTTGGCACCCAAGGCATTGGCGAACTGAATAGCCAAGTGGCCCAAACCTCCAATACCTATAATACCGACGACCTTACCCTTAGCGTCACGACCGACCTGTCTCACCAATGGTGAGTATACAGTAAGACCGGCACACATCAATGGGGCAGCGACGTTGGTGTCCAAGCCTTCTGGAATTGGGAACACAAAGTTTTCATTCGCAATCGCGTGCGATGCGTAACCACCTTGGGTGAGGTAGTTGTCACAGTGTACATCGACAGAATTGTAAGTGGCAACTTTTGCGGCACAGTACTGTTCATTATCAGTCTTGCATCTAACACATTTGTTACATGAGTTGCATGCTGCTCCAATGCCTACCCGGGCTCCTACCTTGACTTGCTCGACTTCATCTCCAACAGCGATGACATGGCCAATGATTTCATGGCCAACCACAGCATCCTTTCTTTGCGTCGGACCCCAGTTCTGTTGAAGAGTATGGAGATCGGTTCCACAAAGTCCACAAGCGATAATTTTCACTACCACATCATTCGGAAGAATCTTCTTTCTTTCGTACTCCAACAACTTCGGCTTATTCCAATTGTCCGGGGATGCTACTCCGAAACCTTTGAACTTATCTGGAACTACTGAGCTCATTTTACCTATATCCTTCTGCTTCACTAACGTTTTTATGTCAATTACTACCCTTTTCAATGGAAGATTTGGATATCAAGCACTACTTATATATTAATTTCAAAATCATCGGCTCTACAGATAAAGGACAATCTTCATTCGCGAATTCTTCAAAAAGATAGATGCCGATTTTTGACATTTATCCGTTACTAGAGTACCTGGAAATTCGCTCATAGTGGACTATGTGTCTTGTTCTCGAAGTCTGGCACGACTCCATGACACATTGATCCTTTCCGTGGAGCCCTCATTTAAGAGACGTATGAGACATACCAGTAAAACCAACTGTTGCTAAGCATCCTTCGGAAAAATTAACCGTCCCGCACATGCTCTCCAATGACAGCAAGGGGAAGCCGGAAATTTGATCTGGCAACAGTTTTCAATAAATCAGGGAAAATTGCGACTACGTAACGTTTACTAAGCTATGGAGGGAAAATGTCCTAATTCGGAATCTAGCGCGTTTACTTTCACCTAAGTTGGTCTTATATCGCGAAAGCTGCTTTCACTAAGATTTTAAACTAGTGACATCAACGACATACTCCGGGTTATGAGATTGGTCTTTGAACTCATTCTCGATAGCCGGTACATGTGACTTGAAAATACTAAAAGAGAAGGCCAAGCGCAAATAGATTAACAGCAGGTAAAATGAGCAGCTGAGGTTTGACGAACTTTAGATCAAATATTGCGAGCGAGAGTTGCAGGACAGCATGAAGGCTGTATATTGGAAGGTATGTATACTACATATAAGAGTAGCGAGATTACTTTTTCGACTTCTTCTTCTTCTTGTTCTTCGAGGAATTCGACGGAACAGGTACTGGGGTGGAGTTCCCACTGTCAGTGTTTTCCACTGCACCTTGATGCGAGCCACCTTTCTTCTTATCCTTCTTGGCAGGTTTGTAATATGATCTCAATTTCATAGGGAGCCATCTCTCCTCGTCCAACAGGAGGTCTGCAGCAGGTTTCAACACCTTATTGGGTGCAAATTTTGCCAGCTTCTTTCTGGTAGACTTTTTGACTACGGGCCTGATGATTACCTTAGGTTTGGAGGGAAGAAGTGATGTCACATCCGTTGCCAACAATTCTTCTATGTCTCTCTCGGAAGCTAGTTTATCGATAGGAGTCAACAAAGACGAGTCTTGAGCGATGACGGAAGAAACCAAGACATCATTCTGTTTTACATTGTGCAAAATCTCGAACAATTCCCTTGAACCCGTTGGGTCTTGAGTGAAGAGCTTGAACGCCACAAACTTTATGAAATTGTAATAATTAATATCACCTGTTATTATGTTTTGGTTTGTCGATCTGAACTTGCTGCTTAGAGACTTCAATAAGGCATTCAATTTGGATGCTGCATTGGTACTTTCGTATAATTTTACTAATATTCCCACAATACCTGGCGTGACTTTTTCATTTTCAATGTCCGAAGCGACCAATTTCTCAATCAAAGGCAACGATTGGTCAAAGTGACCATCTATTGAATTTAAAGAGATCAACACTAATGTTAATGCTATCGTCTGCTTGGAGTATGAGAAGGAAGAATTAATGTGTTTGAACAATTTTCTGGATGTTGATTTAGTCTTTAGGTCATCAGCAAGATCGCTGAGTTTGATATCAAGCTTGACGAGTTCCTTATACATTATTGGAGACAAATCTTCGGGAAAGTCCTGACTAAAACTTTTGAGAAGACTGTTATTGAAAAAGCTTGCCCCCAAAGTATTTGTAGAATATCTCAAGGTGATCAAGTTTTTTATCAAAGTTCTAAACTGGAACTTTGTCATCTTGTGCAAAAGCTTGTGAATGTTTTCTCTCAAACTCAAATCTCTTTGCACCAAATTCAAATTATCTTCCTCTCTATTGATGGAATAATAGTTATTTTTGATCAACAACTTAAACATTGCGTCGTTTATAGAATTCAAGTCATGACCCGACAAAAATGATAAGCTTTTTTCAGTGTCTCCACTTATCTGGTGTATATAATGGATAGTTAATTGTATTGGTAAAAGCTCTGAGTTCAATTCTTCTTCTGGAAGTCCCGAATTTTGGCTCTTGCAAAGATCTTCTGCCTTACCCAAAAGTTTCAACGATTGACCGTAATTATCTAAAGACAACGCAATTAATGCCTCGTTGAAAATCAAGTCGTAATTGTCTTCACTTTCACTTAGAGGCTTGGAATCAACTTTTACGTTTTTCAATAGATTCAACTGGGACACAATAGCTCGTTCATTGATATCCAAATCAACAGTGCTGTCATATTGATTGTCTTGATAGATAACCTCGTATAGAGCTAAAGCCTTCTCAAACTCCCCGTCTTTGTAGTAGTTTTGCGCAACAACATGTTGAAGCCCTCTTTTCAATACGGGATTTTCCACTTCTAGTGTCTCGTAGAGCTGCTCCAACTCTTCAGTTTTTCCTATCTTATACAAAACGTAAGCAATGTCGACAACCAATTCGGACTTGATTCCGTCATCTTTGATCTTTTTTATGATATCATATGCCTTGTAATATCTGTCGAGATTAATCAAAGCTACTAAGCAGTTCTTGAACGCTTTCAAGTCGTCGAAATTTTTTATTTTCGCCAAATATTGGTAAGAAACTTCAAAAACATTTTCATGGTCAGAGTTAGAGCTGACAGAAGATAACGTCAACGCCTTAAATGCCTGACTTATAGAGCTGCTCATGGTTTCTTATAATGACCGTAGTACTTCTTCTTTCAAGATCGTTGAATATTTGAAATATTTAAATTACACAAAAATTATTAGAGATTTTTCAAAGGATATCAACAGCTGATATTGGACCTCATGATAGATGTGGGTGTTAGGAAACACCTGGATGAACATCAAAGAGGTAACTAATATCCTTGGAGCTACTATGTGCCACTATTTCCCTGAAGGCTGCTCCACAGACACTCGAAGGTGATCTTCTTTCTCTCGTTGACCTAACCTCCCCAGTATTGCATGTATACGAGTCGTAGAAATACAGAAAAAAAGCCTAGAGGTTTCTTAAGATACTATGAGACCCAAGTACCGTAGATTGTATATGTTGATCGCTTTCTTGGTTCTCTAATGGCGTCTTTCAAGCACATCTCCATCTCATATCTACACGTGATTTGTATGAAAAATTTAATACTAACTTCAAACCAGTCATAACTAATTTAGCTTATTCATTATAGGATGTATTATAGCAGAGTTTTAGCTAGAGGAGGCATTTCCTCTGGTAAGAGGTTCATCAGTAGTACTCCTTCAATTTTATTTCGCACTCAAAATGCCCGTATTTTTGACAGATCAGGGGGAGAAGAAAAGATTGAAGCACCACTAAAATTAGCAGAAGAGTCTTCACTCCCCACCATAGAGCAAGATTTGAAGGTTAATCCAAGGAAACCAAAAAAGAAGTCAGCATTTTTGTCTACCCATGAGATCGAGAATGATCCAAACTTTGAGATGTCCTCGTGGAAACAGCAGGTCGGTCAATGGATTATAAGGATATTCAATATAGACATGGACAGGTCCAGAGCAGGACCGGTAGCAGGTTCCACATATTTCGGTGAGTGTAAGAGGCAAGGTTTGTATTACCCAAACGAGCCCCTTTCTGAAACTGCAAGATTTTTTTATGTCACATTAAAACTTCCACAGTCATTCAGTCAATGGTTTCAAATCACTGCTTTGCATTACTGGATTCTTTCTGTACGTATGAGAGCGTTACCTTTCAAGCACGGTAGAAACTATCAACAGAAGATAGTAGATAGAATCTTCAAGGACATGGAGTTGAGAATGGCAGAGGAGTTGGGTATCAGCTCTACTAGAATTATCGAAGGCTACTTAAAAGATTATCATACTCAGCTTCTTGGGTCAGTTGTCAGTTATGATGAAGGATTGATGACTGATGATATTACTTTAGCATCTGCACTTTGGAGAAACATATTCAATGGTAATCCTAATGTTGATATCAGGCATGTCGAGGCTTTACTTGGTTACGTTAGATCTCAGTTGTACGTTCTTAACAAGATGACTGACAGAGAATTCGGATTTGGAAAGTTCAAATTTGTGTCACCAAACGAAGTCGTCAGACCACTTACCAAAGCTCAAGAAGCCGAGCTCATATCTAGGGCAAAGAAAGAGTTTGCTAATAAAACATTACCTTCTCAAAAAAGTTCATTTTCCTTAGATGAATAATTGAGTCTTTATTTATACTTCGATCTGTATATATTCCTGAATATTTAAGTACTATGAAACTACAATTTACCTCTTTTCAAGAAGGTGTTTTCTTGCTTGGACCAGTCGGCACCTTTGAATCCTCTTATCATTACATTCATAATGGCATAGTGTTCACCTTCTACAGCCATTTCACCTTCATTACTTCCCAAAATGATGTCCTCATAAAAAATGAAACCAAAACGGTTATAAATAGGAATATTAACCACAGATGAGCTTTCCAAATATGCAATATTGTTGGGAGACGTATCGATGTGTTTTTCAAACATGTAATCGAACATCTTTCTCACATTCCCCTTCCCCTTGGCACTCTCGGTCGATCCCACATAGACGAGAGTATAAACACCTTTGCCATGAAAACGTGAGTCGTTTTTCATGATTCTATTGAACGAATCGTGCAACAAAGGTAACATTCCGTAAAATATCTTCTGTCTGCCCTCTTCCCCACAGATATCCCACAATTCTCCGTAGCCTGATTCCATCAACGTAGCAAAGGAGTCAAGCCCGTTCGACTCGGATTCAGGTGTAGACCAGATCGCTACCGTTTCAAAGTCATGTTCCAGCTCATTGATCCCAAGAACGATTCCTTTCATAACGTGCTGCTTAAGGTATGCTTCATAAAGGGTCAACTCACACCGGTTCTTGCTTTCCTGGTCATGGAAGTGGCTCACCAACAACTTTGCAAGAGCATCGTTCTTGAATGCACTTAGAAGAGTGCGGGCAGCCTTCTTGGCATCTTTTATTGTTAGGACCCTGAGAGATTGTGAGGGTGAAGTTGCGGACATTAATTTTTCAGACATTGATAGTATAGATCTTAGACTTTATGTTTTCCAACCATAACTTGACTAATTGCTCTATAGAACTAACAGTCGCTTAACCTCTGGGTGATTTGAATATCAAGTATTTAGGTCTATATATGTTGGATCAAAGTGGTCCTAAGCTTGTCCACGTAACCGGCACAAACTTCCAAATCAGGAATAACCATTTGTATCTATTGGAGTTTTTCCTAAGGCTTTATAGGATCTACGTAGGCAGATATGATCGCTTCAGTTAGCCAACCATGAAAAGGCTTGAGAGAAACATCAGTTTGTGGCGATCGATCTCCTATGGCTGGTTTATTTTTATGTAATTCTTTTCAGGCAAGCAATAGTGACATCTATATTAGATTAAAATCTAATGGAACAAAACTTTGCACCTAAACCTTTTAAAAATATAAAAAGCTACAACACTCTAATTTGTAAACCGTATAACAAATCATCAATAGCGCAGTGGAATATTACTGTGATATGCTCTTTCTATATACTGTTAGGCCTCTGGTAAATGCATCTTCTCCACGTTACTGGCTGCTACGGCGAAGTGCCTTTGGGACCATCTCGATGAAGGCCCTTGTACAGGATTCTGATGAGAATATCAAATTTAAAGATGGACTACCCTATACTAAAGGATAATTTTTAATTTGGGATGTTCAGCAGTCTTTTGCCAAAGCCGAAGCACTCGGAATATGATATAGGAGACAAGAATCTGCTATTCGCAAAAAAATCGAGGGACAGAACCAAGGATGTGGTGGTTTTAACGGATCTCAAGTCTGGATTAGTGGAGACTGGAACCGATGTAGGCCAGGCTCTAGTGCATAAAAGTTACGATGATTCGGTGATCGCAGCTCGATACAATGATAAAAGGAAAGTACAGAGATCTTTTGAGAGTACAGTGCCCTTGAAAACCCGATACCCTAATTTAAAACACCATTTTCCCAAGCCTGACGTTTCGGACCCTCAAGTGCAAGAATGCATAAAGGAAACACAACAAGTGATAGACAAACTATTGAGAGAGAAATTGGGGCAAGATGAGAAGAGCAGTAAAGACAGTGTTAGTTTCGTCAAATTCACATCCCAAACGTATAATGCAGCCGATGAAAGAGGGCGAGAGAAGGTTGTTCAGATCCGTGATATTCAGGAAGACCCTATGCTTCCTCCTAAATTTAAATTGCGTAAGAATAGACACAAGGAACCTTCACCACCTCCACCAATACTTAAGAAGGCTGCCCCGACTAACTCTGTCACAAAGGAAGAGAGAGAGAAGTGGAGAATCCCGGCAGCTATATCTAATTGGAAGAACAATGAAGGTTTCACCATCTCTATCGACAAACGAATGAAAGCGGCGGGTTCCGGTTCTAGTCTATCTGAAGCAGATTTAAATGTTGAGAAGTTCGGTGAGCTTTCAGAGGCATTAGAAACGGCTGACAAAAGTGCAAGAGAAGAAATCAAAATAAGAAATGAAATGATGAAAGAAGTAGCATTGAAGGAGAAAATACAGAAAGAGCAACAGCTCCGTGAATTGGCTGAATTTACGCGAAATGAGAGGTACGGCCAAAAGCGATCTTACAATGATTACTCGCAGCAGAAAAGGTCAAAATATTAATCATTTGTATATTACAGTACATCATTTATATATATGTTCAAGATTTTATTGTCCACTACTTCCTCGGTTTTCTTCCTGCTCTTGATTTAGGCTTATCACCTCCTTCGTAAAGTGATTTATCAGATTCATCCCTAATTTTTTGATTCGTCCAAGTCATAACTCGAGTGATTGTTGAGTTACGTTGCTTTTCGGTAAGGTCATTGCTCAAAGTGTGTAAGAGTGACCTTAAGTCGTCCGAGGACCCGTGTTCGATAGTTTCTGTGAAAGGTATAACCAATTTCCTTCTTTTTCTCGACCCTGAAATATTCCTCAATGATCTTTTGGAGCCTTCAACAACGTCATAACCTGAAACCTTCTCATCAGGAGACTGATTCCTATCAGATCCTAAACTCTCTAATTTACTTTCAGCGATCTTGATATTCTCCTTAATTTGTAACTCGTCCTCGGGCAACTTGTCCAAATTTAATAATTTCCGTCTAGTACTCAAACTGTGTATCAAAGTGTCTTTAACATTGAGAAGTTCTTTGCGTAATTGCGATTCTCGACTACCCCAAGGATTCAACCACTGAATGAGTCCGAGAATTTGATGCGGTTTATCATAATATCTCCAATCAGAACCCCTCAATAAAACCACAGGCTGCTCTTCGATGACCTTCCTCTGTAACGAAGATATGGTCAGTGAAGGAACCACGAGACCTCCATTAGAGTCGATTACTAATTCTTCTGATTGACCATTTCCAATTGACCTTTTAATTTCTCGTTCCTTGAATACCAAGCCAAGATTTTTTGAACACCAGTCAGTGAAGTCTTTGGAAAGGTTTGTGAAATCCATGTCTTTCAATACGAAATCATCGGAGATTGAAGACGGAAAAGAATAGTCATGCTGTGAAGATATTTCGTCTTTATCAATATGAGGGCCCGATTGGAAAACATTAGCACTCTCTGACGGAAAATCGTAATAAATTTCAAGGTCAGTGTTAGATGGCCCTTGTACCCAAAGTCTTCCCATGAAATATTTGGAATTAGTGTCATCATCTTTGTCCATGTCATCCTCATCTAAATTTTTCTCTCTGTCTGCTTCATCTTCATCAATGTCATCATCACTTGATACACCTCCATTGACAGGTAATCCATTATTCTCAAACCACCAATACCTATTGAAAAATCTGTCTTTACCGAGATATTTCACTCTTTGGCAATCAAGCTCGGTCAATTTTTTTTCTATCTCTTTTTTAGCCTTTTTGAGCTTGTCTATCCTAAGCAAAAGCTCTGATCTTTTATTCCACGATGAAATGAACTCTGAATTTGATTGCGCTATTTTCTTCTCATATTCTGACATTTCAGTTGGTTCGAATATCAATCGGGCACGCTTCGAAGAATCAGCTGGCTCCTTTCCAGAGAATGTTAATACTGCATCATGAATGAATTGGTTATGTTTATGGCATTCTTCAAGGGCAATTTTGTAGTCTCGAATGTTATCCAATCTATTACGTCTCAAATTTGCAGATGTCTCGAGGCAATAGTCAATATAGTTTCTGACTACTGATCCATTAACCAACAGAGACACAATGATATCTAGTATTTGGAACTTCGTGTTAATATCTAGAGACGCATAAAACTGATTGAGCACCGTGGATGGTGTCGCCGATGAATCACTAGGTGCGAGAGTTTCGTAAACTTTTTCTATCATGTCTTTGTATTCCGGAACATGTTCAATTAGAGACAAAACACCAAGAAGAATGCACTGCCAGTTCCCATCCTTGAAGTTTCTCCTTCTAAGCCTTTCAATCCATGTTGTATTTCTGTGGTTCATTACAATATATGCATTATGAACATCCGATTTCAAGTCTGTATCAGAATTTGCCTCACTGTCTTCCTCTTCTTCATCTTCCTCATCTTCCTCTTCGTCATCGACTTCATTGTCTGCCTCGTTATCTTCTTCTTTTTTAATTTTGCTGTTATATTCTTCCTTAAGCTTACGACCTGACCCGTTTACCTTTGTTTGATCTTTTCCAATTTGACCCTTAGATCTCTTGGAATCTCCTTCGACATCGGAACTCAGATCACCTTCAGATTCGTCCTCCTCACTTTTTAAAGTTTTTTCTTCGTTTTCGCTATCGGAACCTCTTTCTTCTAAATCTTCACCATCTGTATCATAGTTTTCACCTTTTACATCATCTGACCTGAGAAAAGAGTTTTTCGGTGGTAAATTGACTAGTAAGCCAAATATAGTATCATTCGCTTCAGCTTTTGCCTCTTGGTCTTTATTGGGAATTTCGTTGGAAATTATGGCTCCTAATACAGCACACCAGATTTCATCTAAAAGCTCGCATCGGCCCATACTTTCAAACTGATCTAGGTTCCAACCCATTGCATATACGAAATCATCAAATGTGAAATTGTCTAACTTTAATGCTGGTCCGTAAACATTTAAAAATGTCCAGACTTGTAAAGCTTCTTGAATTGCATATAATGTGGGATTGGAGAGCCTTTCAGCCTCTTTAGATATATCGTCATCTTCTTGTTCTGAAGCTGAGCCATTTAATGATAAATATTGTTTACTTGAAGAGTTCGTCTCTATCTCCTCTCTACCTCTATCACTCGTACCACCTCTATCTCGTTTTTCGTCTTCATCTTCATCTTCATCTTCATCTTCATCATCCCTGTCTTCCTTCAAATTTTCAATTATTTTTTTGTTCCACGAGGAAGCATTTTCAGGCAAGATAGTTACTTCTGGTTTAGGTTTCGAATGCTGGATATTGAAGGACAACTCTAAATCACTTACAATATTCTTTTTGGTGGGTTGTATAGATGCAAAGTATGACAGATCTTGATTTACAATGTTCGAATTATTGGTTCGGGATGATTCACCCTTTTCCAATTCTTTATGCAATTTCTCTGGTACATGGTGAAGAGGAAACCTCTTTCTGGGATCGACCACTTTAGTGTTTTGTTTATTGGATTTCGACTTCCCATTGTCCATTTTCAGTACATCGGAGTCACCCAAGCCATTTTCATCGGTTGTTTCAATTATACTTGATAAACTCACTTTTTTCTTCGACAGTTTCAGAGATGTCGCGTTCTTTCTTTTACCAGACAGACTAGACGCATCCACCGAACCGGTCAATGTACCTTGCTCGTAGTCCTCATAAAGAACATCACCTATAGGAGTCAGCAGTTCAAACTGCTTCAAGTCATCCGGATATTCCTGTGGAATTCTGTATTTCTTTGCAAATTTGTCCTTCACGACCCAAGGTGCTCCTATCTTGTGAGACCTGGACATTGTCAATTTAATAAACGTCTTGATGAGCCATTTAGTAAAATGATTACGATCTCTCGATATCTTTTCCCCAGTAACAATCGCTTGTTGGTTGTCACTTAGTCTAACCACAAGGTATTTGGTGGTAAAACTATCTGAAGAGCCATACTGAACCTTCTCGCGGACTACTCCACGCAGCTTTGCGTTACTTTGACTGTCAGACTGTTGTGCTGCACTCTCGCCGATGGCTCCTTTGATATATATGTTTTCGCCCGGAAAATAGTCGTTCTTGAAAACCAGATATACCTTGTCTACCAATTGGTCTAACCTCGTTATCCTATTGAACTGAAGAAATCTTAAAATGTGTTCCCGCAAAGCCTCAGGGAAATTCTTTTCGACGCCTTTGATCTCACGCTCTTCACTCTTCAAAGCTTCGCAGAACGTCAAACACGAGTTACCGGTGATCTCGCAAACAAACTTTCTTCTCAGATAGTAGTCTATACGCTTCAAATATTCCTCATACTCATAAAACCATTCCTTCGACTCAGGAATGTAGTATACCTCCACACTGAGGTCCTCTGGTATCCTCTGTGGTTTTACAAACGTAACTTGTTTACGTTTGTATAGCACCATTGCTTCTCTCTATACCCTACCGGATGAAGCTTATCAATCCAGCTACTATATATCTCTTGCGGCTCGCGTACTAATCAAAACCCCTATTTGTTCTGCTGAAGTATCGTTTCACAACTTGTATTAGCTCAATCCTCGAGATAACCTCTATTCGAATGTTCTATTTTCAGGAATAATATTAGGGAATTGGTAAATGGCTTTTCGAATTGGTATAGCTTTGCACCGCTTTGTGTAATGTTTTGCCGAAATTGCAGCTTTGATTTTGTGCCACAATTTGCATTCATTTTTGCATCGTTACATTCACTACTCTACAGCATAGAAAACAAGTCAAGAGTAAATTTTCTTACATAAATATTTGATTGGTTCAGAACACACTTCAGAATACACCATAATGTTGTAATGTCATGAATAACCACCTGGCTACACGATTAGGTTTCAATATTGTAGGAGTGTTCCCATCTACCAAGCTTGAATAATCCTTTTCAAGATCGGTTATTTTAACTGGGTTACCGAAAATCAAAAATAATTCGAACCACTTGTAGAAAAACCTCTGGGTCAAGGTCAACTTAATGGACTTGTAGTCTATAACAGTATCTCCTTCTCTAGCAGTGTCGACCTTTGTCTGTCCTTCAGACAGGAACTTGCTGGACGCAGCGTCACTGGCACCGTTTTTGCGGTCGACCATGATATCTGGGTGATCAGTGACTATACCATACTCTTTCAACTTTGCGGCATGGCCGACATTGTTCAAATAGTCAAATTGGAGAGGCCTGTTGATGGTCCAGGTGTAGAACTTCAAGCCTTGTGCCTTGAGCAAGGGGAGAAATTGATAGATGAATTCAGTAGACCAAGTTTGTACGTAGATCAACGACACACCGGTTAGTTTTAGTCTGAAAAGGCCGTCTTTCTTTGTCAACTCATCAGCATACTGATTGTAATTCATATAGTAGATAGAATCGTGCCAGTTGATTGAAATATGGAAAATGTCAAATTGAGTGTACCCTAACGGATTATGCAATTCTTGGTTAAAGATCTCCACAATGAATGGATCTTGATTGCTATACTTCAACAAGTCTAAAGTCCAAAATCCAAGCTGGAGGCGGTGAAACCAATACCCTATATCGTTTTTTACGTGGAGGAGATCCTTCACCAAAAACCTTAGCACCTTGGCCGGATTGGGCTTCTTGATATCAAGCATGAGCTTGTGTTCGTGGGAACCATGTTCCTCCACGTACCCCATAAACCACCTCAAAACATCTTGGAATGTGAGAATCTTTTCCCCAGTTTCGATTGTCTGAAGGTCCTTAAGCTCATCATACGTGCTGCGAGGAATCATGTACTCCGCAGGCTCGCCATTCGGATGACAGAAAACCCTCAGGGTGTTAGCATCGTGTGATATCATTATAACATCATCCTTCGTCAACCACAAATCTGTCTCCAACAGCGTGGCTCCACACTTGAAAGCTTGTATAAATCCACTGATAGTGTTTTCCGTATATTTGGCCTTGAAACCTCTATGTCCCGTTATCACGGGCAGTGTTAAAGTATCTAGCGACATGATTACTTAGTAATTAAAAAATAGAAGTTTCTACTATAACTATATCATATATTCTACGCCTACGAAGCTTATTAAATAAATATCCGCCCTCGTAGTTTTAAATTTAGACCATCTGTATCTTCATTATCCGGCATCCACAATGATAACTGTCTTTGGAAACTACGGCTTTAAAGTTCAAATAGTTAATCTTGAAAGGGCACAAGTTTAGCTCAGTTGCTAGAAAACTGTATATTAACCAGAATTCGCTTTGATAACCGTAAGTATACATAAAGAGGAGCAAATTCAAGTTGCAAAATGAGCTTGGAGTAGGTTAAGAGCAGATATAAGCGAGAAAAGTACTTTCGTTACTGTATAGAGGTGTGTATTTGGATCAAGTAGTCTTGTTATAATTTGGTTCCTTTTGGAGCCTCATCTACGACATGCTTTATCAACAGAAAGGCAATAGATTCGGGGGACGGCAACATTATTCCCTCGGAATTGAGCTCATCAGAATGGGGCTTGTACATCAATGCTCTAACGAATTCAATATCAAACCATCTGGCATCAGCCAACTCGCGATCATGGCCTAAATGGATAGATTCGTTGACTCCATTGAATTCCACGATTCCGAGACAACCAATCATCAAATTGCCTGGGAAGGGCCACGGCTGAGTCCTGAGAACCAGTATTTTGGAACACACAACACCGGTCTCTTCCCAAATCTCTCTCTTCGTAGCAACTTCGACTGTTTCCGACGGTTCCATGAAGCCCGCGGTGCAGGCATACAATTTGGACTGAGCAAAACGCTTTGAAAGTGAAAGGAGGATTTTTGTGTGGTCAGTGTTGGTTATAGCCGTGATGATCACCGCATCTGTTCTTGGGAATGAGACATTAGAGACAGCAACCTGTTGAACGGGGCATTCCAGCAACTCTTCTGACGATTTGGCTAGGTTTGTGCATTTGAGTTTTCCACCTCCATTGATTGGAATCACCTTGGATCCGCAACCTGGACAAAATCTGTTCTTATCAATCCAGTCTAGGAACATCTTTGCATGCGAGTACAAAGCAGCCTCCCTATTGGAGAACGATAAATAGTGTTTTCTGGAATGTGTGAAGAACAATACATCATCCTCTATATCTGTAACAGCTTTAATGTGGCCTAGCACTAATTTTTCGAGTTGTGGGGCATTCGTAAGATCGACCGCATAGTGTGGGATACCCTGATACCTTCCCTGGTGGTCTAAGTACTTCTCATCTTCATGTTCCGAACTCTCACTAGATCTGAGTTTTTGCAAATCTAGCCCTACACTTTCATCTTCAATTCCCATAAATAACAAAACAGGATTTCCTTGGTCCCTGAGCCCCGGATCTTGGTTCCTGTTGGCCTCTGCCCACTCGCTGATTGTCGTACTCCATAACTCATGAGCATTTAACCCTTTTTTGGTAAGAACAAGATTGTGGGGATCATATGGATTGTCGCCATTAGTAAGACTCACTAATTTCGGCTCATTGCCCTTATAGAACAACGGGTTGTTCTTCTTGAAGAAAAAGAAGCGAGTGGAAGGATGAGTAGCACTATTCTTCAAAAACTCGTCGTCTTCTCGGAGGAAAGATACTCTATTCACAACTTCTGAACCGAAATAAATATCATTTTGTTGATCTGCCAAACTACTTTCTGTACTATGGGACATTTTGTAGTACTGAATGCTTTTCGAATCTATAGGCTTCTTGGAAGAATTGAATCTGGCAGAGCAGTATGTTAATGTGCTTCGTAGATTGCGAATTCGTCTGGGGAACATGCTGAAGATTTAAAATTTCGGAGAAATATCTTTGTACCGGTAAGATTAATCTCCACTTTGTTCCAGAAGTTACGGGGTTTAGACCTGGTTGAAGCTCCTACGGGATATAGTCTACAATGCTCGTGTCTCTATGATTCGTTATCTAATGAACAAAATATTCACCAAATCAAAATTTGAATCGAAGAAATATTGATTTTCCTGGAGCGTATAGTCCTACTAACCATTTTGCGTAGGTAAGAGGATAAAGAAAATTCCAGGGTAGCTACTAAATTCTGTATCTTGACATAAACAGTCAAGTCCCGGTCAAAAATATATATTTGCATGAGACCCTATTCTATGTACAATCCGTGAAGTTAAACTTAGTCAGTTTAAATATGCTAGAAATCATTAGTATCTGTAAGTAAAGTATTTTGAAAATGGCGAAAGTCAGAATTCAAGACATTCTCCTCAATAGTATTTCGGAAGTCTAACGTCTAAAATATCTTTTATATCATCATTAAGCTCGCCTGATGGAATGAACACTTACCATTAAATTCTTGAGTTATCAACCGATCCTTACTCCTCTTTTGACGGCGGTTGAAAGTCCTTTAATCCAGTGTTTTTTGGATTTTCTGTCTATTATAATGAAGACTCTACCTGATTGCCTCATTCTCCCCGTTCTTCCAATTCTATGCACTAAGTCTACAGAAGAGTTAGGCATATCCATAATGATAACATTTTTGATACCCACGAAATTGATACCTCTGGCCAATAGATCTGTAGTGATGAGAACCTTGATTTTGCTTTGATCTAGATCATTTTCTATCAATTCAGCAGGCTTTAGAAATGGCTCTAACTTAATCGTTCTATCTTCTGCACCATCTTGGCCTGTGATACCCACGATATCTTCTTCCCTGTGGCCATACTTATTTACAAGGGTGTCAGACAAAGGCTGAACGTCCTTCTTTTCATTCACGAAAATGACTATTCTTTTGACCAATCCAGGCTCTGTCCCATCTTTGTGAATAGCGTATATCGCTTGAGCCAAGCACCTAGACTTTGAACCATTATACGGTGACAAGTTGGCATCAATTACTTTCACTGCAATTTCCCTTGGAATCTTGTGCAATTGTGGAGTAACCACGTTGATAACCGAGCGTTCGTCAGGGTACAAGGTTGAAATCGTCTTGTTAAACTCTTTAGGGATTGTGGCAGAGCAAAACACAAGGTCCTTGCAGCGTGGGAATTTGCTGAGGGTGTCAGTAGTATCCGTTACCCATGAACTGTCTAATAGTGTGTCTGCTTCGTCGACAACACAATATTCAGTCATAGTAAAATATCTGAACGGCCTGTTGTAGTTGGTGAGTTTAGTCAAACCCATTATCTTTGAAGGGGTTGCAACGAGAATATCTATTCCATTTTCAGCTGCTTTGAAAAAGTCTGAAGCAGGGCACCCAGCACCCCATTTAAAAACTTTCAAGTTTAGTCTCGAGCTGTTGTCTGGATGTTCTAGAAATTCACGTAGCACCTTCTCCTTTCCAGCATACTTCTCTATAAGCGGCTCAATATCATACTCTTTACTTGAAGCTGTACTGATTGTCTCATACACCTGATTTACAAGTTCGTGAGTGGGTAACAATATTACACACTTTACTCCAGGGTAATTGCGTGACTCCTCGTACAACTCTTTGGACGTACCAAAAATTTTCAAACTCTGCTCCTTCAACTTACTCATCATAGCACCGAGATAAGCCCATGTCTTTCCCGATCCTGTCTCAGCGGCAATGGTAAACACTTTTAGCTTTTTCTCTTCATTTCCCCTAACCAACTCTTCCATAATGCTTTCGGGTGAGGGCTTGTCGTCTGCATTACGGTTTGTCTTCGTTCGTCTCGGCTGATTGATTTTACGAATCGCAGCTATCTGAATAGGAGATGGTTGAAGCTCAAGTTCTTCCTTTGACTTGATGTATGTGCTTTTCAAGTTGTATTTATCTTTTATTTCACTCAACATTGCCTCGCGGACTGTCGGAAAAACCCTCAATGACTCAAAGGAATCAATTTTCTCTAGGCCCTTACTATTTATGTCTAGTGATTTGTCTTTAGGCTTCAGAAGGCCCGAAAACTTGCCAAATGCAAACACTTTTTCTTGATTCAGCTTGTTTCTGGGAATTTCGAGTCTTCTGGCAGGCCTGAATTTAACTCTTCTTGCACTGTTCGATGCCCATCTTACAAAAAACAACCCAGAATTGAATACTGAGCTATTCATTGCTGAGATATTCGAAGGAAAGATACACCCTCTTAGACGTATCATTACCTTTGATATACTCTTCCTCTATGAGATGATCCAAAATTTTTCAACCAGAATCACATGATCGTTGTATGAGTGTGATTACCAAATATCAAAATTGAAAAATTTCACCGTATCTTACTGTGGAAGAACCGATCAAGGTAATTGAACCCATCTTTTCGACATGTTCAGGCTAACAAATCAGAGCAGGAATCTTTGTACCTTACTGTTAAGGTCGAGCATTCTTCCTCTGAGAAATTTGAGCATCTCTGGTGTGTTGTACGCTAAGGCAGTCAAGAATTCTAAAGATGGTAAGAAGAAGGTTAAGCAAGGATTCAAGGTGAAGAATGACGGTAGGGCCAAGGTGAAAAAAGGAGGAATGACACAGCTCAAATTCAGGGATGCTGTGAGGTCTTTAGGCTTCGAAAAAGGCGCCCCTGACCTTGACGAATTTGATATTGGAAGCTTAAGCAAGAGCACTATCGAGAAAAGCGAAGTAGTGAAATATGCACCAGAAGCCCAGGCAGCATTGGAGCATTTGGGATCTTTTAAGAAGTATCAGAATCACGAGTTGTTTCGCCAACCTATTTCTTTGATCACAGAGAACACAAGAGAATTGAATCAGAAATTTGTTGAGAAGTTAGAATCAGAGTCAGTTGCCAATAGAGTGTGTCTTTTAGGCCAAAAGGACTCTGGAAAGTCGACTCTTGTCGCTCAAATTCAAGCATTGGCATTGGACAAGTATAATGGTGATGTTGTTCTCCTCCACTTTGACCATCCTCAAAGGATTGTGGAAGGTTCGAGTGACTATGTTTTCAACAAGAAAATGGAAAAGTATCAACAACCAATGTTCACCAAAAGGTGGATCAAGAAGGTCCGTGCAGCAAACGAGTCTGTGTTCAAGAAAATGCCTTTGACCAGAGATATCTCATTCGTTGCAAAAAAGAAAGAACACCATTTGAAGAAAGACGAGCACACAGTCTATGACTTTGTTTTGTACAATCATGATTTCGGTAAAGTTGGTCCTTCCACCGCATTTGAATTTTTGACCCAAGAACTTTTGCATCATTCCAAACAATTTCCTGTGGTTGCTTCAATTGACGATTTCAATGTTTTGACCTCAAAGACTTTGACAAGATATCGTCACCCAAATTTCGAGCCCATTCATTTCAAGGAATTTGAAATGGGATCATTCATAATGGAGTTGGTTAGCGGAAGGGTTAATTTCTCCAAAGGTGGTGTAATTGTAGCAGAGACTAAAGATTTTGCTGAAGGTTTGACCTTGCCCGTTGGTCTTGGAATCAAGGAATATGATCCTTATTATCGCCAAAGTGAATGTGATATCGACGTGGCCAATGACATCCTTGCGAATGGTGGTGTGAAGCATCACTTCTTGACAAGTCTCTCCAAGGATCAAGCAAGATCCCTCATGAAGTTTTGGAAGTCCACGGGAATATTACAAATTAGAGAATATCCGAAAAAAGAAAACATTAGTTCATCGAACTCACCAAGTGACGCTTTTGCTCCTAACTCCTCTGAGATAAGTGAGACTGATGCTTTTGATGTGGACTCTCAATTTGAAAAATTGCTTAACACCAACTTCTCTATCTCCGCCGGAAATCCAGGACACTTGCTCAAATCGTCTGTCCTCACCTACTAAATGCTGAGATTTTCCCGCATCTTTAGACTATATCATTATTGTAAATAGAATACTGAAAGAATAACGTTTTTCGAAGCTCATTTATTGTATGATATCTAAAATACATAATTTGCAGAATAAAATGAAAAAGACATATTTAGGTGAAAAGAGTGTCCTCCTCTCTCAAATACTCACCTATATCACCTTGTCTGAATGCAACTATGCCGGTGGGCTGTAAATTTCTTGCTTCTGTCGTCGTTTTCGCACTGACTCCGAATCCTAATGGAATATCACTCATTGAATATATTATCACACCAGCATGCTCAGGTATATCCTCGGACATACGGCCTATGTGTGCTTTGAGAACATGGTTCCCATACAAAAATGGCATCTCTCCGTTCTGCTTGATCCAGATTTTGAATTTCGCATATTGAGCTAAGTATGGCAAGGCAGTGATGTGTAACCTAAACTTACCAGTTTTGGTGAATTTGCCAAAACATGTCCCGAGAGACATGAGATTCTGTCTGGCAACGGACGTAGCGAACTTTGCCACCTCTTCAGATACATAGTACACTCTATCCTTTTGCAATCTGAATACATGCGGATTGGAAGGATTGTCAATCAAAAATGAAATATTTCTACCCACATAATTTGCCAACTTCTCGAAAACAACCTTAGTTTCCTCTTCTGTAAGTTGTCTCATTACCAGCTACCCGTAAGTCTTAACAAGCTCTTCTTATTTCGAATGAAGTTGTATTCCTTAACAAATAGAAGTCTTGTGAAGCCAAATTTTTTTTTTCTTCTACACGTGAAGGTCTTTTTGAAGCGATGAGCATGAAAAGTCTGAAAACCCATCTTATGTTGATAACCCAGCACTGAAATGTCTGAAGTTCTGGCTAATCAAGACGTTAAAAGATCTGAAACTAAGGTAATTGAAGAGGTCAGCAATGATAAAGTGGATGAATCAGTTTATAAAAGGGGCCAGCAAAGTAAGTGGACCCGCGCCAGAAGAGGTGATAAGCAAGAAGGTGACAAGAAGAGGGCCAAGAAGGTTCACAGGGAGAGAGACTACACGAATACGTAGGTAAGTTATGTTAGTGATATTTTAGATGCATTACTGACGATTTTAGAGACTATCAACCTAGAGTAGACGAGAGTGGTAATCCTCTACCAAGATCTGAAAGAAGACCTAAGAAAAAGGTAGCATGTATGATAGGGTACTGTGGAACAGGCTACAATGGAATGCAAATCCAAAACAATCCAGATGTGAAGACGATTGAGGGGGATCTTTTCAAGGCATTTGTGAAATCTGGAGCCATATCTCCTGAGAATGCGGATGATTTAAAGAAAAATGGGTTCATGAGAGCAGCGAGAACCGACAAGGGCGTACACGCAGCTGGTAATGTGATATCTTGCAAGCTTATTATTGAAGATGATGATATTTTGGAAAAGATCAATAAGGAGCTTCCAGAACAGATCAGAGTTTGGGGTATTGAGAGAACAAACAAATCGTTCGATTGTAGAAAGATGTGTTCTTCTCGGATATATGAATATTTGTTGCCCACATATACTTTATTACCACCTAAACCGAAGACAGTATTGAGTGAATTGATTCAACTGAAGAAGAATGAGACGGATCAAGGAATCCGGGATGATGTTGAAGGCGAAACGTGGTGGGAAGAGACTCAGAAAGCTGTTCTTGATTCTGGAATTTCCCAAGAAGACATTGATAAGGTGCAAAAAATGTTAGTTGAGAGTTCGAACTCACATGGGGATTCCAAGGTCTCCATCAAGATGTACAATGAAGATGGGGAGCCTACGGAAGAAGGGAAGTTGATCAGATCTGTAAAAGCGGTAGAGAATAAAAGACGGAGATCTTACAGTGTTTCCAAAGAGAGGTTAGATTTATTCAGAGAAGCGTTGAAACAGTATGAAGGTTCACACAATTTCCACAATTTCACAATTGGCAAGGCATTTAATGATGCTGCTGCCAGAAGATACATGAAGGGTACGTCAGTCTCGGATCCGTTCGTGATCAATGGAACAGAATGGGTTTCGATCAAGATACACGGTCAATCTTTCATGTTGCATCAAATCAGAAAAATGATAGCAATGGCTGTCCTCATCATTAGAACTGGTTGTCCCTTGACTAGAATAAGGGATTGCTTTGGTCCCACAAAAGTCAATATCCCCAAAGCCCCAGCTTTGGGTTTGTTATTAGAAAACCCGGTTTATGATGGATACAACTCGATGTTAGAAAAATTTGGTTATAACAGAATAGACTTCTTGAAATACAAAACAGAAATGGATGCTTTCAAAATGAAATTCATTTATGACAAAATTTATGATGAAGAAGTCAGAGAAAATGTATTTCATGGCTTCTTCGGTTTTGTTGATACTTTTAAGGGAAGTGGAGATTCAAATGAGGGCAAACCTTTCATGGATTTTTTGGGCTCCACGTTTGATTCGGGCTTAGATGAGAACGGAAGGGTTATATCAAACCCTCAGGGAGAAGATACAAAGGTCCCAGCAAAACCACAAGATAATGTGGATTAGTCTTAAAAATATCAACAGCGTTATCGAGTTCGATTCTAATTATAAAGTGTATATACTAGATAACAATTCAATGTACATTTCATGTTGATAAGCTTTTCGTTCAAAACTAAGTTTAGATGAAAAAATATGTGCTAGAAATGCTATTATTATGAATGAACATGTATAAATGAAGATGAAATTATCTTTGAAAAATGAACAATAAAAAATAAGGGGAGGATAAAACAAAAATTAATTGTGAAAATCAACATCTCATAGTACCCGTAAATCCGAAAAATATCTAGATCCAAGCTGGATTATTACCACTATGCTGTTGATTTTGTAAGCTTTCGCGACGCATTACTTTTGGTTTATCGTCCAAGCTATGGATTTGAGCTGGATTTGCAAATCTTTGGTAGTTACCAGTCACCGGAGTTACATAGTTGGTACGGAACTTGGGTTTTTGTTGTGAATATGCGGCTTGTTGGATCTGTTGAGTGTTTGCATACTGGTTAGAATATTGCGCCTGTTGTTGAATAAGAGCTTGTTCGGAGACTTCTGCTTTATCATTATTAGATGCATCCTGTGGAGCAGGTGCTGATTGGAGTTGGCCTGTTTGCTGCGCTTGTTGCTGGGGCTGTTGTGGTTGCGGTTGTTGATCATTAGCTATCTGCTGCGCACCGCCTTGTTGTTCATCTGTTATTTTCCCTTGCTCCCTTTGCTTCTCTTGTTGGAACTTGTACAAAGTCCAATCAAACACGTAGTCATATCTATAGTTCTCTCTTTTGAATAAATCTCTAAATATTTTTCTCAAGTATGGATAATCTGGCTTGTCGTCGAATCTAAGAGTCTTGATGTAGTTCATGTAGTCCAAAAACTCCTTGGGCAATCCTTTGGTCAAGATATCATTTGGTGTAGTCATCTTCTTTTCCATGATTCTGTCGTACTTTTGTCTCTTTGTGGCGGCTTTTAATCCTTGCCATGGCAAAGAACCCCTACAGAAGTAAATCAAAACATAACCCAAACTTTCCAAGTCATCCCTTCTAGATTGCTCAATACCCAAATGGGTGTTGACAGAAGCATATCTAGCGGTACCCGTCAAATTTTTGTTCTCCCTGTACGGAATGTGTAAGTGGGTTCTAGGATCCCTGTACTTCTTTGCTAATCCAAAGTCAATCACGTTCACTTGAGATCCTCTTCTTCCGATACCCATCAAGAAGTTGTCGGGCTTGATATCTCTATGGATGAAGCATCTGGCGTGTATATACTCAATACGACAGATAAGCTGGTCAGCCAACAACAACACAGTCTTGTAAGTGAATTTTCTGTTACAATAGTTAAACAAATCTTCTAAGGAGGGTCCTAATAAGTCGATCACCATCGCATTATAGTCGCATTCAGTTCCATACCATCTAACAAAGGGTATACCAACACCACCGCTAAGGGCCTTGTATACTTTGGCCTCGTACTCCAACTGCGGGTGTTTAGCTTTGGTGTTTTCCAACTTAATGGCAACTTCTTCCCCTGAGATGATGTTGGTACCCAAATATATGTCTCCAAAAGACCCGGACCCAATCTTGCGACCGATTCGGTACTTCTTACCCACTCTTAAGTCCATTTTGATGGATTACTGCCGTTGCCCCTTGGAAACTGTCTAAATTTAATAATGTGAATGTGTCCGCTATCTCCTTGCTGATCTGATCGTTTACTTCAGATCGGCTAGAAAAAATACTTTCACTTCAATCTTGGGTCTTCACACACGTAAATACAACTAACTACGCAGCTGTGACTGATATACACTATAATCGTAGTACAGCTTAGAATAAATTGTACACGCTTAGTGACAAGTATAGGTTTTTTTAAAAATTAACCGCCTAAAATCGAAGTAGGAAAATTGTCCACAAAAAAGAAATGATACCTCCCTGCCTCAATAACACAAAAATACACCACAAGATAAGTGAACAAGGACTGCGAACACCAGGAGCAACTCGAGCAACTCAAATCAACGTACCTAGCTGTACACATCTACAGAAGCGAAGCATTAATAATTAATAGTATTAGTTATAACCGTATGTACCATACCTAAATAATAACAAAGAGGTTATACTGTCCTCGCAGACATATGAAATCAACGGTGTGATCGGTATTAAAAGTAAAACCAGATGGAAATCTGTGGTAGCTCGAAAAAAACATTAGAAGTAGATAATTATCTAGGTGTAACTCGTCAATTCACTTAGTTCTTAGCAATAGAAGACTTCTTGAACTTGCCCAAGATCTTCTTGAACAAATCGTTCTTTTTGCCAGCCTTCTCGGTCTTGTCAGAGGAGTTTGCAACCTCAGCCTTAGCGGTCTCAGCCTTGTCTGCGATTTCCTCCTTCTTGTCCTCAGCAGCTTCGGCAACCTCCTCTTTCTTGTCTTCAGCAGCGTCTGCAATCTCTTCCTTCTTGTCTTCTACATCCTTCTGAACCTCCTCGACGGTGGATGGCTCACCATCCACCTGTGGCTCAGGGTCAGCCTCAGTTGCATCCTTGTCAGCACCTTCGGCCTTGTCCTCTTCGCCATCCTTGGTCTCCTCAGGCTTGGCCTCACCGGCCTCGGTCTCACCGGCCTCTGTAGTCTCGTCAACCTTGGTTCCAGTCTCTTCCTTGGCGTCATTGATGGACTTGCTTATGTCCTCCTTAGAGTCACTGGAGAAGATCTTAGAAGCTCTCTTTACCTTATCTTTGATACCCATTGTATTCTATTTGTTACTACCTACTGCAAAAAAATGCTCTACTAGTGTCCAGTATAAATACTGCAATTAACAATAATTAACGGGGACTTTCGAATAGACGCCAGAACAGAAAAAAAAACAGCAGGCGCAGGCATATTTATAGTTTTTGGCCTGTTCTTTTGTTATGTTTAAATTGACGACCCGTTTCGTAAACATGCCCACAGAATTGGCACGAAAAATGGCAGTAGCGAGGCCTACATGTAGAGTTCTATCTCAGCACAGCTGTTTCACAGTCTAGATGCATGGACGGTGGTTCTATTCTGTCTTGCAAGCAAGTCTATCTACCCTAAGCTCGCATATTTGGGTTTACTCTCCTCAGTCTACGAATGTGTGATAGGTCACGAAGTCGCTCTGCTGAAGCTCTCAAGACGGCCAGCAAAGTCTGACTCCAAGTATTGGAGTCAGACTGCAGCGTCCTGAGTTGCGAGCCGTGAACCGCGAGTCTGGGTTCCTTATTGACCTTATTGACCCTTAATAGAAATGTGCCTGCCTTCAGCCACGCTATAAACCACGCTATCAACCACGCTATCAACCGACTATTTATCCTATCTCGACTACCGTCAGCCCATACACGGTCTATATTTGCCAATTGCCCAAACATTGACCTTGATCGGAGCGTCACGACCGTAGACCCAGCATCCGTATTGGCAACATTTTACACGCCAGTGCCGGTGAAACCACATCGAGATCTCAGCCGCTATAGCTCTGCGTCGAATTATGGATCAAGCCGTGCCTAAAAACTGACCGTGCAAACCCCGTTGCATTGATACAAATCATACATGCCACGAATCACGTATCCTACATTGTGCAGAATGAAATGCTAGAGCTTTCTTTACGTGGCAATAAATATTGGTCACGACAAGCGGCGTAAAAGGAAATGACAATAAAGTTGTGAGGACGTCACATTGGCAGTAGCCGCTTTTGGCTGATTTTTACTTTCAGCCGTATGATCCGGCTATTATGAGCGTAGTGCATATTCCATATCAGCCGTGAACACAATAGCTCTTGGAACACTGGACCGCGTGTTACCCGGCGCCAGAGGGTCTCAGTGAAGAGGTGACATACTATACTAGAGGCTGAGGTCAGATGGTGCTCCCCGCTGGCAACATGGGACACGGTTGAGGAACGGGAGAAGAAGCTATCCGAGTTGTGGTTGCTTGCTTGGCTGTGGCGACGCGCTGTGGATTCTGCTCACCTGGAAACACGCCAGCTTCACAGGCAGGATAGCGGCGACGGCATCGAGACGAGAAGCAGACGACCAGGCCTACAGACGAAGTAGAAACGACAGAGACGAAGTGTTACGGGTCGGATACAAACCGGATTCAAGCGCTCGATAGCTGCCGCCGCGTAAAGTGAGATAAGGAGTGCATATAGAGGTCACGTGGTTGTTTTCACTCATTTCCGCTGTGGATGTGAGGTCCAGAGATATGCACCATTGCCTCAGAGTGATCTGAGGATTCTGTTTGGAGGCAAAAACGGCTGCGGGTGAGCCAACGCGTGCAGCGAGGGCATTGGGGCGTAGCCGCTGTGAGAGCTGGACATGACTGCGTTGGATTTTGCGCCGGGTACGCGTGCGTTGCACCGCCTGTCCAGCCTGTCTGCCAAGGACAGACAGGGCTGGGATGTCGTTACCCGGACGTTGTTTTGTGTAATGTCTAGTTCGATTTTAGTTGCAAGCACTTGGCTGACGACCCCTGCGCCAACTCTTATACCAGCCCATATCTAACATGTAACATGTAACGTGCTTTGTGGTGCTTTGTGGTGACTCTGCTTCGTACACCTGTGACGAATGCTACGCTGCTAGTTCGGCAACAGAGCTGCTATGGCAGAGGCATGTACACGATGTCGGCGGAGCGGTGTCAAATATTCCGTGTAGAACGTTTTTGGCAGCGGACATAGTCCTGCTGTTGCAAGTAATACTTGAGATGTCTTGAGAACTCTCCGTGTAAGGCGCGACTATTCCGCTAAAAAGTACCAGTAATGCCGCGTTTGCAGAGCGTTTGTAGGGCAGCTTTGCGGGAAGAACTCTCTTCCATACTGACAGCTCTACCGCGAGATCGCGGTAGAGCTATATGCAGTACAAGGGTAAATACAAACAAACCTACTCAAACTTCATCTCTATATCTTTAAGCTATTAGATAGTCAGCGGCTTTATTAGAAATGTCTCCATCTGAGTCGAGCTCGCAACTCCGGCAACTTGAGAATCGAATAGAGAGTCTTTCTCAAACACTTTCACGTCCATCTCCGCCGGTCGGAACGCAGCAGCGAAGAAAGCCTTTGAGCAAGTTTCTGTTGAATACGTTCGATCTGAACTCACGGATAGGTAAGCCAGCGAGCAGCAAGAGCGGAGGACCATCGAAGATAGGCACTATTGGTAATGGAGCAGGTCGCACACATATAGCTGGGGTTTCCAATGATAGTCTCCCGACGAGACAGTACAAGGACGATCTCAATAAGCTTCTTATCAACAACTCGTCGAACAGTTTCAAGAAATTGAGTTTGAAAGACTTTGAAATAGGGAGGATTTTGGGTAAGGGTAAGCTCGGAAAGGTGTACTGCGTGAAGCATAAGCAATCGGGCTACATTAGTGCATTGAAGGTGATGTCCAAAAAGGATTTGATAGAAATGAAGTTGGAGAAGAATTTCCGGAGAGAGATAGAAATACAGTCCAAAATGGTGCATCCAAAGATATCTAGGTTGTATGGGTTTTTCTTCGACTCGGAAAACGTGTATTTGATTCTCGAGTTCAGTTTGTATGGGGAGTTGTACCAGCATTTAAAAGTTCAGCGCAGGTTTGACGACGTTACAGCGTCGCACTACATATATCAAGTAGCATCAGCATTATCATACTTGCATTCCAGGCATATCATACACCGGGACATAAAGCCCGAGAATATTTTACTTTCCGGTGATAATTCCATAAAACTCAGTGATTTTGGATGGTCAGTAAAGCATACTCCCAGTTCAAACACGAAACGACTCACGATTTGCGGTACACTTGACTACTTGCCTCCAGAGATGATAGAGTCTAACGAGCATGATTTTGGAGTGGACATTTGGTCATTGGGTATCTTGTGTTACGAGTTTCTAGTGGGGAAACCGCCATTCGAAGAAGTCGACAAAAATATGACTTACAAACGAATTGCTACTGTGGATCTAAAAATACCAAGTTTTGTGGATCCGGATGCATGCAATTTGATCAATGGTCTTCTACAAAAGCGACCAAAAAATAGACTTACTTTGAAGGAAGTATTTCAGCATCCCTGGATAACAAAAAATAGGTCAAACTGGCCAAAGCAGGAATAATTAAATAACGAATTTAATATTGCTTTGTATATAATACACAGTTGTAAAAACTAAGTAGAGGGTGCTGTTTGAGTTTGCAGTTGAGGCTGGCCTTGTGCCTGTGCTTGCCTCTGTTTCATGAGTAGCATTTGCTGTTGTTGCATTTTCATTACTTGCTGCTGGAATACTTGTTGCTGCATTGCATTGTACTGAGAAGTGACCAAAATAGCCTTCAGTGGTGCTCTGACCTGGTACATTTCTCCACTAATGGAAGCATTTGTTTGTGTTGGAGACTCTGTATTTACTGCATCATTATCAACATTAATAAGAGCGCATCTTCCTTGTAATCCTCCTATAGATCCAGATATAGCTTGATTTGCCAATGTCAGGTCACTTGAATTGTTTTGTTGATTGCTCTGGCTTGAGCTGTTACTGCCTAAGGTGATCAAGGCATTCGCATATGCTTCTCTCATTGCGAGGAATTTATGACGATTTCTTACTGGCATGATAACTTTCCTTTCCAAAGGAATTGGGTTGTTTTTGGACAACCCTTCTAACACTAATTGTGTTTCTTCGTCAGGATCCAAAATTTTATTAAAGCTTCCATTGCTATTCATGCTGGCACTGCTACCACTGGATCCATTAAAAGCTTCATTCTCTCTCTGCTGGGCGGCTAATGCATTATTTGCTGCTAACTTAGCCTGGTTACGCTTTTGGTATTGTTGTAATAAAACATCGTATGGTGCACTTCTACCTGGAACTGCTCTCTTAGCACCCATTGAATGAGTCTTGCATGTGAGCGATCTTGCACAGAATCCACCTGAAGGAAGCGGGACACCACATTGCTTTTCCACATCAACAGGGCCTTTCACCTTGCCAATACTTTTTGGCTTTTGTTGCTTTTTCCGCTTCAGACCACCATTTGCAGTACCAGCTGAAGATGGGATCGAATCATTTCCGGAGTTGTTCATGGCAGCCAAAGCAGCTGCATTAGCTGCCTCCTTCTCCTTCTGTGTCTGTGACTTTTTATATTTCTTCTTTGGCTTCATGGCACCACTGAACGTTGGGGTACTTGGAAGTGGTGTCGAGTTCCTCGACGAGTCAACTGAGGTATCTTCAATGTCTATTGAAGCATTGTTCGCCAATCTGGCCTTCTTTCTCTTGACTGGGGAATTAACGGCCGAATCGTCATCTCTTCTCTTGTGCTTCATTTCTATACACTTCTTGTAATGAGTCGATAAGCTTTGTTCTCCAATTGGTCTTTCACACGAGTTACAGATCTTGTATTTGATACTCTGCGACAAATAAGATCCTTCGATGGGCGGTAGCAATCCCAATGACGTAGCGGCTGAAGAATTCGAACTCTCGGTGTCTGTGTGAATCAGAACTTTCTTATCCAAATATACTCCAAATTCTTTCCAGACTATTTTTCTCTTGTTTGTATCTATATGACTAAGTGAACGTAGACTGTCTGCTGTAATTGTCTGTTGTGTTCTTGTTTTAGCCATTCTCTCTGAACTTCACCCGATATGAGAAAAACGCTTAGAGTGGTGATGTTCGTGGTCTTCTCTTTTACTTACGAATCAAGCGGATACTACTTGTTTTTATCAGAAAAGGTCCACGGATGTATTATCACTACTCCGTCAACAAGCCTGGATTTTATTCGATAAACTTGCGTCGATAGAGTAGAACTATAATTAAATTTTTGAAAAGAATCATATTAACACAAAAATTAAAAACTTGAAGATAGATCAACTTACAGTTTCTTAGAGATAGTCTAGATGTTGGTATACCTACTCAATTACCTTGAGAGTTCTACCTCTAGTTTGTATGGAAGGCTTTTGTAGAGCCACCTCTTTCAGTTGTATCTCATCGCCGTGCTTGTTTTTGAAATGTCGAAAATAGCTTAGTAGTTTGTTCGATTTCATACTCCAGCAGCCGACCTCAGTAACCTCAAAACAGTGGGGACATTGGATAGCATCCACGTCTCTGCTTTTCGTATGGCGCTTGTTGCTTCCCGATATCTTTTCCCTCTTGGTGATGTTGTATCTTCCGTAGTAGAGGCCGTTAGGTGTAAGGAAATTGTTGGAGAATATTCCGTGCTCCAAAGTAAGATGGGATAAATAACTGGAATTTTTGAAGGGAAGAAATCTGAGCTCCATACAGTAAGGACAAAGCCCGCACTTTGTCTCATTGATTAAGTTTCCGTCGTGGTCCAACTCGAAACGGTAGTATTGGGGCTCGTACGGATTGTGGAGATTGTAGACGGAGCTGGACTTGTACACTATATTATCCACCAAATCCACTATCTCGTCGATCATGCGGGTGTATTTCACTCTTTGGCGAAGAGCTGATACAGAGCTGCTGGCCCCTTCGGTGTTGGAATATAATTCAATTGCCTTGGAAGCCTTTGCAGCTTGATCGTGTGGTTTGCAGTAATTATTAACCAAGTCTGGGTGGTCGTAATCAACGTTTGTAATCACACCCGTATATTTTTTATAGTCTATGGAAATTGATAGACAAGTCACGGATGATGAGGAGATCTCCAATTTAATATTAGGATTTGAGAACGGCTCTTTAATCCTGAAGTGGTTGGTATCAATTTCCTTCTTCACATTATTCAGATTTCTCTTGGACCTCCGAACACCATTCGAATTTTCGTGAACTATGGGTTTATTATTGTCACTATCGTTGGTGATGTCGGAGAAATCTGGCTCTTGGTGATTGATTGGGAAAGTTGGAGTACTAGAATAATCTAAATTTTGCAGACTTTCGATAAAATCGATATTCGCAGTATATGATTTTGCAACTTCACTATCATCATCACCAGGAGTAATATCCGAATAAGTATTAAGCAGCTCCAAATCAGAGGCAGTCAACTTCCCTAGAGCATTGTAGTTCCACGCTGACTCCATCAACGTATTGAAGTTATCTACCGACTTCAAAATTTTCTCTTCGTTGTTTGGCACACTTTTTTTCAAGTCGGATAGACCAAATATGTCACCAAATACGTAGTTCTCAAGAGCAGGGATTTCACCATGCTCCAGTGGTGCAATAATGTTGACTTGAGGTTGCTCTAGGTCGTTAATCCAAAGATTTTCTAAGCTGTTGGTACTAGAATTCCTGGAAGTATCGAAAACTGAAAAATCCAAGTCCATTCCGTTGGAATCAGGAAAATCCAAGTTTGAAACATCCTTGGGAAATGGCAGAAAATCGAACTCTGTTACATCGTTTGGCACATCAATTCCAGGTTTGCTTGAATATTCATCATCATTATGTTGCGAGTGCAGCATTTCTCTATACACCTCTTGACCCGCTCTTTCTATATCCGAAAACTAGTGACATTGCTCTTTTATTTGTAGTTCTAGAGCGGACAGCCGTATATCAGTTATGCCAGATCACAAATTGGAATTCTCCTTAGACAATTGCAAATATCTTAGAGTGTTCATTCAAGCATTTCAAAAAATATCATTTTGGGTAATAACTCTTCTACATTGGAACTGAAAAAACTGAGAGACTACTATCTGTTATCCCATACACACTATATGCTCTAGCACGTAATTCTATTTACTTGATGGTGTAGACTCATATGTTGATAGATTGATAGCTGATCGAAAAACCACCTCTTCCATCCTGTACATTTCTCGCAGCCATTTACAAAATTTTAAATTTTCATTACTCTATACGAAGACTTAGGTGGAGAAGAGCTATTAAAATGGGATCAGGACTTTCTATCTTGTCTGTATGTGTGACGTTGTACGCTATCTCTGGAGGTAGAATAAGTTTCATAATTTCAGCTTATGTACTCTATTATTTATATAACGCAGAGGCTAAGAAGACGGCTTCATCCAATACTGTAAAGCAAGAAGTGAAAAAAGTTACGAAGAATGGGAAGAAAGACTTCTCAATAAACGAAATAGACTTTACATCAACTACACTCACACCAGACAGTGTAACGATTCCGCCCAAAGTACAAAAAAGAGCAATACCAATAAGACTGCGTATGAAAAGAGCACCTATGATCATCAAGGCTTCCAAACCGGTGAACAACAGCATAGCAAAAAATGAGCCAGAACTTACCAGGTCGGAAGTTAACTTGTTGAAGTCACAAATTTACATATTCTATACCACGTTGACAGGATCATCGGAAAGACTTGCCAAGGCGTGCGTGGAAAAATTGAAATCCATACCTGGTCTTCTACCACCCAAGCTTTTGAGTCTCGACGATGATGTGGATGATCTTGAGGAATATTTCTTGAAAACTCCCCAGGAGGGTGATGTGAAGTGCATCTATCTAATGGTTTTGCCGTCATACGAGACAGACTCTCCCATTGACTATTTTTTGGAGCATCTTGAAGATACTGCTACTGATTTTAGAGTCGATAAATATCCATTGAAATCATTGCTAGGTTTCGCAGTGTTAGGGCTTGGTGATTCAGAGTCGTGGAAGAATAAATTCTGTTACCAAGCAAAGCTAGCAGATAAGTGGATGGGAAAACTAGGAGCTAGACGATTATTTCCTGTAGGTGAAATCTGTATGAAATATGAAGGCGACCCCAAAGCCAATGAATACATACAAAACTTTGCAAGTCTATTGGCTGACGAAGAGCCATTTTACATTAACGAGAATGACGACAACCTGGATAGTGATAACGAGGATTCAAACAGTGGTAGTGATGACGGTGCCACTTTAGTCGATGTTGAAGACATGGGCTCAATTATCAAAAGTTCGAACCCTAGAAACTTAGGAGTCGAAAATGACAAAAAGCAAATGGTTGCCAAGGACTCACCTACTTATAAATCACTTACCAAACAAGGCTATACCATTGTCGGCTCTCACTCTGGTGTGAAAATTTGCAGATGGACCAAAAGTGCATTGCGTGGTAGAGGATCCTGCTACAAATTTGCATTTTATGGAATCAGATCCCATTTATGTATGGAGACGACTCCTTCATTGGCTTGTTCTAATAAATGCGTGTTTTGTTGGAGACATGGAACGAATCCCGTTGCGAAGTCAAATTGGAGGTGGGTGTTGGATCCTCCAGAGAAAGTTATGGAGGGTGCTTTGCAAGGTCATTACCAGAAAATCAAACAAATGAGAGGTGTTCCTGGGATACAGATGGATAGATTTCAAGAAGCATTTCAAGTAAAGCATTGTGCGCTTTCTTTGGTAGGTGAACCTATTTTTTATCCCCATATCAATGAATTTGTGGGCATGCTTCACGAGAAACAAATTTCTTCATTTCTTGTATGTAATGCGCAGCATCCAGACCAGCTTGCAAAACTATCTAAAGTTACTCAGTTATACGTTAGTATTGATGCACCTACCAAGACAGATTTAAAGAAAGTTGACCGTCCTTTGAACAGTGATTTTTGGGACCGTTTGATGTCATGTTTGGACATATTAAGAACCACCCAAAGCCACCAAAGGACTGTTTTCAGACTTACATTGGTTAAAGGGTTCAACATGAATGATATAGAAAGTTATGCTGATATGGTCGTTCGAGCTCAACCCTCTCAAATTGAGATTAAAGGTGCCACGTTTTGTGGATCTTCCAACGGGAATGGAAATCCTTTAACCATGCAAAACATCCCCTTTTATGAAGAGTGCCGTCAATTCGTAATCAAGTTGTCTGGAGAACTTCAGTCAAGGGGCCATCAATACGAAATCGCAGCAGAGCACGCTCACTCGTGTTGCATACTAATTGCAAACTCCAGGTTTAAAATCAATGGCAAATGGCATACACACATAGATTATCCAAAGTTCTTTGAGTTATTAGAGAGTGGAAAACACTTTGTTGATTTGGATTACGTAAAGGAGACGCCAGAGTGGGCATATTGGGGGTCTTCTGAGGCAGGTTTCAACCCTCTTGACACCAAATTTGATAGAAAAGCTGAAAAGCTCAAGAAAAAGCAACAACGAGAAGAAGCTTTGGAGAAGATCAAAGAAGCTCAAGGTTTATAGATCTATATCTCAAATATATTTATTTTGTACAGAAGAATCTTTAGTAGCTAAGACTAAATATAAATATCGCGATGGAAAAATCCACTATAGAGAACAGTTTTGATCTTCATGCTGAGTACAACTAAAAGAATAGCCTTTATACATCCCGACTTGGGGATTGGAGGCGCTGAGAGACTTGTTGTCGATGCTGCTGTTGGACTCAAGGAACTTGGGAACGATATTGTTGTATATACATCGCATTGTGATAAGACACATTGCTTCGAAGAAGTGTCTAGTGGTGACTTAGCAGTCGAGGTTTTTGGCGACTTTCTTCCCACCCAATTGTTTGGTAAATTCAGCATTTTGTTTGCGATACTAAGACAGTTTTGGTTGACTTTGGTTTTAATCTTCTCTGGGAGAATTCGTGAACACGACTACTTTATTGTTGATCAGCTATCATTCTGCGTTCCATTATTACGATTATTTGCCAATAAGAATAGTCGAGTTCTATTCTATTGCCATTTCCCGGATCAGCTTCTAGCTCAGGAGGGTGGAACTTTGAAGAAATTGTACCGTTTGCCGTTTGACACGGTGGAAGAATTAACTACAGGCTCCAGCGATTCCATTGTAGTGAATTCTTCCTTTACAAAGGGTGTTTTCAAGAACACATTTAGTCAGTTGAAAAGCTTGGAGCCTAGCGTGATCCACCCATGTGTTGATGTCTCACTAGGAGAAGAAACGGATATCAGTGAGGAGGACAAAAAGCTGTTGTCGCAACTTTTGGATGGCTCCCCTTATTTTTTGTCTATAAACCGATTTGAAAGGAAGAAAAACATAGAACTAGCAATTAAATCATACAAGAAGTTTGTGGGGAAGTCGAATGGAAGTGTCCGTCCTAAGTTAATAATCGCAGGAGGGTATGATACTTTAGTGAGGGAAAATGTTGACTACTTGAAAGAGTTATCGAAAATTTGTGATGAACTTAAATTGAAGAGTACCGTCACCAAGGGCGATTTTGATATACTGGCTGATGCTGAGGTGTTATTCATGCTTTCAATAAAAACGTCTTTAAAGAACTATTTGATAAAGAAAGCAGAATTGCTACTTTATACACCATCTTTTGAGCATTTTGGAATCGTGCCAATCGAGAGCATGTTGCTTGGTACACCTGTGTTGGCATGCAATAACGGAGGACCCTTAGAATCGATTGTTACATATGATGGTTCCAATATTGATTTGGCGACCGGTTTCACTGTGGAGCCACGTGTGGATGTTTGGGCGGAAACATTGTCGAACTACTATGACAATTTTGATCTCACTAACAGAGCTAAGATGAGTCAAAATGGTGTTGATAGAGTGAAAAGATTATTTCTGAGACAAACAATGAGTGAAAAATTCCTCCGTACTTTGATAGAAAGCAGCAGTAAACAAAAACGTAAAAGCTTCTTGGCTGTATTTTTAGAGATTCCTAAACTTCAGATTTTGGGTGTTTTAATCCCATTGGCTATTTACATGGTGTTGAAGCGTTAACTATGAACATTTAAAGGAACATATTTTTAAATAAACTCCATTTCGTGTGGCTGTTATCATTGACTCCTTCGTTGGAAGAATTTTGTTTCGTAGAACTTTCTTTACTATTTGAGAAGAATCTCAATAAGCCTCTTGTCGAGCCTGCCGATGAATCTGTCTTCTTTGTTGTATTCTTTTGCATTCTGTACCATTCAGAGAAATCAGCTTTTATATTGGACAAGGCCAGCTCGAACAGTTTTTCGATCTCATTATCAAGAAGTAATTTGAATTTATGGAAGTTGGGAGATGGTGACAGGAGATTATAATGTCTAATTGATTGGTTTATTAACTTGACCTTTTCTTCCAAATATGGCCGATCAGTTTGGAAAAAGGACTTGTCACGTAGAGTTTGTGGGTCTAATGTATCTAAGCCGTTTAGAAAGTCCTCTTCCTGATTTACATTCGGTTTGAGTATTTTCGTAAATTGTTTGAACCATACGCTTTTTAGCTGATCTCTCAATGATTGAACTTGCCTGTTGATGTTTTGTTGGTTTTCGACCCAGGGTGGAAGGACCTCTTGTTTGTTGAGTATCTGGTTCATGAAATAATTTGTATCTCTACTATTTGCAAGATGCCGTTTATCGAGTGGTTTTCCTCGCACGGAGTCCATCGATTCCTGTTTGAACTTTCCTGTTTTACGATCCATATGAGCATCTATCTTTGCATCAGCGACGTTACCAATCAAACCGAGGGTGATCGTAGCCGCATTGGAGTTCATCAACATAGACGGTCCCAATAATCTCTCTTTGTAAAGCTCACGGAAATTATCTTTTTCTTCCTTGGGGTTCAACTTGTAGTCAAGCGTATTATCTCTTGCCTCAGACAATCTAGACTTGAGGTCTCGTTTTCTTGGTTTGATCTCCATCTTTTTCGGGGCCAGGTCAAGTATCATCCGCAATGAAGAGTCTTGCAAAGTCTCTTTACCTGTCCATACCGGTGTGACCGAAGTGTCAGCTATATCCCTGGCATGCTTGTTGTACTTCAAAATATCCTCATTGCTCTTCACAGCAAGTTGCTGCTGATACTTTCTTTCGAATTCTTTGTTTTTTGCCGTCTCTGAAGAATGCTTTTGGTAAATCTCTCTTAATTTAGGGTCTGAATCAAATATGCTTTTAGATGATGTGTGGAGTTTCTCATCCAAAATGGCTTGAAATCTTTCCGTGATCGCCGACAGCTCGTCGTGTTTCTTATCTGTGGAATAGAACCGACGAATACATAGTCTATTATTATATAGAATCCTTCTCATGGTGGCTATATGTCTTGGATGGCTAAGATTGAAATCATTGCCACAGATTTAGAGGTTGATCCTTATCTGAAGGAACAAGCTCCAGCAAAAAATTATCAAAGGGCATCACCAAAGAGTTGATACGATCGCTCCCTCCACATATATGTCTCTCTTCCTCATATCATCCCCTGTAGCCCCAATCACTACATAGAAAGTCGAAAGAACGATCGAATTCGTTTCTTCGCCAGTCGTTTTGAAATCACGAAGTTGCAAGATCTACTCTACAATGAACTTTTCATCGAAATATTTTAAACTAAGCGTTTATTTCCCTTACGCCTATACCTCTATAGTGTACCAACCTTTACAATGCGTAGAAAATGAGCACAGAGCTTCCTAGCACGATTACCGTTAAAAACAAAAGTTTCAATATAAACTTAAAAACATCCTCTTTTTTGCCCCCAGCCGTGATGATGAGTTGTTTCTCCAAATCTCTCTCATCCATCAACTTTATCTTGCCCCTGGACTTTTCTCTCAGGTCCTCCTGGATCATATCGCTCAAAGTGCCCGATTCCACAGACCCCACAGAGGCAGCATGCTGCCTCCCTCCGTTTATCGTCAACGACTCCGACCTCGTCCTGGATGGCACCAAATGTGTGCTGAACGGCGTATTGTTGAAGTTACCTACCGATGCATGCCTGCCCGATATCGTTGGTCTTCTCTCTTGATTATTCTGCTCCATCGCTGCGCATACTATTTTATCTCAAACCCTTTTGGTACTGATTGCAAATTCAACACGCTCAACGTTTTATCACAATCGACTATTGAATTTTGGAACCTCTGGTTCTGCAAGAGCTGTATTCTTACTATATATATGTTACAAAATATCTAGGCGTACTCGCAAATGATTGCAAGAGGGGACGACTTTATATATGACATGTCGAGATCGATTGGGGTGTACTGCCCCTTCAGGATACACGTTCCTACAGACAAGGAGATAAAGTCTAGGTGCAAGAAAGTGCGGCACTATACTAAATTTGTAACTCAGGATTTTGTTGGATGAGCGAGGAGAGACTAAAGCCCCTCCTAGACTGCGAGGCAGCGAAGGCGGATCCTGAAGGAACATTCGGTTGCGAGATGATCTTTTATTCTGTATGGGACAACTGCCCCTGTACAGCTAAGTGATAAACAGTGGATAAAAATAGTATACAGAGAAGAGGTGCGAACTAAACAAACTAGAACTGTTTGTGTCATCACTATGTAAGGACACGCCAACCAGCATCCTACTGTTTACTAACGCCCTGGGCAACAAGGCAAAGGTTTTCGCTGTAGATGAAGCTGAACCTTGCAACCCAATGCAACAAGAAGTGTAGTGTACTAGATCGATCATGGCAGTACTGATCTGGACCGGGGGACAATACGGGAGATGAGCACTTGCAAAAAAATTCGGAGTTTCAGCACTGTGAGTGCTGGTGAGCTGGATCTTGCAATCATGAACCGCCACCTCAAGCCATGCTAGTGAGCACACAGCACTTTTCTGTCAAGACAGGCGAGTTGATGTAGCTCTAGACTTCAAAAATTTTCGCAACTTCCGATGAAGTCGCAGGAGGCGCGGATTTCAGGACCTGAAGCTGCGAAACTGTCCCTTAGGTTGGACATGCAACACCAGCATGCTGGTGTTGCTTGTTCGTGCGACTGGGAATGTTACGCGAATGTTTTTTAAGTGGTCTGTTCTCAAAGAGGGTCCTACTGGCGGTGCAAGGATCAGTTCCTGGTTTTTGTATTGTAGAAGATGCATTGTAAATCGCCCTGAAGGCTGAAAACGCTCGAGCAGAGGCTCGAGCATCAATCTGTAAATGCTGCTGAAACGAGATGTGCCTGGATGGCACTAGTTCACTTGGCTATTCAATTTCATCGAAGCCTTCTTTGGTGCCTCATCGGTGCTTTGATCTCTGGTCCTGGTCCTCGGTGTACTGGGTCCTTCAGCCGGTACGAGCAAAGGTCGTTCTTGGGCCCAAAATCGATCAAGTGACACAAAAGCCAATCAGCGATCTCTCTTCAATACTTTACCACTGAGAAAGGATCAAACACCTTAGCTTATAATCTAGTGGAATATATACATAGATTGAATTATGTGGATCTTTGAGTGGTGTAAGTAGAGATTGAGGAAGCCGTGACATATTCACGACGATCAGATTGCTAACAAAACACAGTTCAGGACGTATTGTCGTCATTAGGATTATGGAACAAACATGCCAAGTTATTATTTTTGGGGTTGGACAACGCCGGTAAGACAACGCTTTTGCACATGTTGAAGAACGACAGGTTGGCTACATTGAACCCTACAGTTCATCCCACATCAGAAGAGTTGGCCATTGGAAGTGTCAGGTTCACAACTTTCGACTTGGGTGGACACTTGGCAGCCAGAAGAGTGTGGAAGGACTATTTCCCAGAGGTCAACGGTATAGTATTCTTGGTCGATGCAGCAGATCCTGAGAGATTCGCAGAGTCCAAGGAAGAATTGGAGGGATTGTTCAGAATCGAGGAGTTGGCTAACGTTCCATTTTTGGTGTTAGGTAACAAGATCGATAAGACTGACGCCGTCGGCGAGATGGAGTTAAAGTCGGCATTGGGATTGTATAGTACTACTGGTAAATCTACCGGTAAGCTCAGTGACAACCAGCGTCCAATCGAGGTCTTCATGACCTCGATTGTGATGAGATCTGGTTACAGTGAGGGTTTCAAGTGGTTATCCCAATACATCTAGGTTTCAGAACCCCTAATACTCATTTATATGGATACAGGATCCTTGTAATGCCAATATATCAATGTAATCGTCGTCGTAGCAAGTGTCTTTTTGCCATATTAAAATACATCGTAGTCACGTGTGCACTCTATTCTTAAATATCTCTCGATGAGCTTTAAGCAAGTTTTCTCAGCTAAGGAAGAAAGAGAGGATCAAACAAAATGAGTGATAATGGAATGAATAAAGGTCGTTTGCATCCAGAGCAGAAGAAATGGAAGGCTCCAAAAGGTCCCAAACCTATCCAACACAAAAACAAGAACAACATTGGTCTCGGAAGAACAATTGCAAATCAGAGAAGGATGGAGAACGATATTCAATATCTTCCAGATGGAGACATGAGGTTCACTACTGACAAGAGAGAGGCAGACTGGGTCAAACTTAGATCTGTGACACAAGAAAATTCACTTGAAGAGTTTTTAAACACAGCAGAACTAGCAGACACCGACTTCACGGCGGAGAGAAGAGAACAGGTTAAAATCATTAAGGTGGGAAATACGTCTGTGTCTAACTCTAGTGGGCTTTTATCAGAAGCGGAGATAGAGATTCTTAGGAAGAAGCATCAGATTTTGGAAAATAAGTTGACTATTCCAAAGAGGCCCAAGTGGACGAAGAGTGAAAGTAAAATTGAGCTAGATAGGAAAGAGAACTTAGCATTTCTTGATTGGAGAAGGGAGTTAGCAAATCTCACAGAGGTTAACAACTTGCTTTTGACACCATTTGAAAGAAACTTGGAAGTCTGGAAACAGTTATGGAGAGTTGTCGAGAGAAGTGATTTGGTGGTTCAAATTGTGGATGCAAGGAATCCTCTTTTTTTCAGGTCTATTGATTTGGAGAAATACGTTTCCAATCTCAGCAAACCCGAAGAGAACCAAGAGAAGAGGAATCTTCTTCTTGTCAATAAGGCAGATTTATTGACGAAAAAGCAGAGAAAAGCTTGGGCGGAATACTTCAAGGCTAGAAATATCAACTACGTTTTTTTCAGCGCGGCTAAAGCCAATGAATTAATAGAAAAGGAAAAGGAAGAGGAAAGGGATGGGTCGGAGATTGCTTCAACAATAATCGGAGAGAAGGAAAACGACAACGATGAAGATAACAACGTTGATGGACTAGAGACCAAGATTCTTCAAATTCAGGAACTTGAAGATTTGTTCTTGACAGCGGCACCCAAATTTGAAATTGATCCTGAATTCCCAGATCGAAAAACACAGATTGGATTGGTCGGTTATCCTAATGTGGGTAAGTCTTCCACTATCAACGCATTAGTAGGATCTAAGAAAGTCTCTGTTTCATCTACTCCAGGTAAGACCAAGCATTTCCAAACTATTCATTTGAGTCCAAAAGTAGTACTTTGTGATTGTCCCGGTTTGGTGTTCCCTAATTTTGCATATACAAACGGTGAATTGGTATGTAATGGTGTTCTTCCCATCGATCAAATGAGGGAGCACATTCCTCCAATTTCTTTGGTGTGTCAGCGAGTTCCGAAGTTTTTCCTTGAAGCGGTATATGGTATACATATAAACATCAAAAAGGTCGAAGATGGAGGAAATGGTAAGTATCCCACTGCAAGGGAACTTTTAAATGCATATGCTAGAGCCAGAGGTTATATGACGCAAGGTTTCGGAAGTGCTGATGAGCCAAGAGCTGCAAGATACATTTTAAAAGATTATGTCAATGGAAAATTGCTATTCATCACTCCTCCTCCAACGCTTTCTAATGGTGAGTGGATTGTACCGACTCTTGACCAAGCTAGGGAATTCAACTTAGAGTCTTATACCTTGAATCAGTTGCCAGAATCTCGTAGAAGCCAGATAGTTTCATCTGCAACTGCAAAAAATATCAGTTTGGAAGAGTTTGATTTATCCAAGGACATATCCAAGCTCAAATTTTCTATGCATATAGGAGAGGAGTCTAAAGAAGGAGATGAGTCAGCCGGTGCTAGAACTTTGTTCTACGGTGGCAAACAGGCAGCTCTCGAAAGTGCTGGAGACGACTTGGACAAGGAGTTTTTTAATTTGAACGATGTCAAAGGGATTTCAAGTACGCCATTCCATAAACAAACATCTGAAAACAAGAACAAAAAGCACAACAAGAAGAACAAGAAGGCAAGCAAAAAGACTAGAGTTGTAGGATACTAAATACTGCATTAGTTTAATTAAATGACCATTTATTGAATTTATATAGACACCCAATTAATACTACATCAGATGTACCGAGATACTTAATGACTTAGTAAATTCTGAAGGATGGACCCATAGTAGACTTGATGACCAAAGAACCAACATTTTGCCAGTTCTTCTTCAACAAGGAGACCAAGAAGTTAGAAGCCATCATGATGTGGTTAACCAAAACAGACTCTTCCATCTCAACGTTACCGATAGCAACAGCCAAACACAAGACCTTCTTCAATTGGAACTTGATGGTGGACTTGACATCAACGACCTTAGAGTGCAAATCGTCATTGTGAGAGACTGGGGTAGGGAACTTACCAGCCTTAGACAATTGAGGACCCAACAATCTTGGAACTTGCTTGATCAAGACATCGGAAGCGATGAAAGCGTTGTACTTCTTAGCCAACTTCTTAATCAACTTCTTGTTCTTGTTCAACTTCTTCAAGTCATCGACAGACATGGCATCAACACCAACAGACTTAGCTCTGTCAACATCGAATGCATCACCGAAGATACAGATGGACATGTTTGGTCTTGGGACGTTTGGCAACTTCAAGGTACCAGAGAAACGCTTGTCTCTCTGAGGGTCGTAGTTCTTCAAACCGACTTGCAACTCAACAGTCTCCAAGAAGTTTCTCTTCTTGGTCTCGTTGGAGAATTCCAACAACTTTCTGACGTTCTCACGAACGTGGGAATTAGTGATCTTAGACATCTTTGATAAATATCGTCTCCCAACTGACTTGGTAAAATAAACTGATTCGACGAGGATGAAGATTCAAAAATAATTATAATAAAAACTTCTGAGCTTATAAGAGTATGTCTGAAAAATTTTTCAAAAAACGACATTGCATCACGTGTCGCGAAATAGGGTTTTAAAATGTCGCAATGCCGCAAAATGTCGCAGGCATATCAACAGGTCTCAGTATCTACTCTCTGGAGAATAGAATCAGGTATTGTTGTTGCTAGTCAGCAGTCGTTAAATGATTATACAGCAATTCGCTGGTAGAGTAAATTGCGGATGAAATTATTGAACTAAACTGCTTGATTGAAACGGGTTGAAATCAAGTAAAGGACTGTATAAAGTTGGAGAACGTTGAAGGTTAGCCATGAACATAATGATGATTTTGGGGCGAGATTGGAGAAGGAGCAAGGTTTCTCGGAAGGCTGCCGGATACTTTACGTGTCATAATAGAAGTTTCAACAGTTTGTGCCGTTTGAATGCTCGTACGGTGTCGGTGGAGCCCGGTAGAGGTAGTATTCGAAAGGGTAAAAAGATTGGTAGACAAGAGAGGATAGACAAGGCCAACATGGTGTCGCAGGGCCAGCTTTTCCACGTGGACCAGAAGTTCGATATATTCAATAAAGGTGTGTCGAAGGTGCTCAATTTGGGGTCGATTCCGGGGAATTGGTCACAATACGCTAAGTATAGATTGTGCCAAATCCATGATCTAGAGGAAGAGAAGTTCCAAAATTATTGCCATATACTAGGAGTAGACGTTCTTTTCGGGCATTCTGTCAATGGTGTGTCTGAGATACAGGGTAACATTTACTCCAAAATGACTCACGACAATGTTATCAAGCACTTCGAAGAATTGGAGTTTAAGGGTCGAGCAATCAAGAAAAACATAACATCTCAGGTCCCCGATTCATATTTTGCTAAAGAGAATCTAGAATCCATCCAGGATAAGGAAGTAGAGGGTATGCTGGCTAGTCTCAGTGGGTTAAATTTAAAGGACGATGCCGATGCACAAGCGATCGAAACCATCAGTAATGACATCAGCAAGTTCGGTGTTGATTTAGTGTTATCAGACTTGGATCCGCCAATGATGCAAAATAGCGGGTTTTTTAATAACACTTCAACAAGACCTTATCTTAGGTTCAACTCACATCAAGGTTTGAATCGGATAATAGTTGACCCACTCAAGGCATCATTTGATTTAGCTGACGCAGGACTTTTGTTGACGTGCCGAATACTCAAACCATCGGGAAATTTAGTTTTGCGTCTAGCTAAAATTGAATTGGATGATCCTGAACTCGAACTTTTGAAGCAACGTTTATTGAAAGTTTTTGACAGGGTGAGCTTCTGGAGCACCGAAAACAGACACCTACATTCGCAATCATCGGATTTATTTCTTGTGTGTTTTGATAAAAAACAAGCAATAGATATTAATGATGTCTTTTGAAACTAGATATTTAGCATTTACGAGTATAATGAACGATAAAGTTTTATTAATAGGAGCATCCTAATCAAACATAAAAACAATGTATTTCCTAAAAATCGTTATTGTTTGCCAACGTAGCACCAAGTCTCACCTTGTGCGAATATCTATCCATTTTCAAAAAGTTTGTATTTCGTTATTGGCAATCTAGGGTCTCTTTTTTTTTTGAATCAGAAAGCCAAAGGATGTTTAATTCTCCTCTTCTTCTTCAGCAGCGGCCTCCTCCGGGACAGCGAATCCATTGGAATTCTCCGCTACACCATCATTATTGAAAACATCGTCTGTTTTTTCCTCAAGATCAATCAATGTTTCAGTAGCACCGCCATTTATCAGGGTTTTTTCTATATCTGAAATCAAGTTTTCATAGATCTTGGTCTTACCATGCTGTTTCAATTTTTCTGTCCACCCCTCGATAGCCTTATTGATCTCATTCTTAGAAACAGAATAGTTAACACCAAAAAACGAAGCCTCAGTAAACCTTTCACTTTTGACCAATAACTGTAAACATCTTTCTTTGTTTCCTGTTAACCACCAGGCTTGCCATGCAATGTTGTATCTTCCCTTTGACTCCGCGTCTTCCGCTAATTTTGTTAACTGTGCTTGGTCATTTGTTGATGACAACAACAAAAGTAAAGATGCATGGTCATTTGCCAACCAGTAACAATCTTGAGCCAAACTTATCTTCCACTTCGCTAATGCGAGATCACCCAAAGTTTTCCACTTGGAAGAGTTTGCTAAAGCCGTTGACGGGCTTTCGCTTTGGCTTTTGGATAATAAATCGAATGCTTGTGATAAATCATTAGTTGAGAGAGAAATCCGGAATTTAGTATCAAAATCTTGCGATAATACGTAGGACAATGATAAATAATTCAACTTCTCAAAGAATCTGGATAATTGGTTTGCTTCAGTTTTACTGAATCCCGTTATAAGTTTAGAGTAATCTTCGGGGAGATTTTCTAAAGTGACGGTAGACAAGTCCGGAATTTCTTCACCAGTTTCCTCCTCAACAACATTCTTGGTAGCAAATTTCTCAAGATCGCCTCTCATAACTAGAGTTTGCAATTCCAAAACTTCTGCATTGAGGTACCATGAAATAACATTAAATGATTTATCGATCAAATAAAGCTTATCTTCGCCAGTCTTGTACCCAATAATATAATATTTGTGATCGAAATGACCCAAGTTAATTATTTCACCACCAACGAAATAATTCAATCTGTTAGTAGTTGCTGTGGTGTAAACGAAGACATCCCCAATGAACTTTCCTGATAATATTGCTTCTGAAGTGGGCAAGGTGTATAAAACATCGAAAGCATTCTCTGCACCCTCTTCGGCCAGAAGCTCCCCATTTGCTGCTGCTTCTTCGAATAGTTGGTGGTTGTAACTCAAGAAAAATGTTTCATCGTTTTTCTTTGATCCAGCGTTGCTATCTCCGACTGCAGAGGAAGTAACGATTGCTAATAATTCACCATTTTCGGACCATATAACGTCTTGGATCTCATCATCTAAATCCACTCTTCTCACCAAATGCCCTGATTCCCAATCATAAAATGTAATACAACCTTCCAGTTTAACACCTAACAAAGAACCACCAAAAATTTTGTCTGCTTGATAGATAAGGTCTAGCTTTAAATATTCTTGAAAATTCTTCATGATTTTAACAGACACTTGTGACTCTCTAATGGCAAATGAACATGCATTTGAAGAATCATTGTTGTTCCAAACAAAGTTCAATGCATTACCATAGGCCTTCGATCTCCATGCCAAGGAAGAGTACACGATATATTCACCATCACCACAAACAGCGGCATATCTACCGTTGGGGGAATGAGCAAGCGATTGGGGATAGATCTCTATAGATCCAAGATCACGTTGTTGTAAGGACAAACTCTCCCCATCCTTCAAACCATCAGTAGAGCTTGGTTTGATAACAGACTGGAAAACTTCAGAGTTCTTCGCATAGATTAATTTGTTGTTTGAATCCATCGAGAAGAGAGGCTCTTCATTTCCTAATTTTACAATTACGTATCCGGAATCAGAACCCACAGCGATCAAATTAGATTTTTGTAAAATTCCAATACACCATACTCTTTCCAACCCGTAATTAATTGATTTTTCCAATTTGAAGGTGTTAGAATTCCAGAACCTTACAGTTCCATCTTCTGAACCTGAAACAATCAATGGCAATTCCGGGTGGAAAATAGCAAATGAGACATTCGATAAGTGGCCTTCTAAAGTGGCCACGCATGATTTTGTCTGATAATCCCACACTTTTATCGTCTTGTCATCAGAACAGGTTATCAAATACGGCTTATCAGATTGTGGATAGTAGTCGACGTAGTTGACACCCTTCGACTCGTGTGCCAGTAAAGTGAAATTTGGTTGCAGGGAACCCAAGGACCAAATTTTGACAGTTCTGTCCAAACATGCAGATGAAAAAGTATTAGGGTCCTTGGGATTGAAGTTGACACCCATCACATAGTGTTGATGTCCCTCGAAAACCTGCTCCATTCTCCAGTTGTTGTCCCAATTCCACAATTTAATCATGAAATCATCCGACGACGTCAAAAGATACGGTTTCACAGGATGCACAGCTATGCTTCTGATGTAATCCGGGTGCGCCTCGAATTGCACAACCTTTTCACCAGTGTTGTAGTTGTACACTCTGACCTGGAAATCATCTGATCCCACAACAATCCAATTCTTCCGTGCAATGAACTTACCAGTACGCACCGGAAGGTCCGTCACCTGGATTGACTTCACTATTGAATTCGTTGCATATGACCAAATCTCAATTTTACCATTATATAATGTTGTCAAGATCCATGGTTCAGTAGGGTGGAAATCTATACCCTTGACTCTATCAGAACGCGTGGAAAACTGTTTCGTAACGTCCAACTTCATCCTTCAAATACCTAGTATCTAAATGATATGTATCGTTAGCTGCTGTCTAAGTATTTTGAAGAATTCGAATAAGTAGGCCTATATGGAAGTTAACACGCTGACGATACATTCAAATCAAATGTTTTGAACAAATGTTGGATTTCGCACGACTGAAATTTCGAGGCCAAAGCTATTTAGAAAGATAAAGGGCTACAAAAGAAGGCCCAGAGGACTGAGGGAAGGTATCTCATATAGACGATGGATTAGTATATAGTATATTTGTATAGTCACAAAATTTCAACGGGAAATTTAGCTTATGATGCAAAAAGTTAATCAGTAAACCATTGTCACCGGCAGCCGTTTGGTCTTTCTGTAAGATTTTTCGAGCTCTATTGCACGTTCCAACGTACTCTGCCAGTGGCTCAGGAATGTCGTATTGGAGAATTTCTTGTTTGTGATACTAAAAGCCTTTGCTTGCAGCTCGAAAAGCACATTGTCATCTATTAGCATTGGCAGGTCCACGAAAAGAATTCTAAACAATTTTTCGAGGGAGGGGAACAATGTGGTGCTTTCTGTATCTGATTCTGACGATGAGTTGAACCGGAGAAAACCCTCTGGTGTATCCTTTTGTAAATCTGTTTCAAAATCAGGGTCTTCCTCGCATTTGAAGAAAAAGCCCAATTCATTTTTCCAATCATTGGGCTCTTTGGCAGGACTTTCGGGCCTGACTATATCTAATAGCGGTCCAGCCGAAGCATGACAAATGGGTATCACGCCATTCTTCATGTACTCGACGACTCCAATGCCGAAATGCTCGTTCCACATTGCATTTAGACCAAACTTGGCTTTTGAAAGCCAAGATAAGACTTCCCCGTAGCTACATCCGACCACAAATTCCACGAAATCGCTTATTTCGAGTGTCTCCACAAGAGCTTGCAAGTTTGTAAGTGTATTTGTATCGTCTTTGGTTCGACATGAACCAAGAAGAACTAAAGTAGGCATGTCCAGAATTTTTCCCTTCTCACTCTTGAAATAGTTCACAAATTTTGCGTACTCTTCAACAAGAAGTTGGTGGCGTTTCTCAGGTCTGAACTGTGCGATATAAAGAAGCTTATTTTCACGCTCTTTTATGGAGGGAAAGTCTTGAAGTAAATTTTCAGAACCACAAGGAGGATATAATATAGATATGTTGGACGTTGGATTATAGGCCCATATCTTAGTAATATAATTGTAGGTCCAAGAACCATTCACAAGAACAATATCAACTAGGAACCCTAGAAATGAGTAAAGATGAATCAAAGATGTCCAATATACCAACTTGCCAATTTGAAATACATCACCTAGTTTTGGGACAAATTTTTTAAGTTCTGAAATATTTAAGGCTTTGAACTTGAGCTTGTTGAACATTTCTGGCTGAATTATTGGGTAATGAACGTAGTTGATGATTGGAATTTTCAAGAGGTGATTTACCAATGCATTAGCACCTGGTAAGCCCATTGTATCGACCCATATATCGGGGGAGAGCTCAGAGATGGCTTCATAAGAGAGCATAAATGATCCAAATAGTTGGCCAATCAAAGTAAAATTCTTCCAATAGCTGTCATCTATCAAATTTTTGTATTTGCGCAAATATATGAAGACAACTCGCTTTTGATCAATGGTAGAGATCTCAAATTTATCCTGTACTTTTCCCAAGATATCTAAGGGTGTTGCATCCAAATTCGTGGTATATATCACAGCAATAGTTTTCTTATTATAGCCTAAAGTCAGGTCGACAGCCTCCCAAAGTACCTTTTCTCCTCCACCACCGTTATTCGCATATGGATGGAAAAACCCGACTAAAAGCTTTCTTTCTGGATCATCCACATCTCTTCGGGTCATTCGCTCCAAGAACTCTTTTCCCTCATTTTCTTTGTCTTCATCACTAATTTTCACCTTGTTGTTGACGTAATTGGTGTAAAAAGAGGGCTGACTACTTGCAAGTATCAAGCGTCTTCGGTAGCCCGAGCGTCGCTGTTTCACATTCAAATATATTGCCTTTGGATACGTGATATTAGTTTTTAATACGTCCTGCCATCCATCTGGCGGCGACACGAGACGCTTTTGCAATCCTAGTAGAATGCCTACAACGAAAGTGATGCCTATAATGACAACTAAGCCAAGATATACTAGCATCACACCCATCGTTTTTTCCAGCTCAAACAGCGGTCTTTCGAATTCAATCAAGTCCAGAATGTGGAGCTTGGGTTCTTCAGCGGCGGTGTCTTCAATTACGCAAATTGAGTGTCAACGAGTAAGTAACAAGGCCTTTCTAGAGTCTGTTAGATATTGATATGGGACAAAAATCGAATTTATATGCCGGAGTCTTTCAAATTTCAATAAGATAATAAGACTTCCCAATTAGGATAAATTGGAATCAGCTACGCGTGTGAAGAATTCTCATCTAAAGCTATAGTTAAGGTAAAAGCTCCTTTTAATCTACCGAGAGATACCAACCAGCTCTTTTCTAGCAGAAAGTAGTGAATGGAATGCATAGGTTGAAAGAGAATAACAGCATCGAAAACACCTTTGCAGATATTTCAACAACAGAAATTGAGAATACCGGCTCGATGAGTTCAAATAATGAGAATATGCCCAGCAAGCCAAAGACGCCGTTGAAAAAAGAAGACTTAGAGAAGATAGCCAAACAGTTAAAGAACAAGCTTTCTAAGGCATCTATTACAGCGAAGCAGTCTATTTCACCGAACAGCGTGAAGTCAGGAGTATCGAAAACCAGTCCGTTGAGAGCATATCAGTTGAAGAGGCAATTCAGTTCACCTAATGCGTCAGGATTACTTTCTTCTTCTCCTACTGGACTCGGATCGCCTAATGGAAAGTCACCCGTGAGCAACAGGACACCTGGATCAATGCAGCTTGCGTCTTCACCACTCAAAAATACCGTACCTAAATTAAATGAGGATATAGATAAGGACGATAGTCCTACAAAAGATAAATCACGCAGTTTGGATCTCAAGGGTAAGTCCAAACCACAGATGATATTACAGCAGATTGGCCAACAGTCAAGCCCGCTCAAACCACAAGAATCAGACTCTTTAAATCCATCGTTAACTTTATCTGCTAACCAACTGCCCCAAACGACACCTTTATTACAAAAGAAGCAGCTCAGTGCAAATACAAATACCAGTAATTCAAATCCATTATTGAAAACACCTACTCAGTCTGCGCCAGGTTCTAGTGGAAACTATAATGATGAAGTGGGAGCGGACTTATTGATGTACTTAGCAACATCACCCTCCCCGGCTAAGCCTTACTACTCGAATACACCAAGAGGTGGTCTGAACACACAGCAGCCTTCTTCTTCTTTACCTAACTCGGCTGGCTCGATGTCTGCGAACAAACCAAGTTCTTCAAGTTCTCAAAATTCCTTCATAGTTCCTCCTCCTTTGACACCAAAAAGACACCTTCCTAGCAGTTCAAGAACACCCCAGAACAAACTCACTCCATCTGTCAATCTTTTCAATGCGTTGGCTAACAACGATGGAACCAGTTTGCCTTCATCTGGTTTGGCTCTTACACCTGCTGGTTTCAATATGAACGATTACGTTAACTTTTTCACACCTTCTCCGGGAGGAGGTAGTATTATTAATAATCCTAATACTGCGAAGGGTTTTATGATGAAGACACCCGATTTTGCCAGCTTGACAAGCAATGCCAATCCGAAGCTGAAAGTTGATGGTAAAATGATAAACTTTGATAAGGTCTTATTTGGCTCGACCAACTCTACAAATGAACACCCCAAGGATAAAGTGTTTGAATGATTTTATACTTCAGAAACGTCTTAAGTTAAGTCTTTTTGCATATGTATCAGATACAACTGTTCTCATAAAAGCATTTTAACTTTATATTCTGACTCTCTGTTCTTAAACCACTGGCTGCAAGCTTTTTATCTTATTACCATTTTTTAAATTGCATTTTAATTCTTTTTATTTTGAATTCATCATCTCTTTCATCTATAGATGAACAATATACATTAGTTGAAACTCAAGGTAGCCTTGGCAAATGAACTCAATATAGTCGGTCCGCTTCCCATTTGCACCCTACCACTCCGTAGTGTATTTGTTCTTGGTGCAAGATGGTTAATTCGAACCAAATTCCTATCTCCTTTGAAAGATGGCTTATTTTTAAGCTCAATATGGCTGTTTAGTTGGAGATTATGGTTTTATCTCCGGTTCCAGGAGTAGAGCATTCTAGTCCCAGCCTGAATATCAAATCGTACTTGTTTATGTAGGATGCGAGAATTATTAACGCTTCATTTTAATTAAAAAAAAAAAAAAAAAAAAAAAAAAGCTTAGATCAGACACTGTTCAAACTTTTTCAATAATCAATTTGAAAGTGTTTGAGGTATTAGTCGATGAACGAAGCTCACATAATTAAAATTAAGTCATCGAGACAGTCGGCTAGTCTAAAGAATCTGACTTCAACCGTCCTTTCTTAGCAGATGGATTTGTGTCATAAATTGTACATGCACTCTAAATACGGCGGTCCTTCATATAAACCAAGTCTGAAAGTTTTCTAAAGACACTTTCTTTCATCTCAAGCAACATTAGAAGCAGAATGTCAACCCAAAAGGTGGCCTCTAAGGAGGTTGATGATGCTGTTAACAATGCAAGTGAGAGCATTAAAGATTTGAACATCAAAACAAATGAAAAGGACACTGCACAGAGCCAAGAAAATGAGGATGAAGATGATCAAAAGGATGAGCTGAATAATGGTGAGGGTGACAAAAAGAAGAAGAAAAAGAAGAGCAAGAAGAAGAAGAAGATCACTAGTATAGACAGTTCTTACCCTGATGGTGTTTTTCCTGAAGGTGAGTGGCAGGAGTATCCTTTGGAAGTGAATAGCCATCGTACTACATCTGAAGAATTGAGATACCTTGATAGACAAAAGAACAACCATTGGCAAGATTTCCGTAAAGGTGCAGAAATACACCGTCGTGTTCGCCACAAGGCACAATCTTCTATAAGGCCAGGCATGAAGATGACCGAGATTGCTGATTTAATCGAGAATTCCACAAGAAGTTATGCTGCTGCTGATCATACCTTAAAAGCTGGAATTGGTTTTCCCACTGGGTTGTCGTTGAACCACGTAGCCGCACATTATACACCAAATACGGGTGACAATCTCGTGCTCAATTATGAAGATGTCATGAAGGTTGACATAGGAGTGCACGTCAATGGTCACATTGTGGACTCGGCATTCACTTTGACATTTGACAACAAGTACGACAGTTTGTTGACTGCAGTGAAGGAAGCAACAAACACAGGTATCAAGGAATCCGGCATTGATGTAAGATTGAACGACATTGGTGAAGCTATTCAAGAGGTCATGGAATCTTACGAGATGGAATTAGACGGCAAGACATATCCTATTAAATGTATCAGAAACTTGAACGGTCACAATATTGGCGACTACTTGATCCACTCCGGTAAAACTGTCCCTATAGTCCCTAATGGGGATATGACCAAGATGGAAGAAGGTGAGACTTTTGCTATTGAAACTTTCGGGTCAACAGGTAATGGGTACGTCGTTCCTCTGGGAGAATGTTCACACTACGCAAAAAACCCCGGCACGGAAAACATCAAGGTTACGTCCGACAGAGCAAAATCCCTCTTGAACTCCATAGACAAGAACTTCGGTACCTTACCATGGTGCAGAAGGTACCTTGAGCGAACTGGCGAAGAAAAATACTTGTTGGCTCTCAGTCAGCTTGTAAGAGCAGGAATAGTGCAAGACTATCCGCCCATCGTTGACGTCAAAGGCAGCTACACCGCTCAATTCGAGCACACTATATTGTTGCACCCTCACAAGAAAGAAGTGGTTTCTCGTGGTGACGACTACTAAACAATAATTTCACTTTTTAGTGTGAACCCCATTAACCACTACATAGTATTGTGTCTTTCTCTTGAATATACGAGACAATCGAACCTTCAAAGGCTGTGTTTTAAGTCGGTTTTAAGCAGAAAAAAAAAACAATATTACCAGACATGTAGGCCCATATAACTAGTTTTCAGCTACCCTCTTAGTAGCTTGGAAATCCTCATTTAAGTTCTTCCTTCTCTTAAACCTCGTCTTTGCTCGTGCACATGTTGATCTTGCTATCCGAAAAAAGAATATTTTTCACAGTGCGACCCTATGTTGAATATGATTTTGTAGATTGCTAGTCGCTCAGGCCATATTTTTCGTGTCTGAAAAAGATTTTGACATTACACCGTCTTCAAGCTATCTGCTTCTCTTCCCGAATACTCTCTCCAGCAAAAAGTCACTACTCTAGGCGCCCTTTTGGTGTTTTTCTTCTACTAAAATGTCGTGTGGTGGCAAATTTTGATTTAGAGTGAAATCTGAGATTACAAACCTCTAACGTGTTGGTTTTGGAGTTTAAGGTTGATCAATTACAACATTAATATTCTTGTACCAGACTTAGTGTTCTATTAGTAGAGGCTCTATTGTTTTGATTGATTAAGTTGGAAAGGTATATATAGCTTTAGAATGGAAATCACACCTAGTCTTTTGGAGTTCAGAGGTATGTTATACTTGAAATTAGATGAGGACGAATACCGACAAGAGTACAGCGCAAAATGACGTCCCAGTTGGTTGGACCATCTAAAATTTGTATGTGACGATTAGTATACTAACAGACGAAAATAGGCAGCTTCACTAAGCCCACCACGGAATATTTGACATTAAGCAATACTCTGTCTACCCCCTTGGCTTTCAAGGTCAAGACCACAGCACCAAAATTGTATTGTGTCAGACCTAACGCACTGATGGTGGAGCCCGGAAGCAGTGTGAAGATATCTATTATTTTGCAAGGATTTAGCCAGCCTTTGCCTAGTGACTATAAATGCAAGGACAAATTTTTGTTGGTTTCATTGCCATGCCCCGATTTGAAGGACTCATCAAAGGTCAGCGAGATCTGGAGTGAGTTGGAGAGCAGCTACAAAAGCCAACTTGTGTCCAAGAAGTTGAGAGTCAATTACATAATTCAGGAGGATGAAGATGATGAAGAGGACAAGGAAGTTGGCAATGCCACATCTCAGGGTAATGGATTCAGTGGTACCTCTGCAGTTGAGGAGGCAAGTAGCATTGCTGCAGCCTCCAAGATAGATAAGGCTAGTGCTCCGAGCGACTTACAGAAGGAATTGGAAGAGTCCAACGCTCAAATCAACGATTTGTCCAAAAAATTGGATTCCAATGAAAAAGCCGCATCTACTCCTGGTCTGGCCTCCAATGTGTCTTCGGAAGAGCCTGTCAATGGTGTTTCATTACCTTTTGCTGTTATTCTTGTGCTTCTTGCCTTTATTTTGGGTTGGTTGATCTTCTAAGCTTAAAGCTACGTATGCCCATTCAAGAAGATGAGACATTAACATTTTTGTGGTGAAAAGAAGTCAGCAACATATAATCAGATTGCAACAAAGTCGTTGTTGAAGATCAGATCTGTCGTCACGACTTCAATACAACCCATACTTCGTGACTATAACCGTATCTTTTCCAGTTTAAAAGCGACTGAAGTTTATCCAATTGCTTACTTCCTACTCTATAATGTTAAACTCTTATATACTGGTGTAATAAAATTATCTTCAAGTTTTGATGGATTGGAAACTCTTCCTTATTTCCTTTTGAGTTTCGGTTTCAAGTTAGAGATGGGACTTTGCCCCTCAGACAAATTTAAGCCTGTTATAGTTCGATTACGAATTTGCCGATAGACTCTTGCCGCTATCTGGACCGCGCAATTCAAAGAGTGTAAATTGAAATAACCTTTAAATACGCATGAGAGAGCAGATTATACCCTAATCGAAATTCTTAAAGCCATCCCATCAATACAAAAAAGACCTTTTTTTTTGCCAAATTGCTCCCAATATTTGTCAACTCTTTCAACCAAGACATGAGAGAACAGATCAGGCTAGGAAGAGGCTCAAATGTGCTCCCCATTCTGAACGAAACACATATTTCGCATCTTGTAGTAACAGATACGTAGGTGGTATTTGAAGCAAGATAAAACTGCCCGAATTCAACGCTTTGAAAAGTTAACTAAAATTTCGAAGCATTGAATTTGGAGACCATGCCCATGAGGCATATTTCGAACCTATTACAACCAAGTACCAAGGGTTGAGCTGGGTGTACCAGCCCTTTATTCATAGTCTAGCCATTAGCTCAATAACTTTTTGTGTCATATAACACTATCTGCAGACCCATATGATATCAAGGTCTCGCAAAAAGTTCGTCATTTCAACTCTACTATGTTATTGTAGGCTTAATGGGACGGGCAACGATAAAATCAGGTACTATCAACCTATTGAACACGATAATAGGAGCCGGAATTTTGGCTATGCCCTTCGGGTTGAAGTCAAATGGACTTTTATTCGGATGTTTCTTGATAGTTTTTTCTTCTTGTACTTCAGCCTTTGGCCTTTATCTACAAAACAAGGTAGCAAAATACACATCACAACAGGATAACGTGTCTTACTTTAGTTTGGCACAATTAACGTATCCTCATTTTTCGGTTGTTTTTGATTCTGCAATTTCTATTAAATGTTTTGGAGTGGGAGTGAGTTATTTGGTGATTATTGGTGATTTGATGCCAAAAATTATGGAGAGTTTGAAGGTTGAAGAAACTAGCTTGTTCATGCACAGAAATTTTTGGATTTCTGTATTTATGGTTTGCGTTGTGATGCCTCTTTCGTACTTACGAAAGCTTGACTCACTCAAGTACACATCTTTTGTTGCGTTGTTTTCCGTCGTTTATTTAATTTGCTTGGTAATAGAGCACTCTATTGCAAACGATATTCCTGTTGAAAATAAATCCATTAATTTGGTGGGGCCTATATCGTTGAAATCAACCCTTGCTTCTTTTCCGATATTTGTATTCGCATATACATGTCATCAAAACATGTTTGCAATTATTAATGAATTGAAATCGAATGATAATGATGGATCCCAAACACGTCAGTGCAATAAAATCATTCGTAATTCAATACTAACAGCCTGCTCCTCATATTTAATTGTTGGAGTTCTTGGATATTTAACATTTGGTAGTACTGTGGATGGAAATATCATAAAAATGTATCCCAAAGATTCTTTACTGTCTCTAATTGGACGGTTGTGCATCGTGATCATGGTGAGTTTATCTTATCCCTTGCAATGTCATCCATGTAGAGGATCCATCAATCACGTTATTTATTTTCTCACTGAAGGTGTTAAATCAAGCAAATTGCGTCGTTTAAGCGGTTACACTGCGTTGCATTCAGACGCTGAATCTACAATAGATGAGGACGATACTCCGCAAGAGAATTCTTTCATATCAACAACGCCAATAGAAGGGGCACAAGATACTGCCGGACATGACTCGATTGTAGTTCCATTGACTTCCAGGAAATTCTACATAATTACAACCGGCATTAACATACTTTCCTATTTGATTGCTATAACAGTCAAGTCATTAGAACATGTTTTGGCACTTGTCGGGTCAACTGGGTCAACCTCAATTTCATTCATCTTACCGGGTTTGTTCGGATATCTTTTGATCAAGCCTTTGAACGGTGCTTCAAAGTTGACAACTTTGGAAGCTGTGTGTAAATACGGAGGATTGATTCTTGCTATCTGGGGGCTCACTATAATGGTAGTCTGCGTTTTCGCTACATTATTCTTAGGTGCAAAACACTAGTATTGTTAAAAAATCATAGCAACGTTATATAGCGATCTCATGGACAAGATTAATAAATAATTCCCAACTTATAAATTGAAGAGTCGTTATTGTCAAAATGCGAAATCGAAGTGGTTATTTACAAGATCAATTCTTCTCTTTCCCATCCTTTCCCCTTGGTATTCTTGATACCGTTATTTGGTTGTGGCTTTTTGACATCAGGGATCTGTAAAGCAAAAGGGTTCCTGTCATTCTTTTGGTTCAAGTTAGCCAACGAGTGGTTTACCTCTCTATGTTTTGCTTCGTCGGCTCTGATTCTCAAGATCAAGTCTTCGAATGAGGATTGGTCGTTCAACTCAGGCCAATAGTTGACTGCAATGGTTGGGATCTTCATCGTGTCGAATCTTTTAAGTTTACCCATCTGTAACTCGTTGATCAAATGAGTATATGTACTTACAGCTTCCTCCTCTAGGTATCCAACAAAACGGTGGCAGTACCTGGGATTGATCAAATAGCACAAGAAAAAGAGGTTGCAAAATACCCCCTGACCAATGTATATAATTCCCATAGTAAGTACGGACGGCTGACCCAACTTCATGAAAGTGAGCAAGTGCATACGCTCATTGTATGCTTCATCTAATAGCGTCTCAATCCATGCCTTGTCCCTCTTCAAGAGTCTCAACGAGTGCAAGTGTCTGATGAAAGCTGCAACCATTCCTGGAACTCCTGCAATACTCTCCAAAAATATGCACCTCGTGAGCCACTTACTCTCATTCATTTCGTACCGAGTCCCTTTGAATCCGTCAAGCTCTTCCTGTTCGTTTCGAGGCTTCTTGTATCCAGTGACAAAGTCAAAGGCCCCTCTGACAAGCTTAATGCCCCTCAATGAGATCCTGTCTCCCATGGTCTTGGGCTCGCGATGCTCAAAGTGAATCTTTTTGCAGTCGTCTTGCGAGAACTCTGGATGCAGGAACATATGGTGAGTAATGAACTCGGTGTCGTTATGGTGGACGATCTCCAGGTCCTCAAGCACCCTTGTTGCGATTAATTGAGTACCCTTCTTCTCTTTGACGACATCTGTAGACATGTACCTCGCAAGTTGCTTGCGAGGTACGTATCTCACGCCTGCTATAGCCGCAATTCCAACAGCTCCAATTTGTTTTGCTGCCACACCTCTACTGATTTGCAACATGCCTAAATGTATCTACTAATTAAATATATCGTATAATGGTAACGATTGCTTCTTAGTTATAGCACTACAATACTATGTAAATAGATTCCCAATACTGTTCGTTTTCTCCGTATATATACCCGATCTCTAAAACGACTTGCTAATTGCTTCTTTGGCTCAAACTTTTTACTGTTTACTACCGTCACCTTTTCATCCCACTTATTTCCTCTTGTCCTTTTGCTCACTATACAATCTTAGCAGCAAGCGACAAGTGTGAGTAGATTATTCCCGAATGGCATTCTTTATTTCCGAATATCAAGTCCATTCCGAGTTTCTCCTAATTACTAGTGACCATCTTTGCAAATACGACAAAGAAACCTAGTTTTCCCTTCACAAGACAAGCGCCTTCTATGGCGCTTGTTCCTGTTTCTTCCTTCGCAGATCCAACTCTTCCATGTATGCTCCAATCACAGTGCTCTATTTACAAATTCTATTTCAGACTATACAAGAGGACACTAATTGCGGCCTTAAGGCTATTTTTGTTGCAACTGACGCTGAGGATATAATCCGGCCACACTTCAGATCCGTTATGGTGCTCCTAACTTGCTCAGGCGGATATCGATGGGCGCTATCTATGTGTACGACTACGGGGGTATATGGCCGAGCTAACAGACTATATGGGATTAAGCTGTATAGTATAGATGTCTATGGTCATGTAATGAGCGATTTTGCAACGAGCCAGGTTTGTGTAATATCATGTTTTAGTCCTGCACACCTCTTGTGAGACATAGTGCGACATGTCGCGCCCTGTGTCGTTTTTTCAACGGACTATGCTGCACGCAGACGACATCGTTTAGTTCTTACACGGTGATCTAGAACCACACCATCCAGCGTGTAGTCGTCGCGCGGTCAGAACGGCGGGGCCGGGCGGTTTTGTGTCACAAAACTATTTTTGTGCATCGCACTACCCGGATCTAGTTGTTTCACAGTATTTGTTTACTGGATGGGATATACAAGGAGGTATAGGGTCGTCTAAGCGTTGTTGAAAGAGCAGACTGTGACAGAAGCAAGGGTACAGATTGAATACTCGTACTTTTGAACTAGAGGTAGCAAATTTAGCGCGAATAAGTTGATATCACGGAGCGAATTTGTTACGAGAGCGGTGACTAGTAACAAGTTCATAAACAGACTGCAAGGGCTTCAGAAAGAGAGCACGGCAGAGAAAACAGCAGGGCAGAAGTAGGAAAGAGCGGAAGAATCTAAGATGGCATTTCAGCTTTCCAACTTTTTGGGGGATTTGTTCGCCATGTCGACAGTGACGTTTGGGGTGATAGCATGGATTATAGCGCTCGCGGGAGCGGCAGCGTCGCCGCAGGACAAGTTCCCACACTTCTCATGGTGGTGTATTGTGTATGAGATTTTGATTATCATAGCGATATTTTTGTTGTACTTGAACAACACCATAGAGTTGTACAAGTTTACATTGGTGGGACTTCTTTCCGTGGCATTTATGTACACCACCAACTCGACCAACAACTTGATCTATAGTACACAAGAGTCCGGCTTCTTGTGTTGTGGAGCGGGGTGCATTCTATTGTCGATGTTGAATTTGATATGGATAGTGTACTTCGGAGGCCACCCCGAATCTGCTGTGAACCAATTTATCGACTCTTTCTCGTTGAAGACTCATCCACACAACCACGGCCACCTTGCCACCAACGATAACGAAAAGTTGGAGGAAATGGATGGCTTCAATAGATACCCAGCACCAGGAGAAATCTCACACTCCAATTCGAATGCCAAGTTCCAGGATGCTAATCTCAGACAATCACAACTCACTACAAACAACAAATCTGTAAATACACCCTATATGTCTTCTTCTCAGCTTAACGGCTTAGAGAACTTTTCCTCTTCTGAGGTTCACCAAGGACGAGACTTGACAAATAACAAGAGACAAACGGTCTACGATGATGCAGCATCGCATCCTAATGCTGGTACTCAATTCAGATATAAAGCCAAGGCTTTATACAGTTATGACGCAAACCCTGATGACATTAATGAGATATCTTTTGTAAAAGATGAAATCTTAGAGGTCGATGACATTGATGGAAAGTGGTGGCAGGCAAAACGTTCAAACGGCCAAGTGGGTATCTGTCCCTCGAATTATGTAAAACTATTAGAATAGGCTGTTCATATTGTACGTTTTGTTTTGTTTGTATCAGTATGCAGCGGATATTGTTTATAGCAATCAGCAACAAGGATATTGGGATTAGAGATTATTGTACGCCATATAAATGTAGTTCGAATATTTTCCGGCTCTCTTCGCATTTGGTAGTGGATATTCTTCATTGATAGCCGTTTAGTACTTTATTTTACCACTTGAAGACTATCATGATAGCTAGACTGTTGCATTTACACAGAATAAACATACTATCCAGGAAGCCCAGTGTTCTCACCGCATTAAAGCTTCAAGTCAGGAATAATTCGAATTACTTGAAGGACTCGCTCGATAGATCAATCGAAACAGTAAAGTTGGAATATGATAAATTCTCGCCAGATGACAGTAAGTTGGCTGAGGAAAAGAGTCCTATATTGATTTTACATGGTCTTCTCGGCTCTAAGACCAACAATCGAACTGTTGCCAAAAGATTAGCAAAGATTTTGACCAGAGATGTCTACTGCTTGGACTTGAGAAATTTTGGTCACTCACCTCACATCAAGAGATTAGATTACCCATCTTTGGCTAGTGATGTCGAAAAGTTCATTGATGATGCCGGCTTCAAAAATAAGCCGATTATAGTAGGGCATTCAATGGGAGCTAAAACGGCAATGGCTGTTGCTTTGAGGAGACCCGAAATTCCGAAGATGATTGTGTCTGTTGACAATGCACCTATAAATTTTTCACCCAGTACCACCTCCATCCATTTGAAATATGTGAACTCCCTCAGACTCTCCTTGGAGAAATACAAATATACAAACATCAAAGATGTTGAGAAAGAATTAGAAGTTATTGAAAAATCAAAGCCAGTACGTCAGTTTTTGTTGACTAACGTTAACAGAGGTAAAAAAGGAGAACCTCTCACATCTAAAATCCCCTTAGATATAGTCGCAGATTCAATAGTGAAAGGTGCTATTGCAGCTTGGCCGTTTGATTCTAATACATCACGATTTGCAAAGGGCCCTGTTTTATTCATGCGAGGTACTCAATCTGAGTACGTACCTGATGAAGCTATACCTGAAATTGGAAAGTTCTTTCCTGATTTCGAAGTGTTGGATATTGATGCCGGCCACTGGTTGATCAGCGAAAAGCCAGATGATTTTGTCAAAGGATTGGTGGAATTTATTGAAAGAAAAGAAGATTAAATACACTTATAGATTCTAGATATCACTTACTTTTACATTCCCCTTACCAACAATATCGTCGTAGATATCAAATCTCCTTTGATAGTTGACAGGAATTGATTGTCTAGCTTTGGGCAACAAGTCTTTATCCAATTCTGCGAACAAAATCTCTTCCCCTTCACCAGCTTCGGCAATTACATTTCCTGAAGGGTCAGATACCAAAGAATGACCATAAGCTTGGTAACCTCCTCCTTCAACATCCCTAGCAGGGCTGCACAAAACACTGTAGATTTGGTTATCTACAGATCTTGAACGAGCCAACAAATGCCAGTGCAAGGGGCCGGTCGTGGTATTGAATGCACCCGGGTAAAACATTGCAAATGAGTTGTTTGGGTTACGTGCAGCTATATGAGCGAGCTCTGGGAATCTAATGTCGTAGCATATACCCAATCCAATGTTCCCAAAATCTCCCAACTTGAAAACTGTGGCCTTACTTCCAGCACTCAACGAGGTGGATTCTTTGAAAGTAATTCCTTGTGGGATATCTATGTCAAACAAATGCGCTTTCCTATGCTTAGCAATAATTTGTCCAGTGGGAGAAAATGTCACAGATGTATTGAAGATCTTGTCAGTCTCGGGGTCTATTTCAGGGATGGAACCTCCAACTATAAAAACGCTATGTTTCTTGGCAAGTCCGGACAACAACTTCGTGGTTTCTCCTGAAGGAATAAGCTCAGCATATTTCCTAAATTGATCAACAGCATAAGGCGAATTGAAGCATTCGGGCAACATAATCAAATCTAGTTTCCCAACTGTGGATGTGCTTATCGCATTCTCAATGAACGATGTAACCTTGGTAAGATTTTTTGCCTTGTCGGCACCAGCCTTCAATTGAAGCAAGGCTATCTTCAAGTTCTTTGAAAGAGGGTCTTTGAGTACGGATGTTAACAGCATGTAAGTATATAGTGTGAAGTAAGCTTCAAAATGATGATTGGAAAATTACGAAATTAGATATCATATTGCCAATTTGATCTCCTAAAAGAGAAATTAGCGGAATAATTCAAATTCTTCGAAAAAGTGAAGCGTCTTACGATCAAAAGATTCATTACATGAACAGAAAGACGTTTGACTGTTATCATTTATAGTAACGCATTACGTGTTTCGATTAGGTTCAGTCTTCAATGAACTCTAATTTTCTTAAACCTAAACTGATCAGATTTAATCTGCTGAACGAAACATTATAGATATTGAATATATTGTAATACATTCTCTTGAATTAAATAAGTTATTATACTAAATGATCAGCAAGATCACTTTCGCGTTAGATCCTTCTAGATCAAAATTAAAAAGAGGCGCTTCCAGCTCTCTGTGCTTCATCAGTTTTATTTACATCATCAGAAAGGTCTGTTCCTTCGCCGATTTCATTATCAACAGAAGTTGCTGTTGGATTCTTTGACTTCCTGTTCCTGGTCATCTGTATTATAAAGAACGCAGTAGATATCACTACACCTAAACCAGCCAAACCCATTCCCATTCTATGAGCATTTCTCATTCCGTGCATTGATTTGTGAACTCCATCTTTCATTCCCTTTGTAGTGTAGTATTCCACTGTTCCAGCGATACCGAGACCGATCAGAATGGAATAGTTAACAATTGTTGACACTAAGGAAGCAGCAATACCCTGCTGGTCTCTGGAAACAGCTTGACTGATGATGATACACCCAGCAGGAAAAGACATATCCATTCCCAAAGGCATAATGACTGTGCTCACAAACTTTTGACCCCAGTATATTTGGAATGCAGGCCTGGTCCCTATCAATACGCTTCCAGTAAAAAAGGCCAACATGGCCAATATCATAACAAACGACAGAGGGAACCTATGTAATAAATAACCAGAAGTAAGCGCAGCTATAATACCAACAATCGCGCATGGCGCAAATTGTGCAGCTTCTGTCAAAGGGGTATGTCCTTCCAACCTCTGTCCCCAATTTACTGTGTAGAAAAGCCATATACCAAATGATGACCAGCCAGCAGCAATACAGACGAGTATGAAGCATGTTTCTTCTTTCATGACGGATAAGGGCAATAAAGGAGCCTCCACGATCGTCTCAATATATACAAATGCCACCATGCAGAGAAATCCCACAATGAGAAGAACATAGACATATGGCTTATCCCATCCAACCGTTGGACCCTCATTCCACGCGAAATTAATTAAAATAAGACCAGATAGACCAGTAATCGAACCAAGGTAGTCAAATTTTCCGACAACTCTATTTGGGTCTTCGATATTGTTGGGGATAACAAAGTACCCTAACACAGCGACTATAAAACAAGCTATAGCGCAAATCCAAAAAATCCACGGCCACCAAGTAAACTGGGAAAGTAATCCACTGAAAGTCGCACCAACCACGAAACCTGATGGAGCAACTGCTCCAAACAAACACATACAGATGGTTCTTCTCATACCAGGTGGATAATATCCACCTATCAATGCCTGTGAATTTGGTACTATGAATGCCGGCCCCAATCCTTGGAGAGCCCGAAAAACGTCAAACAAAATCGAAGAAGAGGAGTATCCAGTAAAACCAACAGCAAGTGAAACCACACCAAAGTAAATATATCCTAGCACGTACACCAACTTGTATCCATACATGTCTCCAATTCTTCCCGACACCAAGATAAACGAACCTACTGTAAGCGAAAAAGCAGCCGAAAACCATGCTATTTCACCCATCTCATCTTCCACTCCAAACGTCCGTGAAATCGTATCACCCCCGTTGATAGTCTGAGAGACCGCCGCTTGGGTTATAAGCTGTGAAAAACACATACAAAAGATGAACAACACTTCTCTTATCGCCGATATTTCCTCTGGTGGAGGACTTGCCTTGTGTTGTTTCACTTCCACCTCATCGCGAGTAGATTTATTTCTGAGTTCTTCCTCCTTATTTGATTCTAACTCTTCATTTGACATCCCAATTGATTCAAGTAGTTTTAGTAAGAGCTACTTCTATCTATCTCTCTTTTGACTATCTGCGACTCTTAAGTATTGAAGACATTTTATATTAAATAGTAATAAATCGTTTATATTTACTAATGCTCAGTATTACACATACCGGGCCGCGATCCGATAAAAGATGAGAATTAATTTCATAAAGCTTATGGTGGTTATTATTGATGTATCACCTTCAGAAGGAAGGGCGATCAATGACCACGGACAGGTCGGGGTGCTTGGTCGTCTCTTTTAACCACTTGAGATGCGGGATAAATACCTTTTCGCATCTTTCTAGCTCTATATCCTGATCTGTTTTGACGTAGTCAAGGTATTTACCCATATACTCTTGTGAATATGATAAACCCTCCTGTCCATCAACAGCGGAGCCATCTGAGTTGTAGTAGTTTGGACAAAGGGCTTGAGTGAAAAACTGGAGAACTCTCAAGTCGAAGTCGTATCCAATGTTGTCGTACACACTCAGATACATTCGTATATGGTTTCCCAGCGATGCGTATACTAGGTCATTGTTATCTACTAGCCACGAAGGGTAGTATTTTGGATATGAAAGATGCATGAAAACTAAGTCTATTTCTTTGTCAGTGTCTTTGAATTGTAAGGATTGTTCTGGATCATGGTGACTGAGCGATTTGGACTTGAACTCGCCTGATTCCTCTGAGTGGTAGCCCGTCCATCTGAATTGTTTGAGGGTCTGGAACCATGGCTCGTTCATTGCATGTGCTGCTGCGATAAAAGTCTCTTTGTCGCCTTCTCCTGCAGAACCCTGGGTGAGAAGTGGGTAGTAGAAATTGGGGCCAAAAACATTGTAATACAACGCGAGAAGAAGGGTCCGCAAATGACTTGTTTTGTTCACAAGAAGCATTCCAGCTTCTGATGTCGGGTCCGGTAGAGTGCCCTCGAAGCCATGAAACCACGAATTTTTGAAATTATAGTCATCCGGTTTACGCAACTGTCCCCCCTTCTCCACAGATAGTTTCTCATCGTATCTTGAATATCTCACTTTGTTTTCAGCCACATTTAATCCAGCAATGTCGTAGTAGTTCGGATTTGTCGTACGGGCCCAGGCATCAGGCCACAAGATCAAGCCCTTTTCTTGGTACAACTTGGATTCAAACAAATAATCGACGTTTCTAACCGGGAAATTATCTGAGTCCATGTAGAGAACATTCTCAAACTTGGAACTCAAAAGAGCCAACATCTTGTATTGATAACCGCCAATATTGAATTTTTCGTTCAATTGTTTGCTGAGTGAAGTATCGAACAAATTGCATCTTGCGTTAAACTTGGGAAGCAACTCGTCGCAGAACTCTGTTTCATACTCATCATCAGTAGCGATAAATAACTCGATAGGAAGTTTGGCGCCTGTGGCCCTAATCTGTCTGATTACCAAATAGGATAGCCAAGAATATTGACCACCACCAATTAAAACATATCCTTTCGATCCTTGATACTGGCTCCATTCGGGGTCAGTCTTCAAGGTGTTTCCGAAAGTGGACAATTTGTATTCGTCCAATAGCCTTTTCATCTCCACCTCTGTGAACCTCAGGTGCGAATCCTTCAACTTTTTGAGAGTCGAACCTGCTATGTCCAAGACTTCTAAGTACTCTTTGGAGAAGAGAAAATTGTCAACAGTCGAGAACTTCTCTGCCGCGTGCTCACTCTTGTAGTTGTCTTTGAGAGACGGTGCATCTATCGCATAATCTCCTAGGTTTTTAAAGAAAATACTGTAGTCTTTAATCCAGCTTCTGATTGTGTCGGCGGCCTCTTCGCCCTCTGTTCGCACCAACGCCTCATTTTCAGGCTTCTGTGGTTTGATCTGTACAATCTCTGGAGGATCCTTGAGTGGTTTCGACCCGATCTCGACTCTGGTTTGGTCATCTGCAACATTTCCTGTTGGAGGAGGGCTGATCGTTGGATCATTAAGCCCTTGTTTAGCCTTCAAATCATTCCTTCGAAGCTGGAAAAAAAGGAAAACTATCAAAAGGCTTATGGTCACTTTCACCTTGTGCCTACTTATGGTCTTCAAGATGGTCATAGCGTGCACTAGAAGTCTTTGTTCGCCTAATATCCAATATTGAATATAAATAGTTAGTGAACGATACAGTACGTCAAACCGTTGATCGTTATTTTTTTTTTTGCTATCAGAATTTTTCACAGAGATGACTCTATAATTAGTTTCTACATATTTGATAGGTTTATGTCGCTTTCTAGAAGCCTAACGGTAGATATATAGAGTATTAACTTATCGCTAATCAGTATACTATGACAGTTGCTAAAACAGTGCTAAAAGAGCCGGATTTCGAGGAGTTGCGGAAAAGGAAACTAACCTTTAAGCTCTTCGGGCTCTCCATAACGCACTCCAAGGCACCGTTACTCCACAACAGCTTGTTCAAAAAGATGAACTTGGACTGGAAGTACGAATTACTCGATAGCAACGATGTGGAGGCGTTCAAAGGCCACTTACGGAGGGACGATTGCATCGGGTCTGCCGTCACTATGCCCAATAAGGTAACGATGACCGAACATGTTGACAAGGTCGACGAAGGAGCAAAGGCCGTGGGAGCAATCAACACAATCTACGTCCGCGAGGATGCGGCTACTGGAGACAAGTTGTATTTGGGTACCAACACAGACGTTTTTGGCATCCGAGATGCTCTCAAGTACAATGCACCTGTCGAGGTAGCCAAATGCCAAAATGAGCGTTTGCCGGGACTTGTGTACGGTGGAGGAGGTGCTTGTAGGTCTGCTGTCTACGCCCTACATGCATACTTCAAGTGTTCCACGATATATATCGTGAACAGGTTCGCTGACGAGGTGGAGGTCGTCCGAGAATCTATGGTGAAAAATGGTTTTACGGGCTCTATCGTACACATTGCAACCCCGGAGGCTGCAGAATCGCTCGTTGTTAAGCCCAATTTGATCGTGTGCACAGTTCCTGATTTTGCTCCCTCAACAGAAGAGGAAAAGACTGCTAAGGCTACCTTGGATGTGTTCATGAACTCGCCGGGAAAAGGTGCGGTATTGGAAATGTGCTACCATCCTCATCCCACCACTCGCTTGTATAAAGAATTCCAGGCTGCGGGCTGGAACGTTGTTGGGGGTGTGGAGGCAATGATCTACCAGGGTTTCGCTCAGCAGGTTCTCTGGACGGGCTACACGTTGAACGATATGCCTACAAAGGATGTTATTGAGCTTGTGTATAGAGATTTGTAGTATAGAAAAGATAGACTTTTGTTTTTTTCCATTAGTACTTAACTCCTAAAAGTTGCGATTTGATGACATATCGTGAGCCCATACATAGAGGAGAAAGTAAATCTACTGAAACAATATAAGAAAGCAATATAAATAAAGCAGAGTGAATGGAAGTCTGAAGTTCGTCGACCATCAAATAAGTTCACTGTCGATTATCCTTTTTTAAGAGCTATAGTAATGAATCTGTTGAAAATTTCCAAACTTTCTTCTCCCAAGATCTATCAAAGAAGTATGTCAAAACTCGCAGAGAAAGCTTTAGCGCCTACTTTCACGAAGTATCTCGACGCTGATGTTCGGCATCAGGACAAAGATAAAGCACTAGAGAATGAAAACGGGATACTTCATATGCCCAGGGTGTTAGAACTGGGGTCTTTCAGCTGGGCGTTACCGGAGAAGAGGGCAGAGAGTGAGTTCTTGATAAGTAGTGAAAATGCATTGCGAGACTTGGGAATTGATGAAAGAGAGGTTGAAAGCGATGAATTCAGGGAGATTGTCAGCGGTGAGGTGTATCAAGACCAGCGATTTGTGAGACAAGGGCTTCCCATGCCGTTTGCTCAGGCTTACGCAGGATGGCAATTTGGTCAGTTTGCGGGACAATTGGGAGATGGAAGGGTTGTCAACTTGTTTGAGCTTCCTAAAGTGTTTCCTGATGAGCTCAATAGGGACAAGTATGAGTTACAGTTGAAAGGGTCTGGTAAAACGGCATTTTCACGTTTCGCAGATGGAAAGGCTGTTCTTCGGTCATCCATTAGAGAATATATTATCTCAGAACATCTCAATGCCATCGGAATTCCTAGTACTCGTGCATTGTCTCTCACCTACCTCCCGAAAACGTATGCACAGCGCCATAGAGCGGAAAAGTGTGCCATTGTCAGTCGATTTGCTGAGCTGTGGATCAGGTTAGGGACTTTTGATTTGTATAGATGGCGAAGCGACAGAGATGGAATCCGCAAGCTTTCTGACTATGTGATCCACGAACTTTTTACGATAAACGAGAAGCTGTTCCCTTATTTCTCCGCATCCTTTGATGCTAAGAGGGATTTGTATGAGTCCAGTAAAGATATTACGGGAACTTTAACTGATTATGACAAGATGTACTACGAAACAATTATCAGAAATGCGTCTACAACGGCAAAGTGGCAATGTTATGGGTTCCTTAATGGTGTGCTTAACACTGATAACACTTCTGTTTTGGGTTTATCCATGGATTTTGGTCCTTTTGCAATAATGGACAAATATAATCCAAATTACACCCCTAACTCGGAAGATCACGAAAACAGATATGGTTACAGAAATGTTCCCACTGCTATATGGTGGAATCTCACCAGAATGGGTGAGAATTTGGCTGAGTTGATAGGTGCTGGAGCCGATCTAGTCAACACAGAGGAATTCAAAAAGGGAATTGAACAAGAATGGACAGATAGAATCATTGCTAGAGCTACGAAGATCATTGAAGTGGGTGGAGAGATTTACAAATATGAGTTCACAAAACAATACGTCAAGACATTTTTTGGCAGACTAGGCTTGTCAGAGAAACTCATAGATCTGGATAACTGTGATGAACTAAACGACGCTCTTATAGTTCCCATGCTTGACTTCCTCCACCAAGCTCAATGTGATTTCAATAAGTTCTTTTTAAATTTGCAAGAAAGCGATATAGAAAGGGCAATCAGTGATCCTACGAAAGCAGCCAATGATGTTCTTTCCTCGATTGTTGCCCCGGAAAGCACAAGTGAGTTATTGGAGCCTTTGATATCTTGGTTGAAAAAGTATGCTCAATACCTTGAAAAGTCATCATCTCTTGATTCAAATGATCATAAGTCTATAAGCTACCGATACAATCCTATATTTCTTCCACGTAACTGGATTCTTGATGAAGTCATAGAGTTTACTGAAGAATCTAATGGACAAGATCTTTCATATTTGAATAAATTGCAGAGAATGGCTTTGAATCCATTTGATAAGTCCAAATGGGGTGATGATCTCAAAGATGTTGAATCAAAGTGGATGCTTCAAAGTGATATAGGTGCAGATTACACAATGCTACAATGCAGCTGCTCTAGTTGATATGATACTAGTGGGTCTCAAAACATATATTTAAATCATTCATAATCGTTCATAATCAATACATACCGTTTGTTTTATACCTGTGGATACTCAAGTAGTGAATGCACTTCGTGCATCATCGTATCCTTTGTTGTATGCCTCTCTGGCTTTCGCTCTTGTTGCAGGATCTAACTTCGAAATCTTTGCATCCAAATTGTGGTTACCAGTGGTGAACCCGTCATTGCCGGAATTTGCTTGAGACTGGCCCCCATAAGTGTAGTTGCTTCCTTTGTTACCACTCTTTGAGTAATTTCCGTAGCCTTTATCGTTGTCCGAGTATTGATGTTCCAGAGAAGGGTTCCTAAGATGAGAATCCTTTTGACTAGAACCATAGGAATTGGTTGTGGTTGACACTCCTGCTTCTTTGTCTGTCAATCCAGAAGTATTGTCTCCATATTGGCCTTCTCTTCCTGTCGCATTGCCGGTACCAAAGTTTTGTTTCCCTGCATGTGCCTGACCTCCGCTTGACCCATAAGTATCACCATATGCGGAATCTTTTCCAAAACCTTGCTTGGTGCTTTGTTCGTTTCTCTCGTAGTAACCTTGATTGTTCCCGCTGTTCTGATTATTTCCGAGTCTTTGTGAATCACCATGGCCTAGTGAACTACCGTACCCCTGGGAACTACCGTAACCTTGAGAATTACCGTAGCCTTGAGAATTACCGTAGCCTTGAGAACCACTGTGGACTTGTGTATCTGCACCCGTCTTTGAGGTAGCTGTCCTCGAATCATCTACACCGCCGCCAGACACCTTGTTGCCTGTATTGGAATACTCGCCCGATGTGCTGTCTTGATTACCAGAGGCATTACCAAATACCTTGCTTCCAATTCCACCTTCAGTTCCGGAAATATTTTCACGTCCCGCGTACTTTCCTGCCTTCTTGTCGGCGTCATTGGCATACTTTTCGGCAGTTTCCTTACTAATGTTTCCATCCTTGTATTGTTTCTGGATCTCGCTATGGATATTGTCTTTTCCAATTGCCTGTCCACCTTTCTTATCAAGGTCGTTAACTTCGTTTTTACCGAATTTACTTTGAATTTTGTCCGTCAATCCCATGGTTAGAATAATGTAGTGTTCACTAGTGTTACCAGAGAATCGATTAATAGTGTCTAGATTGTACTTTTAGTCTATATATATTGAATTGCTCAATCTTATAACATTGAACTTGCTTGCTATTTGAAATGGTTGCGAATCAACGCTCACATCAAAATGAGTGCAAAAAAGAAAAAAATGGTTGCGATTTTCGGATTTTATGAAATTCTGCAATAATCCTGTAAGTATTAGAAATTCTAGTCATCAATTCATGAGAGAAAAGGTGTGGCACATGCGCTATAGCAATGTAGATAATTACTTTACTATAGTCACAGGTACCTTAAAATAGATATGATTTCCGTTTGTTAACGTGAAATGTAGTCTGATGAAATACAACCTAGCCACATAACAAGATTGAAATTCAGGGACCAAACAAAATCTGTTATATGCATCATCGACCTTTTGGCCTTTGCGGCTGAGATCCTTCAACGCAGCAGAATGTAAATTCACTGCAAGCTTGAACGACTTAGTGTATTCAGAGGAGTTTTCTTTTTTGGTCCAGGGTATCGCAGAAAGACCAGATAGAGTTTTGGTACTATCTGACGATTTTATCGTCGCATCAATTACTTCTAGATTCATGTACTTCTCCCGAACAGAACATAGGGCTGTCACATCCTGAATGAGCTGAACCGAGATTGGAAAATTGGATGACCCGAGTTTTTTGATTACATTGTATAACTCGGCGGAGAGCTTCTGCATTGGAGTTTTGACGACTTTTTGAAAATTGTCACTATCAATTCTTTCTGTTGCAGTAGGACTCATTAATTCCCTGGTCCACATCATGTCGTGGGTGAGCTCTATGGGTAATTTAAACTTTTCAGATTGAAAGGTTGCAACGACCAATTCAGTGTCAAAAGATTTGATGTCTACCTTTTTATCATTTTCACTGTACCACGAAATATCTATCGGGATCTCTATATTCCAAGAGTTAATTACATCATTCGGAATAGGTCCTTTGCGAAACTTTTGAGGTGCGATGTATTTTATTCGATAGGTGGTTTTTGGTGTCAGAAGCCTGACAGCACCGAGTGACTTGGATTTACCAAGAATATTGTTCTTGATAAGAGGAAATATACGCTCAGTAAGCTTGACTCCTGGCTCCAGACAATTTTTCGAATCAGAAATAGAAGGTCTATAAAGTTGGTATTTCTTTGCCAACTCTTTGGACAACCTGTCTGAAGCCTCGATGACATTTGGATAATTTTCGTCTTCTATTGATCGGATCATGTTTTCACCTTTCTTTATCTGGTCCTCCACTTCTTGAATAATTCCCTTTAGTTGCAAAAGATTAACCTTCTTTCTTGTAGCTTCTTCTATAGGAGATAACACTCGAGTATTGGGCACAACTCTGAATGGATATTTGATGTCATGAAGAATAATAAACTCATCACCATCAGTGTTGACCATCTTCGTATTATCAATATCCTTTAAATCTTCATCAACATGGTATTTAGAACGGTTACCAATAATTCTAGCCAATAAGTTGTATTGAATAGACGAGTTTTTGCAGGAAAAATCATTGACCGGCACGTTCAGAGGTGCATACGACTTCACGTTAGAACCAAGACTTGGGGGTAACTCAAGGTGTGATTCCGAGTTGTGAAAATCACATTCAGAGTCAAGTAGCTTGTCGGGAATCCGAAATGTGAGAAATCTTTTATATTTAAAGCCCGGCTTTAGCGCTCGTCTTCCAATGTGTATATACGTTCCATCGAATGGGTCTGTCTCATCACCACAACATACTGCACTTGTGACCTCAGACTTCAATCTGTTTATTTTGGCTTCCTTCCATGATGCACAGAAGTCGATCATCTGAAGGAACAGCTTCACATTTGGCTGCAGATGACCTGCCTGGGGACTTTGATCGATAATCGTTTGCCCTTCAAGAGAGACGTACAACATATCAAAAGCTATTGGTTGCTCGGATTCGTTTTCTATTATTAAGTATCCATTAATGAGATCGCCTTGTTTATATTCGTGAATAGAAGGGTCTATAAAGTTCGGTTCCACACCTTTTTCTCCCACTTCTTTAGTCAAGAAGAATTGCATCTTCACTGAATCCGACACTCTATTTCCCGTTCCCGTCAAGTTCTTCAATTTAACAGCATTATCAAGCACCGTTTCCTGCCACATGTCTAGGTTTTGATCCGCAACAATTAATCGTTCCCCATTCCCCTCTAGAACTACGTTTGTAGTTCCACCATCTGATGTTCTGGCCGTAGTTATCGAGCTGCTACTACTCATCCACGACGAGTCAACTGAATAGCCCGAAGAATTGGTCTCCGTGCGTTCATAGATCGGAGGTTCATGATTTGCTTCATCTTGGGTGTCGATCATATTTCCATATAAAATGGTGGTGTACATATGATACGATGGTAGTATGGTCCAGATGGGCATATTATCTCCTCCCTCTTCTGGAGATTCTGGCGCATTTGAACATTCTTGATCTTTTGGAACTTTTTCTTGATCCATGACTAAGAGAATGTCTATTGCTTACTGCCTGGAACCGTTACAGATACTCGTGTTTCTATATACTGCGGGAGACAAGTAATGATTTATAAGCAAAAATAAATAGAGCCAGTTTATCGCAATCGATAATTTTCAGCCGCAAAAATGATGTCGCATCCAATGACTCACTAAAACCGCTTCTAACCGTTATTTAGTCAGAAGTAATTGTTATGTTTATTAATGCTATTTGATACTATGTCGGTAAACTGAGTCAAAGGCCTTCCTCAAGAGGGTAGAATTGGGGAGGTGAAATGAAAACACATTGTCCACTTAAAGTTTCGATTAGTCGCACGGAAAAGATACGTAATCATTCTTTGAAGTTCCATACGTCCCCCAAATAGGTGAATAAATCAATCGAATCTTGATCAAACTCTATGAATTTACCGCGTTGAACATTGGAATTACCGTCCTGAGTCATACCTCCAATCTGGGAGTACGCACACCAAAGATATGAGTTACAGTAACCAGAATCCATACGCCAGCCTTGGTTGGGCTCGCCTTCGCTATTGTCGCATAAAGTTTCTAGCTTGTTCTTAAAAGGAGGTATGACTGCATGCCTTATTTTCATGGGGTTCTCAAAAAATATACGCATGTCGTTGATCGTTTTGATATGCTTGAACCTTCGGCTCTGCTTGAATTCTTCTTGATAATTTACTTTGTCGCCCTGGCCGCAAAATTTAAAGCCTGAATTGAACCAGACTAGCGTCTTTCCGTCGTCACCGTCTATATGGCCAGGGTGCGCCGAACATAGTTCCTTGGATGGCCTTGGTTTACCTTTTTCGGTCAATCTTTCTGTCGTCGGGGTTTCTTCGCCAATGGCTGCGGCAGTGAGTTTATTGAATTGGAAATCGTTATCTCCGTTAGCTGTAAATGCCAACCACATAATCTCCTTATCACCGTACACTCTTGTAGTAACAGGATTGAAGAAGTTCAACTGGATCATCATGAGAATGGATGAGAAGTGTAGCTTACGATTGATGACTACTAGACCACTTTCCATCCACTGTCCTAATCCGGCATAAAAATCAAACTTCAAAATTTTATCTGATATGAGTGGGATGTCAAATATAACTTTGTCTACCACAGAGGGAGTGATTTTCTTGAATAAAAATGCATCACTGGCCGGTCTGAATTCTGCAGATGTCCTATCTCTGTAGAAAAAAGCACCCTTTTCCTTGTATCCTTTCAAATTGAAAAAGTACTCTGGATTTTGCATCAACACGGTATCTGCATCTAGCAAGATGAATTCTTCAAACGAATTGAATGCTGTTGCTAAAAATTTGTTCGCAAACATCTTGAATTTTCCCTTATACTTATCATTTATGACGTGATGAACGTTCACAAACCAAACCTCTTGCTTGACAAGTCCGTTGTCCACGGGGTCAAGGTAATCATCAGGGAATTTGTGGCTTACAGCTCCGAACGATGATGGAAGAGAAGCAAGTTGTTCTTGAGCAGCATCAACGATCTTTTGCTTTGCCTCAGACGATAAAGCATCGTTGTAGACGATTTGAATTGGGTACTTATTGTTGAGAGCTCTCAACAAATGAATCAATCTCAAGGTGTCTTCAACGTGAGACTCGCCAATAGAAAGTACAATTCCTTTTCCGTTCACTTTATTTTTGAATCTGTTTAAGAAACAAGATTGGCCATTTGTTAATTTGGAGTCAATCCTGCCTGTTGCATCGTTATTTCCTCTAACACTCATCTTGGTTTTGGTCATCTTGAAAGGCTCTGAATGTCTAATGTAATTTTTCATATCCGGAGGACTGATATATTTATCTCCAGTCCATCTTTCGTACACTGGATAACTCATCGAAAGCCATGGATACAATCTCGTCTCCAAGTCGGAACATGTTTCGAACGAATCCGTATTCAACGTGGAAAGAATCGAACTCATTTTGAAGGACGTATCAAATTTCCCATTCCCCGACTTCGAGAGCGACTTGATAAATTTCAGTTGCAATTTAACAAATTGTTGGCTCTTGTCTATCTGTTTCTTATTATCACCTGTGACATAACATTTGTTGAATATTCTTAGATGGGATATGTAATCAGTCATCTTTTGTTCTGTCTCTATCATTTTATTCCAAAAGTTTGTATAGTCTTCTTTGATTCGTTCCTCCACCTTCTCGTCACTCACTTTGTCTTTCTCGGTGTCGGCATCTTTCGCAAGGCCCTCCTTCACAGACTCAAACTTCATATTCTTGAAATCTTCATAGTTGTACTGATGCCTGTTCTCCAAAGGCAAATCCACGTCCGGATCCATGTACCAATTGATATCATTGGCATATAAGTTACTAAAATACAAATCGCAACGTTCGCTGAACGAAAGCTGCGATAAAACACCATTGAAGTTGTGGTGCTCAAACAAGCTGTCGTAGTTCTTTGCATGTGCATCGAAAGGCTTCGGCTCTTGTATCCCAAACTCTTTCCGCAAAAGCTGCAACGAGTGATTATCCATAAAATTGACCGCCTCCGGGTTTCCTGTCGCCTGCTCTGAAATGTGCCCCAAGTATATCGAATCCTTGATGGTCTTCAAGCTGTGCGAGTCCTGGTACTTGAATATCCATATGTTGATGAAAACAAGCCAACATACGAGGAAAGACGTAAGTGTGTACTTGGCCTTGAAATCCCCAAAGTACCGAGAGTACATGTATCTCTTGGCCCTGATTATGCCACTGAGAAGCATGTCTATTTCCCCCTTCTTCTATCAATTTCCCCCTTCTATCTATTATATGCCTCGACTATGTATTCCCGATCGTCTTCGATAAAGCTCTTCTACCAGCGTTATCTTCAGAAGCTTCCTGATGTTGCCCTCGTTTCTTTTTCTTTTGGTTACAGTAACTACCTCTATGTACACCGGGAGTATACTGGTTCTACTTGGCTATTGGGAAGTCTTCCTAGCTGTTTTCCACTTTTCTGACTAATTAACTGTATTCTTCGTACTTAAAGAGAAGATAATTTGAAAGAGAGTTTGTTAACTGCATAGCTTGAATACTTAGACTTTTCTGCCAGACAAGATAGAGCGTATATACAGCCTTGTTTTGATTCTATAAGTAGGCATGTGGTGTGGACCTAACCTTGCATTTACAGAAATGCCTCGTTACAATCTTACCTCGTGGCTTGGATAAAAAAGATCAGACCGATAATAATGGCAGAAGAACTAGCTCGGAATCGATCCAAACGTAAAGCTCGGCATCGCATCGTCATCGAGTTGTCGTCGACGAGCTGTTGTTATCGTCTACAGTACTACAGTCAGCGGAGCACAACAAACTCGGGATCCATCTTTTATAGTAGATCATTCCGTATTCTTTCAACTCATCTTAGTATATATGAGTAATGCTTCTGAAACTATAATGCAAACAATTTGCAGCGTAGTGTGACGTACTAGAGCCACGTGCAAAAATGTTTTTAAAGCAGCTGCAAATGGTAGTCGAGCATTTGATATAGTATGCGCAAATAGATGGGCCGGGTATTAGAGAAGAGAATGGCAATTGATGGGCTATTTAAATGTCCGACAAGAGAGGATATGCGTGGAGCCCGAACAATTTAGCCAATATTAGGGGCTATGACTATGGAGACTATAGAAAGAACCGCCGCGCGACAAAGATAGTGGATGAGTGTGTGCACGATTTGATATATGCACGCACTAATTAGCGTTAAACGACAGGGGAGCGGATTGTCTATAGTCGACGACAAGGTACTCAGTAAATAGTCAGTATACCCTGACTATTTACTTAGTGTTTACGGGCTGCAAGGATCACATGTAGGACTGTAAGAGAGATATCGGGCAGAAATGCTCTATAGTAAGAAGCAGCCGCTGAGCGATGTTTCTGAGGATTATCCATATTCGGGAACATTGGTTGATGACATTAATCCGGAGAGAGAATTTGCATTCAGGGGAACCAAGTGGTTTGTGAGGCCGTTGTGCATGGCGAAAGACGAAGATAGAAGTGGACCGTAGGAGTGGATGCAACGAAAAACAGTATTTTAAATAGCTATCAAGCTCGTGTGATGTAGATGGACAATACAAGATTCTGACACAGATAGATACTGGCTCATGGACGATTGTGTGTGCGCAATGTACTTCATAAAATACTGTTTTTCGTAGAAAGAGGTTCAAGGGGAGGATCTTGATCAAAAGAGGGTCGCTTATAAAGTAGGCAGCCAGAATATTCATATTCTGGCTGCTACTAGTCTAATCAGCAGGTTGAATCATAATATACTGGAGGTAGCATGAACTCAGTAGATAGCAAGAGTGGAAAGCTGGTAGTGTGTTTGAACTACATGCAAAGCGTAAGGGGAACGCATCGCCTGTTTGGATGTACAGGATGTTAGCTATATACAGGACCAGAAAATAGGTCTATATGTAGTTCGAACCCACGATAATACAATCATTAGCTGTGCACGTCATCCGACTAGTCCACACGTGCATCAGTCGCAAATGCTGTGTTAATTTTGTGTCGGGCTAAGCGAGAGCAGAACACTGAATTTGCACCCACTGTAATCAAACACGGGGCATACCATCTGGTTACTTTTTTTTCTGAGATAAGATAACTGTAATGCATTTGCAGTAGTATTCCAGAGTATCAGGCTCTTAGTATGCTCCCCCATCCGTTTTGAGATGCAGAATTACTTCATTGCTATTTCATATGTCGAAGGGTCCTGATAAGCATTAATGATTGATTTCATCCAGCCGAGCACAGTGGCACCGGAGTCCTCTGCAAAGCATGAAAGGTTCGGTGCCTCTGCTGAATTTATGACCAATCGTATCGCTCCTGTGATAATTCAACTTCGAAGCAATCTTTACAATCAGCCACATTGAAGAATTATGACATAACCCCTTATCTCTCCTTATGCTGATAACTGAAAAAATACGGTCAGGAAATACTAATAAAGCACTTACACAAAATTCGAAATCATAATGTATTTGTATTTACTTGCTAACGATGCTCTCTATAGGTGGATCGGATATGACCAAGCCAATACCCTAATATCCAGCATCTTAATACCTATACAGCCCAAGCAAGCTATAAATGTCATGATTTAGCCATGCGAATGAAAGAGTGACCAGAACTACGGGCCGCAGCACCATCAAACTTTACCGACCAATATGCTATCTCTGTCCTTCTCAGACCAGCTGAGGCCCTCAATATACCTCGAGGGTGCCCGAACTGCCCCCTAGTCGTCCTTGTTCACTCTGAGGAAATTGTCAATAATTTTCCTCTTATCGGAGAACTTGATATTTGTTCTGCGGTACCACCGAATGCGTTTGATGTTCACATTCTCGTTGTACATGTTCGACAGCTTCTCCGAAAACACACCCAGTATCCTTGTGCCTTCTCTGAAGTCGATCACCCGGTTCATCACCACCCCTATCACATATGTTGATAAATCGATCATAAAAAGCACCGCCAATGGGATCACTATCATCGCCAAAAGCGCGTGCGACACCCTGGTAACCTTGTTTTCAACCCACAAAAGGCCCATTGCAGTCATTTCAACTTTGCAGTACAACGTCAAGAGTAGGAAGGGGACATAAAACCCTTTTATATATATAACTATTCACCATAATATGGATGCAGATATTAAATTAGTGCGTGTGTTACCCGCAGCAATCTTTTTTCCTCCCTCGCGATGCTCTCACTATTAATTTTTCACTTCAACACAGTGAATAATAACTTTCATAGTAGCTATCCTTAGAAATGAAGCCCATATCATTGTGGGACAGTAGGGATGCATGAGTGCATGCATGAATAATTCATCGAGAAAAGCGAGGTTTCATGTGTTAAGAGTTGAAGTTTCCGTACAGCCAGAGCGAATAGAAACAACATATACTACTAGGTAAGTACCATGATGATTTATGAACATAACCTTATCTACATTACCTGAATCAAGGAAGAGAAAACCATAAGAATCTGAGTTTTACTAACACTTACACAAGAAATAGAGAGTAAAATTTGCAACATCCATTGGATGTGAAGTAGATCTCGTAGGATATGACATTACAACGATGGTAATAGTTCCATATGAGGTAATGGCACTTCGTAGACTCTGGGCGTGCATCGAGGTTCGAGGGCGAAATAAGGTTTGTGTTCCAAAAAAATTGACACACGTCCCTCTGCATCCGTGGATTTCGGTAGTTCTACAACCATCGCGATCCATTTTCCCTCGGCAAGCAGGGTGTTGCAAGGGCATTTTAGGGGTCGGGTTCGACGCCTCGGGTTTCAATTCGGATCAAAGGTTTAGATCGTCGTAATCGAACCACGTCAAAAGGCGGATCTTTTGAAAAGGCTTGGAATGGAATCCAGAGTCCCTTCAACTGGCTATCAACTTCGCAACCCAGGGCATCCCACAAAAGTGTTGTGCATTGCAGATCAGGTCAAATCCGTTTCAAAATCAAGTTGTGTTATATTCTGGGGCAAGATGTGGGGCCGAGCTCTAAATGGCGATACACTCAATGTAGACATGGCAGATGCGGTGAATACCCTGTTACGCCACTAGTTCATAAATACCAGCACCGCTTTCATCACTAGAAAGGCAATTAATGGGGAATGGATAAGCATGTACACAGGCTTGCCAATAATATTCCACCAGTTGGGGACGGACATCGATTATAATGGTACCTCAATTCGACAGTTCTGCCTATCCACATTGGATGCCCTTAGACGTAACCCACAGTTTACCAGCTACATTGTCGATTCCCTTTTCTGAAATCAATGCGCAAAGGTAGCAGGCATCATTTCACAAAGAATAAACTCGACCGTCAGCTGGACGCAATACCAGCCCCTATACCTACATCAAGGAATCAACTGTTCCTCCTTCATTCAGTATCTAGCAAGCACCTAAAGCCTAAAGTCTAAGATCTGTAAATACTAGAATATTCGCAAAATATTTTATTTTCGTTTTCTGCACCGATACTAAATTTGGACGTTCATAAATGACTTAATCTGTAATAGATAAGACGAGATTATATTACCAATTACCGAAACATATAAGCTTTTGAAGGATATTACGAAAATATTTCCATACAATTCGTAATGTTGAATGGCGAACGCTGTTTAAGCTTTTATGCATGTGGTGTAATGTTAAGCACAACGCAGTTATGTTTTTCACGTTTTCGAGTAAAGGGAAACAATCTTAGACAAAACCAGTAGCCAAGTTTCTAGATTGTTATTTATTGGGAAGCAATAATACCATCAAAGTTCCGAACTACCAGGCCTTCGAACTGCACCATCTAGAACTTTGTTTAGTTATCAGCATAATTTGAATGCACGAGGCTAGTAGAATGGGTCTCCTCAAGAGGAATAGAATAGAGCTAGCCATTTCTGGTAATGGCCATAGAACGATAAGGATGATAATCCTTCGTAATAAATGACCAGCCAAGCTTCCAATGCGAGATTCACGTCACTACTTAGACGACAATAATAATTAAAGACCTGGGCTTACGGCTTAGATGCATTCAAGCATCGTGCTATGTAAGTCTGGTTTATTTTTATTGGAGTGAGTTGCAACCATTTTCGACGAGCCTGCTATCAGACCATCATTCGATAGTGAATCAAATAGTACAGCAAACATGCTTTCATTGGACGGGTGTTATCACATCCACTTTACTCCGGGATGACGGGTTACTGTCAAAATTACGGTGGCTTATCAACAAAAATTTGGCAAGCATAATTATACCTGGGGCTCTAAGGCACATAATAATTTTTTAATTAACAAAACAATCCAAATACCTCTTCGAACTATATACCATAAATATCTGCGTAAATTGATGAAAATCGGCTCTGCTGGCCAAACGGTTAAGGCATCCGCCTCCTAAGTGGAAGATTCCGGGTTCGAGTCCCGGGTAGAGTTTTTTTTTTTTTTAAATCATTCTAATCTTTTAACTTATATGCCTACATCATATGCGATAGACGGCTTTCATACATCAAAAGTATGGCAAAAGCTAAATATCTTTTATAAGAGGAATCAAAGAACTATGCTCAGAGATGCTGAGATATGATAGAGCGTATGATGTGGCCAGTAATCATGGCAAACAGGTGCTAGCTGGTTCGTGCTTGCTAGTTGCTGGGTTTTACTTCATTCCATTTGTGTTGGACCCCCAGAAAATGAATGAGCTTATGGAATCATTGAATGTATTGTTGTTGTATAATGTACAACGCAATAATGGTAGAAAGGACATGTACATGGGGCTTACTGATCCCAGGAGCGTTCATGGTGGGTTCATAGGAACATATTTTACAAGGTATGACGTTTTTTACGTGCGAAATGGGTTGGTAGATAAGACCGACAGAATGATATTGAACCTACTCGATTTCCCTATGGTGCGACTGATGTTTTGGGTAGTTAGGAATATGATATGGGGTAGGGATATTCGCCGAGAGGATTTTGACGCAATTTGGCGCGAGAATTTACATGTAATGATAGCTTTGTTCGATATATTCATATTCAATTCTATCAAGGGAGTCATATATTACAAAAGTCTAATATTTTATGCATTTGCTTTTGGTGTGGTATTTTTTGGCCACCTTTCAATTCCACTTGAGTTATCCAAACAGATTTTCCGATATTCGTGTGGCGTAATCTAAAAGCCAAAATCGAAAGAGCTCATATCTGGCTCTACGAATGCACTAGGGGGAGGGGCCTCAAATTTTTCAGGATCGAGTTTCTCAGTCGTCTTCATTGGAGCATTTGAGACTGAAGTTGTCTTCTCTCTATACGCTTCATTCTGCATTCCAACTTTATTTATGTCTTTCGTATCATTTGATTCGGAACCAATCAATTCTCTAAACCTCCAGTTACTTACGATATATAGAGCCAAATAATCGCATCCCATTCTATTATAAGTTGCACATACTCTTTTGACCAAACCATATTCCTCCTCGAACTGGACGTCGGAAATAGCCATGTCAATCTTCATCTTACGCCTCAAAGTATCGAAGAGCACCAATAAGATAGGGTCAGCCTTCAAAAATGATTGAGTATCTTTGTATGTGACCTTTTTCTCCAAGTAGTTTTTCTGACAAACTTCTGAAAATAAATCTCGATTATTGTATAATACTTGGATTGGCTCTTTTGTGAGCGCCTCAAGAGCTATTTCCAATTTATCCATTTCTTTGAAAATCCATGTTGCAGTCCATCTATCACCACTTTTGATAACATTTGGTACAGCATAGCTTTCTATAATTGACATCATACAAGTTTTTTTCATGTTCTCATCCCCACCTTTATACTGATGAGCGTAAACTTTGCAAATGGCGATTGCAAGTTGTAGATCATCGACTTTATTGGCTAATATAGAACAACAGTCCTTAACAGCACCGCCTAATAAGAAAAAATAAGCTGCATCCACATACCGATGTTTACCCAAAAGCACAAAAGCATTCTTCAAAGCTGCCGATCTCCAACGTTCTTCACCGAAATCATTGCTCAAAAATTTCAACATTTTTTGCTTTTCAGAATGACTAACTGTTCGCCATAGACCAATCAATAGTTTTTTCTTTCCGAGTGCTATATAGACAAGAGAAATAAGACCTGATGGATCCCTGGACGTACTAAATTCATTTCTAGCAGATTCTTCTAATTCTTGACATAACCTGACGTCATCTAGCCAAAACGCTATTCCCGCCTGTTTCATTTGTTCCCAATTCATACCTTTTTTGAAGTGGTCCTTGATCATCGTAAGTAAAACTTCTTTGTTTTCACTATGATATGCCCAGCAGATATCACGCATTGTTAAATGCTTCTGTTTTGATGATCTTTGAAATAACATGAATCCTATCCAGAATTTGATTCCATTCAAATCAAGTGACAGTTCAAATTTCTCAAATTCTTTCAAAGTTGATATGATAGAGACTAATGTAATCTGCTGGTGACGGGTTAATAGAGGTAGTGAAATTTTGGTCAACATGTCAGTCAAAATATTAGCTAGATTCGAATCAAACTTCGCAAATACGTTATCATTGATTTTCGATCCCATTCCTGAAATGTCAACTGGTATATCATCAAATATCAGGTATTCTTTCTCTTTTGAGCACCTTTCATTTGAGAACAACCAATTCTCTATACTTATACTCAAATCCCAATGCACGAAGTCTTGTTTTCTTAGATCGTGAAAAAGCTTCACTAAAATCTCTTTAACCAAGGTTATCTGATTCAAAAACAATCCCTGAATAAGGAATTGTGGATGATATACCGGAAGAGGTCCATTAAGAGAGCGCACTAAATATTCAATGTCATAGATTATCTCTTTTTTCTTTTCACCATTTTTCGTGGTATCTTCATCATATCCAACCATCAATTGTTTAATTATCGAGTCAATTGTATTGGTTCCTAATTTGACACCTTTATCATCAATGAAGAACTGGTTTCCACTTCCAATTACCAAAAATGAGTCTGAAACCCAAGTACTATCACCGATCTCATGGGAGGTGTGATCAGAAATGTCAATTTTTTTTAGCATTGCATATGCTGGAACATTATTGGTGTAATCATAACGCATTTGTGAGTATAGGAGTACAAATCTCGAAAAGCCTATATTTAATAATGCATTAGACGTCAGCTTAACTCGTGAGTTTACAAATGTCCAGTCTAAGTCTCTCACCGGTCCGTTTACTTTTTCAAATATTTCCTCGTATTCAAGTTCACCAGTATTCAAGTCCCAAATAGATAAATTGAATCCCCCTTCACCGATTATAGCCATTTTATTTATATGGGATGAGCCTTTCATCTTATAAGCATGAGATATTCCTGTATTCAATATAGTCTGAGATATCCAGCCAATATGACCATTTTTGAGATCAAAGACCATTTTGTATGAATGTAACGAACCAATATTATCTAAGGTCATTATTGTGATGTCATTGGAATATGAAATAGAATAATCAAATATGTCAACCCATATTATATCGTCATTAGATGGAATATTGTCGATAGAATAAGGAAGAAGTTTTAATGTATCATTCTCTAGCTCGAGTCTCCAACATATAACTTGATCGATAGCATAAATCAACACGATGCAGTATGCATTTGCATCATTTGGAAATTGTTTGAGTATAACAGCCATTGGTTCCTTTAGTATCTTATCATAATTTTTATCCATTATTCCTACGTTCTTTATACATTTAGCTTTCGAATCAGTGATATTCTTTTCGTCACAATCCCATACACTCAAAATTCCTCTCTTCTCGATAGCAATTACCATATGGTGTCTCGTGTTTCTCTCAGGAGGCTCCACATCATGAATCACAAGTGCTGTCCATATTCCTTCTTTTTCATTAGTTTCCGGTTCGCCAATATCTATTCTGAATTTTTGAAAAATAAATAAACTATTTTTCTCTTTTTTGGCCTCCCATATATAGTTGTATTTGTTGAAATTAGAAAGCGATAGCAAAACCTCATCATCAGTGTGTAGGGAATCAGACTTGATAAGTTTTCTTATAGATTTTGTGTGCCCTTGAAATAAATTTAAAACGGTAAACGAAGCATGCACTTTTTCTTTTCCATTTGACTTCAATTTCAATTTTAGCTCTGCAATTGAATTATCATATCTATTATGGGTCACCAAGTTCAAATGATTTTTACCAGAATAAGAACCATATGGAATAGGATTGAGGATCACCAAAGGCCTCATGCAAATCTGAAATTCTTCAGTCTTCAATATGCTTTCATTAAATTTGTCAGGAAAATCAGTAAGGCTTTCCGCAGGAAATTTTGCCGTGGCTAAACAGGAATCGAGACCAAAGACTTTAATTGCACTTGGAGGATCAGATGTAATATTGCCGATCGAAAAGGCCTCCATTTGGCCTGATCGACTAATGCAAAAAACAATATCTGAATCTTTGAGCTTGTCATCGTTTACAAAAATCCCGAAGTCAGATCTTTCAAGATCATGATCCATTATTTGGCTGACTGTCACCAGATCAAATGCAATCAAGTTGGTACAAATATCATTTTGAAATCTACTCCTGAGATTCAACGATCTCCAGCAGCGTATATGGGTGTGGCCATTAACCTCATAGGATGTCCAAACTCGAAGTGTTTGATCGCTGGACAATGTATATATAGCATCTGTGTAGTCGCTTTCTTTCTGTATGTATCCACGAATATTTTTAATATTAGCCATTGAGCCGTCTATCAATGTTGACTTAAGCTTAGAGTGTTTTGTTCTCAAAACAACATCCATAATGAAAGATCCCGGAGGATGCAATAAATAAGAAAGCTCGAAAAGGGAATTGTCACCGTAGCTAATCCTGGACCACACTTTAGCCCTGTTGTCATATAGTCCACTTGTGGTGACTATTCTGGTGGTACTCTCTGTAACATATAAAGTATGCACGCGTGAAGGTTGCAGAAAGTACCATCGCTCCCGATACAAAAGGCTTCCATATTCATCATATACATGCAAGAGCAGAATGCTCTTTTCTGTGCCCACTACAAGTTCGCCTTCTTCTGGAGCCCAAGTCATGCAACTCACAGCACTGTTATCGGAGGTACGCAATTCCAAGCCGCTGGTCCAGTGAATTCGCGAAGCATACTCATTGACTAGTTTGTATATGATGATCCTGGAACCGATTCCAATAGATATCCATGCAGTTTTGCTGTTAATTGCAATGGCTCCCGGATCGGCCTCGAGATACAATGTCTGCAAATGCTCCGTAACTTCCTTGTTTTTTAATGATCGGGTGATGATAACCAAGTTATTTCCCGATCCATATGCTATGATTTCATGATTTTTCCATACCCTATGAGCCACTGCCTGTGGAACGCTATTTACCTCACCAGGAACAAATTGAATTGTCATTTAATTCCAATTCTATATGATATTGCCAGCTTTCAAGTATGAAAATTATTCCTCAATCCTATCTTTTTAGACCAATTGTATCTTGAATGAAACAGCACAACAACAAGTGATAAACTAACTCTTCTTCCAGGTGTCTATATCACACTATCATAATATAGTTGGGAAGAATGCGTAGAAAATGTTCTTCTTTCAATGATTTGGGTGAAGTGAATTTGCTCAGGTCAATACTGTATACTGAAATATCAAATATCAATCTTTAAAACTAGAAGACTTATCTTCATCAAATGGGAGCTAGGTAAGTAGCTAGAAGATGCGGGAGCTCTTATGTGCTTGCGAGCAGAAGGGACTCAGAGTACCTTTAAGAGACACTAACAGTTTTTTCTAGTTGTAAGGATCAGAAGAAGGCACTTGCAATTTGCTTGCAAAGATCGCCATGTGTGCTCATAGAGAGAAATACGCCAAAAGAATGTCTAAGTAATCCTGCGTTGAAAAAGGACCTCCCTGAGTTGTGTATTGCCAATTTCAGGGCGTTTATGGAGTGCAAGAACGGTATGTTTGACATGAGAAAGAGAATGAGAGGGAATGCACCTTTATCGACTGGAAAGTACGATGAGACCTATGAAAAGTTGTCAAGTGGGCAATTTGACCCTAGGGAGGAGATGCATAAGCTTGAGGTCCTCAACAGAAACCTCGAGATGCTGAAACAGATGAAAGAGGAGCAAGAAAGAGCCCGCTTGTCGGGTGAAGTGTAATTGCATTTGACCCGATGAGGCTTCAGAAGGCAGTTCTGTGAAGGTGGAAAACAGCTCGAAACGAAGAAGACAATTGATCATACGACAAAAAATCATTTAAATATGTTTGGAATAGCCATGTAAATAGCCAGACAGTGGTACCTTGATATCAATTAGCCAAGAGATGTATTAATTCGCTAATAAAATACAATTTTTTCCTTCTATTCTAGACGTCTTTTTGCCACGCAAAAGCCGGCAGTATTTACAGATCCAGCGAGTGCGGCCTGTACTATACTCTACACTTATATATTGCTTTGGTTAGTGCCAAAGGGTGGATTTTTGTTCACAGTATCATTACGCAATTGGTGTTCGAATTTGCGAAAACCAAATAGAAGGCAATATGTCAAAATTTAAGAGATGCTCATTTTAAATCTTTTTTTTTTGTAATTCTTGAGAGTGTTGTTTAATTTACAGTAGAAATGGTGATAGAGTCAAGCTTAGAAAGCGATAGAATCGAGGAGTTAGATAGACTATTCGACCTTGTCAAACCGAAAATTTTGGAGTATGTGAAGACGTCTGACCCATCATCCACGTCATACAAGAGCGATTCGCTTGGAAAGTATATTGCACCGAGGGATTTGAAAAGAGAAATTTTGGTGGACGATTTGGATTCTGGGATTAAGGGTAATGACAAACTTTTGGCTGAATTCATTGATCGAGTACTTAAGTTTTCAGTAAATACCTGGAACCCGGGGTTTTTGGACAAGTTGTATGCTTCAAACAATCCTATTGGTGTGGTTTCTGATATCATATTGTCAGTATTGAACACCAACTCACATGTGTATACTGTATCTCCGGTGTTGTCTGTGTTAGAAAATTACATCGGAAGAAAGTACGCAGCGCTCTTCTTTGATGACCACAAAGAAACTTGCGGGGGTTTGACATTTCCTGGAGGATCCTGGTCCAACATTACTTCATTACAAACAGCAAGATCCCTCAAGTTTCCTGAAACAAAAACAAAGGGTCTCAATGGTTACAAATTTGCAGTTTATACTTCAAAGCACTGCCATTACTCGGTTGAAAAGGCAGCTATTTTGCTAGGAATAGGATCAGATAATGTCTTCAAGGTTCCCGTGAAGGAAGACGGAAGCATGGATACAACAGCTTTAGAGGAAACAATCAAGAGAACCAAGAAAGAAGGATACACTCCTTTATACGTGAATGCCACAGCTGGTACTACCGTTTTTGGGTCGTACGATAATTTCGAAGAAGTTGCAAGAATTGCGAAGGAAAATGACATTTGGTTCCATATTGATGGTTCTTGGGGTGGTAATGTTATTTTCTCTGAAATACACAAGAAAAAGCTCGCAGGTGGTAAGTTTGCAGACTCAATAACGGTCAACCCCCACAAGATGCTTGGTGTCCCCACCACTTGCTCATTCTTGCTTATCCCTCACGTTCTGAACTTCCAGAGAGCAATGTCGCTCAACGCACCTTACCTTTTCCACAACCGAGAGACAGACGAAGAAAATGAAAATTTCGACTTAGCTGATGGAACAATGGGTTGCGGAAGAAGAGCTGATTCGTTTAAATTTTATCTCGCCTGGTTGTATTTTGGCCAGAGCGGCTTTGAAGAAAGAGTAGATCATGCCTTCAAGTTGGTCTACTATTTTGTGGAAAGAATCTCTCAAAACCCAAATTTCTCGCTTGTTCTTGGCGATCCTGACCATCCACCTCAGTGTCTCCAAGTCTGTTTCTACTACAAATCCAATTCTTACAAAAGCGCAAGCTATACTGACATAACTAGATTCATCTCTCGCGAATTGCATAAGCGTGGCAGATACTTGGTCGACTTTTCTCCCAACCCTTCAGAAGACGGCAAAGGTGAATTTTTCAGAGTTGTGTTCAATTCTCCCATCTTGACAGACGTGGTTATTGACGATTTGATTCTGAGCATCGTGTCTATCGGTGATGAGTACCATTAGCCCAGAAAACATAAATACATATCTTATAGCAAACCATTGGAACGACCTCAAAATACAAACCGAATGCCAAAGTCACTGTTAACGAACAATCGTAGCTCCCGAGGGAACCCTGTTAACCAAATCTTGTATGCAAAACCGTCTCTGTGAACTCATCATCGCCCAGACTCAGCTATCGCTTGGCGGATTGTTCCAATGCTACCAGAAACACCGCCCTCACAATCTAAGTTACCTTATCTTACCGAAACTCCTCCATGTAACATCAGAACGCTCAAACCCCTTCAGGTCTCGTCTGTAGTACTACGTTCTTGTCTCGTCGCTTCGAATTTCGAAATGTCTTCCAGTAAGTAAAAACTGTTATGTTGCAGCTAACCGTTGTATGCAACCTTTGAGTCTTGGTAAATCCATATATGCAGGCACCAGATCTCCCCGTTGTTGCATCACTTTCGGTCGAAGCATTTACTGTCACACTCATTTTTTAGAATGGTACTACCAACGGTCCATTATTTGGCTCCAGACTGGGTCTTATCATTGAATCCTTTAGCCTCCCGCGACACTGCATCACGCTGCGTATTGACTCATGCCAACTCCCTGTCTATCACAAACAATAATTTAGTGTAGATCTGCGAGGATCGTTGTCGATACCACAAAATCGCTAAAATGGAACATCGAAAAAATGTAACATTGATTATCGAACTTTTCGTGGAGACGGCAGTGTGGAGCTATCTGCCGTAGAATTAACAAGGAGGGGGAAATTCTACACCGAGAGGCATTGGTAGCGTTGATACAGTTGGTCGAGCATCTGCTTTCCCCATGAACGTCATCATTAATTTCATCTTTGGCTGATGTTTTTAGAAGCATCGACGAATTCGCATTTACGAAACCGAGCACTCATTTTATGATTTTTCAAAAAATCAATTTAGTTGCGTACATAGTCTCAATTACAAAATTTTTAGATAAAGTACTAGCAGTTCATGTTGCAGTAGATATCGATTCCGGATACTGTCGAGAGCGAAAACTTGTGTGAGCGGAACTTTATTATGGGACCTGAGCATTCACACGAGGTTGATAACAAAATTTGAAAGTTAGATAAGACAAGATTTCCCTTTTCGTCCATATATGAATTGCCGTGCTCATCATATTTGTATAAATTATTCTGTAACATCGTTGCACATATTTATGGCACCAGAAATATTCTATGCTGGGAGTCTTAAGTCTTTGAAAGAAGATTAGCCGTAGTATATATATAAGACGTTGCTGAAATAGCATCGAGTAATTGGTGTCGGAAATTTTTCATATTGAAGATTCGGACTTAGTGGGGTTCGAAACATAGATTCCAAGTAGAAGAAAGAAGAATGGATCCTGGAGACGAAAAAGAAGCCGCCAACGTCGAGGTGAACACAAGTAAGGACTCATCCGGGAACCAGTACATTGGAGATGAGCATGTGGAATTGAAGAAATTCACTACTGAAGAAATAGAGGCATCAGGGAAATGGTACGACAAAAGGATTGTGCCGTGGCTTCCCCAATACTCAGATGGAATGGTGCAGGTGGTTATGCTTGCGTTTGTTGTGTTTATGACACCAGGTATGTACAACGCTTTGACGGGTATCGGAGCATCAATTGATGATGTGAAGACTTCGGATCATGCTAATGTTGCATTGTACTCTACATTTGCCACAATAGGTTTCTTTGGAGGTACCATTTGTAACTACATTGGTGTTCGTGCCTCTTTGATTTTTGGAGGAACTGGTTATGCTCTTTATTCTGGATCCTTGTTGAGCTTCCTCCACAACAGAAACAAGGGATTCGTTATTTTCGCTGGTGCTTACCTTGGTATTTGTGCTGGGTGCCTTTGGGCTGCTCAAGGTTCCATCATTTTGTCCTACTCTTCAGAGGATAGGAAGGGATTTGCAATTGTTTTATTCTGGGTTATTTTCAACTTGGGTGGTGTCATTGGTTCTATTATCCCATTGGCAAATAATATTGATAATAAGGGGTTTGCAGTTAACGATGGAACATACATTGCATTTATAGTTTTAATGTTGTCTGGATGTGCAATTGCCTCTTTGATGTTACCAATGAGCAAAGTATGGAAGGCTGACAAAACCAGAGTCACCGGTACGAAGCACCCGCATTATAAAGAAGAGATTCTCGGCTTGTATCGTCTCTTGATTAAAGAACCCAAAGTGGTTATCTTATTTCCTATGTTTTTCGCTTCGAACTGGTTCTACACATATCACTTCAATGATGTAAATGCTGCTAGATTCAGTCTCAGAGCAAGATCATTGAACTCCTTGCTTTATTGGTCTTCGCAAATGATTGGTTCTTTACTTATTGGATTTGTATTGGATTGGAAACGTTTCAGGAGAAGTATCAGAGCAAGAATTGCATATGTCATTATTTTTGTAGTTGGTATGGCAATCTGGGGTGGTGGATTGAAGTTTCAATTAGGTTATACTAGAGCTGACACTTCTGTCACTGATCCAAAGCTCAAGCCAATTGATTTCAAAGACGGTGCTTACATTGGACCTATGTTCTTGTACATCTTCTATGGTATGTACGATGCAATCTTCCAGACTTTCATTCTTTGGACTTTGGGCTCTTTGTCCAACAATCCAAAAAAGGTATCCTATTACGCCGGTTTTTACAAGGGTATCCAATCAGCAGGTGCTGCTGTTGCATGGAGTTTGGACTCTCACTCCAAACCATATATTGATATGTTCGCAAGTTCGTGGGCTTTGGTCCATGGTTCCCTTCTCGTTGCTCTTCCACTTATTTGGTTCAAAATAACTGATACCACTGAAGTCGAGAAGGATGGAGTGCTTGATCTTTTGGATGAAGACGAACTTGTTGTAGTAAAATCAGCCTCTGTTGCACACCAAGAAGTTTAAGATCGATAATGCGTATGTAAATGTATAAGCTATTGCCAATCATATAATTAATCGGAAATTTTAGGGACAATATCATCTTGTAGGTTTAAATATTTCGCAACATAAATGATTTTTTTTTTCCTCTTTGGAGTTGAAAGGTTATTTGAAGGTGCTTTGAAGATGGACCCCGACTTGATTGGAAACCTTGACATAAACTCAGTGGTGAAAGAGCTTCGCAAGGAATCTTTGTCAATCAAAAATAGACTTCAATCTATAATTCATGACTATTACTTTGTGGAATCAGCACTCACCAGTGATTTTCCATTAATTCCAAATGAGAGATGCGGCCTTTGGTATGTTCCACCACGCAAAAGACATGAGACTTCTTACTTTAAATCGACGGATGGCCACACAAACGAATGGAGATTCTCCATGAGACGACTAAACTTGAATCTTCTTCCAATTTTAGCTGAGTTTAAGGGAATACAAATTGTAGATTCAACAAGAAAAGGGAAGTTGATGCCCGATGCTTTGCTGAAAACTATACCTATATGGTGTGCAGTGATCAACTCTTTGCTCTACGACGGAGATAGTGATGATGTAATATTGAGTGAATTAGATATAAGGAAGGATTCAGACGAAGGTCACTTTATAATTCATCTCAGGAATAATTGCAAATGGCTCTGGACTCCTCTGAACATAATCTCTGAAAATGAACAAATAGCAATAATCCTGAAGATCGATCTGTTCGTTGCTGAGGTCAAACGGTTGGGTATAATCACGAAGGAAAGACTTATACTGGATTTACAAATACGCAGACCAATCCTTCCTGAATGGAGGTTTCCAGGAAAGCATGGAAGTATGACAACATTTGAAAAATTATACGGCGGTGACAAAATATCAATATACAGAGTATTGTGTATTGTTGCTTCCAAGAGACAATCTGATGGTGAAGGTTCAAGAGTTACTGTAAGACGTGCTTCCGATACCAGCCTCAAGTCTATATCGTGGTATTATGTTCAAGGCTCTGCAGACGACCACGAGCTTTGGGCAACAAGGGAAATTTGTAACAACAACTTTCTGCCTGAGTTTTTTTGGAACGATATTATGGATAATACAGAACACCGTTATAAATTAATTGACCCGACAACAGGGTATATCAAGGACGAGCTCGCAGATAGCGAGGTGATTCGGATAATAAACCAAATTTACGACGAGGTAAATAAACTAGATAAGACGAATGCAAACTTAGAAATTGATATGACTCTTATCAAGAACGAGGAAAACGACTCAAACATTGCATTCGGACGTATTGACTGTGATATCTCGATTGATAATTTTCACCAAGTATATCCAACGTACAAGCAGCTAGTGATCTTTTCTGACAAATTCACAGTTACTCCCAGCTCCACTACACCCTCTCCGGTAACAGTATTCCATTATAAATTCGATAATTCAAAGAAAGGATCGAAAGCCTTGAGATTTATTTTCCCAGAGTTGGTTCCAAAATTAGACTTGGGTCAGAGAATGCTTATCTTATGTGAATCGGGCAAAGACTTAAGTAGCGGTCTAGCAATTTTGTTGCTTGCAAAATTTTTTAATCTAGATTGGACGAGAAGCAACGACCTTCATGTTAATAAAGACACTATCAAAAAGCATATGCTGGCATTGGCTGATGTTAGAAAGATAAATCCAAGTAGAAATACTCTACAAAGTGTAAATAGTTATATATTTTGATTTATCTTTTCGATATTATAAGCTCTTTGCCTCGAAATTCTACGAATAATTCCATTCAAAGAAAGTGAGAACTTACGGAAAGGGTTCGCTTACTTATAATGCAGTAAAATCTCGTCATAGCCAATGGGAATTAAAACTTACGATGGTGGTTTCGAAAATTTGAATGTCATCTTTAAAAGGCTCGGATATGCAAAAGTATATAATTCCGCTAACATATTTTAATTTTTTTTGGTGCCACAACATACTTCTCCTTGTGAAATCATTAGCAATGTCAAATAGAGCACCCAAAATCCTATGCTTATGTGGTTACTTGCAGAACGGGAAGGTTTTCTCAGAGAAATCTTCAGGAGTTCGTAAGATATTGACAAAGAAACACAACTTCACCCTCGATTATATAGATCCACCAATTATCATTGAGCGAAAAGAAGATTTGCCATTTAGCCTTTCACTAGATGAGGAAGAAGCTAAACTGAGATGGGACAATATAGTAAATCTCGATGTGAACAGATGTTGGTGGTCACATAAGAGTGATGGGGTGTACGAAGGCTTTGAACAGTCTCTTGAGTACGTCATCAACCATATTAAGACACAAGGCCCTTACGACGGAATCATCGGATTTTCGCAAGGTGCTGCTCTCTCAGCTATTGTAACAAATAAGTTGAAAACCCTTATTCCAGACCATCCGGACTTTAAGATTTCTTTGCTTATCTCCGGGTTCACCTTTACTGAGACATTGAATGGAGAAGATAACTCTATTGTGAACCAGACAGAAGATTTTGATGAATATAAATCTAAAGTCAAGTTGATTCCACACTTCCATAAATACTTCGAGCCTCCTTCCGACTTGAAAACTCGACTTGTTTTTGTGAATGGTTCTGAAGATCAAACCGTGCCTCGAGTAAGAGCTCTTCTTTTGCAGCTGCTTTACCCAGATGAAAGTAGTACTGAGTTTGTTCACGATGGTGCACACTATGTTCCAAACAAAAAGCAATTTCTCAACCCAATTGTCGAGGAGTTCTTGTCCGCCTGCGACCTCAAATCCAATCTTTAGATATACTTATCAGCTGTTTATAGACTTACATGGGTCATTATGATTCGTGCAAATATCCTCCTTGTGTATACTCCAACGTTATAGATAAATCAAGAATATTTCATGAGTGGTTATAGTGGAAGTCTTTAAGTATTAGGTCGAAGATAGCGCGAGTCATTCGTGTGCTATCTTCATCGTCTGAGAATACTGGTTGCAAATTGATTTTTGATTCAGTCATGAGAATTCAATATATTGGGTGCGTTGCATACCAAAGGAGGCTATATTTTTCAGGCCACGGCTCATTCATATCACATTGCTTTCTTTGAAAAGTAAATTTCTACGTATCCATGCGCTTGTATTCGTAATGATGTACTTATTGAGGAGCTAAGTTTAACTTTGCTAAGAAGAACACCCATGGAGACTCTATTCGATTTTTGATAATCATAGAATGCCAGGTACTCTGGGAAAATATTTTTGTCAGCTACTATGTTAGTTTTAGCCTTAACAAGTCTTGATATGGCTCGCCATGACAATATTATCAGGATAAACTTAAAACCGTAAATTTTAACCAAAAGTTCCGTAGAATCTCTCGGTGGCCAAGCTGGCTAAGGCGCGAGACTGTAATGAGTTCTCTCAGAGTAATCTTGAGATCGGGTGTTCGACTCACCCCCGGGAGATTTTTTTTTTTTTTATTTTCTCTCGAATTTGCATTCACTTTCAATTCTCTAATTACTGCAATATGCCACACTGACTATAAACTATTTACTGTTTGCACTAAATCCTCGAGATATAAGTCCCTGGATCTTCCTTTCTCATCCAAAGATCTGACTGCCTCTGTGAGTTTTTCCAAATACTCTCTATTTTCACCGCTAGGTCCACTGGTGTTCTTGATGATTTTAGCTGTGGCTTCTATGCTCTCGGGTCCAACAAACGACAGATTGTCGATAGTGCCGATGTAGATCATTGACTCTATAATGTAATCACCCGTTTCCTCATCCCTTGGTACACTCTTCATCACCTTCGAGTCACATCCGTCAGGTATATTCAATATATGAAATGGAACATTGTGCGTGGAATATCCATCCTGCTCACGGATATCGAGGTACTGCTTCATCTCATCCACATCCTCAGGCGCAATCCAATACGCACATCCCCAAACCTTGAGGTCGTTGTCTTTCAATGTTTGTATTTTGAGGACTACATCCTCTATCTCAAGCTCTCCATCTACAGGTTCTGCTAGTAGCGCAGTCTCCTGGTGGTCTTTGCGGAGCTCGTACCGATGCAAATCACTGTGGAATACAGAATTCGATTGAAGATCTTCTAATGACACTAACGTCACCACCCTTCCAGGCCGTTCAGGTGTTCCACGGTGGTCGGAAGAGCTTTGCCAAAATCGACGAATGAACCCTTTAAGATATCCATTCACCTTGAAAGAGTAAAGTGGTGGAGGTTTGAATAGCAAGGACCCATACCCAAGGACCCACATGCCTCCAGCATGTTTATCGTCGCTTGTACTCTCAATAACGTTTTCCTCAGTCATTACTGTATCGACTTACTTGCCGAATCGAACACGATTATCGACTATCTACAAAATTTCTAATCTTGTGTTACACACACATACAAGTCATCGGCACATAAACATAAACATCTCTTTAAATCACACTTTCTGCACTTAGTTATAGCTTGAGAACCTTCGGAAGATCATTGAGGAGACTATCTATGGTATAGCAGTGCTATATTTCTCGTTAGATCTCTCGTTAAATCGTTTTTCGGTCTTTTTTTTCGGTCTTTTGTGTAATTGCTTGGCATCTTCTGCCTTTAATATCTAAAGCCTTTCTGTAACTTCAAATTATTAGTATAGTTTTTTTTTATTTATGATTTACCAGTGAAAACCTCCGTTTTACAAGATTGAAGATGTGGAGCCAATTAGAAGTAAGTGATATTCGAATCCAGAACTTTCTCGTCATCATCCGGGCGAGATCGTGGTCTTGTGTTGACTGTTACAAGAAAAACAAAAGATGGTGAACTCATACTAACATGTGTAGATGGAGACGCCCCACATAGCGTATGCTTGTGTTGGGGTCTTCTGTACAATATTTTCTTTGGTATCCTTATTTGTGAAGGAAAAGCTATTCATAGGTGAGGCTACAGTTGCAACTATTGCTGGGTTGATTCTTGGACCGCACTGTTTGAACTGGTTTGATCCTACTTCGTGGGGGAATTCTGACTACATCACGTTAGAGATATGTAGGATAGTTCTCTGCATTCAGATAGTTGCTGTGGCAGTTGAGCTTCCTAAAAAATATATGAAAAAGCATTGGTTGTCGGTATCGATATTTTTGGTACCGGTGATGACCTGTGGATGGTTGGTTGTCGGATTGTTCCTTTGGGTTTTGATACCTCATTTTGGATTCCCTGAGGCGCTAGTTGTGAGTGCATGTGTGACTGCAACAGATCCCGTGTTGGCAGCGGCCGTGGTTGGTAAGGGTAAATTTGCTGAAAGGGTCCCGGGTCATTTGAGAAATCTTTTATCTGCTGAGTCAGGTTGCAATGATGGAATGGCATTTCCATTCATATTTTTGTCATTGAATATATTAATTCATAAGAATAATGCTGGGCTTATTGTCAAGGATTGGATCTTGTTGACAATTTTGTGGGAATGTTTTTTTGGTGTTGTTCTTGGACTGACTATTGGTTATCTTTTAAAGCATGCCGTGTCTTTTGCAGAAAGAATGAACTTAATTGACCGAGAATCATTTTTAGCAATTTTTGTATTCATTGCCTTCAATTCTGCTGGAATTGGTTCCATGTTGGGTGTTGACGATTTGTTAGTATCTTTTGCAGCTGGGACTGTCTTTGGATGGAATGGTGACTTCGCCAAAAAGACTGAGGAATCGCATGTCTCTACGGTTATTGATTTGTTGTTGAACTTGGCATTTTTTGTTTATTTCGGTGCTATCGTTCCATGGCCACGTTTCAATGATGTTGCGCTTGGATTAGATATCTGGAGGTTGATCATTTTAGCTCTTGTCATTATTTTTATGAGAAGATTGCCCGCAGTTGTGGCCATGAAACCTTTCACACCTGATATTAAAACCTGGAGAGAAGCCTTTTTCTGTGGCCACTTTGGTCCTATTGGTGTTGGTGCTTTGTTTGCAGCAATTCTTGTCAGAAAAGACCTCGAAAGTAAGTATACAACTGAAGAGACCCCTCTTGCACACATACCGTCCCAAGAGCATCCTCATTATCAACTATTGGCAGTTGTGTGGCCTATTACTTGTTTCATAGTAATCACATCTATCGTTGTTCACGGCTCCTCTGTTGCCGTTTTGACATTAGGTAGAAGGTTGAATAGATTGGCCATTACCATGTCCTTCACCACTACCAACACACAAGACCAAGGTCCTAATTGGTTGAGTCGTTTGCAAAAACTAGACAAAGTCTCTACATCGTTCTCATTGCATAGAATTGACACTGCTGTGGATGACGGCGAAAATATCAACAAACTTGACAGTACGAATACCGTAGAAACTAGTGGAATAAAAGTCAGGCCGGCAGGTGGGGCAAAAAGGAGAAAAAACAAGAAGAAGCGGAAGGGTGCAGGTTCAAGGATCAAGAAAACTCTATCAAGAACAACATCTGGCGACGAGCATATGGCGGGTGACAAACAATCACAAAGAATCAGGCCTCACTCCGAAGTATTGCAGTTGGGTAAGGTTGGTTCTAGAGTATCTGAGGAAAAGATTGCTGCAGACTCTGATTCTCCGAAGACAGGTGCTACATATGTTAAGGATGATTCTGACAATAAGCTTGACTTGGAAGCACCAAATTCTCAGATCAATAAGGACTTGTTTAGTGGCAACCTTAAGGCATTCCAAGAGGGTCACAACATCATTATTGAGAATGCTGATGGTGAAGTGGTTAACACTGTACCCGTAAAGACAGTTAAGAAACAAGAACCTGCCACTGATGATATGAGTATTCATTCTTACGGGTCATTAAAACGCAAAATGTCAACATATTCTTCAGTTCCAAATTCTCCGAATGAAAGTGAATCTGATGTAGCGTCTGAAGAGGAGGATCAAGCTCCCGAGAAACCCCATAGAAGGAAAGCATACACAAGAAAAGATGATCCCGGTCATAGAAAAGTGTTTGCGCATCAAATTGATAATTTCATTTTCATAGAAAACGAGGATGGTGAAATCATTAGACGTTACAAGATCAACCAGCATGAAAAGCCAAATAGTAGAGGAAGATCAACCTCTATTATTGGTAGAGCTCTCAAAGCAATGAATTTAGGAAGCGGATCTGAAGAAACACGGCAAGCTCAGACTACTCCTACCATAAACATTACAGGTGATTTGGAAAATCAAAATATGGCAAAAATTCTTGTACCAGACGATGCATCGACCAGTGATAATCCACTACTTGAAGACCCAGCTATCGAGAGCAAGATTGAAAGAGAGCTTACAAATATTTTAAATGGAAAAGAAAAGAAGAATATCACTCTCAGTCTGGAGAATAATAACTCCAATGTGATAACTGAGCAATCTGATGAGTCGGATGAAGATAATTACTCAGAGGAATCGCTGAACTCTGAATCTGTCGAAGATGACTCTGATGAGGATGAGGGTGATGCTGGATTGGAAGAAACAGACGTTGAAAGAAGAAGAAGATTAGAAGCATTAGGTCACATTCCAACTGTCAAGAGGGATGATGATGAAGAGGATTAAAAAAGGCGCTTGGTAACAACTTAAATCGTAGAACTAACGATTACAAAATGATTTCGGGCCGTTTTAGATTAATCTTCACCACAGCTTGCATGTTTTATTTCTCGTATTGATCAGCCTTAAAGGGTATGATAATAAGAATTATTTATTTACAAATACTTACTTCAATGTAACTTACTTTTTTAATTAATGATTTCCCTTTGGAGCGTTTGGCAACTCTTTCAAAGACTTTTTGATAGCTTCAACACCTACAAGTAGATCCTTCTCATCTATAACCAATGGAGGAGCCAATCTAATTATATGATCATGTGTAGGTTTTGCTAGAATACCATTGTCTTTCATGACTAGACACAAATCCCATGCGGATCTACCATTAGTTTTGGAGTCGTCGATGACTATAGCCATTAACAAACCTTTACCTCTAACTTCTTTGATTACTCCTTGTGACTCTTCCTTCAACTTCGTCAATTCCTTTCTCATGAATTCACCCAATTGATTTGCTCTCTCAACCAACTTTTCGTCCTTTACAACCTCGAGGGCTTCGATTGCCACCCTACAGGCCAATGGATTACCACCGTAGGTGGAACCGTGGGATCCTGGCTCCAAAGTAAGCATTATTTCTCTGGAAGACAAGACTGCAGAAACGGGTAAAATACCACCCGAAAGAGCCTTACCCAATAAAACAACGTCGGGCTTGACACCTTTAGAATGTTCGTAGCACAACATCTTTCCGGTTCTAGCGATACCAGTCTGAATTTCATCACAAATCAACAAAACATTGTGCTTGCGGCATAACTCTTGGACACGAGGTAAGTAGTCTTCCGGAGGAACCACTATACCAGCCTCACCCTGAATCGGTTCCAAAAGAATTGCAGCGATTTTGTCACCCGCATTGTTGAGCGCCTTCTCTATATCTTCAATCACACCATATCTGATAAGGGTGCCTTCAGGTTCCCCAGGGATCTGGGGTCCTACTCCCTTTAAGTATGGACCAAAGTCCACGGTAGCATCTGGATCAGTGGACATCGAAATAACACCCAATGTCCTTCCATGGAAGTTATCTGCTGCCGACAAAATTATGGCCTCGTTTGGAGAAATTCCCTTCTTCTTGTATCCCCATCTTCTAGCCAACTTAAGCGCTGTTTCCACTGCCTCAGCACCTGTGTTCATGGGCAATACCATCTCATAATTGAAGTATTCGGTCACATATTTGGAGTATACTCCAAATATGTCAGACGAAAACGCTCTCGAGCAAAGTGTCAATTTCTTTGCTTGCTCTACCAAAGCTTCCACCAAACGAGGATGACAGTGGCCTTGGTTTACAGCTGAGTACGCAGACAAAAAGTCCAAATACTCTTTACCTTCAGGGTCCCAAACATGTGCACCCTCTGCTTTGGAAAACACTACTGGCAATGGGTGGTAGTTATGTGCCGAGTACTTACTTTCGTAGTCTCTGGCTGTGGTAGACGATACTTTAAGGTCTTCTGACTTCATTTTGTTCACTAAAAAATTCCTTTTGCTCTTACGAACTCAAAAATCTTCCAATATCTCTTCTCCAAGATATTCTGTCAAATGAATTTGAATATCAAAAAATCGATATTTCAATATATGCTATGAAAATGGCAGCTGAGTACTGTCAAAGTCGAATAATCAAAAACTTGTACTTGTATATCAAGAACCTTTTTGTTGCTGTTAATTATCAGCTGGGTTTATTCTTTTCAGTAGTAGAATCCGATCTAGTAGTATAAGTCTACTAGTTATCCTGCGAAAAGTTATCTGTTCACTATAGGCGTGCGCTAATGAACTCGAATTATGTTTAATATAGTTGATCTTGTGCCAGATCAATAGTGCCACTTGAAGTCTTTATATATTAGTTGGTCATCGGGTTCCATTGCCTATAGGTCTCGGTGGAGAGCTAGTAGATAGTGGACGGCAATACAACCCGACGATGGTCGCAGAATTTACTGTTGGTCTGGGGAAAGCCATAAACGACAGGCGCAAGCGGAGTTCGTGTGCTGACTAAGCGCTCATGCCGTTTCAGTGCGACATTGGAATGTCGCGAATGTCGTGCCCAGAAAGCAGCAATATACTCAGAAACGAATTTCTATAACGGAGGCTTTAATACTACTATAGTTGAATTGACCATACACTGATAAACTGCATAAAGTTGCTAATCATACTTTGAGGAGTCGGTTCAGGTTGTTATTATAGGTGTGGGAAAATAATAGCTCAAATCACGTAAAGATAGGCCGGAAACGAGTGGGAACAGTTCGTATCACAGCTGAACTAATCGTAGAGGCGGTCAAGAAACCTATTCAGGGGAACGTACGCATAGACACAAGATACGGGTGCATACAGAAGTTGTGAGTGTCTTGTGAGAAGTTTGAGAGCTTACGGAAACAAAGAAGTCAAGCTGGAACTCAAAAGGGTACTATCAACACTAGATCAGGTGCGATAATCAAAGCGGCTAAATCATATCTCCAAGCACCAAATTCGAGTCACAGTTTATCAAGATGCTGAACAAGAGACAGATGCAAAACAGGGTCGTAATCCCAGACACTAGTGCGGATATTGCAGCTTTGGCTACAATTGGAATGCGGGTCAGAAAGGCTGTAGCAGACGGCTACAGTGTGCCTTCAAACCGCTACAGAGGGGTCAACTATTCTCGTGATGGATACAGCCTGGGACTGGGCTCCATAGGTGTCGGCCAGAACTACACTGGGGGAGAACCTCGTTTCGACAGAGAGCCTTTGCCTAGTCATTTGGACCAGCCTCCCAGCTTGCTTGCACAAGGATCGACCATGGACTCGACGTCCAGTATGAGCGAGTGGGATATGAAACATCAGAGTCATCAAATGCCTCTCCAGACGTTGGGAATGGTTCTGCCCAACGGAAAGCGCAAGCGTGACGACTACGGAAATGAGTATAACGACTCTGCCCGTTTGAGTTCTTCTGACAAGTCGATAGACAACTATTATGAGCAGAAGTATGGAGAGCTCAAGTTCGACGAAACATTTTAGGCCTCCCCTGGAAGGGAGGCTTCGAGGTGAAGGTGTTTAACAATTTCGGGTCCACTTCATATTCCCCAGCATGCGTTTTTTTTTCTCCCCAAACAATGTATGATAGCACAATTTGTGCTGGCTGTCGAATCCCGGTTGACAGTCGGCGTCTAACGGCTATCACTAGTCGATTCTTTCCAGAGTATACAGCTCTACGTCTTTGATTTTGAAGAATATTGGATTTTGTGTTAGTTACTGTCTATTGTAGATTTTAATCCGCACGAATTTTATTTTGATGTATTTCTAGAACCCTGTTTAGACCTTCCTTGCTTTTATTACACCGTTGCTAGTAAATATTGTGAAGAGCACATATTCGGTGCTATGAAGATAGGGCTACCTTTCAATAAGGTGCTCATACCTTTTACCAACTTGACCTTGAAGGCAAGAGTGGTTCAGATCATAAGGTTAATGTCATCTTTCATAAGCGTGCTTTTGATATTGGTTATGATGATAGGATCACTACGTAGTGGTCGTTTATACGTTTCTAAGATAGGATGTGCACAACTTGATGTCGCATATGGGTTGTACAAGTCTTTGAGAGACTCTGTTTCTTCCAAAATCTCATTTCAAGTGGAAAGCGAAATGTTCCCTGTGGATTCCAGTTTGACAAACTCTGAGATAGAGATTCTCACCCAGTATGCGCAGTCGCAGGTTCTGGGAGCACCGCAGTATATCTCGATTTATTTGTGGAGGCCATGTCTCGGTTACTATGACACTTCACAGTATACTGACTCCCATGGTCAAACGTATTTCAAGAAGTACCTGGACGTAGTGAAATGTCTTCCGAACCACAACTACTTCATTTTTGACTACCGTACTATGTTGGATGAAGTAGGACTACGGAGTATCCTTTCCTATGCATTTCAATCGTCTGACTTTGATGATGAATCGTACAAGAGCAAAGTTAAAAAACGGCATCAAATGTATAACCTTATCGTCAATACATTGTATGTCTCTGTTATTTCACAGGCAATTGTTTTATTGATGACTTTTATTGCATATGCCAACAGAGGAAAGGAAAATGTTTTCAAGAAGAAATTCACAGTATTCTTGAACATCTTAGCAGTGATATCTGTGGTATCTTTCTTAAGTTTCGCTGTAGGTCTAGGATTGCTTACACGGTTTTTGGTTCTAATTGCTTCGGAAATGAAGAAGCATTTGGGTGACTACGGAATAAACTTGATGCTTGGTCCTGTCTGGTTCTCACTTTCGTGGATCGTGTTCGGTTCGACATTGGTGAGTATGCTTTCGTGGACTTTGCCATTGTGGTGTGCCAATCCGGAAGAACCTGGTGAATTTGACATCGAAGAAACTGAACCATTCAATACAGGAAGATATCGGGGATGGAACAGAAATACTCTGGAACAACGGGCATCAACTTTCAATGCATTTCCTTCTAGTTCGAAAGAGACAGAAGGAGGAGCTCCCAATTCGAATTTCAATGGGGTTCATGAAATTCCTGCAACCGAACTTGATGACGAAGTTGCACCCCCTAGTGAAGATCATGATATGGGTATTGCAACGGATTTTTCTGACAAATTTCTCACGGAAGAATCATTAAGAAAATTAGGAGAGTCAATGTCTCGTAAATCTTCTGTCCGTCAACTCAAATTCAAAAGAGGCCGACGCCTGGGCTTAGGAGAAACAATAGCAGAAGATGAAACTAAAAACTTGTTGTACAATGATCTTGATAATGACCTCGGGCATTATCCTCGTACCAACCTCATGTCGAATCACTACAGAGAAGAGACTTTCGATGGCTATGCAACTTCTGGATCCAAATCTTCCCTGAAAAATCCTCAAAATCAGAATAATTATAACAATACGAGTAGTTCTACTCGTGTGTTCAGGCATGAAACAATTAAGAGCAATTCTTCTAAGACGCTGAAGAAAGATATAGATAACTCCTCCATGGGCCGATCTAATTCCAAAAAGGAGCAGGCCTTCCAGCATAATACCAACAACAATCCATTTTTGACTACACATGAAAATTTCGTGAACAATTCGAATCGGGATTCATTTTTGAATGAAGAAGAAATGGAGATTCTAGATAGCAATTTCTACATCAACAAGATGTAGATTCAGTAATGGTTTCATTGTTTCGTCATCATTTACGTATATATATATATAGTAGATTCTTCAATTCAAACGAGATACAGAAAGAGATATTTTGCGCATTATATTTGTACAACTACACAAAATCATATTTGATGTTTTTGCAATAATTCAAGACCCAGTAGAAGTCTCAGTAAATAAATCAGAGTCACATCCTGACAAAACCATTGTATCTGTACAACTCTCTGATATGTATCCAAAAAAATGTTTTGCAGGTGAGGATTCTAACTTCGAGACAAAACCAATGGGAACAAAAAGATCAAATTCTAAAATTCAACCATACAATGACAATTACATCGAACTACAAAATATTGAAGTGGGATCTGAAGATGGTCTGCCAAAAACCATATCACATGAGGCACAGGTAGATGCCAAGGAAGTGTCTTCACTAAGAAATCAACAACAAAGGTCCAATGTCAATCTCAAAAGATTTATATTGTTGCTATTCGTCCTCTCGTTGGTTGCATTGGTTCAAAATCTCACCAGTTCGTTATCTTGTACGGGGGACAGTCTCACCGATTGCTATCCTCAATTCACCCTTAGAGTCAAAGAGAGGTCTTTTGAATCCAATAGTCTACTATCTGGCATTAGAGAAGGATTGAGGACGATTTCTTATTTTGCAAAAGATTTAAGCGTCAACCTCAATGGTAAAACCAATGTTTTCACTGACAGACCTCGTCATCTTGATATAATTGATACTTTTTCTGATCACAACATCTACAAGTTCAACTTCAATGGATATTGTAGGGAAAATACCATTTATAATAATGAGTATTGTGTATATAGTAATGGTCTTGATATTTTTTCCAGTTTGATCAAGGATATTGGCCTACAGTTAGGCAACGTCTCCAAGGTAGAAAACCCACTTGAATTAGGGGAAAGCCTTGTTACAACTTATGCAGAAGCTCTTGTCGATTTGAATGAACTATATGAAAAAGGAGAACGAAGTGAGCCAGGTTTTGAGAATTTGGATATGGCTTCACTTGGCTTGATACACAAAATAAGGTACCTAGAGACATTTGCAACCACAATGTCATTATGCTCATTAGTATCAATAATTGTTTCAATATTGTTGGTTCTACATAACAGCACCATCGTCTTATCTTTCACATGTGCAAACAAGTTCTGCAATTACATTCAGTCGAATCTCTTTGTCCATTTGATTGTTAATCTTACACTCATTGTTATTCATTTGGTTTCAAATATCATATTAGTTGTATGCGAAACCTACTTCTACGAGATGCTAGCACATTTTTTGAATCAAATAGATATTGCAGTAGTGAATACTGGTAGTGGTTACAATATGCTTATTGCAAACATTGGTGTTCTTTCAGCAATGATGGTATTGGTTTCTATAGTGCTATCCAAGAAGTGGGTAAGCAAGCCTAGGCATTAGTATTTTCATGTATTGTAGTAAATATAAACCCCTAACCAAATACAGATTTGAATGCCTGTTCAAAGTCCTCAATCAAATCATCGATAAATTCAGTACCTACCGACACTCTAACCAAATCCTTAGTAACACCCGAATTGATTTTCTCTTCGTCACTCAATTGCTGGTGAGTGGTGTACCAAGGAGCAATAATTAAAGTCTTTGAGTCTCCCACATTGGCCAAATTTGATGGGATCTTTAATGCGTCGACGACTCTTGGAGATACCTCCTTGAATGGATCATCAACTTTCTCATCGACCTGTTTGACTCCGAATGAAAGCATTCCTCCGTAAGTGTCTTTGTTGTTGAGATATTTCTTACTCAATTCATGGCTCTCATGACTTGGAAGCCCAAGGTAAGAAACCCATTCAACATATGGCGACTTATCTAAATATTGAGCGAGCTTTAAAGCATTTGAAGATTGTCTGTCAACTCTAAGGGACAATGTTTCCAAACCTTGGAGAAGCAAGAAAGAGCCAAAGGGGTTCAATGTTGGACCTAAATCTCTCAAGAGCTCAATTCTAGCATGTCCAATGAAAGCAGCCTTTCCAAGTGCATCATTCAACACTAAACCATGATATCCTTCAGAGGGTTCAGAAAATTGGGGAAATTTCTTAGGGTATTTTGCCCATGGGAAATTTCCAGAGTCTACCACAGCACCAGCAATTGTATTGCCATGGCCTCCAATCCATTTGGTGGCAGAATGGACTACAATATCAGCTCCGTGTTCTAATGGGCGAATTAAGTATCCACCAGCACCAAATGTATTATCAACAACCACAGGGATTCCATGCTTGTGTGCCAAATCAGCAATCTTCTCAAAATCTGGAATATTGTACTTTGGGTTTGCAATTGACTCGATGTATATAGCCTTGGTCTTATCGTCAATTAATTTCTCGAAGTCCTCTGCCTTGTCCCCATTCACAAATTTAGTCGTGATACCCAATCTCTTAAACGCAACCTTGAATTGATTGTAGGTACCACCATACAAGTACGAGGTCGATATTATGTTGTCTCCAGCATGAGCCAACCCAGTAATTGCAATCAATTGTGCAGACTGTCCTGATGAAGTGGCCAATGCTCCAATTCCACCTTCCAACGCAGCCAATCTTTTTTCAAAGATGTCACTGGTTGGGTTCATGATTCTGGAGTAGATGAAACCCTCCTTCTCCAAGCCAAAAAGCTGTGCTCCATGTTGAGAGTCGTTGAACACATAAGAAGTGGTAGCATAGATAGGTGGTGCTCTGGGCCTAGATGACTCTGTATCTGGCGTTTGCCCAGCATGTAATTGTAAAGTATCAAAGTGAGATGGCATTCTCTAGTTTCCTATATGTGTTCAAGGTTTTAATCTACAGAGTGGATCTAGTGATTTGAGTCTCTTTTATATCATCCCCTTTCGTCACCTTGCAGAGACGTTATTCGCAGACTATTGACGTCGTTAGAAGGGGGTTGCGACAATCAATATTGGCATAACAGCATTGCACGTGTGACACTGAGGTGTTCTTCCATCCGGCAGATGGATCAAGTCAGGCTCATGAGACAATGCTTTGAATTTACAAGAATCAGTTCCTGAATAGTAGTTGCCAAGTCTTAGCACTTCCGAGTACGTCAATGCGAATTTTCGTCTATCTATTGGATCAAAAGAATATATAGTTTATTCTTCGGAAATCGAGATAAGGTGTTGAAATACAAAATCAAGAGATTTAAGTTCTTCAATAACGATATATGAATGTTCTACATTTATATGTAACTTCCGCTTGTAAAATGAAGGGCTGTGACATATTAAAAGAAACTTCTTGCAATTTAGTAGAACCATATATTCTTGAGCGTTGAAATTTCAGGTTTGTGCATGTTGTTTTCAACTTGGCGATCTAGTAGTTATCGAGTCTTTTCAGATCAACGTGTACCCTATATGAGTTGATGGTGATACTGTAATTATGCAATGTCAAGGCATTACCAAAAAGGGATTGCGATGTAAGATCGAGACATCCAACGGATATTGCCATTATCATGAATCTCAGGCTTACGGACAGAAAGATGATGGTCCAACTGTAACCAGTCAGTTGGATAAATATGCTAAAAAGGAGGGATATATATACACATACAGCCTTAAAAGGTTCCTCAACACGAGCAACGAGCTGTGGTTAAAAGTGAAGAATTTGCCAGACTCCAAAGAGAAGCATAGAGATAAATGGCGAGACTTCGATAGTAAATCATCGCCATATATACTAGTGAAAATAGGCATGACTACTCAGACCGTCGAGAAGCGGTTGAAACAGTGGGAGAGTAAGTGTCATCATCAACTCTGTGCTCTCACACCTGAGGGCTACTTTGACATTACTTCTGAAGTGAATGGGCCTGCTAGTAGCCAGATGCAACCATTCAAATTCTCCAAATCCATGCATAAAGATAGTAGGAGTGAGAGTAAGTTTCATAGCCTTGTTAAGGCATTCAGGGTTCTTAAATTGAAATCGGCAGACAGTATTAAGTACCGTTATAACAGCTACAATGAATCTGAGTTTGGTTTTTTCAGCAAAAATGTGGGAAATGCTGAAGCTGATATTCACAAGAGGATAAAGCATCTATATGGGCATGGTGACGTATTATGTACTGGGTGTATAAACAAGAACGAAGAGAAGTTAAAAAATTCTCGATCAGCACCATCATCATTCAAGGGTAACTACAACATACATTGTGAATGGTTTTTGATACCCAAAAAGCAATTGGGTAATGTTTACGAAGTAATAGATCAATTATGTACTAAATATAATTTATCAAACTGATAACTTTTCAATTGTATTTTTAATTAATAAAACATAGAATATACTGTTTCATTCCCTCGGAGCGACAGTTATTTTTGAGAACAAAAGCACTTTTAAAATCCACTTTAAATTCAAGTGTTCATGTATGTAGAAGGATCCACACCCTCCTCTGGGAACTCGGTGATTTTGACATCGAATCTGGATTGGATCTTTTCCAACACTTCTTCATCCTCTTTGTTAGAGACGAATGACACTGCCAAACCCTTGGTACCGAATCTTCCTGCTCTACCAACTCTGTGCAAGTATTGATCAGCTTCATTTGGCAAGTCATAGTTGATTGCTAAATTGATTCTCTCGATATCAATACCTCTTCCAAAGACATCAGTAGAAACACAAATACGCTTGTTGAACTCCTTGAAAGATTTGTACCTCTCAATTCTCTCTTCTTGAGGCAATCCTGAGTGAACAGCAATTGAAGGGAAATTTGAGGCGCACAACAATTTGTTCAATTCGTTGGCTCTTTGAGTAGACCTCACAAAGATAATGACTTGATTGAATTCTAAGGAATCCAACAAATCGGCAAGTTTCCTGTTCTTCTCCTTTTCATCCAACTTAATATAGTATTGTTGCAAACCGTGCAAAGTCAACTTGGCCTCGTCATCTACATATATCTCCAAAGGACTTTGCATGAACTTTTTGCAAACTGGACGGATCTCTTGAGACAACGTAGCAGAGAACATCATAACTTGTTTTTGGTGAGGAGTACTTCTGAAAATGTCTTGAACATCTCTTCTCATATCGACTGCTTCAAGAACTTTATCACACTCATCGATAACGAAAGATCTAACATTACTCAAACGAATGGCTTTCTCAGTTACCAATGCATGCAATCTACCAGGGGTTGCAACAACAATATGAGGACAAGTCTCCTTGTTCTTCAATTTTTCGATATCCCTCTTGATGGGAGTACCACCGTAGAAGACTTCGGTCTTCACATCTGGCATATACTTAGCAAATCTAGAATATTCATTACGAATCTGATAAGCCAATTCTCTTGTGTGGCAAATAACCAAAGTAGAGATCTCACCAGGAACAGGATCTAATTGCTGCAATGTGGATAAAACGAAAACAGCGGTCTTACCCAAACCAGACTTTGCTTGACACAAGACGTCAGTTCCCAAAATAGATTGAGGAATACAAACCTGTTGCACTAGATAATATGTTAGTTAAATGTTGAATTGTTTCATATCATCAAGGAATGAAAAGTATGAGGGGAACACACCAAACCCCTTCCCTATGAAAGTCAAAGGATATGACTGTTCAAGTGAATTGAAAATCGTTGAAATTTTCTTCAAGCGCAAATCACATTTGCGAGTTCCACTTCAATATATGCAAATTAATACATCTAGAGAAGTTTGCTTGGCAATGGCTGAGATGAATCTCAAAATTTGATAATAATATCAAAAATCATCAACGACGCACTCGATCAACGAGTGGATTAAGACGGCCAGCGTCTTGAATGCTGTTCACATAGATACCTATGTGGAAAATATGCAAGGTCATCACATTTCATGAAATTACCCCAGAAAGATTCGATGTGTGAGCCCGTCAAACTTTTATCCCTTCCTGACAGTATAAATACGAACCTTCAGAAGGATGTTCAAAACCACAGTCACCAATAGCTCTCAACAATTCAGGCTTCAACAAAAAGTCTCTGAATCCTGTAGCATGAATACCAACATAAGAACCTTTTTTGTCGGCTTCTTTGTCGTTGGTACTTTCTCCTTCTGCATTTGCAGACGGTGCGGTGGTTGGGACTGCAATTTCCTCGGAGTCAGAGTAGTCTAACAATTCTTCTTGTCCTTCGTTTGACATCTTGTTGATTGATTAGTGATAAAAATAACTGATGTTGTTTATCTGGTAGTAGGCGTTCTTTGCTGGTATTTTTTGTCAAGATTTCGAAAAATGTCGTTTGAAAATTTGACACGACACTACTGGCGACATTTTGGCGACATCAGTATATTCTCAAGCGATATTCTTTATATACTAGCTTGACAAGCAAGAATACGATGTTGGGTGCTGTTAGGTCTGTCTTGGTTAAGTCGGTAGTAAGGAGTAGTTTACTCCGTCCAAGATTTACCTCTTCTGTAATTTCAACTAATCTCAGATGTCGTCTGATCAGATCGTATGCTTCGTACCTGAACTCAGATGCAGATGCAAAGGAAGAACCTTTAGACAGAGTGGCTCAGATTGCCAACAGCTTACGCGAAAACCCAGAGATAAGGGTATTATTAGAACAGTTTCAGGAGTTATTGCAAAAAAAAGGCTTCGATTCTAGTAAAACACCATCAATGTTCGAAATGGTAAAATTGATGACACAGAGCGATGTAAAAGAACATATAAAAAAGCTCAAGACCTCCATGGATGCAGCTAATATAAAGTTCAGTCCAGAGGATATTCAAGCATTCATGAACTTCTACAAAAATCAAAAATAGTCAGCTTATACATAGCTTTATTATTTTTCAGTAAATAGGTCTATAATCACTCATCAGCAATATAAATATTACTTCTTAGCAAATGATGCAGAAATAATGGCAGCTTCTTCGATACCTCTAGCAATACCACTACGCACTCCGGCATCTTCCATCTTCAAAAGGCCTCCGATAGTAGTTCCTCCTGGAGTGCAGACCTTGCTTTTCAAGACTGCTGGGTGCTCGCCTGTTTCCAAGACCATTTTAGATGCTCCCTGCATCACATTTGCTGCCGCTTCCTGTGCTATGGCATATGGTATTCCCATTCTCACAGCGCCATCTATCATTGACTCCATCATCAAAAAGCAAAAAGCCGGACCAGATCCCACTAATGATGTAGCAGCATCCATATTTTTTTCTGGTATCTTAAATGCCCTTCCAACAGGACTCACCAACTTCATCACCAAATCTCCGTATTTCTCCTCTGCGTTTGGATTCATCGAAACGCAGGCAGTTCCACAGCCGAACTGGGCGGGTGTGTTTGTCATGACCTTGGCACTATACTTTGAAAATACCTCCATCTCTTTGAGTGTAGTACCCGCCAAAAGCGAGATAACAAGACTGTTTCGATTAACTGAGGATTTCACCTGCTCGTACACATCAGAGAACATGTACGGTTTGCACCCCAAAATAATCACATCGGCAGCGGCGACAGCTTCGTTGTTAGACCTTGTTCCATACGACACTTCCACCAACGGACTTTTCAATGTCTCCTTTACCCTCTTCGACAGCCCTTCGCTGTTTGTACAGCAGATGATCTTGGCTGGATAAGGTTCGAATGAGGCCTTGAGAATCGCCGACGTAACAGCAGTACCCATGGTTCCGCAGCCCAACACTGTAATTGTATAGTTTTTCATTTCTACTTTCGTATTACTTGCTATATCTGTGAACCTTCTGTTAATTGAAGTAAAAAAAGTCAAAGCTACAGTTGAATAATGTTGAAATACTTGACTGTCTTTTTGATACCGTTAGATATTTCAGGCTTCTACATCGGCGTGAGTTTCCATTTTCTACAAATTTGGCACACCCAATTTTTGTTCGATACAACTAGCAAGCTTCTCTGTTTATTTACTGTATATGTTAAACCGTCGAGATCATTTGCTAGTTGCTACCTTGCACCCTGAGCAACGGGACCCTCCCCCATAGTAAGGTGGCTCTATTTTCATCTTCCTGCCTAAAATAGAAGTCTAACCTCACGGGGGCTCTCAACCCCCTCAGCATGCATTTAATTAAACAAATCGGCAAATTTAGCTGGAACAGCTCTAGCATGCGAACCAACTATCCAAGGTTTGACTACAGTTCAATATAAAATTGCAATATTAAGCAGTAAGATACAAATAAAACGTAAGTTTATATATAATTTGTTGACCAGAAACTTCGAAAACGAAGAGAAAGAGCAATTTTGGGTCTTATTGGAGATAGATTTGCTTTAATCAGTGCATATATCAGTCGATTTTGCACTTCAGGAAGAAGACGCTGATACAAAAAATTGAAGATAAGCGTAAGAGAGGTGGAGCAGAATATCATTGAACGCTTTTTGAATAATTGGTGAATATACTTGGGCTAAGATGGTGTTTGACAAAGATTTGCTCACACCATGCCCTGTGTTAAAACCGTCCAATGAGGAATTTATGGATCCCATTGGATATTTGTCCCGCAGTGATAATGCTGCGCTAGGAGCCACATATGGAGTGGTAAAAGTTGTCCCACCAGCTGGGTGGAGACCGCCGTTTCTGATATCACCCAGCTTCAAATTCCACACTCGGTTGCAAAGATTGAGTGACTTGGGATTGACAAATCGAAGCCGTAAGTTTTTCAGGGACAACTTGAACAGGTTTTTGAAAATGAAAGGCAAGAGACAAAGTAAGCTATATTTCAAGGTAGACACCTCTGAAGATCGCAAGAAGACGAAAGTGTACATGTATGATCTTCACTCTGCTGTTGAGAAATTAGGTGGAGCCGAGGCGATGAGTGGGGATAAGTGGAAGCAAATTAATGAAAAATTTGGTGTGGATCCTGGGTCATCAGAAATACAAGACAGATACAACGACACACTTAGAGCATATGCATTATTCTTGAATGAAAAAGACCCGAGCTGTGATTTGCCGGAAAGTGATTCTGAGACTGAATATGATAGTTGTCTTGTGTGCGGTAAAAGTGATCGCCCGTCCCAAACGCTTTTATGTGACAATTGCGACAATGCATTTCATATTGACTGCCTAGAACCTGCACTAGACAAGATACCTGGAGGTAGCTGGTACTGTGATAAATGTTTGATAGGGACAGGTGAATACGGTTTCGAAGAGCAAACAGATATAATGTACACTTTGCAAGAATTTTATGAAATTTGCTATGAATTTAATGGGATGTTCAAGGAAAAGTATAATGGTGGCAAACCACTTACCGTTGACATAATTGAGAGGAAGTTTTGGGAGTTTGTAGATATAGAAAAATCGGACTTGGAAGTGAAGTATGGTGCCGATATACATAAGTCGAACCCGGGAGAAATCAGTGGGTTCCCTATGTACTCTTCTCCTAACATACAGAAAGATGATCCGATAACAAGATACTACACTGAGCATCCTTTCAACTTGACAAACTTGCCATACGCCAAAGGCTCGTTGTTGAACTACATAAAGACGTCCATATCTGGAATGACGATTCCGTGGATATACATCGGATCGCTCTTGTCTACATTTTGCTGGCATGTGGAGGACCACTACACTCTCTCAGCAAACTACTGTCATTTGGGAGCCACCAAAAAATGGTATGCGATCCCTGCTTCGGATGCTGACAAGTTTGAGAGCTTGATGAAGAATTCAGCGCCTGATTTATTCAAAAAGCAGCCAGACCTATTGCATCAATTGGTGACGCTTCTATCACCCATGACCATCGTCAAGAACGGGATCAAGTGTGTTTACGTAGACCAGGAACCCAATGAGTTTGTGGTGACGTATCCCCGGGCTTACCATGCGGGATTCAACTGCGGGTTCAATTTCAACGAGGCAGTCAATTTCACCATGGCAGACTGGCTCTATACGGGTGAAAAGTCGGTCAATGACTACAAGTTGATAAAAAAGGAAAACGTTTTTTGCCACTACGGGCTCATGGAGAACATAATTCGCAGTTTCGTCGACTCGCCCAACTCGCTACAGCCGCTGGACATGGGGTTGATGAAACGCTGCATAGTCAGTCTCGAGAACTTCCTCAACCGCCAACAGCATCTCCTTGACAGGCTCGATACTTCGAAGTTTGAGATCACGCTAACCGAGGGCGAGCAGGCGCCGCAGCCTGCTCGCAGCGAGGATGAAGGTCTCGATATCGACTTGTGCGACTTGTGCAAATCAACCCTCGCCTACCTGTACTGCAAAATCGACAACGAAAATCGCGACTTTGGCACCCACACCCGCGTTAGGGTCAAGGAAGAACCCAAAGACGGCTCTGATCGGATCAGCATCAACCAGCTCATCACGCCGGAGGCCTCTCCCCAGAGCGTCGGCGTCAAAGTGTCCGCAGACCGCCACCCTGAAAGGGTCGCAGAAAGCGAGTCCGCACACAAATTAGCGATCGCTACCGCGCAAAACAATAGCCAATCTCCGGAACCCTTGTCCTCACAACGTGCCCAGCCAACTTCCTCTGCTGAGTCCTCCGGTTCTCCCTCCGACGCTTCCTCCGATGCCACCTCCGATGCCACATCCTCCAAGCTTAGCGTCATGGAGACCTACGATAACCTTATCCGCGAAGCTAAACGCCAGGCTTCATCCGAGCCCGAGCACAGGCCGTCGCTTCGCAAGTCGCGCCGTCTCCAGGAGGCCCCCTACGGAAGTGCGCCAGCGGAACCGCTGGCGCGCTCCGTCACCGCGAAGAAACCTCCGCGCGCGGGAAAAATGTCGCTCGTCCAGCGCAGTGCCGCCCTCCGTCAACTCAACGAAAAGCCAGAGCTCCTCTTGTGCGCGCAGTGTGCTGTCTCTGTATACGGAGGCTCCTCCCCTAACGTTCCGTCCCATTCCCAGCTCATCCACACCCGTTCCCCCCTGGATCTCCCCATCCTTCTCAACCGCGCCAAACTGATCTACGTAGACATACCATAATACACGCATTTGCAACATAAACATCTTCCTCTCATTCCCGCTTCTTTTCTCCTTCTCTCTCTTTTCTCCCTGGCTTCCGAGCGTCTCTCGCTATATCCGCCCTAACATACACCATATGCCGATCACCCACCGCCAAGCTCCCTCTCCCTTGCCGCTCACGCCCCCTGCCGTCTCCCTATCCCCGGCACCCTTACATGTTCCGGATTTGTATCCGGGTAACCGTGCTCTCGCCCAATAAGATTCCGTTCTCCTGCCCGACTCGCTCCCTTCATTCGCGCGCTCTCATTGGCCAATTCGCCGTCCACAACCTCGATTCTCATTTTTTGGCTCTCGCTTTCAGTGCGAGCTCTCAGTGGTCGAAATTAAATAACTCTTGGAGTTTTCGCTGTAGAAAAAGTTATTGGAGAAAATTTAAAGTAAATCTTTCTTGTTAAAAGAATCGTTTTAACGTAAATAACCAGTGATTAACGATGGTTCTTCCAAGATTATTTAGTTCTGTTTCACGTAATGCATTCAGTGCAGCTAAACGTAACATGATGTTCAACAGGGGGTTGGCATCTGCTGCCCCCACCCAGGGTAAAGTTAGGTAAGTATTCGTGCTAAGAAAACGGGATTTGAAAAAAGGGGTCAATTGACGAGCTGAGGCCCTTTCAGGGCCTCAGTTGTGTTGTGGGTGTTGAGAATATGTGTGTGGAGAAGTTTGGTGGTCGTTGGACATATGGATGACGAGTTATGGGGTGTCTTATATTACAGGGAAGACCGGATATGAAAGTGATCTGGAGAAAAAGCAGTGAAATACAGCGTCAGATGGTTGAAAGTGCATGTGGTCTATATGCTGATACTACTACAGGCATTGAGGCGATAGAGAGCGCCTTGGGCGGTTGGATCGTTGTAGGTGGTGCTTTGAATAATTTCATAAGGCGAAAATCGATTTCGACCAATGAAATTTTCAATTTTTCGAGGATCCGGCGAACAACTGCAACGACACACTCAAACACCCACACAAAGACCTTGCCATTAAAGACCAATAAGACGTGGAAATAAAACATATTACTAACATGCGTATAGCTCTGTTATTGGTGCCGTTGTTGACGTCAAGTTTGACGAAGGTAACTTGCCAGCTATCTTGAACGCTTTGACTTTGAAGAACGGTGACCAAGACTTGGTCTTGGAGGTTGCCCAACACTTGGGTGAAAACACCGTCAGAGCCATTGCTATGGATGGTACCGAAGGTTTGGTCAGAGGTGCTGCTGTCACTGACACTGGTTCACCTATCTCCGTCCCTGTCGGACGTGGTACCTTGGGTCGTATCATCAACGTCATTGGTGAACCAATCGACGAGAGAGGACCAATCGAATCTAAGCAAAGAAACCCAATTCACGCCGACCCTCCATCATTCGTTGAGCAATCCACTGCTGCTGAAGTCTTGGAAACCGGTATCAAGGTTGTCGACTTGTTGGCTCCATACGCCAGAGGTGGTAAGATTGGATTGTTCGGTGGTGCCGGTGTCGGTAAAACCGTGTTTATCCAAGAGTTGATTAACAATATTGCCAAGGCCCATGGTGGTTTCTCTGTCTTTACCGGTGTCGGTGAGAGAACCAGAGAAGGTAACGATTTGTATCGTGAAATGAAGGAAACTGGTGTTATCAACTTGGAGGGTGACTCTAAGGTGGCATTGGTTTTCGGTCAAATGAACGAGCCACCTGGAGCTAGAGCTAGAGTTGCTTTGACTGGTTTGACTATTGCAGAATACTTCAGAGACGAGGAGGGTCAAGATGTCTTGTTGTTCGTTGACAACATTTTCAGATTCACCCAAGCTGGTTCTGAGGTCTCTGCATTGTTAGGTCGTATTCCATCCGCTGTCGGTTACCAACCAACATTGGCCACCGATATGGGTTTGTTGCAAGAACGTATTACCACAACCAAGAAGGGTTCCGTCACCTCCGTCCAAGCTGTCTATGTGCCAGCTGATGATTTGACTGATCCTGCACCTGCAACCACTTTCGCTCACTTGGATGCAACCACTGTGTTGTCTAGAGGTATCTCTGAGTTGGGTATTTACCCTGCTGTCGATCCTTTGGACTCCAAGTCCAGATTGTTGGATGTTGCCGTTGTCGGTAAGGAGCATTACGATGTTGCTACTGACGTCCAACAAACTTTGCAAGCCTACAAGTCCTTGCAAGATATCATCGCTATCTTGGGTATGGATGAATTGTCTGAGACTGACAAATTGACTGTCGAGAGAGCACGTAAGATCCAAAGATTCTTGTCGCAACCTTTCGCTGTTGCTGAGGTTTTCACTGGTATCCCAGGTAGATTGGTCAGATTGCAAGACACTGTGAGGTCTTTCAAGGAAGTCTTGGAGGGAAAGTATGATCACTTGCCAGAAAATGCATTCTACATGGTGGGTGGTATTGAAGACGTTGTCGCCAAGGCCGAAAAGTTAGCTTCCGAAGCAAAATAAGTAAATCAATGATCAAATGAATACATGAATCGAGAGTTAACTTATTTTTGATAAATATTCAGTTTAGTTTCACCTTTAAAAATAAAACGCTTATCTAGAGTATATGATTGCAGCTCTTGAGTGGGTGTCTACTGTAGCCGTGTTTCAAATCTATATAGAATTATCGTAAACCATTTCCTAGGTGTCAAGCGATGGTGTCTAAATCAAAAAAAAAATAAGTGGCAACTTTATCACACTAAATTTTCAACTACAAGTTTAACACGTCACGACGAATATATCATTCCATTTTTGTTTAAATAAAGTGAAATCAAGAAGGAATAATGTATTCATTGGCTAACGTAAGTACTCGCCCCGATTGAAGTTTCAAGGAATGTTATTAACCAATTTTTAGACATTTTCATTCTTGGATAATCCCAGTATAAACTGGAAAAGTATTATCTTGGGGTTCTCCTTAGGACAATTTGTATTCGAACAGTACATTGAATATCGTCAACTTCAAGTTTTGAAGCGCAAGACCCTTCCTGCCAGTATCAAGGCAGAAATTGATCAGGAAACGTTCGAGAAATCCAAGGCCTACAGAAACGACTCACTTAAATTTAACTTTATCAATTCTGCATTCGGACTTGTACAATCCATTGCTGTCTTGAAGTTTGATTTATACCCTAAATTATGGTCGCTTAGCGGTTCTATAATGTCTAGCGCACTTAAGGTGCTTCCCAAGTCGTTTGGTGGCGAGATCACTCAATCGATTTTCTTTTTCATCACGACTACTATTATAAACAGTGTCATCAGCTTGCCATTCGATTACTACCAGAATTTTGTTTTGGAAGAGAAACATGGATTCAATAAAATGACTGTGAAATTATGGGTTACAGATACTCTCAAAAGTTTGGCTGTTACTCTCAGTATGGTTTCTCCTTTCCTCGCTCTTTTCTTCAAGGTTATTGACATATATGGTGATTCTTTCGTTTTCATGGCAATGGTTGTTTCTTTGGTAACAATTGTGATTGCGATGACTGTTTATCCTCTTTTTATTGCGCCGCTTTTTTACAAATTCACTCCATTGGAAGACAATGAATTAAAGGCTGCAATTGAGGATTTGGCTAAAAAGAACAAATTTCCATTGTCGAAGCTTTATGTCATTGATGGATCTAAGAGATCTTCGCACTCCAATGCTTACTTCACTGGTTTGCCATGGAGTAAACAGATCGTGTTATTTGACACATTGATTAAGCACTCGAGTGTGGATGAAACTGTTGCTGTTTTGGCTCATGAAATTGGACATTGGAAGTTGTCTCACTTGCCAAAGTTGATGACTATTTCTCAGGTTCAAATCTTCATTCTCTTCTCCTTGTATTCTGCATTCTACAGAAACGAATCATTGTATTCAGCATTCGGTTTTGTTGACTCTCAGCCAAAGATTATTGGATTTCACTTGTTTGAGTCTATTCATCAGCCAGTTCAGTGTCTTTTGCAATTCACGAGTAACTTGTTCTCAAGAAAATTCGAATACGAAGCAGACTCTTACGCCAAGAAGTTCGATTACACTACGGACTTGTCAAGAGCTTTGATCAAACTACAAATACAAAACTTGTCAACAATGGATGCTGATTGGCTCTATTCATCTTACCATCATTCTCACCCAATCTTGGCTGATCGTTTAGAAGCACTCGGATATGTCTCTGAGGAGAAAATTCAGAGAGATGAAAAGTAAATATATCGCCAAAAATTATGAAGTCTCTCTAGTAAGTGTATTTATGAATTTTATACATGATTCGTTATTATTATATTACAGTGCAGCTAGTTATATGTCTGGTTCTTCTTGAACTTACTGTGGTACTCTTCGTATGCCTGTCTCATTTGAACATATCCTAAATGTATTTTTCCTATCAAATGATCGGCCAATCTTCTATCACTGTCGAGTCTGGACAAATATGCACCGCAGACATCGCACACCTGCAATTTCTGCTGAGAAGTCTGACCCACATTTTCTGCTAGGTTCCTGGCTGTTTCGGCCAATATTTCTCGTTCCTTGCACAAATCGTTCATTCTGATAGACTCGAACAATAGCTTCAAGTTTTCATTTTCAGTAGACAAGCAGTTTATTTCTTGGTTCATCAACCCTATCTTCGTATCGAGGTTATCTAACTCTTTTGTTACCTGTGCGATTTTCTCTTTCTCCTCTGGTGTATGCTCCAACCTCTTCTGTGCAATCTGCGTGTTCCTGTCTAGTTCATGTATGTATTTCTGGAGTGTTCGATAATATTCATATTCAAACTCGGGAAAATGTTCCCCTTTCTTCCTTGTCCGATATTCGTACTCGAGTTTGTGTTTCTCCAAATGCAATAGTGGACATTTACCAAGATCCTGCTTGGTTCCAACAAAAAGATCATGTGGACATGTCCCAACTAGAAAGCTTTTGCAAACTCTGTGGCTAGTCATGTCGGGGCCCCTTCGCCTGTTCTCGGTAGCAATCAATGCATCCTTTCCCATCAATTGCTCCAAGAGCTTCCTCTGTTCCTCGGCCATCTAAAAACCAAGTGTATTAATGCAATCTAATTCTTCACTAAATAAATCTGAAAAATTTCAAGATTTTGATATTCCTGTATGAATCTTGACTGGCGATGACGCCCGATGGTCAGCCGATGAAGTTTTTGAAAAGATATATTGACAACTACAGTTTTGAAGTAACCATAGGGTGATAATTAGTGGTGGACGGTTTGAATATCTTGTTTATTTGCTACTTTGTCGGTATAGCACCAGCTAGATTCGAATTTTCGAAAATCAGTTGATACATATTAAGTTCCTTACATCCTATCGCAACTGGCTATTGCAAATTTAACTTATTGAGAGATCTTTCCAAATAATACGGATTCGTATAGCAATCTGGATAATCTGACTCATTGTATCATAGTGAACTATTATCAGAGTGTCTTGTAAATTAAAGTCTAGATGAAGGAATTCCAGCTCATTGGAAAGAAGAGCATCTTAACACGGCTGAAGAAGTTGGTTGATTATCCACTGGCCCATATATTGGGGTTGCCATACGAGATTTTATTGGAGATTTTGAAGCAGTTTGAGAACGACAATAGAACTCTCTTAAAACTATGTTTAGTATGCTCAAAATTCCAAGCAATCATAAGTAAGCATTTCTTGTATAAGAAAATACGATTTGGCACACCAAAGACATTTTTGAAATTTGCGATGGTACATTTACCATTAACACATCTGTTTGTCAGAAGACTAGTATTTAGTGAGCCAAGCAACAAAATCAATTTCATTCAATCTGTGGAGATGGTTAATCCTCCTTCCAAGGAGGATGCCAATTCAAAAATCAGCATAGGAGGTTCTTACTATGTGGATAATATCAATATTAGGAGCTCAAAAAATACATACAATGACTTTACAACGTCTTTTAGCTATTTACTAAGAGAAGCATATGGTTTGAAATCGATCTCGTTGTTCGAAATATCCCCATCTTTTGCATTCCCAGAAAGTTTGAAAGAATCCTACCACTCATCGAATCATTGGAAGAGTAAAAGACCAGACAGGATCCTCAATAAACTCATCATGAAAGTACAAACTGGATGGTTTATTCCACTCGAGCTTTCTCATTTCTCCTCAATCCTCAATGTGTTCAATACTGTAGAGGAACTCACTCTTCACAATTTCATCATAAACGATTCAGATTTGACATTTCATTCGTCTTCCGAGAGACGTATAAATATCAAAAAAATAATATTCCACTCTTGCCAGTATTCTGGTTCATCTGGTACTAAGCGGGAATCATCGGATCTATTTGCAGAAACTTCAACATTGAAATTAGCAGATATATACTCTTCCGATGGCCTATCATTGATTGACTACATCAAATCAAATCAGAAGTTATCTAAGGTAATAATTGATATTAATTCCCCTGTTTTCTTCATTTCAGGGAACGGGAAAAGAAATTTTAATTTCAACAAGTATAATCTTTTCTTCCTGCTTCTTTGCTCGAGTCGACGATCATTTTCCAGTGTAAATCATTTGGTTTTAGAGAACTTTGATTTGTTTGAACAATCTCAAACTGGGAACGACATTTCAAATGATGAATCTCCTCTAGTTCAGTTTTGGGAAAGTGTTGCCCTGATTTCCAACTTGACTATCAAATTACCAGATGCACCTCAAAAAGTTAAAGTATGCATCAACTGTGGGTTAAACAAGAAGGAAGAAAATAAACACCTCGAAAACTTGAGTTCAAAAGAATGGTCAGTACTACTACTTCCCTTGCTTGCGAAAAATCCCAATTCTACGGTAACAATCCTTACGCATACGGGGCAAGCTCTCTTCATTAGATCTAAAGACACATAAAAAATTCTATTAATTTGTGGTAACGAAAACACTGCTAGCAACGAAAATCACTATTCCAAGAAGCTTGAACAAGCTTATCGAGTAGGAGGAAGCGGCTAAATTTTGTTAGTATCTTCTACAGTGTATAAGCAACCGTATGGGCTTAAATACTCGGATATCTTACTCCTTGCAACGGATACCAATGCACCGCGTGGATTCAAAATATCGTTGCATCAGTCCCAGGTGCGGGATCCTCGCTATACGTACAGTTAGGATACTCTTTGAGTTGGTTCTTCTTTGTTATTTCAGTGCCTGACATAACATCAATCACCACATCAATACTATCGCTTATTTCATACTGTTTACCAGACGGATCGTAAATTTTGTATTTCATTGTGATCTGATCTTCCGTCAATGGTACATATTTACCTTTTTGCACGTCAACACCCATCTCGATAAGGTCGTCCGCAAGACTCCTGGCAATACCATTCGAAGTATCCAAGTTCAAATATGCATCCTCGCATAATGGAATATCAGTCTTCATGGTCTTCATTCTCATTTGAACCTCCTTAGCATTTTCACGCATTGCCACTGCTACATGGCTGTAGTCAATATCATCCAAAGAATCAAATTGATACTTGAGGGCCAAATAATCCTTCAAAACTTTCACATCTCCGTTGGGCATTACATCAACTAAACCATAGTTATTTGGCTCTTGGCTGAATTCATAGACCAAACCACCTGAAAATACGTCAATCATATCGGTAGAGTAAAGGGACTGGACTTCTTCAAAGATTCTTGGTTGTACTTCGTTACACCCATATCTATGTTTTTAGTTAGTATTTTATTTCGTCTCAAAGTGATGGTAAATCAACTTACTCTGAAAAGAAAACAGGTCTGCTGTATTGGCTATAATCATCAACAAGAATATTGTATCCACTAGTGTAAAGTGTCTGCTCTCCACACCATTGGTATGAGTTGACTCCATAGAAGTCAACCGATTCGGCGGGACTCTCTTCTTGACATAATAAGTAGTCCGACATAGAAATTCTATAGTTCAAATCGTCGGCTGCAGAGTATCCAACTGGTATAACTCTGGGTGAGTTCTGGTCGATGTAGTTCTTTATGTCACGAACAACTGCCTTAACATATATAGGAGAATTCTATTTTAGTTAGTAATGCCATGTGTTTGAAAGTACAGTGCTCAACTTACCTTAGCAGATGTCTGGTCATTAACGATTTCATTTCCAGCAAAAAATCCCAAAGTGTTGTTGTAGTATGAGAACTGCTCAACAACCTTGAACACATTTTCAAGATATTCGAAGTTGTATGTTGTCCATGGTTCATATCTATTTAAATGATGTCCTGGCAATGGTGAATTTACATCAAGCACTAGGTATATTCCTGCTGATGCAAGCATTGACATACACTCATCGTGATTGAGTTCTGGGTTTATAGAATAAATTCTAATTGTCTAAAAGGTTAGTATGTGATTTGTGATTCGAGTCAACAAGCTCTTGTCTTTTGACGTATGTATGCTTACATTTATACCCAAATCTTGGAAAAGAATGATGTCCCTTGCACATTGTGATGGGTCAGATAAGGGATCTGAGTACTGAGACACAGCTGATGATCCACCTGGTTGGTAGTCAACACCCTTGATGTAAAACTGTTATTGTTAGTATGTTTCTTGGACTTGAAACTATGAGTACTTACTGGTTCTCTGGTAACGCTGTCGACAAAATAGTGTCCTTGGATGATTATTGGATGTACATATCCAAGAACAATGTTAAGAAGAGTGAAAAAGGCAATTAAACTCCCTGTGTGTTTGCTTTTGGGTACCATAGAGTCTCTTCAAATGATTAAGCGCTGGGATAATAAATGATCTTGCTTCAAATAAAAAAAGCGCTGCAATTTTCGCAACTTTTATAAAATGTACAAAGAAGTTGCAAAATTTTATCACCACAGAAGGAAATAAAACGATTTACCGCCGTTCATTCAAAAAAAATTGTTCCATTCATGATTACTACAATCAAGTACAACATAAAGACCTAGATGTTATCTAATGATCAATGGCTTGAAATAATTTGAATATAAACGAAATGTGGTAAACCTTATAACATTTCCTTCTAGATCTATAAAGCGGTTAAAAATAATTGTAATTACGATCTGGAAGCTAATACATAAAGAGTTCAACGACATTTATGAGGGTTGCTTAAAGCTCGATATAGGTGGACGAAACTACCAATCCTTTGAATCTATTTGCCCAGGATACATAGTTAGGGCTGTAGTGTAGCAATTCATCATATGCTGGTATGATGGGATGAGATCCAGTTGAATCTGTTATGGTGCCTAAATCCGACCAATAGCATTGCACACTGACACCCAACTTATTCCGCATATAGCCCGATCCATCTGTATCTACCAAGCTCGGAATCCATTGGATTCCTAGGTGCAATGACTTGTTCCAGTCAAGTTTATTGAGCTCGACCTCGTCAATACCACTCAATACCTTGTATATATAATTGCCATTCTCATCTCTTGAAAAGCCTTCCTTTATAGCGGAAGTGGCATCAATGTCGTCTGAAGATACTGCGTCACTGTTCTTTACATCGTCAGCATAAACTATAACAGTAGTCACGGGAGAGGAAGAGGACTTACCTTCAAACACGCCGAAACCAGTTGTGGAATCCGATACGTTGAAGACCAAATCACAGACTCTGTTGTTTGGAGCATTGACCTTCAATTCGGTCATCAATAGACCAAATGGATAACCGACATCCAAGGAAGTGTTTCTCAAAACTTCTACTTCTACCAAGTTTTCATGTGATGCTAATTCAGATGCAAGATAAGGGGTTAAGTTCGTTTTATAAGAACATTGCTGCATACCATCGTCTAGTTCTTGACAAGACAACTCCTTATTATTCGAATGATATGAAGGGATTTCGTTTATGACGTCTTCCAATGGAAAATTTGAACGTGAGAAGACCTGAATATGGGAATTTTGTTTTGAGATATTCAGATCTACACTCTGGACAAATCTTAGCTTCATTGGATTTGATTCATCGAACGGCGAAGTAAGTGCAATAGTTAACAGACCATAAATGATGCTCACAACAAGTGCAAGGAAAAATATTCTGTTCAACTTGAAAACGAAAGGTAAGAATGGCATAGCCCATACTATTGCAACAATTTGGATTGTTTTATATATGAAGTTTTCTGAGATAGCAGATTCCTGAATAGATTTGTTAATGCATGAAAGAACGAGTATTCCAGAATTGTAAATCACGAACGACGTAATAGGAACGAGGACAAAAAATTGGATTGACCAGTCATAACTAAAAGTCTTACTTGTTTTAGTGCCCTCGTTAGAAAAATCAAACGAATGGTTGGATAAAGATGAAGACGACACAGAGTCATTGATATCCGAATCTTCATCTTGATCATTGGAGCCGTAATTTCCACTGCTTTCGTCGAGAAGAGGTTGCTCATCTTCATTTTTGCCTGAAAAAGAGTTTTTCAGTTTACTTTTGAGTAGCCAACTAAATATACCGAACAATGATGTTAGGGACTGTAACGAAAACAATATTGGAAGAGCAAACTCTCCACTATGATATCCTTCGCGTTTGCTCACTGAAAGATACCTTGTTGACCATAAAAGCGTCAACCAGTAAATAAAAGAAGTCTCGATCATCACAATTAGTTTTTCATCATGATTCAAAATTTTGTAAGAACTGAATATGAGATTTAATCCATTAAGAACCAAATAATTGAGCAATATGAATAACGAAAAGTACGTTGTGACAAAAATTAAGTAATTGGAATTCGGCAAAAACTCATTTAAAGAGTTACCAATATTACTGTCGATAGAGATAACTCCAAAAACTGAAATGAGTAAGGATATTGGGTATTTGATGATATTGAAAAAGCTCAACCTCCAATTCTTTTTGTAGTTAAAGACTATAACCAATGCCACTAATGAAACCAATGGTAAAACGGTCAATAAAACAATATTGAAAACCAAAAGAGTAGACAGCGGTACAATAAAGAACCAATTGAATAGACTTGAGTAGACCGCAGCTTCGAGATTTTTGCTATCTTCATCGTGATCATTATCTAGATCTAAAGTCTGAGATGCTACTACTGTTGTGAAGTCAATTGCGTTAGATAACATATGCCACAAAGATTTGGAATTAACGTTTTTAATGTTGTCCAAAGCAGTATGATATATGTCCCTAGGCTTGTAGAAGGCGAGGTCAAGACCTCTGAGATTGCCCATTTCTGTGTAATAATGATAGTCTGTCTCACTGTGAACGAGTCTATTGGCGAATCCCTGTTGAAGAATAGAACTTGCGAACGGATATCTAACATTTTTGAAATATTTGGCAATTCCGTAATCAGTAGCTCTGAACAAAACGGCCTTCCCACCAGCTCCCGTGCCTTCAAGATTCAAAAAAAATTTCAAATTAGATGCCCACGGGTGCGAAAGGAAAGCTTTAGCACCATATAACCCGAATTCTTCATTATTGTTGAAATTTAGAACAATTGTACGGAGAGGCTGCTTGGCTTCGTTCAGAGCGTAATACCTCAAGACGCCCAAAAGACTAGCCACACCCATGCCATCATCTGTCACACCATAACTAGTGGGAACAGAATCATAGTGCGCACTCAAAAGAAGCCCAGGAAGTCCTTTATTCGTCCCATTGATTCTCACAACATAATTGTTGCTCTCGTAGTACGTTAAATACGTGTTTTCCAGCAGAGGCCGTTTAAAATAAACAGTGTTTGTATTGTTCAAGTCATTATCCACCTCCATGTACTTCCTGTTGATCAAACCGCTGATGGTCTTGCGAAGATACTCATGAACTCGATCATTCAGGTGTGAAGCATACGTGTGCTCGTTTCTGGATATCTCCTGCAAATCCGCCCACGAACCGTCTAGTATCAGTTGCTCGAACTGCGTGTCAGGGAGCTCCACTGAGTACTCCAAGCTTCTTTCCCACCCAGAAACGAAAACGGTCACAACCAACACAACACAAACAAACAATGTCAAACTGGTCTTCCGATACCCAAACACACCACGGAAAAACCTCACAAATACATTGCCGCCTGATCTGCCGTATCTATCTGCCAACTCAGCTTCCGCCTGTTTCGCAATCACCCTATTTGACTCTTGCGTTCTCCCGCTCACCTCGGACCTTCCGCTTGCTTCTTCTCCTGTTTCCCTTTCGTTGCTCATTCTAAATATTTTTACGAATATCAACAGAAGCAAACTCAAAATTTCAGAAACAATACAGCACCGCAGATACAAACACTTGTTTTGACTAAACTCTCTCCTAAGTATGTGTTGCAACTAAAAAAGTTGATACTATTGAATTGACTTTATCATGCTTTGGAGCAAAATGCAGGCACGTGCAGAGTCACGCGCAGCAAACTTGGCCGATATGAAAAATTCAGACTACGAATGTGAAAGTATAGTCTTGGAAGTGGGCTCTATAAAGTGTATATATATAAGGTCATCGGTGGCAATAGGATTACAGGAGTTACCTTAGGATCGTTAGATAGGTTTGTTCATGAAGCCAGAAGAAATGAGCAAATTTGCACCGTTAAAAAATGACTTGATACTTCGAGCAGCCGTTGGAGAGAAGGTGGAGAGACCTCCAATTTGGATCATGGTGAGTATTTTTGGAAGATGTATGGACATTGAGGGAGTTGTGGGGTTTATTGTGTTACAGGAATAGCACGGGAGTAGAACAGCAAACATGTAGCGTTTGTGGTGTCCGTTTGTGTGAGATCAAGTATACTAACATAATTTTCAGCGACAAGCAGGCAGATATTTACCGGAATACCACGAGGCTAAGGGCCAAAGAGACTTTTTTGAGACATGTCGAGATGCAGAAGTGGCGTCTGAAATCACTATACAGCCCATAAACCACTTCAATGGTCTCATTGATGCGGCGATTATTTTCAGTGATATTTTGGTGATTCCGCAAGCCATGGGATTTGAGATTGAAATGGTAGAGGGAAAGGGACCTGTGTTTGTTGATCCTTTGAGGAGTCCCAAAGATTTCGATAGGGTGAATTTCAAACCGGATGTTCTAAAGGAATTAGATTGGGCGTTCAAGTCTATCACCTTAACGAGGACAAAATTGGAAGGAAGAGTGCCATTATTGGGTTTTGTGGGAGCACCATGGACCTTATTGGTGTATATTACAGAGGGACAAGGGTCCAAGATGTTCAGATTTGCCAAAGAATGGATTTACAAATACACCGAAGAGTCTCATACGCTTCTCCAGGCCATAACAGATGCATGTATCGAATTTTTGGCGCAACAGGTCGTTGCGGGTGCACAGATGCTTCAGGTCTTTGAGTCATGGGCAGGAGAGTTGGGCCCAGATGAATTTGACAGCTTCTGTTTGCCATATCTCAGGCAAATCGCTTCCAAATTGCCTACCAGATTGCATGAACTTGGAGTCAAGGAGAAGATTCCTTTGACTGTGTTTGCAAAAGGAGCATGGTATGCATTAGATGAGCTTTGCGAATCTGGATATGACACTGTGTCTCTCGACTGGTTATACAGGCCAGAAGATGCAGTCAAAGTCGTCAACGGAAGACGTATTACTTTACAAGGTAACCTTGATCCAGGTGTTATCTACGGTTCAGACGAGACTATTTCCAAAAAGGTGAAGCAGATGATTAAAGGTTTTGGAGGAGGTAAGCAAAATTATATAATTAACTTCGGACATGGAACCCATCCTTTCATGAATCCCGAGAAAGTGCGTCATTTCCTCGAGGAGTGCCATAAATATGGCCTAGAACATTAATCTACATAAGCACCAGTAATAAATGCCAATTTTTTTTCGATTGTGATTCGCCTTCAAAATATATTTCAGGTATGATTCATAGTTCAAATATAATATATATATATCGCTAAAAAAAAAAACTCCTAAATCCCATCATATTGCTTTAAAAAGAATCATGTCTTCTGAAGAGGCGATAAAAAAGGAGGATTTATATATTTATACCTTAAAAGAGGACATCACAAGGACTTTGGAGTTGTTATACTTTGATTCATTAACATTTGCTGAAGTTGAGATCAAAAAGAGTTCCCCACCTAGTCACTATGAATCTCTACCTTTAAGTAATAAGTGTAACCGCTGCAACATAAATTTACCAAATCAAGGGGAAAAATTATCACATTATAAATCAGACTTTCATAGATTGAACATCAAGAGGGAAGTGAACAATCTTCCTGCGCTCACCGAGGACGAGTTTGACAAGTTGCTCGAAGAAGAATCGATCGAAAGTTTGTCAGGAAGTGACAGCGAAGAGGATGCTACAGACGATGAAAGCAAGGGTTTGGACACTATTTTGGAGAAATATTCGATAGCAGACAAGGAAGAGGAGGAAAGCTCAGTGAGTTTCTTGAATACAAAATCACCGTTCATACTTTTCAAATCAGAGATCATAAAGGAAAAGGCATTGGGAGCTTACAAATGTTTGTTCTCAAACAAGGATTCTTCAGAGAGCATTGTGAAGTCTCTTCGCAGCTGGACCAACCCACCTGTGAACAATGGGAAGTCTGCGCTATTCATGATAGGTGGTGGGCATTTTGCAGGAGCGATAGTATCACATACTCGTAAAAACATAAAAGGAAATGCTCCAAGCAAAGAAACTAAACAAGAGCAGATGGTAGATATAGTAAAGTCCAAGACATTTCATAGATACACTACAAGAAGGAAACAAGGTGGGTCTCAAAGCTCAAATGACAATGCAAAGGGTAAGGCCAATTCAGCCGGATCAGGTATCAGAAGATATAACGAAGCCGCATTAACAAATGAAGTAAGAGAGTTACTTCAGTCGTGGAAAAAAGATTTGAACGAATGCACACGGATATTTGTAAGAGCTAATTCAGCTTCCAATAAAAAAGCTTTGATAGGTGAAGGCGCAATTCTCAAAAGTGATGATCCCAGATTAAGGTCCTTTCCTTTTTCTACTAAGAGGGCAACCACAAAAGAGCTTAAAAAAGCATGGGTTCAGTTATCGTATTTACAACTAGTCGAACCGCCAAAGGTTAATGAAAAGAAACCAAAAAAAGCTGTACAAAAAGACGTCAATGTGGAGAAGAAAGTTGATGTATTGACCGAAAATGAAAAGCACTCACAAGAGCTCGTTAATTTACTAAAAAAACAGAAGGCACCTTTGTTACTAAGTTATATAAAGAAGAACAAGTTGAGTCCTAATTTCGTGTTAGAGCCAGATACTACGTATTACAATTACCCTAGTCTTTTACATTTTGCGAGCTCTCACAGTCTAAATCATATGGTTCAGGTATTATTAATCAATTTAAAAGGAGATCCTTGTATCAAAAATAAAGCTGGGAAAACACCGTATGACTTGGCGAAGGAAATTAACACTAAAAGAACATTTCAAGTAGCTAGACATCAGTTGGGCGAGGATGTGTTCGATTGGGAGGCGGCTCGAGTCGGGCCACCAAAATCAAGGGCAGAGATTGAAAAAGAGGACCTCGAGGAGAAGAAAAGGGTAGAAGAAGAGAAGATGAATAGAATTCAGGAGGAATTGAGTAAGAAGACAGACTTTGAGTCACAGAAGCATGGTAATCCAAAAGGAAATAGGTTGAGTCATAACGCAAGGGAAAACATATTCGCTGGACTTAATGATGACCAAAAAGCACGATTAATGCGTGAACAACGCGCAAGGGCAGCAGAAGCCAGATTGAAGAATTTACAAGCCCAATGAGCACAAAGAAATTGACCAGTTTCGAATGCATTAGACATATTTATTGACCAATTAAATGTATATATATAAATAAGACAGATCAATCCGTAACAGAATTTTCTGAATCTGTATGCTTGAACATCAAAAACTTGATCAAGTCATTACTTGAATGAGACAAGACTTGATCAATTATAGTATCTTCAGGAAATATCTTGATGTTATTCTTCGTTATGTCGTAATGCTGATAATTTGTCAAGGAGTTTTTCATAGCTTTCTTTGTGAGAGCAATAGGATCATTCCCTTTGATATCTAAAGCTGAAATCCATCCTTTTTTATATTGAGAGCTCGACACGTCATGTTCATCTTCTGATACATCTTGACCATCAGACTCTTCTGAATTGGCTACTTCTGGAACTGTACCATCACCTTTGCAATCACAAAGCAACAAATCATGAGTGCTGGAATTAGTGTCAGTGATGATTTCAAACAAGTTTCTTAAATCTTCATGGTCAAATAAATTGGAATTTGATTGTAAATCGTTATCAAGTATATTCTTGCTCAAGTTGTTTTTCACCAATTGACGCTGAAATATTTTCTCATCCATACACCCAATCGTCAACATTCGGTATATAAATACAGGGTTCTTTTGACCATCCCTATGTATTCGTGCCATCGATTGTAAGTCAGTCGAAGGATTCCAATCATTATCAAAAAGAATCAATCTAGAGGCACCCACCAAATTTAGTCCCATTCCACCTGATTTCAGGGACAACAAAAACACAGATATCGTAGGGTTATTATTGAAATCATTGACAATTTTGCTTCGCATATTATTTGCAGTCGAACCATCTAGTCTGACAAAAGTCATATTGAGTTTTTTCAAAATCTTTTCAAGTAGAACCAATGTCTGGGTATAATTGGAAACCAAGACTACTTTTTCATTAGCTCTGTTGATTTCAATAAGTAGTGGAATTAAAACATTGATTTTCCCACTAGCAACTTTCCGAGCCAAGCTACCTAAATCAATCGATTTGGTGTTAGACTCTTCAACTAAAGAGCAAAAAAGCTTATCGTCAGTCAACAATGAAGGTGAATTGCAAATCTTCTTGAACAAGGTTATTAATGCCAAAGACAGATTGGAATTATTTTCAGAAATGAGAGAATTAAACTTTGCCGAGTTTTCAACAAACTTGAAGAGATCCAACTGTAAGTTAGTTGGTGGCACGAACAAAATAACATCGCTTTTCGAAGACAAATAACTAGATAGAATTTGGCTCCTTCTCCTCAAGATGAAATCCTTTGTAATATTGATCATTTCTTGAGACAAACTATTTCCCGTTTTTTTCATCTCTGGATCAAAACAGTTGACTTCTCTTGAAAGCAATATAGGTCTCATGAACTTTTTTTGGAAATGTTGAAATGTTCCAAGTACTCCAGGATTGACAAAATTGACTATTGTGAAAAATTCAGCTAGGTCATTTTGAATTGGTGTGCCTGTCAAAAGAACTTTCTTTTCTACGTCTAGGTTGTTCAATATTTTCAATGCTTTGTTTGCAGAGTTCTTTAGTTTATGAGCTTCATCACAAATCAACAAGTCGAAGTCTATCGTAGATAACTCTTCCGTACACGTCAAAAGTCTTTCGTATCCTATGACGAGCACTTGATGGATTTTGTATTTCCCAAAACTGACTATATTTTCCTTGTCTTTAGAGGATGATTGTTTAGAATTCACAGTCAATATGCCCATCTTATTGGGACCCAACCATTTCTTGAATTCTTTATTCCAATTATCAATTAAAGTGACTGGACAACATATCAATACTTTCTTGACAATGGAACTTTTATCTTGAATAAATGGATTTTGTTTGTATAATGTCCAAATCAAAGTAATTGCCATCAATGTTTTGCCTAAACCCATTTCGTCTGCCAACAATGCCCCGTTACCCCCAAAAGAGCGAAACCCCATTACACATTCATACATGAATTTCACACCATCAACTTGATGTGGTCTAAGTACTTTTGCAAGATGGGGATCTATGGACACATCAACAATCCTTTCTTCAGGCGTATTCGGGGGTCGCATCAACACCACAGAATTCTCGTTAGAAGTATACAAAGGCTTTCTATTCGATACAGATGGCGTTCGATTTGCAATTGGGGGTTTGTACTGCGATTTTACAATACTGAATGAATTGACTGTAGGCCTAGAAACTGGGGCCACCTCAGGCTCCCCACCCTCAATTTTGCAGTCAATCTCTAACTCGTACATTCCAATAGATATGAGAGTATCATTTATATCTTTCGAGGGTTTTTTAGTCTTACCCATCACTTTCCCATCACTTTTGAAGATAAGCTGATCATTCGCAACGATCAATATACCATCCCCTTCCCAAGTTTTATTCTTCTTTGTGCTCCTCTTTCTCCATTGCACTACATATTGGGTATCTTCCAGCAGTTTAGAGCTTGAAGATTCAGTCTTGGGAGCCTGAATTTGATGCTGCAAACGAACTTTCTTAACTGGAATGAACTTTTCTTTATGCTTTTCGGCTGGTAATATGGTATCGTTTCCATCCCCCACTTCTTCCCCATCTTCTCTGTTTTCGAGAAGTTCAATTTCTCTAGGATTTACTGTTTTTTTTGCATGGTCTTTCGGCACCACTTTTTTGTAAGAACTGTTTATCTTCAATTTGTCATCTGGTGTAACTCTATTTTCCAACGCTTCCCTTGATTTCAACACTGAAGCTGAATCACTAGCCAGTCTCTTCGCCGTGGTATTTTCTGTGATTTTTTCGGCGACATACCCACTGTCTATGGTTTGCGCTCGCATTGGACGCGGTGGTTTGAAAGGTGCATTTGGAGATGGTCTGTACATGTTAGCACTCAGCTGAATTTAGCTGTGGATGAGATCAGCTTGAAGGTTATCAAGAGAGACTGATATATATGGACCTTCTCTATGAGACTCAGATTGAAATAATCAAGAACTCTCCACAGTGAATTGTATGTAAACAAACTGAGATGGTTTGTAAATCAATATATCGCGATGTATATATCTAACTTAACAGCTCAAAAAAAGTCTTCGGTAGATATCCCCATTTTGACGACAAGAGCACCAGGAGTAGCAACTCCTTCATCTCAGATTATCGCATCGAGCATAGCAAGGTACAAATCTCTAGTAATCGAAGGAATAATTTCGTATTGATACATAGCCTAAATAGTAATAACTTCAGACCCCGAGAAATAGTAATAAAATCTCGACAAGAGGAACATAAAGTTAGAGGGTAATGATGACATTCCGTAACCGATCAAAACAGCCAACAGAAGCAAGAAGATATCTATATTTGTTAGTATTAACCCCAAGTGAAGAATGAAGAGAAGAAAACGCATAGAAGCTGTGAGGGCTGCCAGGATTAATCCTGGCAGCACCAGCCACAGCGTCCATGGCGCAGTCTGTTCTCGAGCCCACCACCGCCCAAAAGCTACTTACGGAGCAAAAAACTCTCAGTCTTCGTCAACATATAGTATGGAAAATGGAAATAGTATATTTCATAAAGTCTTTGAAGAGTGAACCCCATTATGCCATTCGTTTCTATAACCGCTGCGTAGTGCTTAACCTCTAATCCTAGCACCTAGTACTTCTTATACAGACCGTTCAAAACTTAGAAAGTGCTATAGTCTGCTTATTCCAAACTGCGTGTACTCGAAACAACAAAGAGAACTAAATTTATCAAATATCAAATTCAGGCCGTATACTTCGTCTCTTTAAAAAAAAGTTGATGAGATTTTAAGTCTTGGTATCAATTATCTAAGAAAAATACTTGGTTCGAATAAGGCCTTGAAAATTACTTAAGAAGTCAGTGTCGATCGCGCAGAGTTTGGTCCTAATAAACTGTAATCCAGCCGAATCATTGCCTCGATGTTTGGTCTACACAAAGTCGCATATGGCAATTGACCGAAGATTTGGTCCTACACAACTAAGCATTTAAAAGCTTCTAACGCACCAAGGTTTCGTTATCTAGGGAAATTCCACTGGGCAGGCTACGTGACAAGAACTTCTTATCAAGAACACCCCCTTGGTGTCCCTTGGTGTCCATATCTCGCACGCTTTGGTTGACTTAGGGAAGGGATAGCTCGACTTCGTGTTTTCTAAGAAAAATGCAGTACTGATTGAGAGTTGGTCCACAATCTGTTCCGTGCAAGCCTAAATTCCTTCGCGTTGGTTATAAACAGTCCCTATTAGGATGCAAACGAACCGGGATCGTTCGAAAGCTTCGTGGTGCCTTGTACAAGATAAGCAAAGCTTTGATCAGTTACGAAACAGAGTACATGGGTGAACTTTGTAGGTTTAGCTGAGTGTAACGCTGTACATATGTAGTAGCGGTCTTGAAAGCCTTATCAGGGGTAGAAAATTGATGTGGTTTATCAAAAGGGTGAAGCAGGAACGGGTGTCGCATACTACAAACAAGAATGGAGACGCGTAAGACACGATCTGCCATGTTTGGAGCTTGACATGATCAATGTTCGATGTTGGCGCATTTTAGTTGTAGAAGATTAGGCTGCAATGCTGTTTTGGCGACAAGCGTAGTATGGTCTGGAATATGGACTCTATATACACACCATATAAAAAACCAGCGAAGAGCTCTCAAAATCGCTAGCTACTTTGATTTGCACCATTGTAGTGGGAGGAATGCGTAGAGAGTCGCTCAAAGTAGTACAGATATGGAAACAGATATAATAGGGAGACGTGAGGAAAGAACTGAGGATCTGGTGCAAAGTATTCGAGAAAGACTTGTCTCGCTGAAAAATGATAAAGCTAGCCAGGCCGAGCTCATCTCATACTTCAAACAATTATACAAGAGGAAAGATGACGATTTGAATCTAGATCAAAGGTTACTTTTGAATGATGTGTTGTGCGTGTGGTTTTTGCGAGCAATCCAATGGGGACAAGGGAGCGACATCTATGAAAAGGTGAGCGAGGACGAACTTCTTGAAGTATGGGAGTACATAATCAGTTTTCTTGAACATAATTCGAATGCGGTGGTTAACTCGCTCTCACACTTACTGATGAAGTTGCTTCAGTTCTGTAAACATCGAGTAGGGATGGATCCGATAGTTGAGAAACTAATTTTAAGGGTCACAAAAATGAACTATAGATCCAAGTTTTTTTACCTATTGATCGAAAAGATTGCTAAAGAGGGCTTCCCAAACCAAATAATGGAGACTTTTCCACAGTTTCCAGAAATATGCATAGAAATGATCTATCCAGGTTCAATTGGCCACTCCATTAGCAAGTCTTTTGTCGCGGTTATCTCTGAACCCTATAAGGGTATTGATCCTGAGATACAGGTAGATAGATGGTTCCTGGTTGTGAAGAAAGGATTACAGTCTGATGAAAGGAAAGAGAAAGTTCTCGAACATTTGCTACCAGCTTTGCTCAAATGTGATAACAACATGTTTGGTGCATTTATTGCTAGGTTAGATTTGGATTTATCTGATAATGAAAACCTCAACTATTTAATAAACTTATTAACTAAAGGATTAGAAATGATGGTTTTGAATTCTCCATTTGACTATGTGTCGCGTGAGACTTTGAAGAAGTTCTCCATTCACGAAAATCCAAATTATAGACTCAGTTCATTTCGGTTATTCACTCAGATGTTTCTAGGTAAAAAAACCGAATTGGAAGATTTTTTACTGAGTTCACAAATCCTCACCACTATGAATTCATTCGTCAATGACTTCGAAGACTTGCATACTAGAAACGAATTTAGTTCCTTATTTAACAAAGTTGTTATTAAATTAAAGGAGTTGAGATACAAACTTAGCAAGGATCTACAAAAGTTGAAAATCAAAAATGTCAATCACTCCAAGCAGTTAATTTTCGAGAATGACATCATCTTGATTGAAAATTTCGTGGAACAAACTTACACTAGATTACAATTCACATTACAATCATCATGCTCATATGCTCAGTTGTATACAAGCTACAAATTATTAGATACCTTAGTCGACAGCAGCCTCCTTTTCGAGATCGAAAGTGTATCGTTAAATCCTACTTCTTCTCCAATTGTATGCTTGGTAGATATTCTCTTGCTGAATATTGCCAATTCGTACGATGATATTCGAGAAAAAAGTATGGATCTTTTGTTGAACTTTCCGTCAGAAATTCTTAATCCAGCAATACATTCAAGAGAGAAGCTCTTGATAGGATCGTCCTTTGACTACTTACTTGATTTGAAAGGTAAAAATAGTGAAAGAGGAGCAAAAATGATACATTTTTTCATAGATTTCTACATTAGAAAGAAGCCAATGAGTGATGAAGTGAGCAATCTTTTCACTAATTTAGTTGATAAACTAAAGAAATATAATCCAAAAAGCAGTCATAGTTTTTCGAATCGTCAAAATCGTGTACATGGTTACTACATTGCTTTGGTGTATGGTTTTGATGATGTATCATCTTTCTTATCAAAAAATAACAATGAAGTTTTGATATCCAATTCTTCGCAGCTATTAAAAAGTATTTTCGAGACATGGGACTTTTTCCAATCAATTTTGAAGGACCCTCATGAAATATCGAAAGGAACTGGCGATGATGTCATAGTGAAAACATATATGTGGAAACTTCTCAAGTCGTCGAATGATCTTATGGTAAAGATGTTGGTCGCTAGCTCATACATTGAAATCTTCGACGATCAGATAATTCTTAAAGCTGCAGACTTGGTGATCTATCAATTATCTCATGTAGACCATAAAAGCACATTTTCATCCATTTATGGTTCTTTTGTTCTGATTACCAAGTACTGTTTGAACACACAAAGTTTAAGATCAGAACCGAGAAGGTGGTTAGAAAGTAATATCGAAACAATTAAAACCAAAGTGCAAAAGATCACTCGAAGATCTGCGGGATTGCCTTACTTGATAACAGGAATCTTGTCTTCAACGAAACCAGACTCGTCCGAAGTTGATGAGTTGATGAGTTTTACAATAAATGAGTTGATTTCCATTGCTGATATACTGGCGGACAACGTCATGAATCATGAACACGACTTACCTCAAGTACATGCATTTAATTGTATACGACAGATCTTATTGGATAGCGACATAAATGGTCGCTGTCGGCCATATATGGTAAGGCTACTTCGTTTGAGTTTGAAGAATTTTGGATCTGATGTATGGGCCATCAGAAACTGTTCAATGATGCTCTTCGCAGCAATTCAAAATAACTTGTTTGGTACAATCATGTTTAAAAGTGTGAGGTCAAAAGTATCTTGGAGGCTTTTGACATCGAGATATCAGGGATTAGATTCAGAAATTTCTAATTGCTTAGAAAAAGCACTTACAGAGAATCAGAATGAGCTTCTTTTCCCCGTCTTGACTATTTTATCTCAGTTTGAAGTGTACAAAGGAGACAGTAATTTAACGGCAATCAGGGAACTGATCATCAATCTAATGGATCATAGATTTTGGAAAGTACGAGAAATGGTGGCACGCTCCTTGAGCTGCATCGTACCTTTAGAGGAAATGAATGAATTCATTAGGTATCTCCTGAGAGAATGTCAATATTCAAAATCTCGAAATAAAACACATACTTTTTTGCTTTCAATTTCAGAGATTTTAAAACTCGCTCATCACAGTGCAGTCGATATAGACAGTAACATCTTGTCTGCGATTGAAAAGGTTATGTTAGGATTCTTTACTGAGTTAAAATCTTTTAGTTGGTCGAGTGGAAAGGTTGCCATTGACATATTAGATAACTTGAAACAACTCAATTATTGCATTTCACCGAGTATCTTGAATTATATTGGTAATTGCAATTTGAACCTAATATTACGAGGCACTAGTGAATTGGACGGACCTTGTGATTTGTTTATTTCGTCAACAACTGAATTCATTTTGACTATTTTGAAGGACACTGATGCTAGGGATGAATTATCAAACCTAATACAATTATGTCTACTTCTGAAAAACTACAGTTTACATTGTATCACATTGGATTTCTGTACCACCAATATCGAATCCCTAGTTGGCCTTGATGAAGAGGAGATATTTGGCGAATTGTGGAAATTGGCTTTTAATGAACAGACATTCATCGAAATTCGAATGAAGTGTTTCAGAATAATAAGTTTTTTTTTGACTCATCTCCAAAGGCACTTCAGAGTCTTGAGTGGTGATAATTTCCACACGAGTGTGGAATCATTACAAAGTCTAATTTTCAAGAAACATTCAAGTGTGAATTTAAAGTTTGTAGTCTTGGAGTGTTACGGATGCGTTGTATCGAGGATGAGTTCGCTTGCTGTACATGAATTTATATCGTTGTGCGAGGAGTCTTATTCTGATGAAACTCCTTCAGAGGTGAGACGTTCGATTGTTGTCTCCGTTATCAATTATCTTTCCAACGAAGCCGTAAAAAACGAACACTTCTGTCGATGTGTATTCTTTTTATTTGATGTGTTGTTCGACAACGACAAAGGTATCCGTCACCGCTGTACAGAGTTCTTGTCGCAATTGTGTGCCATTGGATTCACATGTCATTATACTTATTTGGCAGAAAATTGGTATTCCCTCATTTCAAACCTCATCCGGAGAGAAATTGTCAATAAATCAACTATTGGTCTATTCTTGTCATCTGAGATTAATGAGATGATACTTGTCGCTAAACAAAATCACAAAAATGACTCTTTACTCGATATTGAAAGCGTCAATTTGTTCAAAAATGAGGTGGAGCGCATTTCATATGTACTCAACATGTTGAGATCTGTCTTCACTCACGAAGGTATAACTTCTAGTGATTTGGATTCTCTCGCTAGAAAGCTTGTGGAAGACTTCAAAAAGATACAAAATTTGACCCTGCTCTATGACAACGACATGATCGCTGATTGGTCCTTAGATAAAAGCAACTTCATTCCCACTTTGATCACTATCTTGAATATTAAAACGATTGAAAGCTTAATGCCTTCGAATGAAGCAATTGCCAGTTCCCTTGGAGAACTAGAACCAATCTGTTCAAAAACACACAACCATCTGTTACTAGACTTATACTTATATAGACACTAATGGAAATCAACAGCATTTTGCATTTTTTCAATTGCTGCTAAAGTCATCAGCTTGCAACTAAAAATTCCAAGACGGGTAACTTGGGTATAAGTAGTGAAAAATTTGTCCTCTTAATATTTATCCTATTGAGTACTTTGTTGACGACAAATGTGTAAGTATTAGAAGTGTAACAATGTATAATACGAACTAGGAGTAGTTGTCAATGGTTCTAATGATGAAAAATTATACAACTGTTGAATTTCTTCGGCCGATTAACCATGAGGAATAAAATATAATCAGAGCTTTTTAACACTGACATTGAACCATGACACAAACTTTTGTTCAGAATCTTGCATGATTGCTAGAACATCGAACTAACCCATTAGTCTGTTAGTCTCAGAGCTATCTAGTCAATAAACGGAAACAATAGAAATACATTTAATTACCGTAGGTCATCATTCAGAAAGACTTCGAATAATATCCACTCTTTCTTCAAGTTTGAACCAGTCAACTAAGTATTGGATCAATGGCAATACAATGCTGACTATTCTCTATTAATTTCAGTTTGTACCCTCGTTAATACCTCTATGTAGAACCAAGACTATAAGTTCGATGAGCATTTTGTTCTTCAATAATCATGGTAGAGATTGACCTCGGTGGGCTCAATGGTCTCCACCAACCGTGTTGATTGCCTCTCATATAACTAGCCTCATGTGTTTATACAGACACTTATACGTTTCGTATACAGAATAATTTTGAATAATGTGTAGTCAGTCTGTCTTATGGAGATAGCAAAATCTCTAGATGCATCGAATTTTTATTTTGAATTTCAAGAGCTTCTTAGGCTAATATCTTTATCGGCGATTAAAATGTCATCTGAGAATGTATATGAAAGCTCTATTGCAACCAAACCCTTTCTAACAATGGATAGTATTGATTTTCCTGGTTTGTGCCAGACATGTAGCGGTGAAGATGATAAGATTAAAATGATGAGACAAAAAAATGGAGAAGAGTGTAAGATATGCACAAGGCCGTTTGATGTGTATCGATGGGTGCTTGACAGAAATTCGAGCAAATCCAAGAAGACAATAATATGTAAAAATTGTGCAAGAGCAAGAAACTGTTGTCAGTCTTGCATGCTCGACATCAACTTCGAAATACCTTTAGAAATAAGAGATTCAGCATTGAAAATGGCAGGCATCAAAAATATGATCGAATTTAAGGACCCTTCAGTTGCTAAGAACAGAGAGGTTAAAGCAATAATGGGCGATAAGTTGGAGAAAAAGCAAAAGCAAGACGACGAAAATGGGGAGCCTAAAAACCAAAGAGAGTTGGCGATAGATATACTTTCTAAACTATCTCAAAAACTTCGAGAAGATGATAAACCTTCGAAACAAAAAGAAAACAAGAAGGGTGAAGAGGAGAATTTGAAGAAAACCGATTTGTCAAAGGTGGTGGCAAAATTACCGTTTGGAGGATCCCTTAGCCATCCGAAAGATGAATCGTTGACTTCTTTCTTTTTCTTTGGTTTCAGTAGTGACATGCCTCAATATGTAATAAGTGACTATGCTAAAGATTTTGGCAAAGTAAAGTCAATATCTGTCACTCATAAATGCAAATGTGGATTTTTGACATTTACGACTAGAGCGGCAGCAGAAGCATTTGCAGACACTATAAACAAAAACAAAATAAACGCAAATGGAAAGAACACAGCAGCATTATGGATAGTTGATGGACAATACCCATTACGCATTTGCTGGGGGACTCCACGGTCGTTGGGCTATTCTAACGAAGAACAGCACCACATATCTCTAGTGGTGAGTAAAGTAATGAAACAATTAGCGGAACGGGATAAGTCAGGAAATAAACTGGGAATTGCATCTTCATCAAATAAGAGTTCTACTAAAGAATTGAAAAAAGAGAGTTCTGAAAAACAACTGGACAGCAGGACAGAATCTACGAGAGGTAAGAAAAGGCCAATTCTGTCTGCCCATAACGGCACGTACAAAGCAGCACGACCAGATTATGAATTGTAGATTAGGGGCTTTTTAGAGCTGTGTATGATAGAAAATTGAAAATGTGTTATACCCAACTTTCTAATCTGTGTAGAAAATCATAAATCTCACATTTTTCTTTCTTACGTTGAGATTATGAATATTCCTTCTTTACACTTATTTTGTCTATGATGCTGATTGATTCTATTCATTGAGAAATATGTATAACGAAACAAGGATATGCTTTAATGTTGGAGCATTTATTCTCCCTCTCTTGCTCTTATTATTAAGGATATTGTTGGTTTTACCAAGCACAAACACACCTCTCACTCGAAAAGGAACAAACGACATTAGATGTGTATTACCAGAAGAGTCCAAAGGAAGTAGTATAATGATTCTTCTCGGATCAGGAGGGCACACAGGAGAGATGATCAGTATTTTGCAAAAGGTGGATATAAAGGATTTTGATAGAACGTGGGTTATCTCTTCGGGTGATTCGACATCGATTATAAAGTCAGAAGAGTATGAACAGAAATATGTGGGTATCAGCGATTACAAAGCACAATTCCTTCAGTTAGAAAGGGCGAGAAAAGTTGGTGAACCTATAGTTCTGTCGATAAGAAGTACGCTATTGTCATTTCTTTCTACGGTAAAGTCCCTCTACAAGTTGAATAGGAAACCCGACGTTTTGATATTGAATGGTCCTGGAACAAGTGTTCCGTTAGCATATGTCTTATTCTTTATGAAGGTGTTTGGTGTTTGCAATACAAAGATAATTTACATTGAGAGTTTGGCCCGCGTGAACAATTTAAGTTTAAGTGGTAAACTACTTCTTCCCATTTCTGATAGATTTATTGTCCAATGGCAGCAACTATTTTATAAGTACAAGAGAGCGGAATACTACGGTATTCTTATATAGAAAGTTCATTTGCCTCAATTGAATTGGGTGTTCGATTTTATAAATTAATTAGAGAAATATCAACGAACATGGCGTGTAATTGTCATGCAATACTGCACCACTCCTGATATGATTATGCAAGTACGTGTCTGCTGTAGATTTTGTCATCTAACTCAATCTGCGCAGACTATTGGAACATCAATAAGTTCAATATATTCCATATTAATGAAAATATAGTGGAAAAATGCAAGACATTAGTTTTCTCTCCATTGATTAGAACACTTGACACACTTGTAGAATGTTGTCATCGGCTCATCAGCAGATCGTATTTGTAACTGGAAGAAGTATGCTTTGTCTGATCCACATGAGTCTATCGGACATTGAGCTGCTGTTTGATCCACGTTATCCCATGCTCCCTCACCTCCCAAAACATCGTCCACTTCTTTCCTGAAAAGCTTCTTCCTATCGTACATTTGTATCCCATGAATTTTGAATTCGTATGGACATGTAGGGCAGTAAAGTCTGTTGAGACCATCGATGCCATGACTTATCATCAACATGTTTGTACAATAAGGACAAAAGGATAACATTTTTACCTGGCTCAAAATAAGAGAACACCTCTCAAACCTGTAACCTACCAAAGACTATGCAAAGTGCTCTGACTACCTAGCTGTTGGTGATAATGATAGCTCAAACGAAGTAGTACGTAAGAGAAAGATAATTTTTCAAATCATATACAGTACCCGATATTGATATGATTTTCAACTGGATTTGCAAAAAACTACATATATAATACACAACTATTGAAGAATTATATGATCAATGAATGATATTTAACAAGTAACAAGAGAGTTAAGCATGAACGGTCACGCAGAAAATGATTACAGTGATGATGTGGAGTTTTTTACGCCCAAAAAGGATCTAGGTAACCTCTTAAATTATGATGCCAAAAGTAAAGAAGCGCATTCAGCTAAGTCTGAAAAGCCGTCACCCTCGAAATCACCATCCAAGTCCAAAGATAAGGTAACAATAAAAACTCCAATTCTGTCACCAAGTAAGCGAGGTATCATAAAATTGGACATGACACCAAACAGCGCAGCAATTTTTCAGATTAAGACACCAACAGGCCGTGCAGGGTTGAGATCTCCTCAGAAAAGATCAGAAGACGAGTTGAACAAATCAGCACGAAAGAGAGCATTGAAACTGACGGTTTATTCTCGACTTCTAGATCAAGATGAGGAAGATGACAATGACTTTTTGGATCTTCAAGACAGGCACTTGGCGGAAGCAGTGATTAAAGAGTCGCGAGGTGAACACTCTAAAGAGTATGCAAGTGATGTAGAGCATGAAGAAGATATATCGGAAGCATTTAATGGTGGTAAAAGAACGAGGAGCGCAAGCAAGAGAGCAATTGACCTTGGGAGAGTGTCCGATTCCGATTCCTATGGAAGCATGATAGACGACGAATTGGACAGTGAAAATGAGTATGTACCACGGAGGCACAGAACTCATGATAAGCTTAAGAGAAGAAGCATTAATTACAAGAGTTTAGGTGGTGACTCAGTTAAAGGGAACGACTCCAAGGGCTCCAAAATTACGACACCACAAAAGAAAACCAGAAACAAAAAAGCATACTCTCCTAGTCCTGTAGGAATCACTCCATCAAGTGTTTCTAAATTACAGGGTTCGACGAGAAGAAGAGTCGGAAGACCAAGCAAGGCTGATGAGGTGATAGGGAAAGTGAAAAGTATCTTCCAAATTGATGATGAGTTCATATTCAACAAAAACAACAATGAAAAATCCAGCTCTCCATCAAAAAGAACGGCTGACGATGATGACGAAAATTCTACCAATTTATTTTCCTTTGGTTTTGATACAACTGAAATTTCTGAAATTCCAATAGTAAGTGGTATTCATTCACTGAAGAATGATGGTGAGATTGAACAGAGCAAGGATCCAAAAGCGTTCGTCCCTTTTCCAGTTCCAAAGGTCGACGACCAAGGGAATATATTGGATGAAAGCTTCTTGAAACAACATTTTTCAAATATTGAACTATTTACTTCAAAAGATGAAAGTAATTATGCTAATTTTTCAGATGAAAAGTCGTTTTTTTTGAATGGGTCAGAAGGTTTCTTCGAACAAAGTAACACAAGACCAAAGTTAAGTGGTAACCCTCTCTCTCGTTTAGCTCCCTCGTTAGATTACTCCAATTACAACACATACGTCAAATTGGGAAATTTACTTCAGTTTGAGGAAAAGTCTGTTTTATATGCTTTGCACAAAACTTTATATCATCAATGGGCATTTGAGCTATCCCAAGGTTACAACATAAATTTTTACGGGGTAGGTTCCAAAAGAAAACTATTGCTTGATTTTGTTGAAGAATTTCTCATTACGTGGTACGATGGCGTCTTTAAAACCGATCAAGATCTGCCCAAGATCCTCGTTGTCAATGGCTATAATCCCACAGTCAAGTTCAAAAACGTGCTTCAAGACATTGTCACATCGTTCATTCCTGAGGAAATTAGAAAGAAAAATAAGGTAAGATTTCCTAAGCATGTTTCAGAGACAGTGCCTTTCATAATCCGCTACATCGAAAATAACAGAGATCAGATTGGAGACACCATAACACCACGTCTCATCCTTGTTTTCCATAATATTGACGGAGAACCTTTTAGAGATGATAAGACCCAAAATTTGTTATCTCAACTTTGCGCGCTCCCGGAAATTTGGTTGATCTCATCGGTGGATCACCTTAACTCCTCACTCTTATGGGATCTGTCCAAGTTGAAAAATTTCAATTTCCTATGGCACGATCTCACGACTTATGACACATATGATGTGGAGATGTCTTTTAGAGACGTTCTCAGCATGGGCAAATCCAAGAGATTTGTTGGAAACAAGGGTGCTAAATTTGTCTTGACTTCTTTGACTAGCAATGCCCGTAACTTGTATAAACTCCTTCTACAGCTGCAGCTAGATGCAATGAAGGACGTTGTTGCTACAAAAACTACTAAGACTGGTCTCAAGGGCTCTATTAAGTATGGTATTGACTTCAAATCTTTTTATAATCGCTGCATAGAACAATTTGTGACTTCAAATGAAATCAATTTCAGAACGATGTTAGGAGAATTCGTGGAACACAAAATGTGTAACCTAGCAAAGGACGAGGCAGGAATAGAGAAGATATCTGTACCGTTCCACTATGATGAGATACTGAGCTTGTTGGCTGAAGCATTTGGTCAAGAATTTACTTAGCTCGAATGACGTACACGTGATCTTCAACTACACTTCAAGTACGAAATATCAAGTAGGCAAAGTCTTTAGTACTCTTTAATCGAAATATATTTGAATCATTTGTCCCTTTCTAGTAGTGAATTCTCTGGTGAATATTGTTACACACGATGGGGAATCTAGCAAAGATCCCTCCTGGAACGAGACTTCCAGTCGGGAGTCACCAGGTAACAATTATCGAGTACCTCTCTGAGGGTGGATTTGCCCACATATATAAAGCTAAGATTGATCCCCCGGAGAACGGATCCGATATTGCATGTTTGAAAAGGGTGATAGTACTGGATAAGAACGGATTAAATCAATTGAGGAAGGAGGTTGACGTCATGAAAACGCTACGGCACGGAAGAAGCATCGTGAAGTATTACGATTCACATGCGGAGAGATTGGATAATGGACAGTATCAGGTATTGGTCCTTATGGAGTTGTGTCCGAATAAGTCATTACTTGATTATATGAATGCTAATATCAAAACGAAGTTGGCAGAGTCTGAAATATTGAAAATCGTTTGGGATATCTCTACGGGGGTATACGAAATGCATAAGTTGAAATTAATTCACAGGGATATCAAGATTGAAAATGTCCTTATTGACTCAAACTTTGATTTCAAGCTTTGTGACTTTGGTTCGACATCTGCGCCCATCCCACCTCCCAAAAATCAACATGAATTTCAACTTGTTACCCATGACATTTTATACCAGACTACACCACAATATAGAGCACCTGAAATGATAGACTTGTACAGAAGTTTTCCCATAGACGAGAAGTCTGACATATGGGCCTTGGGATGCTTCTTATATAAGCTTTGTTACTATACCACACCCTTTGAGGCAAATGGAGATATCGCCATTCTACATGCATCCTTTCAATTTTTACCAAGTCCCGTATACTCAGGAGATTTGAAGAATTTAATAATCATAATGTTGCAGGAGAATCCATTGTTCAGACCTAATATTGTACAAGTTTTGATAATTCTAGCTCAATTAATGAAGAAAGATTTGAAAAAGTATGGAATTGAGGATTTCTATAAATTTGGTCCTTATAATTTCCATGCTTTGCATGAATATCAGAAGTACAAACAGAACGAACTATTGAAACAGCAAATGTATTACCAACACTCCATGCAAGCAGCCAGTCCCAATCCTAATTCGGTTGTTGAACAAAAGGTGGAGGAACCGGTAAACCTTGAAAGTAATACTTCAATTGACAATGCAGTATCGGAGAAAGCGTCAAGCGAGTTTGAGGGTTCTGGTGATGATGAATCTCATGAAGAGGGATTCAAAGATCCAGACAATGATACCGGTACTATTGACGAGAGTTTGGGTGACTTGGGTGATTTAGATAATGTTGAAGAAAGATATCCTTCATTAGATGATTTGTCTGAAGGATTGATCAAGACACAGTCTTCTTCGGTATCGGTCAAATCTAATGTGAAAGAAACTGAAGTACAATCAAGTGACATTAGTGTAAACGAAAAACGTAAATCGGGAGTAATTTTCCTGAAGAAGCCTCTTTCTGACGGTGAAAATGAAGTCAGTCAATTTTCTTCTGAGAAAGCATTACCAGCAAGACCTTCACCTTTCAGTAAACATGGTCCCTTTGAGTTGGCTAAAGAGGAAGCATGGAAGTCGAAAGTTTCATCAAGGATAAATGAGGACGCTGAAAGACTAGCGGACGACATATTTGGAGAAGGTTCTAACTCTCCAATGCTTACTGGAACAAGGAAGTCGTCAGGAAATTCCACATCTGGTATTAACAGTGGAAAGAAAATCAAATCTTATTCTCCTTTGTTATCCCAACCCGATGTTGAAACAAACGCAGATCGTTTCCAACACGATGACTTGTTGGATCTTACAGATTCGCTCCAAAACACAGCTACAGTCGAAGATAAAAAGGACCTAGAGGACAACGAACTAAACATCGCTGCCTTAACTCTCAATGACGGAGAGAAAGAAAAGACCCCTATTACTAGAAAGCCAGTTTTTGTAAAAGAAGTGTCATTGAATTCTGATAATATCAACAAGAGTTCAGACAATTCAAAAGGATTGGAAGAAAACCATTTCTTATTTGACAGAGAGGTTCCAAAAGATTTTGTTACTCACTTTAACCATGATGACGATACTAATGACTTTAACGTCGAGTTGATACAAAACAGACCATTATCTCAAAGTGACAAGAAAAACAGAAACCCTTGGGAGGAATACCGAAATCCTCACTCCTCTAAAAAACCCAGGGAAGTTCCCTCCTGGCCAACTCCCCAATTGCACGAGTTTGTAGATGTTCCAACTTCCGAATCAGAGAGCGTGTCATTTGGTAAAGCACATGGAGAGGTTAATTCTAATGATAAACCACAGTCTGAATTTGAACCTCCGAGTCTCATAGATCTCGAAATTGGCTTAAATTCTTCCAGTTCTTCTATCACACCAATAACAAAGCCCCATATAGGCAAAAAAGTGAGCGAGTCGGACTTCTGGCTATTGGATAATAAAGATGATAAGATAAATTTGAAAGACACTACGCCCGCATTTAAAAAGCGTGTTCCCTCCCTACAAAGTCCATCGAACTTTACATTTGAAGAAGAAATTATTGATTTTGCATCTGATGATGAAAATCCTGAGAACAATTCAGCCATGAGTCGGTTGTCGATTCGAAATTCTTTGAAAAAACCGAAGTCCAGAAAGCCTTCTGATTCTAAGAGGTCTGAATCGCAACATAGTGAGACTCACAAGAGAAAGTCTTTCTTCGGAGCCAATAAAGATTAGTAGCTTACCATACATACATAAATATATTTCATAGACAAATTTGTCGCACTAAAAATTTTAAAATCTCAAGGCATCGAAATACCTCATCGCTTGAAGCACTATATATAAAGAAAAGGTAAATATGGTTCAGAGTAGAGAGTCAAGACTCCTCCTATCCCAGATACTCCTCTCGATCCAACCAGATAACTTTGTTCCTCCGGGAGGCAAAGATGCTGGATTTGATTATGTGATCAAGTCTGTGGAGGCCATCTTGAAAGGTAGTTTCTCAGAGCTTTTGGAAGAGTATAAGGTAATATTGGTGAATGACAAATGCAAGCAGATATTAGATCAGTATCCATCTATTGATTTAGAAACAGTTTTGAGGAATTATGTATCACAGATATTTGAGAACTTGAGTGTTGAAATCCAGCAAGAAGAATTGTACTTATTACATTTGCAGCTCATTGGAATAGCCTTCTTACAATCATTTCTTCAAGCAAACTTCACAGGTCCTGGGGGAGTTTTTAGCTGTGATAATGAGCTCTTTACAAGTGTGGAAAGAAAGACACTTGCAAGTGAATCTGTAAAATTATTAAATATCGATGGTCAAATAGCTTACGAATTGATGTCGGATCCATTATTACTTGTACTAAGTGAGTTAATATTCGAGAATTTGATGGCTATTGAAAGACAATTTTCTCTAATCAACAAAAGTAAAGACGTTTCTTTGGATGAATTGGTTTCTAACAGTAAGGTGAAAGTTGACAATTTGACTGACAATCCAATAATGGCCTCTGCTCTGTGGTGGAGAAGTAGAGCCCTACAAGCACATTTATCTGTACTTTCCGAGCCTACAAATACCCTCACAGCATTAACGTCTGTTCTTCTTGGACCTCGTGTCTTGGAATCATTAATCACTTCTGATAACGAAAGGGATTTCAACAGATATCTCAGTATGATTCTCAACATTGAATTAGCCAGAAATGCAATACAAGGAAGCACGGAGCATCATGCTATACTGTATTTGGAAAGGGTGAAAGAGATATCGAAGTTTCTGTTTATTTTATCTGGTGCAAAGGCAAAAAGAACGAAGTTTCAACAATTCCTTACGTCCTCTCTTGTGATCCTAGCCAAGAGCACTGAGAATTCAATATTCAAGACGACTAAGGCGTTAGATAAACCCGAGTCGTTTGATTTGGAATCTGAAATTTTGTTGGAAAAACCGCAGTTCGAATCATTAGATGATTTAGAGATAGCGGACGATAGGAATAACAAGCGTCTAAAGTTTGATAGCACAAATTATGAGAATACAAATACTGATAGAGTTCTACCTATTGCGCTAACTCCATCCGATATTCCTCCAGAATTGAAGGTATTGGATCCCAACGATCAACCGGCATTAACTGATATAGATAATATTCAGCTCATGCTCAGGTTTAGTATTTTAAAACAAACATCACCTTCTAACAATGAGTTAGTAGAAGAAGAATTATTGGCTTTAGTTTCAAGGGTTCTCTTCACTGCTTCAGATAATGTAAACTGGACTATCTTCTCCCGAGCATTATGGGAAAGATCCATTTTAGAAACCACGAAGGCTAAAACTATTGAGAGAGGTTTATTACAAATGACATCTTTGATTGAAGAAATAGGAATCAAAATTAAGAACAAGGTCATACCACTGGCAAAGGATGAAAATTTTTCGCCTACGTCAACCAGGTTACGTTATATTCATCAGCTTCCATTGTTATCCCAATGGAAGATGGATATGAAAATGGCTGAAAAGTATATGTCGATTGGTGTTTTCAAGTCCGCGATCGAAATTTACGAAAGATTGAATCTACATTGTGAAGCAGCATTATGTTATGCAGCAACTGATAATGAAAAACAGGCTGAAAGAATTTTGATGCTGAGGATTCAAAGCAATCCTCATGATGCTCGAGCAGTTTCAATATTGGGAGATATTAGGCAAGATCCTTCATTGTGGGAAAAGGCATGGGAAATCAGCAGATACTCAAGAGCCAAAGCTTCACTTTCACATTACTTTCACAGCCCTCCACGTACATCTGAGGCTCAGAGAGATGTTGGCTTAGCTATAAAACATATGAATGACTGCCTTAGGATCGATCCTCTCAATTATGAAAACTGGTTCTTTTATGGATGTTGTGGATTGGAAATCGGTCAGTTTGAACTTGCATCAGAAGCCTTCACACGTTGTGTCTCTTTGGATGACAACAACTCATATGCATGGTCAAATTTATCGACATCTTTTTTGAAACTTGATAAGCTCAGACCAGCATTTAATGCAATAAAGAATTCTTTAAGGTGTTCCGGCGAGTCCAATAAATCCTGGAAAATTTATGAAAATTATCTTTATGTGTCTCTCAAATTAGATGAATGGAATGATGTCTTAATAGCAGTGAAGGGATTGCTAAAAGTCCGAGGAGCCACTGAAGGGGAAGTGGCAATAGATATTCCTGCTATAGAGAGACTCGTTGATATTTTAGCTTCGACAGAATTTCCAAAGACGGAGGAAGAAAGACTTACCCACTTTCAGCTGTCAGTAATCGACCTTGTCTGTAATACCATTCCGAATATTATTACTTCTTCGGCCAGATGTTGGAGAATTGTCTCTAAAGTTGAGTTATGGAGAAAACGACCATGGATGGCGTTGGAAGCTTTAGAAAAAGCGTATCGTGCCCTTGTCAATAGATCAGACCTAGAGACGGATGAATCAGAATGGAATGAGGCAGTTGAGGCTTGTTCCGACTTGGTGGCAGCATACGAATCCCTTGGTGAGTTACCTGGTAAACATAACGCAGGTGACTTAGTGTGTAAAGACTGGAAATATAAAGCACGAACATCTATTAGATCCCTTATGTCTAAAGGTAAAGCTATGTGGGAAGATTCTGAAGGATGGGCTAAGTTAGTGGAATCAAAGAGTGATTTCACTAGCTAAACTTAATTATTCGTATTATAGAATTTAATTATCTAGATCATTTATAACTGTAAATGGACTCAAAACCAAAGAAGTCACTCTGTCTTTTTTCTTCCTCAAACTTGGTTTAGTATCTCTATTATCCTCAATCATACCCATTGATTGTTCAGGGGAAAGACAAAATATTTCGAGTTGCTCGAATACTAATGCCAATGAATTGGGTGATTCACTCTTAGCCAAGAAGTATTGTACCAAGTTGAAAAACTTCTTAATGGCCATTTTGCAACTTTCAGAGCTCTCTATTCTAATCAAGCAGATCAATGAATATAAAACAAGGTACTGTGTAGTACCATTCGAGTAGGACTCCTTCAAATATATGAGTGCTACTAAATAATCAATTGAAGCTGCAGTAACTAGGAGAATTCCTTCGAAATAGTTTAACAATGGGGTCATAGCACTCGAAAGTTTGTAGCTAGGAAACATATCTATGATCAAGTAATTTGAAAGATTCATAAAGGAATAGATGCCTGCGGATATTAGCTTGAATACGCTTTTTTCTGAAACAGCTACCAACAATGACACTCCCAATAAGTGAGTATTTTCTGACTTCAAAATAGCGGATAGTGGTATAGAATCCTGTAAAATTTCTTCGCTTACCGTATCATCATCATTTTGTGCCTTGAGGGAGATCAAAAGCTCTATATGTCTGTATGTGATCAAAACGTAAGTCGTTATTGAACCGTACATAGCTAGATCATACCAAAACTTCCCACTCTCTGTCTCAAATTTGTTGAATGTCAATGAATGATAGGAGTACCCTGTTGTCCCAATAATCGTGAATAGATGAGACACCACCCACAACGTTTGAAGTAAGCTACTTACCCGGGGAATGTAAGGATAAAGCCTCCTTGCTTGTGATCTGGATAAATCAAATGTTGCTTCAATACAATTCTTGCTCTCGTTCAACAAGGGTGAGACATACGTATTAGTTAACATCTGTACCTTTTCCATATAACCTCTGAAGGTCATCATGAGGCAATATATCTCCGGAACACCGTTAAAAAATTGGTCATAGAATTGAGTCGTGGATATGGGCTTCACTTTGGTCATTACAAGCAGAATATAGTAAATTGTAGTCAATTATAGCAATGTTAATCCTGTTAATTGGAAAGGAACAAGAAATTGTACCCAATATACACTTATATGTTTGACATTTGTGCAAATAGTCAGCTGCCACAAACCTATCTTTTTGCAACCATTTTTATACCATCAAGTCATCCACGAAATGACCATTTGTGAGCCAAGGCATTTCACTTCGTAAATAATATAGCACCATTAGTGTCCGCTTCATCGCAAAACAGCTTCATTCAATATGAGGTCTTGATACCTCCTCAGACTACTTAGGTCGAAATGAGTATTTTAAAGCTTTTTAAATTTCTCTAATGGCTGAGTTATTGAACTCAGATTTACTCGTCATATTACTGAACTTGTATCCTTTTCATAATGTTTCAGCATGTTTACTATCATTTTGCAAATTTCTACTCATTCTTACCTACATACATTGACCTCGAGTACTGTGAGAGGTTGACTTTTCACCAAATGTCGCATACGCGACATATTATAATGTCGCAATATGGAAAAGTGTTCGCATTCAATTATAGGACGAGAAGGTGATTTCGCTTACACAGCAGTGGCATCAAATGAAGCAAAATGTCTATTGCAAATGAGGAACATATACTCTCAAGGTTTCCTGCCTCTTCCAGGTTTTTCAACCTGTCAGAGCTACCCGAAATGAAGGATTTCCAGCTTTATAGAAACAACAAGCAAGTTTCTTTTAACAGTCAACTGAACAATATCAATTACAATCCTTTCAACCTACCACAACTGAAGACGAAGACCAACTTCCCAATGGATTTTTTCCACTTACCAAACAAAATCACCTTAACTGACTTGCCTAAGGAACAAGAAATACCAACTTTCCACGTTGAAGATTTAGAAGCAAACGACCCTCCCAAACTTATAGAACGTTACAAAAGAGATGGTGAATGTCATGGTGCAATAAAACTAGTTCTCCCTGAATCAACAAACAATTTGTTCAAGAGACAATTTCAACTCAATGGTGACCTATACTGGTTTCAAACAAATAAGATTTTGAACAATCCTCATGAAGACGAGTTAACTAGCAGGTTGAAATTTCATCACGAACTTATAAAGTTTCATCTAAGTAGAAACGAAAGCACTGACAGCTTCGATTTTTCAACAAACTCACCATCAAAGAACACCTCTGACAATGTCTTTTCTGATGTGAAAGAGATGGCATTAAACGTACCAGAGAATTCAGAAAAGCTGGAAACCGTAAAAACAGGTTTGAATGAACAAAGCTTTGGACTGAATGATTACCGAGTGCCCACTAATAGTGCATCTCCAACTCTCACAAACAACGTTCCTTCGGTTGATGAACAATCACATCCATATCCATCAATAACGATAAAATCAGAAAACGAAATAAAGACTAATCAAGTAAATTCATTTCCGAGTGAAGAACAGGAACCCAATAATACTTCTGCAGAAAATTCTCAATTCAAAGTGAATGAAGAGCCAAGTTTTTCAAGCTCTGCAGCTTCTGCATCAGGGCCTAATTTGCCGATTCCCTCAGAAACAACAAACATCCCAGAAAATAAAATCGAAGAATCGCAAAGGGATAAGCTTATACATGAACCTAACGGTTCGAAAAAGAAAGGTCAAAATCCTGACCAATCTACTGAATCTAAGAATAAGATTCCATCATTTTTGAACAAATTCCCAATGATTGATAAGAGACCATTGGACTTGTACAAACTTTTTAGGACTGTCGTGGTTAGAGGTGGATTCAAAGAAGTAGTGAGTAAAAAATTATGGGCACAAATTGGAAGGGAATTGGGCTATAAGGGTAAAATAATGACAAGTTTAAGTAGCTCTTTAAAGTCGTCTTACTTACGCATTCTTTATCCTTTCGAAATTCATTTAGGGGAGAAAAAGTTTGAAATTCTCGGCATGTCCTCTATAAACGATCCGGATAACAAGAATCTCATAGATCCGAGCGTTTCGGAGAAAAGTCCAGTATTAACATCACTTAGTCCAAGTTCCGACAAAAATGAGAATGGAAAGAGATCACTTAATAATGATGATTTTACATCGAGTAAAAGACAGAAAATAGAAGAAACTCCCTTGATTATTGGATCTGCAAAAGAATTCAAAAGGTCTATTAAGATTCGTTCATCCAAAGGTTTGTTGTTGAATTCACCTCATTTGATAGATATTAAACCACCAAATACTTTCATCGTCAAGCAAGATGAAGATCTTAAAAAACGAAACAAGAGGTCTGCAGAAATTATCAGTTCCCCAATACTACCCCAATCACAATTAAATCACTTCATGAAATCATTGATCTTAAATCAGCACATATTTGACGATGATTTCCGAGTTAAGTCCAATGGTAAGTTTGCATCGATTTATTCATTAAGACAATTTATGGAGAAAGACCTTAAATTCCAGGAATTCATAATCCAGCAGAACAAGCAGCATTTTAATAAACTTTCAACCAATACACCCGCTGGTTTCTTCCAGTATAATGAGCCTAGCATGCCGATAATTGAGCGAAACATCATTAAGCTTCAAAATTTTGAACAGATGTACTGGAAATTTGTTGAGAATGAAACCACCAATCAGATTTTGAATGATGGCTTGGAGTTAGAAAATGGTGCTAACATTTCAACTTTTGTCAATGGATCCGGTTTTCCAAAAATAGGCGATGATTTCTTGAATTTCAAAACCAATTTGAATAACTTGAATGGGAATGTAGCAAATAACAAGAATGCTCCTTTACCGAGTGGTCCTTCGTCTACTCCATCAGTAGAATCATCTTTTTATAATACTCCAGAGTATATTTCCAGTGTATTCAAAGCATCCTTGAATCCCTGGAACGCACATGTTCTCCCCTTTTTACCAAACAGTTTATTGGGTGCCTTATCAGAGAGCGATGTGAATAATCAAAGTCTTATAAACTCAAGAATTAATATAGGTATGACTTTTAGTACCGAAAATTGGCGTTGCGAAGATCATTTTACTCAACTCTACAATTATCAATTCTTTGGCGCATATAAGAGATGGTATTTCATACCAGAGCTGGAGTTCGAAAAATTCGAAAAGCTTGTTGAAGAAGTCAATGAAAAGAACAAGCATCGGGTTAATATCAACAATCCCAGATGGAACATAGAAAAGTTAGCAAAATACCTCTCCGACGAGGAGTTGGACTACGATATTTTGATCAATTCGTTAGAAAATATGATCAGCCTGCAACCCGATATCAGATTACACCATTCCAATCCATTATTTGAAACTTTGATACGGAAAGCTGAAAAGGATTTCAAATACAACCAAGAATTTCTTATTACTCCAGACTTATTGATATCTAGGGGAATCAGATTTACGACCACAATTCAACGACCTGGGGAGGTTATAATCAAATATCCAAAAACATATTCCGCGACCATCTCCTTTGGATTGAATTTGAGTGAAGAGGTCAACTTTTGCACCAAACTTTGGTTGAATTATGGTTTGGAAGGTGAAAAGTGGCTCAAATCTCAATCCATTCCTTCTAATTTCTCTTTCTTCAAATTAATTGTTAATTTCATTCAGCTTTACGATTCAGGCAAAAATATAGGGTTTAACGATGACATTTACGCAGAGATCACCACAATTTACAATAGTTTGTACCTTTCTGAAATTTCTTTACGGAATAAAGTGAGAGCTGTTATTGAATTAAAAGAAGTTGTGGTTGACGAAAAATACAATGTTGACATTGACACTGTTTCAGATGATGAATTGACAGACACCTTTCCTTCTAAGGTAGTTCTTTCTGATCCTAACACAAAACAATCATTTGTATTATCCTTGGCTTCATTTCTCCGCAATTATAAAGAGAAGTCAATTCCTTTTGACGATTTGAAAGTTGAGCTCCATTTGATGTATTCTGATGAAAAACTCAAATCGCTATTTAAGATCTTGAATAATTATTCGATAGACTATGATAGTTGGATGAAAAGTTACGAAAACATGATGACAGAAGATTCCGAAATATCTTTGAAACAATATAAAAGTTTGTTGTTAGAAGGTGAAAAAATCTATTCAGCAGTCTCATCGTCTAACTTCTTGAACAAATTGACTGGTAATGATGATCATGAAACAGTGAAGTTGAACACTTTCAAAAGTTACATAGAGAACTTGAGAATGTTTATTGATGACTCTAATGCTTTTATTGATGACTGTCAAAGTTTACTTCTGATAAAGCACCAACAGCGCATTCGAAATGGTAATGATTATCAAAGGTCTCACGGTTTAGCCAAATTGATCAGACTTTATGAAAAGATACCTACATTGAATTTCATATGCTCCGAAGTGGATCAAATTTTGGAGCTCAAGAATGAAATTGAAAACTTCGATAGAGCTTGTAAAACACTCATTAGCAAGAAAAACAAAAGTATACAAGAATTTGATGATTTGGTGGATCTTGGTGAAAGTTTCGGTATAAGCTTGCCATCTCTTAGTTTTCTCGTCAGAATAAGAGATAGGATGAAATGGATCAAAACCTTCAACATCATTGAGAAAGGTGGAGACCCATATTCAGATAAAAAAGATGTGTTTCTACTCAAAGATTTGAAAGACTTTTATGACGATGGCTTAAAGCTTTTAGGTAAAAATGACTTGGATCAGATCAAAAAAGTTGAACAAATCTTAAACAAAAGTCTTATCTTTAATGACGAAGTTTCTGATTTTTTAGGTTTTCTGTACGTTGATGAAATTGACTTGTTGTTATTTGAAAAGTATGTTGATGCCATAAAAACAACAAGCGTATTCATCGCGAAAGAAAATTATGAGAAAATTTTGGTGATTCTGATTAATCTCGAGTTAATAAAATCCTTTATAGAGTTCAAAAGCGGTGGTGAGAAATATGTCTATCAAGATATTCGGCAGTTACTAGGCTCATTGAATGAGTCCGGTCTCAATTATGATTCAAAGATTTTAATGAAAGAACTCCTTACTGCTGACAATTGGGTTGATGCCATATGGGAACAAACCAAGGAGCTGAAAATAATAACGACTATAAATAATTTGACGGATAAGTCAACATTTAATCCTCGTTTAACTTTGAACTCTCAGTTGGTAGATAAATTGGAAAGGTTGAAACAAAAAATAACATTCAGTTTCTCTGAAAACGATGCTTACGAGTTGACTTCTTCATATATATTCAGATCCCAAAATGAACTGGATGTCACTCAAAAATACTATTGCTTCTGTCGTGAGTTTGAACACGGGTCAATGATTGAATGTGACAAATGCAACGAATGGTATCATTTTCACTGTGTTTCAAATAAACTGACATTGAAAGAGCTTGAAAATGACGACGAGCATTATATTTGTCCCGTTTGTAAACTCGTTTCTTCAGGCTCTCAGGGGGATGATAATATACAGCAACAATGTTCTTACGAGAAACTCAAAGAGAAATTAGTATTGGGTACCCAGTTGAAAGTAGTACCGACCAATGAATTCAATGCTCTCAAAGCATTAGCTGAGGCAATGGATCATGCCATATCCAACTTTAATCAGCAGTTCGTTGAAATATTAAAGTCGGAAGACCCTTCGAAGAAGTGTGATCTTTTGAGATATCATTTACGGAAGTTCTATGGTGCTGGTGTAGTTGCTAAAGACATCATTCTGCTCATCGCAAATGAAATCAGAAAGATTGAAGGAATTCAAAATCCCGTATTACCTGCTACAACTGTAGTAGGCGACAACTCACAACAGCTCGAACAGCCAGAGCCTCCTATTTCCGGCGCCGCAACTACGTCTATTTCTCCCAGTACCGCTCAATCTCAAACTGTAGATGACGACATAGACCCCATGGTTCAACCAGTGAACAGTACACCTTTGATATCTACTGAGGATGGTGTCGAAAATAAACCACCAGTTATTACGGCAGAAATTGAGGTTGAGAAAAACATTCTACAGCTTGGAAATCTCATGAAGACTGACGTTGTGAGTATTGACTCAACTCCCCATCAACATCCTGTAAACGGTCAACATTTTTCACCAGATGAAAAATAATAAAAAGAACTTGCATACACCTCAAGAGGAAGCGCAGCTGCCATATGAATTAAGTGTCATATTCTTATTCTAGGGGTGGATTAGAGCCCTCATGAGGCACCATAACAGAAGTAAATAGTTATCTAGGATTAGTTCAAAGAGCTTCTAGTAATCGAGCTCTTGTTTTATATACAGGCCGGTGAAGACATTCTATTTGGTACTACGCGTTATAAGTAAGTACTTATGATCTCTCAACAGTTCCAATGACTGATTCTGCTAACGCACTAATAGATTTATGCTGGTCAAAGCTAGAAGTAAGATACAATGTGAAAGATTATATATACGTTGGCCAAGTTTTCGACTTGATGCGAGAAATGACGAAGATTTTAGACGCCAAAGAATTATTTACAACCGAAGAAACCAAGTTGCTTAAGATGATGGTAGACGACAAACCATTGCTTAAACTTTACAAGGTTGACTTGGTTGACTTTATATTGAGATTGGTTAATCATGGGAGTTTCCTTTCATTCTTGGGGGAGAGAGCTGGTATATCTCTTCTTCAATTAAGAAACAAGTTGCAAGATGCTGAGGCAGGTTCTGGCCATCGCGTGTTTGAAGATGATGTGGATAATGTTTTACTACGACCTAAGTCATCTGCTAATCGGGATTACAATGGGTTGATCACTCCTCGTAAACAACAATTCTCTCCACCTTTATCTCCCATCGAAGGAAAGGTAAGAGGTGAAAATTTCAGAAGAGACCGTCATAAAGAAAACAAATGGAAAGATAGTGGTATTCTCTCAAATACTAAAACCGATTTTAATAGAGATAATAAGGAGAATTTGATATCTGGTCGTGAGTTAAGAGGGGAGATTGAGTCTCTCAAAGCGTACATCAAAACTTTGGAATCACAACTTAGCATGAAATCCAATAGCATGCAAGTAAAAGATTTGTTAAACCAGATGAATGTTAAAGACAAGTCGATACGCAATATGAAACTGTTATGTGACGATTACCTTAAAGAGATTCAAAGGCTCAAAGAGAACGATACGCAAAACGAACCGATAATTAAAACATTAGTGGAGAATGTTAACAAACAAGAATACCTCATCAAGTCTTTGAATTCGAAATTAAAACTACAAGAGGAACAAAGGTTGAGGCGATTCATGACCAATTTGCCCTTTTTGAAGCATTACTATATGTTTTACAAATTTAAAAAGGAACAAAATAGTCCTAGGATGATTTTTATGAACATTGTGGTCTTATTTCTTTCTTGTATTATGGTCTTAAACTTGCTAAAGTTTATATTCTATCTTGTCATCTGGATCTTTGGTTCATCAAATAATAATGGCTGGGGTTACGTGTACGATAAGTTTTCTTCTGATTGGAGCGACGCCAACGTAGCATCGTTCAGTTGGTGGAGAGAAATCGAATGGCTAGAATACTTAGTATGTACTATTAATGAATGGTAAATGTTTCTCTCGAATACTCTCTAGTTGAAATTAAAACCGATATGTATTACAGATATTTATATAAGGCACTAAAACTTTTAGTTCATTTGCTTGACCAAAGAATTGATGAATTGTTCTCTGTTACCGGTGTCACCACCTTGGACGAAATGGAAGAATTTTCTAGCTCTGAAACCACCGTTAGGGTTAGACAACTTGAATGGCCACAAGAAGTTGTTAACTTGCTTGAAGTTAGGACCAACAGTGTAAATCTCGTGGATCAAGTCCTCAATAGACAAGATTCCGTATTTACCCAAGTTAGCCTCGATAATAGAGTTGTCAGACAAAGGAATTCTTTGCTTGTTAATCTTACCGAAACCTCTCTTGTAGATGAGCTTTCTGATGGTAGCCAAGTTAGGGTAACCGTAGGCAACGTATGGCTCAGCCAACTTGATCAACTCAGCAGTAGCCTTGGTCAATCTGACGAAAACACCAGCATTGATTTGGGTCAATCTCAACAATTGCAAGACCTTTCTTGGCTTTGGTGGGATCTTGTTAATACCCTTGATTCTGACGACGAAAACCAACTTTGGTTGAGCATCAACGTAGTAAGAACCGTTGGCCTTGGCCTCTCTCTTGGCCTCAATGACGGAACGCTCGGCATCAGCGTACTCCTTGGTGTAAGCAGCAACTCTGTCGTAGATAATTTGACGCTTCTCCTTGTTAGCCTAATTGATGTTAGTAATCTAGTTTCAAAATAAAATAGTTCAACGCAAAACTAAAATTTCCTCAGACCCGAAAGATGGTTAACTGAACGACAGCATTGCCGAAGCTAGTCATATTCAAAATGGTTGCTGTCATCTTCAAAAATAGACGGATACGTAGAACTTCAAAAAAAACAAAAATTATACATACAGCTTTTCTGGCGACCTTCTTGGCAGCACGTTCCTCGGCGGTCTTTTGTTGAGCCTTGGACTTCTTGATCAAAGTTTCTGGTTTCAAAGTACTATAATTTGTTAGTAATGTACCACAATAATTCATTAAAGTAACCGCTTATCTCCCTCTTACAATACATTGGAATAACGATCGTGCTTTATGGTCCGGAAAGGCCGTAACGAATATGGAACTGAGCTGCCAAGCTCATTCCAATTCACACTCGTAAATCCCTAATACTCAGAGGAAAACAGATTCATCAGGCATTGGCTAATGGAAGATTGTGAATATTCATATTCAGCTGCAAGATAATCTAGCTTTCCCTTGGTAAATGAGTTCTCTAAACTCCACTTTAGAACTTCATACCACCCTCTCATATCCCAAATTCTATATAATCCATCTCTCAAAGCTCTATCTGCTCTATACACGGACTTATGTCCATATTCGATGCACTGCTAGAATATTCATCATCTGCCCAAAATCTGCCCGTAGTCGAACTTCTCTCAAGCTTCACACCACTAAAAGCAGCTGGTCCACTCTTATCTGTTCATATGACTAGATCTTCGGCCTTCAACTTAGTGCAAACCTATAGTCTGATACATACGTAGCCATTTTTAATTCTATAGTAAGATACTAATCAATTGAAAGTATTAAATTTCTAAAATCTCTTCTCTTCTTGGAGTGAAAAATTTAATGTTACACAAATATGAATTTATGCGCGTCACAAAATAACGTGATGTATTTTGAATTTTAGGTTCTGGCCCTGTGTAAAACATTGCTAACACTGCGGGTGTTCCAAATCCAGTGTAGTAGTTGCAAAACTTTAGCTTTATGGGACAATCGTAAAATGCTGCTCAGAGCAGCATAGAAGGATTTTGACGGCATATTAGGATACCGGTAATACACATGAGTGTTGGTGACACATATTTGACATAAAGTTGACACAGGAGTACCATAATGTCTCAGCAACAACTTCCGCTACGACTGTGAAAGAAACCTTGGGCTGAAGTATTGGATATTCGACACTATAGTAATAGTTTTTACTCTATAAAAAATACGCAGAATTATAGCTGAAAATTAGAGGAAGCTCTATCTAGGCCTTTTCTTCAACTAGACCCTTGTTGCTGTAGCTACTGTCGGCATCTATGCGACCTTCGATACCCTCAATAATCTCGTCGCTGAAGTCGTCCAACTCGACGGTCTTTCTAGGCCCGTGGTAGATTTTTTTGGCATAAACGTAGTAGTACAATAAGGAGAGAATCCACACGCTAGGTGTAATGACACAGGTGTAGTTCATTGTATCTTTGGTGGGGTTTCTCGAGGTTGGAAGCATGACCATTACTATCGTGTATAGAATGAATATAGTAGAGATCCAGCCAAACACCTGAGTCAAGATAGGACCCGTGTAAAACGGACCATGTACAAATTTGTGCTTTCCGAAGGTCAATCTGAGAAAAGTCGGGGTACCCCATGCGAAATAGTTTCCTGCGATGTAAAGGGTGAAAAGAGCACTTGAGGCTGTAGTACCTATCAAGCACAACAATCCGATAACAATTGCCATTATCCCACCGAACCAAACGGCATTTATGGGGACAGACAACTTCTTGTTCACTTTCTTGATCCAGAAAGAGAATGGTAAACCATTGTCTCTTGCAAATGCCCAAATTTGTCTTGATATGGCGGTGAGAATCGAAGCACCCATTAAAAATTGGGCTGTAGCGATGAGAGCCATGAAAGCCATGGCCCATTTCTTCCCAAGTGCGTCGAAAATGATTTGAGCCATAGGCTGCCCAAACTTCGTTCCCAAAATATGACCTTCTATATCGTCAGTCTGGATGCAAAAAAGAGTCACAATCAAAATTACCGTTCCGAGTGACCAACAAGCAGAGATGGACCCAAGTATACCAAAGGGGATAGCCCTTTGACTGTTTGAGGCTTCTTCGCACATATGAACAGCACTATCAAATGCGCCAATAGTCCAAATTGCCAGCAACCACGATGAAGACATCTGGGTCCAACCAATAGGCCAATCACTAAAATTGTTGAATTCAGTAAACACATATTTTGCACTTTTGAAATTCGGCGATGCTCCTATAGGTAAAGCAATTATAAACAAGACAATAAGTCCAAGATTGACATAAATCGAGAGACTCTGCAATTTGGAACAATCCTTTGATGACAAGCAGGTAATCACTATATGTGCAAGTGTACAAGCGACGAAAACACCGTATGTCTTTGCAGATGTCAATTCAAAATCACCATCTCTGGAAATCACGACTATCGACAACAATTCCTGTGCAAACCCGTAGTTAACGGAACACAATGCTCCTATTAAAGCAATTGAGTTGGTGTTTCCAACTACGTACGAAAGAACTGTCTTAATCCTCGGAGGAGCGTAAAAGTTTGTCCAGTAATACAATCCACCAGATGTGGGTTGCGAACTGCCATTTTCAGCCATTGAAATTCCAATCGTGAATATGAAAAAACTTGATATGACCCATCCCCATAGTGCCCCTGCTGGCCCAGCCGTTAAGCCATCGACGAGAATACTCGAAATCGAAGGAAGCAATCCCATAATTGAGAATGCAACTCCAAACACCTGCAATGAAGAAAAGTGTCTCTTTAACTCTGGCTTGTATCCAATCTCAGCTAACAACTGGTCATCCGAGTTGGAGAGCATTGCATTTATATTGGGCTCTTCTACATTCTGGGTGTTGTTATAAAACAGTTTATTAGACTTCACTTGCTCAAGGATTTGTTCACTAGATAGAACTGGAGCCAACGTCATGATTCAATTTCGTGCAGAGTTCACCAAAGTTTCGAAAATTCGTCCCAAGAAAACAATCTACAATTTATTATCTTCAGTGCAACACTTCAATTATATCAACGGATCAAGTGCCCTACTTCCATCCCCCTTATTCCAGCCGCGAAGTCTTAAATCCCATCTCGACATTATTATTTGCATTGTCTTAGGTGATAAGCGACAGAAATTTCTTTTTAAGTAACGATAAGAAATACATGGAAGGCCACACACGATATCTGTAGCCCTTGTTAATAGCAATGGATGAAAGGAGTATGCCTCTGTTGCTTGGCAAACACCATCACGGCATCAATAAAGTGTATGGAAGTTGCGCTTTCTGTTAATTAATTCCGACTGCATATGTAATGTCGCAAATTCTCGTTCTTATCAATATCTCGAGATTAAGACAGACTTCAATTTTTCATTGGTCGAATTGCGTTTGCAGATAGACATCTATCATCATGATCTACGTAGAGCAGGTCAAATCTGCTATCTGACAGGAAAACGCCAATACCATACAAATTAGGTAATGTGAGATCACCTAGCGGAAGTCTAGTTAGGAAATTTCTGGCTAGCAAAATCAGCAGTGAAGATTGACATAATCCACAGTAGAAGAAAAAGAGACGAGGATGGTTCATGCTGCTAAAATGAGTCGTATAGCATATTGTGGGCGCTTATTCGCATAAGATAATCACCTGCTTCGGTGCTATGTAGTCGAACTAGTTTTGTGTCAAGCACTAGTTATTCAAGAAATATATTTAACGACAAACCAGTTGTTGAGTAAATCCACGCCCGAAGTTATTCGATGCCTGTAAAATGTGGCGAAGAAGCCCTGATGTAAGTAAAGCTTAAGTGTAATCGTAAATATTGCATTATCACTTAAATACATGCAAGTAGCATAAAACTGAATCGTCTGTTTCGACGCACTAAGCGAATTGCACAACATTCTACAAGATTACAAGATTTACAGCTGTTCAAGATAAAGATTGAATAAGTCCATAAAAAGTAGGTAAAAAGGGAACAGATAAAAGAAAAGAACATCATATCTCTTTATTCCCATTTATAACAAAAATTGCTCTTATAACCACATAGTAAGTGGGTTGCAGAACCAAAATTATGTAAGTCCGAACATTTCAGAAACATTTATATTGAGAAATTTATTTTTGAAAAGCATAGTCTCCAGCAATCCATCTGTTGACCATATCCAATGAGTTCTCTGGTTGATCGAACGGGACCATATGACCAGCATCATAAACCCTCAAAAAGGTGAAAATACCGTAGTTCTTAACTTCACCTGCGATCTTTTTGTCAGCTGTAACCCAAGGTTTCAAAGGTTGTTCAGCAAACTCTTCATGCAGGGTATAGTCTAACTCATCGGACCAAGCGTGATTACCCAACCAGTTACAAATGAAATCTTTATCACCAGCATATAACAATACAGGTACTCCTTTCTCGAGCAATTCTGCAACATATTGTTGGAAAGGCTTCATCTCATCACCACTCAATATGAAGTTTTTGAAAACGACATCATCACATGAAGTGAAAATATCAACCTTAGATCCGGTTGCAGATTTGACGAAATCTTCATTCAAATAGTCTTCAAGGTAATCCATTTCCTTGTAACATGATCCACCGATGTCAGCGCAACTCTTCCTGATGTCATAAGGATTTAATCCAGTATCCGAATAGGGAGAATATACTTTCAGTTCACAATAAACGGTAGATGGAAGACATGTCAAGGCACTTGGGTACGCGTAGCAAAGCTGTATCAAAGACGAGCATTTCTCGGTGTCTTTTTCCATTTGATCGCATACCTCTTCATCCAAGACAGGCTTATAACCTCCTTTTCCACAGGCCATCGGTTGATAGTGTTTGTATTGAACCAAAGCATCAGTGATACCATTTCCAATCAACACTGATGTTAGTTCAAAGCTTCTGTCAGCTTGGTTGATAATTTCTGTAGCGAATTTAGGAATATAATGACCAGCATAAGATTCACCAGCGATATGAAACTTGTTATTTTTGAATTGAGAAAACTTTTGGAAGAACAACTCTAAGAATACGTAAACATCTTTTGCTGCTGCCGCAGTGCTCTTTATGTCCTCACCATCAGTGTAGGAGTAACCGACACCAACAGGTTGATCCAAAAATATGACCGATGCATTAGAGTTCCACGAGTAAGGGTTGTAAACTGGTTGCAATGTGGCATTGATCAGAGAAGGGCCCAATTCAAAGAACAAACCAGTAGAAGATGAACATCCTGGTCCTCCGTTCAACCATAAAATAACAGGGTCATTCTGTGGGTCATTTCTGGATTCGAAAAACCAAAAGAAAAAATGTTTCCCCAAGTCTTCCACATCAAGGTACCCGGTGTATTGCTTTACGCTGTCTAATCCCAAAACTTCTGGGCTGTTCTCTTTGGTTCTTAAACCATAGTTAGCAAACTTGTTAGATGAAGTGGTGGTAAATGTCGTGCCAGCAAACTGGTCAATGACTTTAGCCTTTGAACTGGCACCATTCGGTTTGTCATTGATCCCCTGGAGTTTATTGTGGAGCCTCGATGAACTCATTTTCATACCACTGTTAAACTGGTCCACCATAGCCAGCAACTCTTTTGCGCTGAATTGCGATTCCAAGTATTTCCATGCCGACACAATACCCTCATCGTAACGCAATTCCAGAGGCCCTAAAAGGGTTCCATACTCCTCAAGAAAGCCCGCTTGCTCTTGCTTCTCATTACCTGGCGGTGACTGTTGGAAAACATGTTGCTTCAATCCTTGAAACAGAGGAACAGAGAACGCATTTGTGGTCATGCCTAGGGTGGCCAAGCCATAAAGATACAACAGAACTTTCATTTTAGCAATTGTTGCACTCCTCTATCTAACTTAAATGCCTTATATCTGAAAGTCAGAGTAGCAATTCGAGAAAAATTTATAGTATTGAGTCTTTGTTGCCGTGGTAGTAAGCGGTCAATTGATAAAGAGTGAGTAAGGATATTTGCGACCTGCAAATTAATGTCGTTTACATTTAACGACATTTGACATGCGACATTCAAATCTCGAATTTTCAAGCTTCACTATAAACATAATTACTTACAGTACATCTTCTACAAAACACTCTTGTCAAGTATATCAGAAATGAGTAAGACTGTACCTACACCAGTTACAGTTTTAAATTCTAAGAAGCTGCACAACTTCTACAATAATTCTGCGGTAGGAAATGTGCTATTACAGAGGAATTTGATAGGAGGTGGTCACCAGGGCCCTGAAGTCATGGAGCGAATTGTGATGTCTTTGAAGTCTGGAATCGAATCTGAGGTGAAATGGGCATTATCTTTCATATCACAATTGTCTTGTTCTGATCCGCACTTGTTGAATTTCGAAAAGACGCCTTATTTAGGGAATGAATTGATGGCGTACTTCTTCGTGCCATTTAACTCGATACTCACCAAAAAGCAAGTTGACACCGACAAACTTCTGATTGGATTAGATGCATTATTGGCGTTGAGGAACTCTGCACAAGACCTTGTGAATCAACAATGGCTTTCGCAAATCAAGGCTTTCAAGAAGCATATTATCGAGGTTTTCAACTTTCTTATAGATTGGTTTTACCAAGATCTGGAGCAGACTTATGCACTTCACAAAAACAACGATCTATTCAAAGAAGCTCTCAATTATACGGTTGATTTGATCGAAAATTTAAGCTGCTATTATATCGACAATACAAAAAATGACGTGCTTTTCAACCTGCTTTTAAAGGCCTCGATATTGGTCAACGACAAGTACTTGTTTGTTAACATTCTAAAGAGTTTAACCCATTTATTAATAATGCGTAATAGAAACCAAAATACGGATGATCTGAACAGACAAGAGGACGAAGTGGAATTAACTCCAAATAATTGTATCGATGTGTTTCTGGACGAGCATCTTCTGGTTTATGTAAACTTCTTGTTGACCAATGATAATGATTTGAATTATGCTGTTTTGAACTTCATTAAGGGCTACTTAAATTCTCAGGCTTTGCACCCTTCGCATCCACACTCACTCAAGCTATCTCAAAATTTAAGATTGCGGAAACTCTTACAATTAGATTCAACACAGGGGAATTTCCACACACTTGTTAAACAGTTACCCTTATTGATTGTGTCTAATTTGCCCTTGTTGAATCCTTCAAAAATCAATGATATTCAACCTATCAACCTAACAAAAAGATCGCTGTTTGTCAGCGTCCCCGACACTTTACCACTGTTGCCTAAAGACCTTTATGATATAATTGCCAAATTCCCAGAACCGTTGAGGGCTACTACTTGGTTACGTTGTTGCTACGAACCATTTTACGACAAAAGTACGAAGTCTCGGAATGGGAACGGAGTGCCAGGAGAGGTGACGCAAATATCCCTCTGGAAGGCGTATGAAAAACAGTTTGAAGAGATATGGCAGACGTCAAAAACCCAGCCCAATCCTGAGTGGCCATCGTTGTTGCCTGCCGTGGATTTCATAAAAAATGTTAATAATGCTTTCCCCAATTCGGAAGCAATGGTAGTCAACTTCGAGTCAGAGGTTCCCGGACAGGCAGCTAAAAAGAAATTCATCATTAAAGGTATTCAACCCAGACATTATGTGGTCAGCATCGATGTTGCAAATTACGAAGCCCTCAAGCATGCAGACTCTTTTTCTGACGCAGAGGAAAAAGAGAATCTCCCAGTTGGCCACATAGATGTGGACAAGTTCTACCACAGCATCAATAATGTTTTTGATCAGATCCTTGAACAGGGAGGCCAGGTGGGTTTAAAACTAAAGCTGAAAGATTTGAATCCAATAAATACCCTCAGTAAGGATTTATTGGAGCATATAATTAACGAAGTGCTTGAAACAGAGGCAGATTCCAATGACTTAGAAAATGCTTTCAGATTCTACAACAGTCATTGGCTTCCAAAGCTCATCTATTCTAATCCCAGCTTAGTAGAGAGCGAGATAGTGAGTTCTAAGTGGTTGAAGTACTTGATTTAAATAGATCGTACCTTAGATTATGTAATACATATATGATGATTTCAGATTTTTCAAGACTAAAATATTAATTAATCAAGCAAGTTCTCTAGTGAAAATGTCTTCTAAACTACCATTTAGTGTCCGTGTTACTGATGTCATCCATAGAACAGCAGTTTTAGGCCTTGTTGGTATTTGTGTTGTCGGTATTGGAAGTATAACATTCAATGTATGGGCAAATTCGGACTACGGCAAAATGAATAAGGACAAGTTGACGTTCAACAAAGAGGTGTACGCAGATGCTCGTGCTTCAGAGGAAGAGAAATAAGTAACGCCGATGAGTCATGTCACATTTGGCTGTTCATGTTGGTTCCTTTTATTGGAAATTTTTCACTGTACATAGCACATGATAACTAAGATTCGAATATATAAAGGGTTCTCATATTTTCTTCATCTTTGTAGATGATGTCTCGCCGGTCGTTGCCTTCCGTTTTTTTGATTTGCCGTTCTCTTTTTTGGCCTTGTCGTCTTTCTTTTTTGATTTTGGCTTGCCTGAATGCGTTAAATGCAAATGATTTTTGACATAACTATATCTCGTTTGGTTGATTTCTTCTAGCTTAGGGTCATTGTGGGGATTTAGTATGATTACATCATAATCAAAGTGGAATTTCCCGTCACACAGGGGACAATTTGCTTCTCTCGGTTTGTCTAATGAAGCTCCAAGGTGTTTTGAAAGCTCCTTTAAAAGTTTATATGATAAAACACAACCGCACAGTCTTATGTATGCATAATTACTACTCTTGCCTTGTTGCTCCTTACTCACTGGACACATGATTGTTGCTGTGGCACCGTCGGTATTCCAAGTGATGTTAATATTGAGCAAATCATTTAAAGATTTTATATGTGATAAAGTATCTGATGCATTCTCTGAATTTGACCTCCTGTCCAACAAGCACTCGAGAATCTTTTGTTTAATATATAGCCTTCCTTTGTAGTCCCCCACTATTGGAGGATTATCTTTCGAGTATAGCGGAAGAGATGAGTATGCGCAGGTTGTATAAAGCTCAGAATGATCTTTCAATTTATTGACTGTCTCTTTTTTATCACCTAATATTCCCAGATGTAAGGATAGAATATCCTGTCGTTTAGCTATTGTTCCTCCGTCATTTCCCATTTTTTTAATAGTTCAATGTTGCACTTTTTTTCAACTTGTTAGATATTTTTATCGAAATCTACAAATTTTAGTAAATATCTAAATCTCAACTTTTCTATGGTCGTAAAAACCATTTGCTAATATAAAATTTATATAAGGAATCAACTTCGAATAGGTTCGTAGTTATTTACTCTTCCTTGAATGATCTTCTTCACTTGTCTCATACCTTCTTCTGTATCGCAAATAGCATACAATACTATGGAAATCACCACTAGAAATAAGTTTGGTAAAAAGGGATATCGATCGTTGTTTGTCCTGTCTTGAATTGTAGCATTTACAAGATTTCCAATCCAGCCAGTTGCAACTCCCAACATAACCTCTAGACCAAAATACTGGGCTTCCTCCCCTTCAGGTAATAAAGTACTATAAACAGTTCGATTTAAACATCTCATAGCAGAACTGGAACCCGAGTAGAGAACCTCAAACAACCAAAATTCCCACCTGTGTTTAAACCCAACAGCCGTATTCAGGCTAATCCCTAAGCAGCCCCAGAAGTTCGTGAAAGCGGAAAATATCAAAAAAATATAACCCCAGGTTTTGATTCCAATTTTGCATCTGGGGTAAAGAAACATCCATGCGAGTGATCCCAAAGAGGCAGTCACATATGACATGAAGGTATAGACAGTATATTCCGAATCGGAAGAACCAATACCTAATGTTGACCGAAAAAGAAGAACAAACACTGAGAGAAAGTTACTATAACTGACATTCCAAATGACCCAAGAAACACAGTAGATGAATGCGTGAGGGTATTGTCTGATATTCTTTACGAGTTCTATGAATCTTTTGAATGTGAGTGACAACAAGTTTTCAGACTTGTCCCTCTTTTTGCCCTCGATATTTGGTATGAAGAATGCCGAAAAGGTTGCAAATACCACCGTGCAAGCACCCGCAATTGAGATGGCTAAAAGATAATTTTTATATCCATCTTCCATTGGTGTACCTTTTCCATAGGAGATGATTATTCCAATAAGTAGAGCCGCTATACCTCCACAGTTGCTCAATATTATTCCCATAACACTCACGGTTGATCCTCTTTTTAATACCATTTTCCGCCTAACGTCTTCTGGAATTGTTCCTGATGGTTCCGAATATCTCATGAATACAGGTATATATGAGCCTTCGAGTATCTGATAAATGGAACTATCAATTATGAGTAGACAATAGAGGGCAGATAAAGATCCGAGAACCTCGTACGTCTTTGAAGTCAACCCACCGAATGGTAAGGCGAAAATACCATACAATGCAACCGATCCTATGAGTAGCCATTTTCGGTAGTTCGCATAATCGGCAATACCCATTAGAAGTATCGCAACAATACCTTCCAATGCTGTTGCTATCGCTCTGATATACAACACGTAGGATGTATAATGTACTTCACCTGTTCCAAATTTGACATAACAGTCATTGCCTCTTATTGAACACCTTCCACCTTTTTTTGAGTGTCCCAATAATCTAGCCACCGACTGCATGGTTGCAGGGACATATGTCCTCGACATTGAAGCAACCGGTCCAGTGGTAAAGCATAACAAAAGCCATGATCTATAGAAACCTCTCCTCTGTTTTTCATTAGATTCATTGGTGTTTTGGGTAGTGATATCCTCTTCAGAGTCATCGACCTTAACATTATCATCTTTTTTCGTATTTGATTCCATTTCAGAGCAGCTGCAAAATTGGGTACGATGAACAAAGAGGGAGAGAACGACTACAATTTATAAATAATTTGAAAGTTGTACATTGGCATTTGAGTTTTGTATTGAAGTTATTTTAACTTTGGAATATGCTTTCGACATCTTTTGTAGGATACAATATTTGCGCATAACAGTTAAGTTGAGCAAGTTATTGCAAAAAAGTAGGCAATAAAGAATTATTTAAATCATTTCAGACGAGAATAAATGCTCATGATACAATATACCTAATGTTCCAATCTGTAGTCGGTAACTATATGTATTAAATTGACCAAAAAAAGGTTGAAAAGAGGAAAATTATATTTATATTTTCAGGCCTTATTGGCCGAACTAAATTCTGAGCGCCATTTTGAACCGTAAATCATCAAGACTACAACTATTAAGATACTCACCAAATCGACAAAAGCAAGGCCTGTAAAGCACCACCCGTATCCCATCTTTTTGATTAATTTATCTACTACTGCAGAAGATATAGCAGCTGCAACATTTCGCATCAAATTTCCAATAGCCACATTCGAGGCTGGCTGCCCTGTAGAACACTCTGTCAAATAGGTAGTATTTGTTAATAGTACCCAAGTCATACCGAAGCCTGCTAGGTAAGTAAAAATAAATACCAGAACAACATGAATATGATGTCCTATGCACCATCCGTAACCCAAAATACCTGCCATCGAGATGACGAGGCCCGCAATTTGCAATGAAAATCTCTTTTCAGGGATATATGTCTCGGAAGAATTATCAGTAATCCTTTTTCTTAGATAGTCAGACAATCTCCCTCCAACTATGGAACCGGTTATTAGTGACAACCCTGGGCATAGATAGGATATACTCGTTTCAGTATTGGTGAAGTTATAATTCCTTTTCAAAACGTGAGCAAAGGTGACACTAACCGCGTAGAAAGTTGCGAAAAGTAAACCACCATTTATAGAGCAAAGGGTAACAGGCTTGTATTTTAGCAATTTCCAGTAAGACTGCAAGCTCGGCTTAGGTGGTGGTGGGAACCTCTTTGGATCATCCACTAGTTTTGGCTGAATGAGTTTTGGCTTCACAAAAATCGATGAATGTGCATAGCATTCATGATTTCCCACGAGATATCTCAATGTTTCTGGTAGAAAGAAAAGAACTATGGCATAAACTACTCCTCCAAGTATCGCCAAGAACCCGAAAAGCCATCTCCATTTTCCACTTGCAGCAATTATACTCAATATAGGGCCTATTATGGGACCCAATTGAGGCCCTAGCATAAAATAAGATATCGCCTTTGCCCTGTTTTTTGGCTCTACTATGTCCGCAACAGTCCCAGCCCCAACAGACATAACGCTAGAAGCTCCAAATGCCTGGACGACCCTCAAAACATACAAAGCACCTATATTTGCGGGTACCGCCGCTAAAAGGACACATGCCAAAATGTAAAACACTAATGATATTATGTATAGCGATTTTCGACCCCCGTAGTCGGCGTATGAAGCCCATATCAAAGGAGCGAAAGCAAAAATCACCATAAATATGGAAACTGTACCATTGATGGTAGTCTCAGAGACACCAAAAACATCCTGTAATAATGGAAGAACGGGGATGTAGATGTTACCTGACACTGGCCCCAAAAAACCCGCCAACGTAATTATGCCCAATATTAGGTTTTTGCGAGTCTGGCTGAACGCTGAATACGGTGGTGGCTCATTCTTCTCTATATCATGATTGCTGCTTGAAGTTGACGTCTTCAATTCCAACTTTTTGCTCGAACTTTCAGATATTTCATCGCTGTCTGCTCTCTCTGCGCTAACATTAGCTTCGATCGCACGGTCTCTTTCGCTTTGAGGCGAATTGTTGGCCATCTTATACTTTACACCAAAGCTATATAACACAGATGCCAAAAATGGGACTTATATACTCATTAAATTCTCAAAAGATTCTTTTGGTATTCTACGGATCAGCATAAAATGTGTAACAGAGCATATTGTAATCTATTTGGAACCAAAAAAATGCTCATTCGCTACTTTTTAGATATGCTCGCTCAACTCTGATTTTTCAGATTCTTCTTTCCTTCATACTAATGGGACACGAACCACCACTATTCAGTTGAAATGTTCCTTACTGTATATTATTATCTCTATTCATGATGATGTGTCTCTGGTACACTCGTTAGCTGCAAAATAATAAATATATTTCCTACATCGAGTGTTTGCATCCTATAAATCTTTGATCTTGAACCTGTTTTATTCGCATCCGATAATGCTTTGGCAGAATAAGAAATCTGAAAGGATACACTAACAGAGATGGAAGAACAGCTGAGTAGGGCTTTTCAGTAAATAGGTCAGTAGACCGGCTATCAATTTCCAAAATTACACTTTTTGTGAAGTTTCAAAATCCATAACATCGAATCACTATAACCGGGACAATAGAAACGGATAATAACGTGGCAACAATACCTGATATTTGTGCACCCCCGGGAGTCTCACGAACCGGCGATATCAGACACAATATATCCATGAAAAAAACCAGATAATGATGAAGAGAAATCTCACGTGAGATCCTTATCTGGAGCTTTAAATCTGGACAAATTGATATCTTAGAAAAGCGTATAGACTAAGGAGACCGAAGAGTGAGGTCATGAACTACAGACAGTACCAGCAAGTATTTCAGATCAAAGAGGGTGGAAGTGTGGTGAAACGGCCGGGAAAGATCATAAAACGCTCGCTCTATGGGTGTTATCATTGTAAGAAGAAAAAGAAGAAGTGCGACGAAACGAAACCGATTTGCATGAATTGCATCAAAAGCAGGTTGGAATGTTGCTGGCCGCCGAAAGCGGGGGTAAAAGTCATGAAGGAAGGTTCACAGGGCCTATATTGTGACAAGAGCGATGGGACTGAAGATTCGAGCGTAAAACTGGAGGAAGATGCAGAACGCCGATCTACCAGCTCGAGCAGGTTTGGAACAGGAGAGAGTTCGTTGATACTGGAAATTTCTGGAGTCAATGAAGAAGCGTTGATGTACTCATGCTTTGTGAACAAGTTCCTTCCATCGATTCTCTCGCCACATTCCAGAGGGTATGTTTTAGCCAACAATATGTTCATCATCGCAGCCCAGGAATCGGAGACATTGAAAGAAATATATCTTGTGTGTGGGGCTGCATTATTAGCATTTGAAAAGGAAGAGTTTCAAGAGACTGCAAGAAAACTATACACAAGAGCTGTCAATTCTTTGATCGAAAAAATGAAAGACAAAGATGTAAAGGGAACGGAAGATTGGCTTTTTATTGCAATTCAAAGTCTCCAAACCTTATGTCTTCGGGGTGGTTCGTTAGGGTTTAATGCAACAACATGTGCTGAGCACCTATTTGCAGCTTATCGAATTATACAACGGCGATCAATGTTGAACGATAAATTCCAAGGCCCTGTTGAGAATGTTGGAATAATTTGTCCCCAAAATACAAATGATGCAATCAAACGTTCACCATCGGATACAAACTTTGATTCACTGTCACACATAAATCGATTGTTGGTGGAAAATTTTATATTCAACTATCCGGTTACCATTATGTTTTGTCAATCAAATAAGCTTGAAAAATTAATACCCAATCCATTCGAATTTTTTGAGATTTACAAGAGTTGGTTGTTATCATCAACTTCTGGAGATAATAAAGAGGAGAGCATTAGGGTTTCCAATTTATCATTTGAAATTGCTGCGAAGGTCTCTTGGTTGTTTCGTTTATGTCTTCCCTTAGGGGAGTTAGACCACGAACGATGCAAAAGGCTCACTAATGTGGTTCGCTTGGAGCTCTCTCAAATAGATTCGAGAGACTTTCCAATAGAAAGTGAAGGATTCAACGATAGCCTATTGATCGCAAGAGTAGTTTTGAAGTCATCGCTAATAATTTTACGAAAAATAGTGGACATGGATGGTGTTAAGGTTCCTGATATACAACCAGAAGTTGTATCTATTATGGACGATATAAAGAACTACGATAAGAAAACATTAATACTTCCTGTATGGGCACTCATTATTTGTGGGAGTGCTTCATCACTGGATAAACAAAAAGATTTTTTTAAAGCTCAAATCATGAATTTAATGACTTTGATAAGTTCTAATACTGTATTAAGTGTAATGAACTACCTAGAATCTGCATGGAAGAATTATATAGATGACGAAGTTTTTGAGTTATTATTTGATTCAGAAACTTTGGACTCTATATTTGCTTGAATCTGCTTAGACCTGCTTAGATCCCAGTAATAAATAGATTGAAAAGGAGTTATAGTGTTGAAATTCTAAAGGAATTGAAGTGTCATTAGTTTTTATATAAACAGGCTTACACCTCTTCCGATGTCTCTTTGACATTGACAACAGCACCAACCTTTACAACGTCTGAAGCGGAATCTTCTATCTTTGAATCAGGGATATCTTCAGTGACATTTTTCTTGAACAAGCTCATTACAATCACATATATGGCTGATTTCCCTTGCCACAATGGTACAAATATTATATACACTGTTGAAACAAGCAACCACATAATCATAAATGCGATCCACAGTGTAAAAAACTTCTTCGTGAAGGTATAATTGCTGCCGTATAAAGAAACGGGTAGAATGATGTAAACTCCAAATAACAATATTATATTCAAAACGATAGACCATGTCCACTGTCTCTTTAAAACTTTTTTATCTGCTTCTGAGGTTCTCATGGCTTCTCTTTCTTTCTCATCAGCATCGTCAGCAGCTTCATAGGCAGTTGCAAAAATCGATAGGTCGAAATTAGAAGGCTTTATCAAAGAAATGATAAAGATATAAACAAAAGTGCCGAAAAGGGCAGTGATATTACCAATCAAGGTTGCTTCCGATGTCATCAACGATTCTCTATCAACCACTCCATCTGCATAGTGGTAGGTTGCACCTATCCAACAAACAATACCAGTTAATGTTCCAAGAGGGGCACCTATCACCAAACTAGTTGTTGACATCTTCGGCCAGAACAAAGCAAAAACAAGTGCTGCGATTTCCGGAGTCAAAATTATACCGGTGAAACTGATCAACCAACCGACAGTGACTCCGATGTAGTTGAAAATAACAGCAATGGTTGCCATAAACAAACTGAATCCAATAACGGCGTAATGGGCAAAGTTGACCAACTGCTTACCACTTGCCTTAGGATTGATATATGTTTGGTAAACATCATAGGTAGAAATAGATGAAAAGGCGATCAATTCTGCGGATGTGGCAGATGTGACGGACATGAACAACATGACCAACCCAGCAGCAGCGCCCGACGACCCAAATAGTGCATAAAGTCCATATATCACAGGCATACCTTTATTAATTTCATCAGTAGTCAATTCCCTTGGGTAAGTGAAGGAAATTGGATTGTTAAGTAAAGCTCTACAAGCTAAACCAGCAGAGGAACCTAAACCCCATGGAACGACGAACCAACATGAACCTCCAATTAAGTACCCATAGAATACGCTCTTTGACTCACTTGCAATTGCTCTCTGTGAATAACCAGGGTCCCCAAAAACGGAACTCAATCCACCAAGCATAACTGTCCATGTCAAGAGAATCATATCTTTATCTTTGAAATTCAAATAATTGGAACCACCAGAGGGAAATGTCTTTTCGACTTCTTCCAAAAGATCCCACATCTTTCCAGGAGAACCTATCACTGAACCACCAGCGTATGTAGTGAAAACTGCCACACAAATAATTACATAGATAATAATAGTGTGAAGCCAATCTGATAAGAATGTCGCTTTGAGTCCACCAAATAAAGTATAGATGCAAACACCCAAAGGCAACAAAAATGAAGCGGCTACAACATGCATTCCAGTAGTAGCCTCAAAACCTTGACTTCCACCTAAAAGAAGCAACGAGGAAATCAAGACGTTTGTAGCAGTACAATATACCAAGTAACACCAATGGCCTGTCTTACCAAAACGAGTCGAAAAAAGCTGAGCTACAGTGTGACAACCAGGCGCACTCCGCTTGATCTCTAGTGCTAAAAAGAGGAACAACACAACTTGGATTGTACCAGCAACTCCGTACAAAAATGGACCAGAAATTCCATGGGCGTAACCCCAAGCGCCTGATGTTAAAAGCGTAGCTGGCCACGTCCATGCTGAAACCGTCGAGGACGCAATAAGTCCTGATTTGACTGATCTTGCTGCCGTAGAGAATCTTTCGGAGTTTTGTTTTTCTCCCATAACCCGTGATAAAGTAAACGATATCATCACCATGAGCAAAGCAAAGCCTGCTCCTATACCCAAAGCAAAGCCATAGCCGTAACCTTGGCTAAGAGGATAATCAAGTTTTGTCATCCTGGTAACTTAAAATTTTCCAGTGATTCCCTATAATCCAATGCCAATCATATCAAATCGGAATAACTTAATGGACTCATGAAGCTATTTAATGGATTCACTTTTAGCAGACATAATGAGATCTTCCGATTAACGATTTACCTAGATAGTAAATCGGATTTCGAATTAAAGGTTATCGAGATTCTTATCAGAACAGTTTACACAAAATAACATATCCGTCGGTACAATTACTTACTACGTTTATCTAATGATATACAATCAAACGTAACAGTCTGGCAGAGCGCGTTTAGATTACCTATCAATAGACACTATCGCTAAAACTAAAAAAATAAGATATTCACTTCGAAAGTAAAGAATTCCTCAATACGTCTGCCATGAAAATGGCTTTCTCTTCCTCGTATTTTTGGCACACGACTTGAACACTCACAGGAGTACCATCATATAGCTCCGGGTCGTAATATTCGTAAATATCCTTATCGGTTTCGTTCAATGGCTGATAACCTATATCTTTGGTATCTATGCTCTTATCTGCCCTCAAAACAGGGTCGATAACAACAGAGTAGTCTAAAATATTGAAAGAACTGGTAAAACTAGTACGCACTTTCTTGATTTCACCACATTTGTGTGAAGCATATGGGAAAGGAAGACAGATTAGTGCATCAATTGGCTGGCCAGACGATGTCAGATCTTTTGTTGACTTCCAGTGCTTTTGAAACAATTTTTGGATCTCATACTTTCTACGATTATGGTCCCAATGTTCTGGTACACTTGCTGGCGGTGGTATATTGCCATCTATGTCGCTAACAGTCAATTCCTTTCTGATTGGCTCTCCCGATACAGCACAATCATCTAAAATCTCTTTGCAACCATCAGCTCGGAATATCTCATGCGCAAGAGCATCTAATTCCTTTAACGGAACAGGAGGAACCCAGTCTACCACCTCATGACCCAGTTTCTTTAAGTCAGCTTTAATTTTTTCTAAAGCCCTTCTTACAGGGGGGTGAATGTAAGTGACAGACGAAGCATCATAAAAGCCGAATGTAAATTTTTCTTTCGAAGAGATATCAACACTTCTCCACGGAATTGGTGGGCAGTAAGGATCATTTTCCCAAGGTTTAGCATCTATGATCAACTTTGTTACTAGTTTAAGGTCTTCCAAATGTTTACACATTGGTGCGATAACAGAGCTTAACACAGGTTGAAACGCCATGGAGTTAGAGACATTGCAGTAAGGTATTCTATTAGTAGAGCTCCTCAACCCGTATATTCCCTGATAACTACTTGGAATGCGAACGCTACCTCCTAAATCAGTACCAAACCCGATTAAAGATGCCTTAGCACCAACCATAGCTCCTTCACCTCCGGATGATCCTCCAGAACTAAGTTTTCTGTTCAAAGAATTCATAGTGTGACCATAGATGTTACTAACAGTATCTGCCGACATCATAGACATTGGGGTAGTCGTTTTCACATAGAAAACTGCCCCATAGTCACTCAATATAGTCGCAATATTGGAAACTTCGTCTTTCGTCTTTGGTTTGTAGAGTCTACCAACGTATCCAATTGCAGAATCAATTCCTTCCAAGTTGACTTGGTCCTTAAAGCTGATAGGAATCCCATGCAATGGACCTACAACCTTTCGATTCTTCTTGTAGTACTCATCTAAATACTGTGCTCTTTCGTATGCCTTGTCAAAAAATATCTCACTGCAACAATTCGTCAATTGCTGAAGCAAAGCAGCTCTATGGCAAAAGGCTTTTGTAACAGCCAAGGAGCTTAGTTCACCTTCAGCAATTTTCTTTAGCAATTCAACAGCTGTGCTCAGTGTAATTGCATTCTCACTTTCTGGAAGAATACCGTCCAAATAAGCAGACGCATCAGGAACCTCAGAGGGAGACGGAACAGTATCTAATCTCCATTCTTGAGGAATTGACTCCCATAGATCGTTTCTCTTTCGCTCTGCAATTTTTTCCCAATTTTGAGTCATCTTCAATTCACTTCTCCTTGTGGTATTCGGAATTCTCTATATTTGAGTGCTCATTATCGTTATTTAATGCCAAAGCCAATCTTATCAGGTAAATCAGATCTAATTACTAGATAAGGTTAATTTTGCGATACGATCGGAATGATTTAACTGCGAAATTTTTGGGTAATGTGATGCACACTTCGAGTTCTAAGTCGTGTTACTTCATTAAGTAATCCGACGATAGGAATTACATTGCCCATATAAGTTTGAAGGGTTTCACTGATCTAACAACATCCACCAATATACTCTCCTCTACAACATGTCACCTATAGCCATTAACAACGATTCTTTGTTAGAAGTAAGCGAGAACTTAAAGTTCCAGTACAAGAAAAATAGACTCATTGAAACAATTCATGAGACTTCTAATCTATTTGGAGCAAAAGGTAAATGGGGACCTGGAGATAATGACACTGGAGTCTGTAGACTAGCTCTTTCGGACCTCGATAAAGGAGTACGTGATTGGTTCGTTGCTGAGGCAAAGAAGTTGGGATGTTCCATTAAGATCGACCAGGTGGGAAACATTTTCGCAATCTATGGTGGTAAAAAGGAAGGACCCCCCACAGCAATAGGATCTCATTTGGATACCCAGCCCACTGGGGGAAGATATGATGGGATATACGGTGTGTTAAGTGGATTGGAAGTTTTGAGGACAATGAAGGAAAATGATTACATACCTGAGTATGCAATTTGCGTTATTGACTGGACAAACGAAGAAGGAGCAAGATTCTCCAAATGTACAATGTCATCCTTGGTATATGCTGGTGATGCATCCGTTGAAGCAGTGTATAATTTGGAATCCGTCACAGATAGCACACCAGTGACAGTCAAGCAAGAACTCGAAAGAATCAACTACTTAGGTGACGTCCCGTGTCTGTTTGAGAAAAACAAAATTGCTGCTCACTTCGAAATTCATATTGAACAGGGTCCAATTTTGGAAGGTCAAAGAAAGAAGATTGGAATAGTTCAAGGAGTTCAAGCATATAAATGGTTTAAACTAACTGTTCATGGGAAAGCACAACACACAGGGACTACTCCATTTTCATCTAGAAGTGATGCGTTGCTCACAAGCTCAAAAATATTGATAAAAGGAAATGAAATTGCCCACCTGGCTGGAGGGTTATGCAGTGTCGGAATACTAGAACTTGAACCAGCTGTTGTTAATGTAATTCCACAAAAGGTAAGCTTTGTTGTGGATATGAGACATGCAGAAGATTCTGTATTAGAAAAAATGTACGAAGACTTTCAAATGGAAATCGCCTCAATCATCAAAACTTCTGGTCAAAAACTCAGACTAGAAATCGAAGAAATAGTAAACCAGCCAGCAGTCAAGTTCAATAGAAATTGTGTTAGCTGCGTGGAACAAGCCACTGAAAAAGTCGTTGGCGCTGACAGTGCTATTGAAATAGTAAGTGGTGCAGGTCACGATAGTTGTCCAGTTTCTGGAGTCTGCCCAACAACTATGATATTTATACCTTCGAAAGACGGGGTGTCTCATAGTTTTGAGGAGTACAGCTCACCACAAGAGATCGAGGACGGTTTCAAGGTGTTAATGACTTCTGTCTTGCTATACGACCAGATGAGGTCCAATTAACCCTGAAGGTAAATCAATTAAAGAAGAATATTTAGCCAATACTTAAGTTATGTCATAAGTTTCAACATAGAAGGTTGGAATGTTTCCATTCGTAATATTGCGAAAATCCTCTATCTTCGAAAATTCTTTAAACAAGTATCGAAAGAAATGATGATTGAATAGTCCATATTACCAATTGTAGATACTCGACACACTAAGCAAATTTGCAACCATTCAAAACGTGCTGAGGTTTTTTTTTATTATTATTATTATTTTTTTTTTTGCATGATACCCCAACATTACAATCTACGATCGAGGCTATAGGTACCAGCTGTTGAACTGAATAAGTGGTGCAGTTTCATTCATCTCAATACCATATTATGCGCCGATACTACTTAAATATGTTACAATGTGCCGCTCGGTGATACGGAATCAAGACATTCATTACGACGGAAATAATCATTACATCCGTATAGACTTTGCATTGTACAGTATCTTCCCCTTAGATGTCGCACTTGTCTAAAAAAAAAACAGTCGATTCCAATGCTTTTCAAATTCGTCTCCCTCCCTAAAATTTGCAATGTGAATATGTAACCGCCAGTGAAGGGCTGAGAAGTGTTCGCCAATTGGCCTCATTCAAGCTCATGGGTGCTTAATAACTTATACTCTTAGCCTACCATGTCGTAGTTATCAAAAGGTGGCGTACCTCATATAAATCAATGGCGACATCCTAAATGAAAAGATGCGACATTCTAATTGAAAATATTGTAGGCTTCGGAGACATGCTAGCTCAGCCATCGAATTGTAATGCTGATTACGATTTTTCTTGGTATTGGAAACGCGCAGCAGGACTGATACTCCAGAATACTCGTGTGACTCAGCCGGTGCTACTCGTATATCTATTCTTCTATCATCACTTATTTTTAACAAGATTTTCAATATGGAGCTCGACTACGACAAATTCATTCTATTTGGAGATTCTATAACTGAAAGAATATACAACAGAGAACTTGGGTCCATATTTGGTAATGAATTGCATGCACAATACGTAAGAAAACTAGACATCATCAACAGAGGGTATGGAGGGTATAACTCCGATCAGGGATTGGCTATTATTCCTCATATCATCGAAAGCGAAAAGAAGCCAGATTGTGCGAATATTAAGCTTATGACAATCTTCTTCGGAACTAACGATTCTGCGAACACATACCAAAACGTGCCTCTCGAAAGGTACAAATCGAACATGTTCAAAATTGTGGAGATAGCCCTCCAAAATGATATTAAACCTATTGTTGTGGGGACTTCTTTATCTCAAGATCTAGGCACCTCCGCCGCAGTTCCACCAAAATCAAATGCAGTGAACTTAGCCTATTCGAAGGCAGCCAAGGAAGTTGCTGACCACTTCAATGTACCTTTTGTAGACTTGTGGAATGCATTTAGACTTCGGGCTATGTTAAGTGAAGATCAACTAGTTGATCCCAATTTTCATTCTGATCTCTCTTTGGTTCTCGCTGATTCTTTACATTACTCTAGAGAAGGCTACAAGATATTCTACGATGAGTTGATGGGTACAATTCGCAAATCCTACCCCGAATTGGCTCCCGAGAACCTTCCCAGAAAGCTTCTAAACTATACTGACTTCTATCCACAAGCAATACAACAATGACAGAGAGGCTTTGCAGCTTTAGAAATTGACAAATATAGTACTTCGTATATCATAACTAATGGATTTAAATTTTTTTTTTTTATTGCTTGCTTGCTATAACGGTTTTAGTCTTCTTAAATCCGATAAGGTAATCAAAAAAATGTAAAAATAGTTAGTCTTAACAAATACAGTGTTGGTTACGAATTTGTTCTTGGTTCCTGTAAGGATTATTTATTCAGAGGTTATCCCCATCATAGAGTCAGATTTTCTAGATAATTTTTATAGAATTGTTGAAGTACAGTCCAATATAGAACAATGGCTCTGAGTACAAATTGGTTAGCTTCCTGGACACCCAGTACTACAACGTACATAAGCCCAACGTCAATTGCCACGAGCCATGCGTCGTCTCTTGAAAGCGTTTTGAAGTCTGCCATTAGCGCGGCTTCCACGGAGACCCATCGAGTTAGTCTCTACTCGCTTTCGCAGATTCTCAGAGGAGCTGAGGCCTCGTTGACTGTGATCAATGCTGAAAAATCTATAAATGCGTTACCGACGACAGCCACCAGTCAAATGCTGGTTTACAGCGGAATAATTGAAGAGGCAACATTGAATTTGAAGGACTTGATGGATGAGGAGAACAATTTTGGAGGACCTCTCAATTTAGCTGGCAATACAATCTTTACGGTTTTTTTCGGCTTGGCCTTCATAATGCATTTGGGTCTTCTTATTAGATCTGGTTACTACTACTTTGGAGTCTGTTTGTCGTTTTTCACTGCTCTTGAGTTTGGTGGATATTTGGCTAGGGCATTGGCAGTGGATGATTTAACCAGCAATGATAAATTTTTATGTCAGATTGTGTGTTTGACTATCTCGCCAGCTTTTCTTATGGGTGGTATATACTACTATTTGGCACAAGTTGTGGTTATACACGGACGACATTATTCAGTTCTAAAACCGCTATGGTTCACTTACATCTTTGTTTGTTGTGATGTGCTCAGTTTGGTGATTCAAGGTGTTGGAGGTGGTGTAGCATCCTCTGCTTCGACCTCCGGAAAATCTTCCAAGCCTGGTACTCATATAATGGTTGCTGGTATTGCCTTTCAAGTTGTCTCTATGTCTTTGTTCTTGGTTCTCTATATTGATTTCGTTTGGAGATCGTTTTTTAAGGCAAATCCCGCCGTCCAATTTTCTTTTGCGAACTTCTTCCACGTTTTCTTCAACACCCCGAAGGGATCAAAGATCAGAGCAAGCTTGGAGCCATTTTATGCGAAGACTTTTAGAGAAAGCAGGCAAAATTTCCTATACCCCTACATACCTTTGGCGTTGTTTGTCTCCATCATATTTGTTTATATCAGATGTATTTACAGAGTCATTGAACTCGCTCAAGGATGGTCAGGATATCTAATTACACATGAAGCCTTTGTGTTGACTTTGGATGCGCTTATGGTCTTAATTGCTTGTTTGATTTATATCCCATTCCACCCTTTCTTCATATTCGGAAAGAATAAGTTGAGTTTCTCCAAGATCAGAAGACAAGATGATCTCCCAACAGAGTCCGATTTTGCCTCTCTCAATGACAACGAGGTGAAAAGAGATGATGCCGATTTAGACTGAACTTAATAATCAAAATTTCCCGTACCTTGGTCGAGACTGACGTTTTATTTATGAATTATCTTGCTATTATATTTATTTTTAATTCCTTTTATTGATGCTTGATTTGTAAATCGAAGTAATCTATTTTCCAATTGGCAATTGTTATTTGAACATCATTATGAAAGTTTTCTTAATCTGCTTAATTTGACTATCTGTGAGATAGTCTTCGAAAGATGAACTAGTATGTACGACGACAAGCAGGTTAAGACAAGCCAAACGATTTCTACAGTGTATATTCAATCAATCAAACACGCTCTAGAATTTCAAAGAGATATCATTTCAAACAGATGTCGAAACATTCAATTGTCTAGATGTTCAACTGTCCGATAACTTTATCTCGAAAAGTCTGATATGAATTTATCCTGACATTTCCTCTTAAGGAATATCCACTAAGATATCAAGATTAATTGGCAAATCTTCTTTTTTTTTTGAGGATAAAACGTTGTAAAAATCTCCTCACGACCGAGTGTGACCCTTACTATTGGTAACGGATACCCAATTCAGTGATCTTTGTTACACATGAAGAGCAGCTTTGCTACCAAAGTGAAAAAAGACTCACCTCTTGGAAATGAACCCAAGGTAATAAAAGGGGGAAATAAAGTATCTACAAATAGAATAATCTTTCATCATTCAAGCATATCCAAATCAGGTTGTATGTGTTGTCGAAAACGAAAGTAAGTAGCGAATATCAATCTCATCAACGAATTCAACTAACGAGATATAGAAAAAAATGCGATGAAAATTATCCAACCTGTAACGCTTGCAAAAGAAGACTGGTTGAGTGCAAATGGGACAGCGAAAAGAATCCGTTAACGAAAGAGAAATCCTATATGGAGAAGTTAAAATTGCACCACATAGAATCACTAACAGAAGAGAGAAAAGGTGGATTGAAGTTGAAGCCGTACCAAATCAACGGAGGGAAGAAGGTAGATTTTGGTATTTCAGGTCAAGAAATAAGTTCTCTGAAAAATAAAGAATTAGTTTTAGATGACCAAAAACACTCCTCCCAGCTCCTTTTCCTTTCTTCGTCTCATAAAGATGACGAATTGTCCATTGGGAATACAAAATTTGAAGCGTATAATGTCACATCTCCAGGAAGCGTTTCACTCATGAATGACCTATCCAATTATATAGAAAAAAACGATGATCCCATCCTTGATGAAGCTATAATGAACATACTAAATGGCAATGATGGCTACCTTGCTGTTCAAGATTCAACCTTAGCTGAAAATGAGAAGGCCAGAGTTCAAAGATTGATAGATATAGCACACAAAATAATAAGTGAGCAACGGTTATTACCTCTCAATAGAAATATATTGTATCAAATACAATTGCATTTGGATGATCTTGGTGTCATATTCCTAGAGAATTATGTCTTCAACGTTACAAAAATTTTGGGTTTGGCTTCTGAAGAATTCAATTCGAACTACTTTTTGAAGACATTTTTCCTGGTGGCCACAAACAATGAAGCAATTTTGTTGGCTCTTGCGTCATGGGGTGGATCATTTTTGCATGATAGTGATGGTGCCTATAAAATAAAAAGTGCTCAATACATGAAGAGAGCATGTGAATTAATGGAACATAGTCAATCGAAGGCACATCTAGATAAATTCGAATGCTACAATGTGCTATGCTTCTTTTTGATCTATATTGGAAACTTGATTTGTGGAGGAGATGTAAAAGACTGGTATGTATTGGTTAAAAAATGTTTTCGTCTTTTAAACCAGTTTGGAGGTATTCAAAAATTTTTAGCTAGCTTCAATTTTTCGAATGATGCGAAGTGGATCATAAGTGACCTCCAATCTCATGATATAATGTCATCGGTTTCATTCAATCAAGGAACATATCACTCACACCTGGATTACGTTAAAATATTTAGTGACGAATTTTATCTTTCCTATGGTATTGATCCTTTGCAAGGTTGCAGCCAGCCATTATTCTTACTTCTTACGGAAATAATCAATATTGCAAAAGATGTCAAAGATAACTTGAGAACTATAGAGTCCCTTTCTAGCTGCGAGACTGGCAATACACGCTCAAGGCGTGATAATAGAAATGAAAGATTGGCTATATTAGAAAAAAATTATACGACGTACAAAGACCTTACGGAAAAGGTGAAAGCATGCACACCAAATGAGTCTCAATTATCCATGTTAATACATAGCAAAAGGAATTTTGAAATTCAAATGTCTCTTTTCGAGCTATTTTCTTTCGTTTGTCAAATTGTTCTTGAAATGGAAATCAAAGGGCAAAACCCTTTGTCGGCAGATATCCAACTACTACTTTTGAAGGCCCTTAACACACTAGACGTAATTGTGGACACCGGTACTATAGGAGTTGTGTCTTTGCCTATGTTGATATGTGGAATATGTTGCTGCTCGAAGCAAGACAGAATTGATATGAAGAAACGATTTGATAGAGCACTCTCCGTTTATAACGTCGGTAATTTGCATCGCATTTGGGAGATTGTTCAAATGATTTGGAAGAGGAATGATGGAGGAAAGAAAAGTTTGAACTGGGCAGAGGTTGCCAAAGAACAAGGATGGGAAATATATGTGGGTTAGTATTAAAAACTTGTATGTGTAAGTGGGTAATATATTAATTTAGGTGCTAATTTATTAAGAATCACAATCAAAATCAAAATAAACGATTCAATAGAACTAAAAACGACACATTTATGATTTTCGACCTACTTATACTTCTCAGCGATGTCATTTAAACTCTTCACAAGCGTTGATGCAATAAATTGGGCATCACTTTCTGTTATAGTAAATGCAGGGGCAACTGTTACATGATCTCCAACCTTTCCGTCCACTGTTCCTCCAAGTCCCATTACAATTAAGCCATTCTCGAGTGCCTTTTCCGTGACTTTGGTGCCAATTTGCAATTCAGGTGGAAATGGTTCTTTAGTGGCCTTATCCTTAACAATTTCAATTGACCAAAACGCTCCCAGCCCTCTCACATCACCAGCAATACTGCATTTCTTAGAGAGCTCTTTAAGAGCAACACCCATCTTTTCACCATTATCGTAAGCATTTTTGGTTAAATTGAGTCTTTTGATTTTTTTCTGGACCGCCAAAGCTACACGACAATTAAATGAATGTTGATGGTATGTTTGAGCACCCAAAATTGATTTCGATCCACTCAAGTAAGCCTCTTGGATTTTGGGTGATAATAAGATTCCAGCTATGGTAACAAACCCTCCTCCAAGAGTCTTTCCAATGGTTTGAATATCGGGCCCATCAAAGTCGTCAAATGATTCCCAGCAATTAAGACCCCCATATTTAGAACTTCTGCCTGTACCACACATAACCTCATCCAACCACAAAAGGACACCATATTTATCACATACCTTTCTCACACCAGCAAGGTATCCTGGAGGAGAAGGCGAGGTGCCAAATGTAGAGCCTCCCAATGTTTCAAACACAACAGCTGCAACTTTGTGAGGTCCTATCTCAATAAACGTGTTCTCAAGCTCTACAAGCAAACGATTTGTGTAGTCTTCCAAAGATTCAGAGTCTTGCTGATGGCGATATGGATAACATTGAGAAATTTTAGGCGTTTGCAGAAACGGCAACAAGATATCATTGAAAGGCTCTCTTTTAGGAGACAGTCCTATAGACATTGCACCTATCGTGTACCCATGGTAAGCTTGTTTCCTACCCACAAAAATGTTTCTCTCTGGCTCTCCTTTTTCGTTGAAGTATTGCTTGACGATCTTCATCGCGTTCTCATTCGATTCAGATCCAGATCCTGTGAATGAAGCGCTGCTGAAAGCACCTTTAGGAGAGTTTTCAATATAAAATTTTGCTAACTCTTCAGCATACTTGTTGGTGAAATAGGCAGGATATGAGTATGTGCATTCCTTTGCAGCCTCCCTCATTTCATCAATGATTTCCTCGTCTCCGTGTCCTAATGCGACAACTGCTGCACCTCCCATAGCATCAAATACATCGCGGGTCTTCTTTGTCTCGGAATCCTCTAGGGTGATATAATTCCCCTTTCCACCAACTGCCTTTGGCAATGCCTCCCCTATTTTGGCGTTGAAAAGATAAGATTTTGTCTCTACGGTCATCAAGATATATTTCGTTATACGGTACGAACTCTACTGTATTTTTTTTTTTTTGCATCAATTCAATACATAAACTAATTTATTTATACAATTCACCTTCGGTTACTTCACCAGCACACTTTACACTGTTAACACAAATTGATATGGTATCTGTCTTATCAGCTCAACTCAGTAACAGAATACCAAGTCGAACAGGTTCGCTTCGCTAATCCCGTAATTCGTGAGTCTGAAAGTACCGGCCAAGAAATCAGATCTCATGATAAACCTTTTTGGGTAATTCGCGATATCGAAACTTCGCTGAAATCAACCCCTTGAGGAGTGTTTCATACGTCACTCCGTCGATACCTCATATTTTTTTTCCTCAATACTGCTTGCAAAGTCATAAGCTATGTCTTGGCCATGTAAGGGTATCAAACACATGCTAATCCGTTTGACATAAGCTTGAACATTCAATTTCCAGCCGTTCAGTCATATTCCTGATCTTCACTCGCACGTGCAAGACCTCGGACTTTCCCATGAGCAGACCCCAAATACTGATACGCGAGCTTACTACAGAGCTACACTTGTTTGCGGCAGATCAACGGTGTGGCGTCGATCTAGATAGTATATACAAACATGGCTTTTATCATATATTCAGTGATTCAAGTTTTTGGGGATATCATCGCTCATTTACTACCTACACAATTGCGAGTACCCCACCAAGAAGCTGCGTACTTCGTTCCAGATGGATATAGGGTTTTAAGTCATCTGCGGTCGATTGTGGTCGATTGTGGTTGGAATGCGCTCAGGCTGCAAAAAAGTGGTTTAGAGTTTGTGGTTACTCCATATCCAACTATGTCCGCCCCATACCCCCTAGAAATGAGAATACGGCTTTAATATGTAACAACGTATTTAAGTAGTCCTGAACCCATCATTCATATGTTCTCCCTGATCGCTGCGTCCTGAGCTTTTACTACTTCTGTCAACAAGCCAAAGCAATATTTAAAGGAAATAACAGCTCACCTAGGTTAATTCACTACAAGAGGTGTATGAATCAAGGCTCCGCGTACTGTTACTTTGGGTGAGAATCTCCATCTTGTCCCAATTCTGGGGCCTTCAATACTGCGGAGTTTCCAATCTTGATTCTGCTATCTTTTCTAGGAAGTTTGCGAATAAAATCTCTTTGGGTTTCGGATAAAATTTTTCTTTCCGTCTTTTCAAGATTGAAATGAGTAGTTAGCGAGAGACGATAAGGTATAGAGTCTTAACCATAAAATCAAGTAGTCTAAGACTTCCCGAGAAACTCAATTGGGATATTGTGGTAAAAAAAAAAAAATTCGACGATTTTTTGTTAGACTGAATCTAAGCAGTATTACAATTCCGCTTCTTTATCTTTATACGAACAAAATATAATAAGATAAATTTCCACTAATTTGGGGTTATCATAATAAGTAAAGAATATATCGATTTATAGTACATCATGGTTACAGCTACACAGACAGAACATAAAACAGCCCAAGATGTTGCAGAAGTTCATGCAACTACCTCCAGAGGATATGACATCCCAGAAAGAGGGCTGCACAATATTGCTTTTGGAGCTTCGCATCCTTACATACAGCCCAAATTCAAGGACAAGATGGAAGAAAGAAAGTGGACGCTTGAACACACGGCTGGAGCCTTTCGAGTTTTCGCTAGAAAAGGATACACAGAGGGTACAGCGGGACATATATCAGTACGTGATCCTATAGACCCCGACACATTCTGGATCAATCCACTTGCTAAGCATTTTGGGCTTATAAAAGCAAAGGACTTGGTTCATGTCGATGAAGAGGGAAAAATTTTGCCAGATGGAAACCAAGTGGCAATAAATGCAGCAGGGTTTGCAATACATTCTGCTCTACACAAAGCAAGACGTGATGTGAATGCTGCTTGTCACACTCATTCTCCATATGGAAAAGCTTATTCTGCATTTGCAAAGCCTTTGGAGATGATCAACCAAGATGTCTGTACATTCTACAAGAGTCATGGGGTATACGAAGACTTCGGTGGTGTTGCATTGGAGGCCGAAGAAGGAAAAGCGATTGCGAAGGCGATCGGTAACGGGAAGGGTGCCGTTTTAAGAAACCATGGGCTTTTGACTGTTGGAAAGACGGTAGATGAAGCAGCATATCTTTTTACTTTGATGGAGAGAAGTTGTGAAGTACAGCTTTTGGTAGACTCGGCTGCAGGAAATGGAGGACTCAAAAAAATCTATGTGGGAGATGAAGAGGCAGCTTACACAGAGCACATGGGTGCAGATCCCGAGACATTGTATACTGAATTTCAACCTGATTATGAATTTGAAATCGCACAGAATGATGATTTCTTGTTTAAAGATTGATTGTATGCCATAGTGATCAACCCGTGGTAATTCTTTGGGGAATTGTTGTTTGACTCAACATTATGATGTCTCATTGAAAAACTCCGCAAAGTCAAGATTTGAACTATCGTACCAGTTTTTTGATCATTCATGAAAACTAAATCCAATATTTAGCTACTTATTCGCTTTTCATAACATAATAGTGACTATATTTACTTCGTTATTTATTAACCAATTTTTTTGATGAATAATTCTCAAACTTTGGCTTCGTATTTCACATCTACTGATGTAGTTGAATTATGTGCCGAAGTCCCGTTCAAAACCTCTATTCGTCCGTGCCTGTCAGAATCAATAGAATCTGCAACAGTTCTTAAATAGTGAGAATAGGATTTGAAAAATTCATCATAGTTATTGCCGTACTCATCCAAAGTTTCTTGCATTTCATACAAGTCCATACCCATCTCTTCCCCTTCAGCGCTGGCTCTTAATTTTAAACCTGGAATCTTGTTCACGATAAATAATATAATGATAGTAAAAACTGATGTCCATGCGCATATTGCTGTCCATGCCGCAATTTGGTAACCCAATTGAACGAAATTCCTATTGATCCACCCTCCTGGAATATCAGTGACACCATCGTATCCAGCAACGGTCTTAGAAGCAAATATTCCTGTAAGAGTTCCCCCTATTATTCCGCCCAAGCCATGAATTACGCCTGACTTACTATAATCATCAACTCCTGTCCACTCATTGAATCCCAAAAATGACCTGCAAATGGCTGCATTGATAATAGAAGTTACAGCTGCCGCCCAGGGCCAGTAGAATCCACACGATGGCGTGATATTGACGAGACCAACGATTACACCTTCACAGGCTGCCCCTAAGGAATATTTACCAGTTATTAGAGTATCAATAGAAACATAAGTCAAACATGCAAAACATGAAGCAAGAATCGTATTAATGAAAATGTAACCGGTCCTTGCATTTACCGATAAAAGGGTACCCGAATTGAAACAAAGCCAAGCAGCCCAAATAAGGGTTACACCGACAAATGTGGTCACTGTTGAGTGTCCTCTATATGGCTTCACTCTTCCTAACTTCTTATCGGGTTGGCCTCTAGGTCCTAGGAACCATGAATATATGATGGATGCAACACCAGATGCAATATGAACTGGGCCTCCACCAGCAAAATCTAAAGCACCTAAATTATAGAGCCATCCATTAATACCCCATACCCAAAATGCAAGTGGGCAATAAACAACTATCACCCATACTATACCAACTACCTGGGATGGCAATACTCTTCCTCTTTCTCCTATTGCACCCAAAAAAATTTGTACGGTAGCAACTGGGAAAAACACATTGAATGAGAAATTGATAACCAGTGGGATTGTACCACCCTCGATCATTGGCTTCGCTTGTTCATTGTGGAGAGCAGCTATATCCAAATTTCCAATGAGTTTAGACGTGGATGTAGGTGAATTCGCTAAAGAATATCCTAACAAATACCAGATGACAGTTATAGTGCATGTAGTCATGTATGTTTGGAACAACACCTGCACAACGTTTTTTCTCTTCAACAAACCAGTATAAAACAAGCCAATGGCTGGAGTGATTAAAAACACACCAAAAGCACAAAACATGACATAAACCATGTCTTGAGTCACAAACGTCGACGTTTGCTGCTCCAAAGCCGATTCAGCTTTTTTCTTCAAAATAAGCCTAGCGGATGATAAACCTGTATTTCCTGCCATTTTGCCCGATGTCTCCACTCTAGATCAAGAAAGGTCAGAGGATGAAGGGGGTGTATATATATACCTAACCATATTGATTCAGTTTTTCTTGGAAATTTTCACCAATCCTTATCAGTGATCATTAACTGTAACGGTCAAGTAATCGATCTTGATTATTTTTCGACCTCTTATCAACACAAAAAAATCTCGACCGAAAGTATTTTTGATTTGAAACTTAAGCGAGCGAGTCGAACACTTTTTCAATCGTGAGTATATATAGGTATATAGCTGATCATGCTCAAATTATTCTTTTAAAACCATCTCTAGACGTTTTTCATATGGCCTGTTCGAACGAGACAGCTGCGAGAGGTGGGCTGAAAAGTTAACTTGATAGGTATATGACAGGAAGTTTTTACCATTTTGGTCGACATTTCTTCTTGGCCTCTGAAAATCATATCTTAGAAAATTCGGGACAGATCAGCCTCCAATGAAATCTCTCCGGTCTTTAGATCGAATCTAAGGTACCTCATAGTCTGCGAGCAGGTGTCATGTGCAAACTTGATGCCGTCCAACTACTATCCAGCATTGTGATCTTTCTGACGATAGCAGAAACCGCCATATGCTATGATATTAATGACGCGATTTATATTGTGGTTTTGATAAGATGGTAATCCTAAACTCACAATTGTAGGATTTACTTTGGACGAATGACAACTGAATAGTTGTGTCAAAGTGTTATGAAATGTTAAATATAAGCTGTTTTGTAGTTATTAATCTTGTAGAATCTCACAAGATGGCTTTGGCGAATTGTATCTTTTTCCTTGGCCTATTGGTGCTTTGCACGAGATTCTAATTTACTATACGATTAAAGAATATACTTATGAACAACTACTTAATGTTAAAGAGTTCTTGGGCGTAGAGAAAACACTTTCGAATGCCAATAATATTACTAACAACATGGCAGTCATTCCCATCAACAATGTCGAGTTCATTTCTGCGAAACTCAAACAAAGTATAATTATAGCGATAGGAACTCGAAATGCAATTCTCCAAAACTTGGGTATTAAGTGCGTTCCAGGCTCATCTTTACTTCTTTCCAAATGACCTATAATAAACATGCTTAATAATGCTACACATATACCACCTGTGAAGAAGAAGGAAAGAGCATACATGTTAGGTACTTCTTCTTCTGATCGAGCTTCGATTGTTTCCTCCGACTTATGCTTTTTTGATAGATCTGTATAATCCAATGAAGTCAATTCTCCTCCTGCATCAGCAGACAAAACTATACTCGCGATCAAAGGAACGTGCGCATATATCCATGTGAACGCATGGGTTACACTATGTCTTATGGGATGTGTTGCTCTAATAGATGTTCCACCATTGTTATAGATCCAGAACAAAGAATACGCTATGATTAGCATGAAAACTCCTCTAGCAAACTTATCTGAAAGACCACTTCCTAAAGGACTTTTTGCAACAACACTGTACAAATATTCACCAATTGCAATGGTAACAAAAACAGCCAACCTCTCCACTTCATGTTCAATATTCACAGCAGTCGAAGTTTTTAGTTTCATTTTCTTTTTGGTCCATGGATGAAATGCTAACACATAGCTTATTTGCTCTAAAAACATTATTGCAAAAGAAAGTCCAATTTTAGCTCTAATTGGTATGAAAATAACAGGAATCCATAAGCAACAAGTGAAAAATATAAGAGCACTATAAAGCCTCATTTGAGGACGATGCTCAGGGATGTATACGGAATATATCAAAAAGCTCATTGATAATGACAAACGACAAAGAATATAAGGAACAATAGTTAAAGCAGACCCTTTCCTTCCATCTAGAACCTTTTCATGACTATTTGCGTATAGTGTGAGTAACGCCAACACCCACAAAATATAAACTTTTTGGGAAAGATCTTCATTATAATAATAATTCGTGAAATCTTTGATATCTGCCCAAACAACCCAGGCTGGAATGAAAAACAAAACATACTTCAATAGGGAAAGTCCACTAGCACTTTCCGATGCCAGCCCTGCCAAGTTAGCAATGATACCAACATAAAGCAAATCAACAAACATCTCAGTTTTTGCACTTGTCCTTTCGCCCTTAGTTCTATAAAGGACACCATCTTTGAAGTAGTTCAATGCATGCGGCCTTATAAACCATATCGCATCCCTGGGTCTTTTGATGTATTGGAAGTTTACATCTCCATACCTTTTGATGAACTCATCTTCGTCTTCCGAGTCAGTGAATTCTTCTTGTTGTTCTCTCATCTCCTCTATTTGCTCCTCGATTGCACTCCTGGTTCCATCGTCTACCCCACCGTTGTTCTCGGACTGCATTAACGTATTGAGTCCTTCCAGGTTCTCTGAATCACCTTTCAATATCTCCCCTTCTTGGAATTCATTATTTGATATATTGTTCTTACTACTCAAACTCATTATCCAAGGATTTTCGTATTTGATGAAAACGTTAAACAATCAGGTTATATATTTTTTAACAAATTTGATTGCTCCAGGTCGTATCTTTTGAGCAAGTCTTTGAACGGCTGACTTAAATCTGCAAAGAACAATTTGAAAGCGTGAGAGATCAATTTAAAACCTTACAGAACGACAACCTCTCGTTTGAAACCACCGTGAATTGTTTTGGTTACTGTATGGAATGAAAACAAACATGGGGTTTCGTTTTACTTCTGTGGATACCTCTGTCCATTGACGCGAATTGCAGGCATCCAGAAAGGAAGAAAAAAATTTTGCTTATCGGTCGAGAAAACGGTCGAGAAAAAGGTCGAGAAAATAAACTAGAAAATAAACTGCCTAGAATACAGGATGAGATGTGATTAAAGTACATTAAAGTCATGTTGCCCCATTCAAGTGCATACTTAAATCGAATTAAACAGATAATCACTTTCGCTTGGCGTAATACAAATTACTCTAACAATACTGAATCCAGCTGCTGGTCTTTTTTCTTGTCGAAAAGCGGCAGATCTGCTTTATCAACGTGCTCTGTGTCTGGTTTATTGTCATAGGAGCTTAAAGCTTCTTCTACATCGACATTGATGTGATCACCGTCGAAAATCTCCGCTATTTCTTCAAGTGAATGACCTTTTGTTTCTGGGTAGAAGAAATAGGTGTTAAAACAAATTATCACCAAAATGACGCAGAAAACGATGTAGTATTTCCAGCCAATGTCATCAAGGGCGATAGAATTGCAGAATGATGCAATAATTAAGGCACCATACACACCCATCAATTCCACGGTAACACCTTTCGATCTCAAAAAGTATGGAAATATTTCAGTAGGATAGGATAAGAGTAAAGGTGTGTAAGCTATATCGTAGTGGAAGTAGAAGATGAAAATAAAACCAACAACAGCCTTACCAGCACTTTTGTTGCCAGTTTCATCGAAGACTGCTGAACATGCCGTCCAGATGACATAAGATATCAACATCCCAACTCCGGACCACAAAAATAAAGTTCTTCTACCCAACATATCAACCAAGAAGGCAGCAGAGACGGCTGCAAGTAAATTGAAAATTTGTAAAATCCCATTTATCAATGTTTGCATTGAAGAGGACGTGATTCCGATAGTGTTCAAAACTAAACTCAAATAGTAAGATACAACTGCAATACCATTCCACTGTGCAAATATTCCCAAGCTCAAAGCGATATAAGTGCGTTTTCTGTTTCCTGGTGTTGAAACTAAATCAATCCATCTTGATCTTTGAGCCTCTCTTTCTAATTCCAAAGCTGCAACAATCTCAGATAATTCCACATTTACCAACTCGGAGGATTCATCACCGCCTGCGTGATGCTCAATTAGAATCGTTCTAGCCTCGTTGGATCTTCCTTTTGATATCAACCATCTGGGACTTTCTGGAACGAAAAACAAAAACGCAAGTTGGATGACAGGAAAACCTGCTTGTAAAATAGTGGGAACCCTCCATTCCCATGTATCGCCTCTACCCTCCACTCCGTAACATGTCCATGAAGCTAAAATTGCTCCAAGGTAATAAAAACACCAGTACAATGAGGTGACCTTACCTCTCATGCTGGGGTATGAAAGTTCGGCGATCAATAGCGGTGCTGGTTGGACCGCTAACATTCCTGCTCCACCAACAATAAATCTCGCAGCTATCAACTGCGCTAACGTCTTTGATGTAGCTTGAATAATTGTCGCAATCACTATAAAGAATAATCCTATTCCCAAAGTAAACTTTCTGCCGATCCTATCGGTCAACCATCCACAGATTGGTAAAATTATGAAACAACCGCAGTTTTGAGCAGCATTAACAAACCCCAAGGTTGTTCCTTGTGGATTGTTGAAATCATTTTTCCATCGCGTTAAGGATTGTAATCCATTCATCAATGAACCATCATATCCTGCAGTTGCTGAAGAGAACAATGGCACCAAAAGTAAAATATTCAACTTCAACAAGTGTTTAACTAAAAACCAGGGCTTGCCGTGATCTGGGAGAGCCTTGGCTATTGCTGGACCAACAATTTCCTCCACTGGAGTTAACTTAAGTTTCATTTTAAAAAATATCTTCCTTGAGGAGCCTCTGTATTCCTGATAAGTAGAGACTTTAGTCAAACTTTCGCTTGACAAACTCAGAGCTAGGTTCATTGTGTGTCACTTATATATGCGAACACCTTCAGAATGAATTGAAAAATTTCCCTACTTCGCAAAAGAATCATGCATTCACGAAAGGTCTTCTACCCCAAAAATTCTTTGAAACATAAACAAATATCACCATGGATGCTTAAGGGTGAGCCTGGTTTAGATAACTTTTTATCTCATATCTCTCCTCACTTATTCAAAAGTTCGGAGAATTCGTTTAGTGCAACTAATGTACCCCAGGTTTTATTTTTTTCCGTACGTTGGGGCATCTGCGAGGGCGACTGTTTCCGTTAGATTTTTATGTAAGCTAGTCACTGAAACTCATCGATATACCGCTTTTGCAGATACAGTCCCAGCGTAGATAACGGATCTCAGAATTCATCAACTGTATATACAATAGTCGTCTTTCTGATGCTCATGCCTCTCACCCGAAAAGTGGTGGGCTTAACAATTTACGTAATGGCGAAACAGTTTTAGCTGCAAAGTTTTCATATGAATTATAAACGTATAAATTTATAGCGAACGATCGTCCCCTGATGAAATTAAGGGCAGCAGAATCCACCATCTACGATAAAATCGCTTCCTGTGGTATATGTAGATGCATCACTTGCCAAATAGAGATAAATACCCTTGAGCTCGCGAGGATCAGCATCCCGCTTCAATGGAATCATATTAAACCATGCTTCCTTCATCTCAAACGGGCAATCTCCAGAAATTGCAGTGTCAATGTAACCAGGTGAAACGGAATTAACCCTCGCAAAGTCAGCCCATTCAACGGCTAATGATTTAGACAAATGAATAACACCTGCTTTTGCGGCATTGTAACAAGCTTGTTGCTGGGGAATATTGACGATATGTCCAGACATGGATCCTGTGAAGATAAGGTTTCCCTTACCTTGTTTCTTGAAAACCTCACCGGCTGCCCTTGCACAATAATAAGCCCCATTGAAATCAGTATCAACAACATTGTGCCATTCTTCGATTGTTTGATCCAATCCACCAGCTTTCGCAGGAATACCTGCATTGGCAATCATGACGTCTAACAGTCCAAAATCTTTCAAGAATTCAACTACACCAGACTTTACCTGATCGTAAGACTTCACATCAACCTTATAAGCCTTAGATTTGACATCGTATTTTTCCTCAAGCTCTTTAGCTAACTCTAAGGAAGCGGTATTATTGTGATACCACAATCCAATGTCTGCACCTGCTTCTGCTAATCCTCTTGCAATCTCATGTGCAATACCTCCACTTGCGCCAGTGATGATGACAGTTTTTCCCTTCATGGAAAACATCAGGAAGACGCTGTCCGAAAGCTGTGGGTTTGGTTTTCTAATCGATTTGGTCATTTTTATCTTGGGTCGAAGTTTTTCCTGGTTCTATATTACTTTGTGGATTCCATACTCCAAAAAATTAGGGTAGAGCTTTCCTTTTATATTTTCTATTGTTGAAAAGTACTCCAATCGATTCGGTAGATTAAACAAATCATCAGAGAAACACTAGCACGCTCGCAGGTACATCAGCTACTCAAACTAAGAAATTCACTAGTGGGGTACCTGTCGCAAAAAATGTTTCAACGGATAAGAGTCAGCCTCGCCCTGAGAAAAGGTTCACCCTGTTTCCGAGAAATATACCTCAGACAATTTTTTCTCAGGCACAGAACCTCTCAATGTTTAGCGAGATCAATATGTTAAACATGCATCTAGTAGGTCAAGTAAATTTAGTCTTCTACAATATTTCTCTATATTAAGTACTAGTGAATAATATTCAATTCTATATGACCGACTAACGATGAACGAATCTAAGTACTATCCTGAACACCGCCGATGATAACTTTGATAACGTCATCACGTCCTTGTTTGACAAGTTCAAATGCCTTGAGTGCATCTTCGAATTTGAATCTGTTGGTGATTAATTTTTTGACATCGATTTTACCACTGGCCACCAATTCAACAGCTGCAGGATATACTCCAGTGCTATATCTGATACTTCCTGTCCACTCAAGTTGTTTGACTAAAGCATCAGTGACAGGAAAGCTTACGATTTCTTTACCCATTCCAGCCTGGACGAAACGTGCTTCAGGCCTAGCAAGAGCTACACCAGTTTGAATACATGGCTCTGCACCCGAGGCCTCCAATATCACGTCAGCTCCGTGTAAGCCCAACTCAAACCTGGTTTTGATGTCCGCAGCTATTCTCTTTGCAAACAGCTCTGCAGACTCTTCGTTAGGTTTAAAAGGCATCTTATACACATCACCACCTGCAAACTCTTTGGCGAATTTGAGTCTCCCTTCAGAAATATCGACACCAACAACTTTTTTGCAACTGTGAGCTTTAGCCACAGCTTGACATAACAAACCAATTGGTCCACAACCAAAGACGACTACGGAATCTATTGCTTGAAGTTTAGCTCTTTTGCAAATTTGAACGGCAACACTTACTGGCTCCACCATTGCTGCTTCTTCCATACTCATATGACTCGGAATTTTGTAAACATAATCATAATCCACATTGTAGTACTTTGCCAACGTCCCATCCCAAGGTGGAGTAGCAGCAAAAACCATAGCTTCACAATGATTATACTTTCCATCTCTGCATAGATCACAGAATCTACATGGTACACCAGGCTCAATTGCAACTCTGTCTCCTACCTTTAAGGTATTCACTTCATCCCCAACGTCAACAATTTCTCCACTTGATTCATGACCTAAGACCATATCTTGGCCTTCCTCCAAGATGAACTTTCCGATTCTCCCTCTTTGCCAGTAATGAACATCGCTACCACAAATTCCTGTCTGTTTGACATGAACTCTCACCTCCTTTGATTTCAAAGGTTTGACAGGTCTCTCTTCGAAAGCGACGTTCTTGATTGATTTTAACACAAATGCTGGGTTACTTGATTGAACCATTTTTAGATTAGTTAGACTTTAGGATCGAAACAAAGCAAACTTCAGCATGTCTATTCTCTTATATATTTTTCCCTTATACTTATGCAACAAGAACGGATCGGAGGATACCTTGAAATTTGAATTTCCTTGTTCCCCATATTCCCCGTATTCATGGAACGGAAACAGTCAACCTGGCCTTAGATAGCTCTCATGGCGAGTTCATGCAGCGGGTGTGTGTCGTTGATGCGAATCAATGAACACAATTTCACTCTAGTATACTGAAGGATTTGAGACAGAATCAATTGCATAGTGGTAGCTTTTGAACGAAGTACATATCCGAAAAGGCAATGGTTTCTTCAAATCTCCTCAGATTCATGAACTCATCGTGAGACCACGCGCATAGCGATGGGAGTATCATCTCCACGAAAGTCTCTATCAAAATTCCACGTGCTTGTGGATTTATAGTCTTGAGCCAAATCAGCAGCGTGGTACTCGAATTAGATAATTGATCTTAACCATTTCGTAGTAAAATTACAAGTGGAGTAGGAAATGTTGATACTGGGATAAAATAGAGACTCGAAAAAACTTACAGAAGAACTTCTTTTAGTAGTATGAGAACTAAAAACTTTTCTACCCAATCTTCAGTACAAATTGACTCTATAATGATGTTGTAGGACCTCTCTGTGAATTTATTTATGAAGTTATATGATCGGTCATTGTGACCCCAGTTTGAAATTTCCACCCCAGAATGCGGGTCTTATCGCGGGACAAAATTTGGGACATCGCACATAACCAATTATTCCACTGTGGGGAATAGTTACGGAGAACTGTTACGGAAATCTATGATCCTATTTTCAGGACGACTGTCAGCCAGATCATTACTTCCGAAATATTCGACGAAGTTACTGGGGGTTGTTCCAGTTATTTCAATATAAATACTGTGTCAATTTATTGATATAAGAGCATAGTAACTTGTTCAACTACTAATTTAAACCTCCGATCTTATAAATATGCTTTATCAAAACAAAAACGCACCAGTATTACAACAGTTCTCTTTGAAGAACAAAGTTTCTTTGATTACCGGAGGGGCAAGAGGAATCGGTTTGGCTGCTGCAATTGGTTTAGCAGAAGCAGGATCTGATATTGCCATAACATACAATACTTCTAGTAAGGAGACGATAGATGAACTCACAAAAACTTTCGAAGATTTAGGCGTCAAGTTTAAAGCTTACCAATGCAATGTCAGTAAAAAGGAACCCATAACTAAGTGTGTTGAGACAGTCGTTGAAGATTTCGGCAGATTAGATGTAGTCGTTCCCAATGCTGGTGTTTGTCAGCATCAAGCTGCAGAAGACTACTCTGAGGAGGACTATTATGGAATAATGAGTGTCAATCTCGACGGAGCATACTTCACTGCACAAGCTGCTGCTGTTGCCTTTAAAAAGCAAAAAGAGGCTGGTACTTTGAATCAAGGCCGTATTGTATTCACTGCATCGGTCTCCTCTTTGATTGTCAATCAACCTCAGAAACAAGCACCGTACAATGCTTCAAAAGCTGGTTTAGTCAGATTAGCAAAATGTCTTTCTGTCGAATGGGTTGACTTTGCTAGAGTGAACTGTGTATCACCAGGCTATATCGATACTGATATGTTAGATATTCATCCAAAAGAATGGAGAGAGATTTGGTTTTCAATGATTCCTGCTCAAAGATTATGCGCAACCTATGAATTGAAAGGAGTCTATGTCTTTTTAGCTAGCGACGCATCATCATACATTACAGGTGCCGAATTAGTTGCAGGAGGAGGCTACACTTTAACATAAACTAGAAATTCAAATAAATAAATAAATAGATTATCACAACTTCCTGGCACCCTCATAAATTACTCTATTCAATATTTACTAACATAATTCAGGTCGCTACAAATTGAATTGCTGTTCGATGTCAAATGAAACTGGCCAAAGCATCCAGTGAAGCTGCATTAGCTGTGACAACGGGCTTTCATCGGTACCTGATGTAGCGTAAGCAAAATCATTGCTTTCATCGTTCGTTTGGGATTTGATATATCCAGCTCCTAGTTGCTCTATCAAGTCTAAAATCTTGCTCGCAGTCGGGCAGATGTACATCAATCTGTTGATTATGTTTTGTGAAGTAATTATCTGACCTCTCCAAAGCTCTGCCCTCGCAGATGAAGGGTCGTTCCTCAAGCAGACAAGGGGCATTAAAACAGCTGGTATCAAAAAGCATAAAGAATACCAGGCATCCATTCTATTGTATGTGACTTTTTGATTCCAGAACTTCTCCATGCTCATTATGGTTACATCGCACTCTCCGAGACATATCTCACTGGCTTCTATTTCATGTTTATCATCAATATTGTGAGATTTTGAATTCATGACTACTCTTTTCAAGAGAAAAGTGCGGTACATTATTATTCTTAGGTTTCTGTATCTCCATTCAAGTACCGCATGAGCCAATTTGAAATGAACAGGAATTTGTGCATCTTTTCGAAAATAAGAAGGGATGGATGATATCCACCTCTTAATATATTTCCTGTCCCATTGTAACATTAGTGATGCCGAGGGAAAAGGGTCTGTGATTATTCTTTCATAAATACTGTTAGTCAACAAATGAAACAAAGATTGTAATTTGAGACTAGTATAGATTGTTGGCTCATCTTTTTCTTTTGGTAGCTGTTTGCTAAATCCTGTCAAACTTGAGTCGAGAATATTTAATGGGAGTTCGGAATCTATTCCAGCGCAAGGAATTCCTAGAGGCCTACCATAAGTGATTGTTTGACCGCAATCAAAAATATATAGGCACCACCATATCCTTTTTCTCACTTCTTGTTCAAATAATGACGCTTCCAGATTTTCGATGTGTTTATGCATTCCTAGGCCAAGTGCCATTCTCACTGCCAACCCCAAATAATTATACCCAGAGTTGGGTCTGTCGCGCTTTTGAAGATAATTAGACATCAAAGAGAATGTCTGCACTAGTGTTGGGTTTCCAGTTTCTAGCACCTCTATTGTAAGTTTAGACTTTGCTGTATCGAACAATATTAAATCATCGTTGTCTTCAGGAGATACAGCTGACATGAAAGAGCCAATGGCCGCCATAATATATACCAAACTCTCCCAGCCAAAGGATGGTGGAGGGATTATTTCGTTAAATTGAGCCATAAACGTCGGCTTGTGGACGATGGGGTATGAAATATGATAAGTTTCAAAATATTGGTTGATGTAATACTCTAGCTTTTCTTTAGTCACTGTGCTCTTTTGCAGATGAGGTGAGCTCATTGACAGTGCCGACGAGTTTCCCATTTCCACGTCCAACTTTCCCAGGTTTCCCGCCTTGTGTAGAAAGAACCCTCCACCTAAGAGGTTTATGAATGCTGCACTCGACGAGGCACCTAGGTAGCTGTTTGATTCCGTGGTGGCCATTCCATCTATAATGGATGGCTGTTTGTTTAAATCCTGTTGATTTCTTTCATCCCAATTATAGCTTGAATTATTAGACGAAGGCGAGATATCCATCTGTTTGATATTGGTTTTCCTTTTGATCCCCGTGACGCCATTAACTCTTTTGGTTGGATCTAAAGATATACTAACAGGCAATAGTTGTGGTATTTGAAAGTCTTCGGAATTACTTAGTTCTATGAGTGCACTATCTGCTATTATATCCTGTTCGACGTCTTTGTCTATTTCTGTGCTGTTTACAAGAAGTGATTGAACATTGACCGGATTGCCATTGCTCGAGGCAGTTCCTTCCTTCGTCGTGGTGTTTGGGTACTCAATTGTGTTATTCGAATCTGTAGATGATTGATCCGAATTCTTAGGTATTTGATTTGTGAACATATTTCCAGCTATATTGGCACTTTGCCCGTTAGCGTCACCAACGAATTGAGAATCGTTTTCTGCAATAACTGGAGATTGGTCACCAGGAAGAGGGTCAATCTTGTTATTCTCAAGTCTTCTCCTCTTGTTATCCCTATCATTAAAGTAAACCACCAACTCAGGAATGTCATTTATATCAGTACCATTTTTGACTTTCTGTAATAAATTTGTAACGTCAACTTCGGTAACATATTTGCCGAGTATTTGTTTTACAAGGCTCAACTCTTCTTCAACCTCCGTCAAATGCTTTCTCGTTAAAGGAGTTCTACTATGCTTTTCATAGAGACAGTGTCTCTTGTATTTCAAACATAACCCACATACTGGTATCTCTCTGGAGCATTTTATTCTTCTCCTTTTACATTCCTTACAAGAGAACTTGTTAGGGTCAAAAGATGTATTATCATTTAAGCTATCACCAGTTAAATTATTCTTTGATGAAGAAATCATTATGGTCATTTTTCATCATCATTTGTGTGTGATTAAACTATACCTTTTAAAAACGATCGAATCTCAAAATATAGGGTTAGATAGCCAGATTCTCTGTTTGGTAAAACCGGGGTACATCACTATATGTACTCCCAGTTTGGTAATTTTAAAGCTCCAGGATGAGAAAGGCTCACAGTCACCCTAGTGATATCCGTATTCGGCGATGACCTTTTCAACATCAGCAATGGGTTCAAACAATATGGTCACCATTAAAAATGGTTAAAGTGATCCAAATCGGCGTTCTCTATCTATGCCTATAAATATTTCCTTTTAAAAAAAGTGAGCGTGATTCTTACACCACGATTACGGATTTCATTGAAAATAAGACGATATCGAGGAATACCGCTCGTTAACAAATGCCTTTGGCTGTTCAAATACTGATTCCAAATAATCGTAGATTTGAAAGCAGAAATCGATTGTCGATACTTTATCTTCATTATTCCAGTTGAATCTTGGAAAGCCATTTTTTGCTTCATATTATTTTGCAGTTGGATAAATTGGAATAATTTACATTTGAGCTATTTTCGCAAATGATTTTGCAACTAGATAGTGACGAACTCCGTTCGTGAAATCAATCTTTTACAATGTGAAGTATCGAAGACCCATTTTTAAGGATAAATTATGCAATCACTATAAGCGCTATAGTTTTCTATTAATATGAAGAAGTCTCTATAAAAAGTATTGTTGAATGGCAATGGAAAAAATTGAAAATGTAACTTTATATACTCCAAGGTGTGATTTAGAATTTTGTTGAACAATTGGTCCACGAGATCAGATATTGACTATTTTATTAATTGATTTGCATGAGCTTGGAGTTTTGTCTCAACCTTTTGCCGTAAAAGTAAAAGAGAAATGGCATTGGTACAAGAAGAATAGAAAAACAACCAAGAAGGGTCCCTGACCAATTCAAGTGTAAATTCAAAAACATGGGACGGGCAAATAATGGAAACACACTTCCCAGCATTGCTCGCATGAAAGACAAAGCTGCTAATCCAGACGCACCAAACTTACCACCATATAAATCGACAACGTAATTTATACAAGGCTGAATAACTGAAAGCAGTCCGATACCTATGAAGGCTCCTCCAATTGTGGGAACAATCCAATGTATACTATCCGCATAGTTTCCAGTCCAGAAAAACAAAAACAATCCAATAGTAATAGAAATTCCACCCACCATCATTGCTAATAGTCTTTCTTCAGGCATAGGTTTACCATTCAAACCCATTAACTTTCTATATCTAATGTCGAATAAGAATAAAATGACACTAGCTATTCCTGCACCAAATACAACAGAAAGGTAAGGTAGTTCACCTACACCTTTCATAAAATGATAATGGTTTTCGAAAACAATTGGAATAGCTTCAAGAAGCATGAAAATTAACCCATAAACAAACCCTCCATAGACAGCAAGCACGAACAACACCGGTTCAGTGAAAAGCATAAACATCGGTCTTATAAGATATTTAACAAACATTTCACTCCAAGTGATGCTCAAGGCTTCATGTGCTGAATGAATTGCCCAATTATTCTTTCTCTTACGTATAAGGGCCGCTTTTTGGGCTAAGACAACAGGATGGTATGTTTCTTTCAAAAATATCACCATGAGTATAAATAAAATGGCTCCTAATATTCCACTCCAATAAGCATTCCATCTCCAGCCTAAGTGTTTGTTCTTTTCGGTGAAACCTCCTATAATTGGGCCAAATAAGGGACCAATGCAAACAGTTAAACCAAAAGGTGCCATTGCTCTTCCTCTAAACCTTGGAGCGAACATGTCTCCCATGACAGATCCTGCGAGAACCAATCCTGATCCTCCAAAACACCCACCAAAGAATCTGCATATCATAATTGTTTGCAAATCCTTCGCAGTAGCAACTGCAAAAGAGAAGCATGTAAATCCAAAACAAGAGGGTATGAATACGAATTTTCTACCATACAACTCTGACAATGGAGCCCATATCACCGGGCCAAAGGCAAATCCCAATACATAAAGACATGTTGCAAGGGTCGCAACTTCATTTCCCACGTGAAAAATTTCCTTTAAACTCTGACTTGATTGAGAATACTCTGAGGCACTCATAGAATTAATAAACGAGTACATTGATGCTAGGATGCCCACTGTGAGCTTTTTTTTAAACGGCCAGTTGAATGGGTGAGCTGGATCGTTATCCCCATCAAACGTCACTAAATAGCTATCTTCGCTAAGTGAAGGAGGGTACTCTTTATCATGCCCCATATTTGGAATATCTTCGTCAGCGTAGCTTTCTTCCTCAACATAATCACCTGTGACCATACGGCTTATACGACTCAAAGTGCGAGAAGCATTTGATATTGAGCGACGGGAAGTCGACCTTCCGATTGAGTCCCTACGGTTGCTCAGATCATCGCACGCTGGTTCCAACCCTTTAACTTCATCGCTCGAAGATAGTCTTTCTTGGTCACTAAAATCAGAAGATATTGACATACGATCCATGATTATATACTTTTCATTATCTTACGTACTGAATAACTTACTAAAATTTTTCTGAATAGCTATGAAATGACTAAATATCATCAAAAACATCTTGATATTCGCCGGCTTTATACGGTGTTTGGTGGTATTTCCGTTAATTCCGTGCTGAAATAAGTAAGAAACATACTCTGACAGAAGTCTTTTTTCGACCCTCCAAGCCATAAACTTGGATCATTTGACCCTTCAGAATAATTGAAGATTAATTTCTTTGGGGATGAGGATGTATTTCAGTCCATAGTATTCTCGGTTTCGTGGAGCTTCTTAGAGAAGTTTTTTTTTTTTTTTTATCACAATATACAGTATGCTTTGTGGTGAGATAAGGAAAAGTGTTCGTCAAAATGCAATTTTTTTTTTTGTTTTGTTTTTCGATTTCGACAGTAAGTCACAGCCGTGAATAAATTAAGTCCGAGATGTATCTCAGTAATAAAATCGTTTTCCTTTGTCTGTTTGCGACCGCGAAGTTTTGGAAAGTCTTTTTATCTCCGTAAGTAAGTAAGAGGAGTTACACTTGGTATATTCCTCCGGTATTTTTCAAATAAATACACTACTGAGGAATACGTCTCTGAGTGAACTTAATTCCGCTGTTGAAGTACGAAGAATGTACAGTATATTGAATCCCTATTGCACTAACTGGCATCTCTGCGACAAGAGTTAGTTAAAATATATCTCGGATAATCTTTATATTGCTAATCGGAATTAACTAAAAAGGTAATATCTAACTTTTCTTTTGGCACCCATTTTGAGCTTTTAGTGCCTTCTGAGTCTTATATAAATAGGGACAAGAAGTCTCGGTAGCAAATGAATCTAAAATCAATTTCGGATTCACATAAAATGACTTCAGCAGTATTCGTTTCCGGTGCAACTGGATTTGTTGCTTCGCATATCATTAATCAATTACTCGAGAAAAACTACAAAGTTGTTGGAACAGTTAGGTCTCAACCAAAGGGAGAATATTTGGAAAAAATTATAAAATCCCCTAATTTCAGTTACGAAGTGGTATCTGACTTTGTCAAAGAAGATGCTTTCTATGAAGCTATTAAGAATCATCCTGAAGTTGAGTATTTTATCCACGCCGCTAGTCCTGTAATTTTCGATGCTCAAGACATTGAGAAGGAAATCCTCATCCCAGCTATTGCAGGTACTCAAAATGTTTTAGAAGCTATAAAGAAATATGGCCCTCAAATCAAACGAGTAGTTTATACGTCATCATACGGTGCAATTTCTGGCCCTGAGCAAGCATTCAGTCCTGAAGTAACTCAAACAGAAGAAGATTGGAGCGTCGTCGAATATGAGGATGCGAAAAAAGACGGAGTGCTTGCATATTATGGTAGTAAGAAATATGCAGAGAAAGCAGCTTGGGATTTTGAGAAAAATGAAAGCCCAAATTTCAAACTCACTGTTGTCAATCCGACCGTTGTATTAGGACCTAAGGCATATATTGAGGAGGTAGAGAGAGACAAGACGAGCTTCTCGGCCTCGGTTTTTTGGGATGTTTACAATCTCAAAAAAGGTGAAGAGCCAAATGGTTTTATAGGTTATTTTATTGACGTCCGTGATGTTGCAAAGGCCCACATACTCGCATTTGAAGAAGACCATTTGGCATCAAAGAGATTGCTTTTGGCAAAGGATAAATATCTTGGTAAAACTATCAGCAATATTATCGGAGAGCATGATCCGGAATACAAAAGTCAACATCCTGGTTTTGATGTATCTGAATCGGAATTCACTCAAACCAATATCGACAGCACAAACACCAAGAAATCATTGAATTTTGAATACATAGATTTAAATACTTCTGTGGGTGATATGGTTAAACAAGCACTTCAGGTTTCGAAATAAGTAATTTGTTTTATGTATATGGATTGTTCTAATAGAATATGATTTAGAAGTTCAAGCGAGAAATTATAAGCCTATGTTGAGTTATATCATTACAAGGACCAATAGAGGGGCCTCTCTCTCTCCGTAGTAATATACTTGGCTCCTTCTAGTGGCCGCTACTTTGTGCTCGTGGCTCCTTGAAATTTTTCGATGCTGTTTTGCGATCTCTTCATATCAACAACCACCGATAAACAAATGGTTGAAGTGAAACTAACTTCGATACAGTGTCTAGGGCTCGATAAATCACAAACCATATATCCGAGTAATGTGTCAGCTGTTTCAACTACAACTGCAGCACAATTTCTTTCTTTACAAGTTTATTAAAGCAGCAATTTTTATTTTTTTGCATCAATATACGATAATACATGCTCGATTTTCGCAAAATGCTTAAAAAAATTATATTTATCCAAATCTAAGTATGTATTTGATTGAGAAAATGTGTAATCTATACATATTTTGCGAGCGTTAATCACCTAAAGACGCTTGAACAAAAACCCCTTTCCCCCCCTCTCATGTTTAGCTCCTGTTAAGTAAAACTACTTCTGTTTGAATTGTTAGTTGTAACTTGTGCTAATGTAAAAATAAACGATAAATTGTAATGGTTTGGAAAATCGTTAAAATTTTACAATTCTTTCGAATTAGTTTGGAATAGTAAGCGACCTCCGAGGAACGAGGACTGCTAAACCATGATACCGCTATTGTTCTTGCCTTCGTAGAGTGATTTTTTACGCGCTGTTTTAGTTAATGATGTCTTCCTCAACACCAATTTTACTTAACATATTCAATTAAATCCAATGCCCAATTACCCTTCTGTATCTCATTATCCAATATGACGGCCTCTTCCATTTTCTCGTCTGCCAACTTCTGAAACTTTGTAACATCCACCAATGAGACTGTTTTTATTTCTTTTTTGGAATATGAATCGACTTTTACCACACCCTGAGAAGCCACTTCTCGATATATACATCCTCTCTTCTCTAAATCGTTCTTCAATACAATTGCCTGACACAATTTAATCTCTTCTCCTTTATGTGTTATACCTAATTCAGCATTTGAAATGGCAATATTCATTACTAGTACCTTTAACTTTTCACAAATAGCTAAATAATCATTCAAAACCTTCGAAAAGTCCTCTGAAGGGGTGTCACCTTCCTGGACCAAGCAGTTTCTCATTATACGAGTGTGCAAGTAGCTGAGGCGAGAGTTGTAATCCAGCCGAAGTTTTAAAGCTTCAGCCAACTTCATGTGTTCTTGATATTGTATTGTTTAATGGTTGTATTTATGATTTGAGATGAACTGAGTGGCGGACCAGTTCGGTTTAAATAGACTTGTGAAATAAAAACTGACTCATTGATCAAGGGAGGGGAATAAGAAGAGTATAGGTTTGAGAAAATTATAACATGAAGAAACATGGTTAATGAAAATCAGAAACATAGTCATGTTTTAACTATATGACACAAGTGTCGGCTATAAATAGCTGTTTAAGGGATCCGTCTGGGATTGAAATCGAGTAAGTCTTGAACGAGAATATGAGTAAGCAAAATTTCAAGGTCATGACTCATAGAAGTGATCACATTATACGCACCTTGCATAGTTTCAAAAAAGTCTACAATTATGAATCAATTAGCTACTACTTTTTCGAATGACTCATTGGAGTGAACTCTTTACTTGGATAGATATCAGTATCGAGGATGCAGAAACTCTGCCTATCGGGTACCCCAGAATCGGCGATGTACTGCCTAGCAAAACTTGCAGATCTGATTAAAACGGGATCGAAAAATTTCTTTATTTTGGGGTGACCTATTTACACAGATTGGTTTACGATAAGATAAGCCTCGTTCAAAGGTTTGAAAAAAAAAATTGTTCTACTTTTCTCTCAATGTATCCTATATTTTATTTTTTTTTTGCATCAGAGATGGACTCCATTTTTAACGCTGTATTAATCCTGCTGAATCGAAAGTTGAATAATGAATAGTTTGGGTATTCGGCTTTAGATGGATACACGTAATACCTTGATAGTTAAGCTTGTATTCTACAATGCATCACTATGAAATCATTTGTTGAATGATGGTAGGCTTGATAGAGACCTCCTCTTCTACCGCTTGAACTATGAACAAAATCAAGATCTCCATTGAGTGATAACTACTTTGCAGTAACTACCTAAATATCACGAGTCAAAAATTGCGAAGAAACTAAATCTAATCTACAGTCACTTCAATTTTCATGTATAAACGATAACTAGATTAAGATCTCGTATTGAACAACCTAATTGTATGATTTTTTTCTTACCTTTCCCAGCTTACTTTTTCAAAAAAAAAATTTTGGTATCACACACATGTATTGTTTCTCAATTCTTCATTTGCAACGAATTCGAAACCTACTCCAGACGTTGATCTCATAAATCGATAAACATAAACGATGTTTCCTTCTGGTTTTGCGGACTTGAGAGTCTACTTCCCGAGTCGATTCGCCTTCAAACCAAATTTGATAGATCTTGAAAATTAAAATACAAATAACAAGTCGAGAATTAATATTTGCTACAACGGTATATTAATCTCCTATAGTATGCATATTTTTTTCATTTTGATACCTTACTTCACTTCTTTAATTTGCAAGATCGGGAGTGATTATATTTATGACGAAGTTGTACATATTTATTCAAGTAGAAAGTGTAATTTGAATCTGAGGCTGCAAACTAAAACCTGCGAACAAATACGACTCGTTTATTGCTATTTCAGTAGAAAAACATCTTGATTAGTTCGATTTACCGTTGCTAGAACTCGATACACACGTAACTGTTTGCGGATCTTATATTGGTCACATTAGTGATTCGTACCAAATGTGTGGAAATTCTGTATCATAATAGAGATTGTCTGCTTCCGAGTTTATATAGCTCTCTAAACATATAAATCATACCAAGAGCTGTTCATGACCCCCTGGGTAATATTTTTGACTTATTAGTGGTAGGAGCATCTTCAGACTTTGAGAGACTTGTTTCCGACTAATACCAAAAACTAGTCAAGTGAATAATATCTTTCAAATTGATGTTATATTCAAAAGTACGAAGTAAACGACAGTATTATACATTCAAAGAGTCTCGACAAGTTACTTCATTTATTCTCTCTCTCTCTCTCTCTCTCTCTTTCAATCTCTCGATCGGTTATCATCTATACCTCAGTCATCCAGCCAGCTGAATTTTTTTTTTTCTCACCTTCAGTATATTAGCGCTTCCCGTAAATGTATAGTTCGGTGTTGTAAACAGCATTATTTCTGTTATTCGATTTTGTTGTAAGGGCACTGCTATTTTCAATTGGCTGTACTTCCAACCAGGTTCCTTGATGGTTGAAACTTTTATTGAAGATGCATAGGCGACAGATAATCCTGCAGAAAATGAAATAAAGTACGAAAATAAATCATTCGTTACTAAGATACATGCATTTGCATCATATATATGCAAGACTCTATGAGTATCGTCCAGTTCTTCTGCTTTTAGTGAATCTTTCTTCACTTGCTTTCATGATATATGAAGAAATCCCCTTCGGTTGAAAAGACCTGATGAACTACAAGATAAAGAGATTTATGAGACACATCAAAGAATAGTGATTATCATTGTCACAATAAGTTGTAAAAAAATGGCTTGAGAGATGACCTTCGATATTATCTAAAGCCTTATTCATTTTCAATATTTCATCGAAAATCGCCGAATAGCCGAATAGCCGAGTATCAATAAAACAGCGATCTCATATTTGCTAATTTCCAAATTCATCATGCTACTATTGGTATAATTTTGAATTCACACAACCTGTACCTTAACGCAGTAATAGAGAGAGTAATGTGTTAAAACGATTGTCGTTTGTTTTCTTTGAAATACAGCTCAATTGCAAAAGAGTAAGAGAGAAACGTGAGGACTAATGTTATTATTTAAGCTGTTATAAAGAAAGGGCGATGTTCTTGTGTCCTTCACTTCAATGAAGTCTATAATCGCAAAAGTGAGTGAAAACACAATCAATTTTGTCAATAAATGATTTAGCATACGTGTACCATATGTGTAAAAGAACTGCAATGATTTGTATGCAACTTTGCCTCTTCCGTGCATTATATCTCACCAAAATTCGAAGGTCTTCTACTGCATCTCGGTATATTTTAGGCGAAAGTTAATTGGTATAAGTCTGCATATAAATCATGAATTGGTGATCCATACATTATTTTTAATGGCTTTCAGTAGATACGACTCTGTCGTTAATTGTACCCATTGAAATGTAAATTATATCTCTCGTAGCTCTTTTGAGAAAGGACTTTATGAGTTAAGGAATTATTACTTAATAACAAGCCAGGACGATGCTTTGCTCAATTCTTCAAAGGCAAATCCTTATCAACTTTTTCTCACATCTTGCCAATTTTCTTAATTGGTACTTGCTTTCATAGCGCATGTCATAAAACTATTTTATTTGAAATTAGAGAATTCCCAAGCCACCAACGTTTGATCTCGAATAGTTACTTTACAAGCATGAATTTGAAGTATTTTATCTCGTGTGTTAGGGGGATAATAGATCTAGTTGAGTCAAGCTAATAAGACTATCATTAATATATTATTTCTATATAATTCCTCTGTACAGTTCTGTAGCCTAGTATATTAGTAGAGATGGCAAAGGTGGTGTGTAATGAAGTCCTCTCCATGTTAGTGAGGCTAAATGCAGCCTATAATTAATATTATTTATTAAGTCTTGCTGGGTCAGTTACATTTTACAACCATACACTATTTGACAAGCTTTATGGGTATAGTAATATGTGGTATCACCGTATCAACGTGTTCTACAGCCCTGGGCTGTTGAGCAAACCTCTCAGCTCAAATACGTTCACTGCAAAATGTCCCTTGATTTATTTATCTGTTATATGGATGAATATAGGGTGCATTACAATGGCGTACGTCAATTACAATGGCGTACGTCAATTTCAAAATTGATGCACAAAAAACTTGATCAATATGTATATGTGATATACGGATCTAAGTTATGTCGTTGACTTAGATTTGGGACTCCGTAACGACCATGTAATTACTGGAAGTGACAAATCAGCTGGCTGTAATATGGTATTATAGAAGGCCTTACCTTCTTTGAGTCACACCCAGGCCATTTTCGGATGAGTTGGTGATATCTGAAGCATAAATATTTTTTCATTGTGTACTCTCAAACGTATTCCGTAGTTGAGAATTATCTTTTTTTCAACCATTTCTCGTCGTAGCACTATAAATATAACCCAGATTTTTGTATGTTTTTACAGTTATAGACAGAGAGTGCTATGATGTTTTTCAAGTATAATATACTACCTTTAGCGTTGATATCAAACTCAATCATTGGCATTTGTATCGCAGCCACTGGAAGTTGTTCAGTACCTGAATATAGTGGTATCGGTTTTAATGTCAATTATTACAATTATACTTTGAACTCTAACCAGTGGAGTAACATTTCATATTATGAAAGGGGATACAAAGTTGAAAGTCCTCTTCATTCAGTTTCTGGAGTAACAAATGCCTCCTTTTCGCATATGGAAGGTCTTGGAAATACTGATAGTCATGGTAATGGTGGAGCTGTTCAAGGAGAAATATATGGTTATGAGACTTCGGTAACGAACATTACTTTGGAACTTACAGGATACCTTCGTGTTAATGAATCTGGTACTTTCACATTTGACGTTGGTGCAGATGACGGTTTTGCTCTATTCATAGGTGACGGAAGCGCATTCAGTTGTTGTACCACAGATCAATCTTCAGACTCAACATCACCATTTATCAATTCTACTTCCACACAATACCATGCAAAAGGATCTCTTGATTTAGACTCCGGTAAATACTATCCTATCAAATTTGTGTATACTAATAAGCATGGAGAAGGTACCTTCCATCCGTCACTTATTTACCCGTCAGGATTGACTCTGTCAACATGGGATAACATTTTCCAAGCTAAGGTTGAAAAAGATGGAGTTTGTTCATCAATTTCAAGCCTGTCGAGTTCAAGTTCATCACAGTCTTCTTCATCTAGCTCTGAACCTAGAACCCCTACATACACTACACCAGGTACTCCAACAACTTACACTACTACCGGATCTGAATGTCACGGAAATTCTACATGTGTTATCGTCCAGACTCCTGGATCAAGCTCAAGCCCAAGTGCAAGTGCAAGTACTCCTACGTACACAACACCAGGTACTCCAACTACTTACACTACCACCGGAACATCTGTGTGTCATGGATCTTCGAAATGTGTTATTGTGCAGACTCCACCAAGTATCTCAACGTACACAACACCAGGTACTCCAACAACTTACACTACTACCGGATCTGAATGTCATGGAAACTCTACATGTGTTATCGTCCAGACTCCTGGATCAAGCTCAAGCCCAAGTGCAACTGCAAGTACTCCTACGTACACAACACCAGGTACTCCAACTACGTACACTACCACCGGAACATCTGTGTGTCATGGATCTTCGAATTGTGTTATTGTGCAGACCCCGGGTACTGTTACGACTACTGTCCCTGTTACTACTGTTATCACTGTCACATCATGTTCCGATGACAAGTGCAATGAGATCCCAGTCACCACTGGTGTCACCGTTGTTACCACCACTGTGAAGGGTGTCTCAACGGAGTATACCACTTATTGTCCCTTATCAGGAAATGATGTAAACACTGCATCTGACACTAACGAGACACCTGAAAACACTGAGCCAGCTGTTCAAACAGTAGGACAGTCTTCTGCGTCCGGAACTTCCTCTGGTGGATCTGCTTCTATTGCACCATATGAAGGATCTTCTAACGGGTTGAAGTTCGGTGGCTCCACTTTGTTGATTGGCTTGTTGTCAGTTTTGTTCATCTAAGTATAAACACGTGCTTATAAATTATTATATTTTCTTTTAGTGCTTATTTACTTTCGGTTGGTATTCTCGTGATACCTCATTAAAAATATTAACGATAATTTGATCAAATTGGTGTAGTGATGTAGTGACGTGTAATTGGAAATCTTGGAGAGATTTTTTCTGATTTGGGGTCTATTATTTTATCTTATTGATGTAGCAGTCAGCTCGGGGCAAGACTTTGAGGCTATTTTGAACCAGATGTAAAAGGGTGGGTGCCAGAATGTAGACTTCCGAATGTCGAAAAATCTACGTGGTGAACGGGGGAAGTTATTCGGTGTTACAGGAAAGATTCAGGAAAAGTGCAAATGTGTAAGTATAAACATAAGGATAATAATTTAGATTGAGTGTTTTCGAGATTCGTAAAAAGTTGTTAAGATGATAAATGTGTGCAAAGCAGAGTAGAGTAGAGTAGAGTAGAGTAGAGTGTCTAGGATTGGACTTTCTCTCTGAACTGTCGGGGGACAGGTAAGTTGTGCTGTACTATTCTCTCTTCGAAACCTTGCAGTGTGAAAAATAAGAGAAAGGTTATTATTGCTTTCTTTCCATGTATTCGAGATAAAGAAATGAAGGAAGAAAGAAGAAGAAATAAAGAAATAAAGGGGGGAACTCAACGATATTTATGAGATACGAGTGATCATGTAAAGAAGCGTGGATACGAAGATGAAGACGGTAGACGTTCAATCAAGTGCATATGCAGTTTCGTGGAAGAGTGGATTGGAGAGATGCTGCAAAATGGAACGAGATCAGATGTTTGTATGCAGTGCAAGGATCATCATGTGAGTGGTGTATATAGAAGTAGGAATGGTAGTATTCCGAGCAAGAAAGGAGAGTAGTAATTTTTTTTAGAATTTTGAAAAATATAGTAAAAGGTGTGAAGTGTTAAGTGT